>OX336396.1:279826614-281036614 GCA_946902985.2 Meconema thalassinum
ACAAATGTAAGATGATGATTTACGCTAATTCCATTCAAATTATGTCATTAAGGAAAATCAACACTCCGAACTGAAAAGTGTTGAATTCTGGCTGTGTAACATTCATTTTAAACATAGCACATGACATTCATAGCCTAGGGGAACCACTTTCTGCTCAAATGTCTAAAAGATAAAGTATAAAGCAACACATTGAAAATATTATTGTAATGCCAGTAGATTCGGATAACAAACGTGTGGATAACAGTCGTGCGGATGCGGGGCGGATGCGGATAACGTTTTGTTTATCCGCGCAGGGCTCTACTCATAACCTCACTTGCCGGTCCATTCTCCATGCATTTCTTTGAATAGTTTGTACTCCACAAAGACCCAACACTTCATTGCTGATATATGAATGATTCCCTGTATTAGGCTACATGTTTCAACTCGAACACAATGCTATGTTTCTTGTGCCAAGCAAGTTATACTTGCATGGGAGTTTAAAATGAATGGTATTGTTCTGACGTTATGTAGGCTATAAGTTACTTGATCCAACATTACGATTTGAAAAGAATGCAGATGACCAAGGAGATTGATTTAATAAAGAAATCCCATTACGGGATAAGACTTTCATATTTACAGTAGGTCTTACATGCACGAGAAGTATGGCATCTTCAGCAGGGAAGTCATTGGATTATTTTTCGGAGCTACAGGAAATTCACAGTAAATATTTTCAGAAAATTTGGTATTAATAGATTGTTCTAAACAAATTCTTTGTCAATTCTTCAAAATAATATTTAAGTTTCCTCAGTCAATTTTTCATCAAGATAAAAGTTTAGTTATTAATTATGTTAATTATTGTTGATTTAAGGGGTGGAACAGCGCGGTCATCTGCCCCCACCCCAACTTAAAAATGATTGATCATTGTTCAACAGAATTAATTGGTAGGTTGTATCTTATGGTAACTCTTGGCTAAGGACAGCTATCCGTTTTGAGTTTCTTTCTCTCAACAGAAATGTTTTCACATTTAATAATGAATCGAATATTCAAAATTTGAATTAAGCAACAATAGACCTACGAATTCGAGACAGGTGATGGATAATAAGCAATTATCCAAAATCATTCTCCTGAATACACTACTTTGAACATTCCGTAAACGAAATGTTTACGAACTTCCTTGCCGTAGTTGTCTTCTTGATCCAGAGGTAATCGAATATCTTTTTGGTTATTCTGGTTTTGTCCATTCTGTAAAAGTGTCCGAGAAATCACAACCTCCTCCTGTTCATGGTTCTGAGATTTTCTGCACATTTTTGTAAACTTCATTGTTGTTCCGAAGTTTCCAGCCGGTTTCAGTCTGGACTGGACCTAAGATTTTCCGAAGTAGGCTATTTTTCATTCTACGATCTCCAGCTTCTCCAACTTGTAGTTCATTGAGAGACATTCGCTGGGATTTAAACACTCCTTTTTAACCACGGCCACTACGTCACACGATGGCTCTCTTAGCCTACTTTAAGCACTCAGTTAACAAGCGTTTCCACTCAGCTCAGCCGAAGAATATCAGCACGAGTCAGGGAACCAGTTCATAACCTCCTTTCAAGACATGTTCTCCTAATAGTCCCAAGGAACAATTGAGCGAAGTACAAGGAGAGCTTAAGCGAGCCTTAAGGAAGGAAGGCTTGGCAGAGAGAGCAGTTAGCCGTTTGTTGTTATGTATTTATTTATTTATTTATTTGCTTTAACTTACAAGGAAAGTATCAGGTAAGACAGGTCACCTATCTTGAAACTTTGCGGACACAATCGTTGTACTTACTATAAGAGGACAGACAACGTGCGGAAAATCAGCCGCCAGATTGAACTGCAAGGCTCCGAAATGATGTGGCGAGTCTCTCATATAAATCAATGGGGAGTAGCGAGTACCGAACAAGTTCGAATGGACAGCCCTGACCACCCAAGAACTCAAGGCCGGTGGGAAGGAGCCAACCAACTGATTGATAATAGCAAAATAAATCATTAAGTCAACTAATGAAATAAGTTTAGTATGTCTGCTTGGAAAGCCTCCGTGGCTTAGGTGGCAGAACGCCGGCATCTCACAGCTGGGTCCATGGTTCAAATCCCGGTCACACCATGTGAAATCTGTGCTGGACAGAACGGAGGCAGAGAGGTTTTTCTCCCGGTACTCCGGTTTTCTTTGTCAAAATTTCATTCCAGCAACACTCTCCACTATCATTTCATTTCATCTGTCATTCATATAGCCTAATCTTTGCACAGAGGAGTGCGTCAGGCCTCGGCAGCCGGCACAGTCCATATCCTCACCGCTAGTTGAGGGCTTCATTCATTTCATTCCTGACCCGGTCGGAGACTGGAAGCAGGCTGTGGATTTTCATTTTTCAGTATGTCTGCTTGGAAAGCCTCCGTGGCTTAGGCGGCAGCACGCCGGCCTCTCACTTCTGGGTCCGTGGTTCAAATCCCTGTCACTCCATGTGAGAACTGTGCTGGACAAAACGAAGGCAGGCAGGTTTTTCTCCGGGTACTCTGGTTTTCCATGTCAAAATTTCATTCCAGCAACACTCTCCACTTTCATTTCATTTCATCTGTCATTCATTTAATCATTGCCCCAGAGGAGTGCGTCAGGCCTCGGCAGCCGGCACAGTTCACAACCTCGCCGCTAGATGGGGGCTTCATTTGTTCCATTCCTGACCCGGTCGGAGAATGGAAGCAGGCTGTGGATTTTCATTTTCAGTATGTCCGCTTGGTCCTATTTGCTTTGTTACTGTTACATTTAGGGGCTTAGGTATCTAGGCCGTCGGCTCCGTGTATTTGAGGTTTTTGAGAATGTATATGATAACCTAGTTATTGTTGATTATGTTGTAGAGAATGTGTGTGATTGTAATTGAAATAGGCCTAAGGATGGAGACCGCCATGGGCATAAATTAGGCGCCTCTACACCGAGGGCCCACGAAAACCCACTTCTGGGATTGCTGAGATGGAAATCGAACCCACCTTTTCTCAGTTTTATCTCTACCATTCCAGGACAGAATTAAATTTCTTGGCTAAGTCAGAAATTGAACCCGGGAACCCAAGAGATAACAGCCACTACGTCACACGATGGCTCTCTTAGCCTACTTTAAGCACTCAGTTAACAAGCGTTTCCCCTCAGCTCAGCCGAAGAATATCAGCACGAGTCAGGGAACCAGTTCATAACCTCCTTTCAAGACATGTTCTCCTAATAGTCCCAAGGAACAATTGAGCGAAGTACAAGGAGAGCTTAAGCGAACCTTAAAGAAGGAAGGCTTGGCAGAGAGAGCAGTTAGCCGTTTGTTGCTATTTATTTATTTATTTATTTGCTTTAGCTTACAAGGAAAGTATCAGGTAAGACAGGTCACCTATCTTGAATCTTTGCGGACACAATCGTTGTACTTACTATAAGAGGACAGACAACGTGCGGAAAATCAGCCGCCAGATTGAACTGCAAGGCTCCGAAATGATGTGGCGGATCTCTCATATAAATCAATGGGGAGTAGCGAGTACCGTACATGTTCGAATGGACAGCCCTGACCGCCCAAGAACTCAAGCCCGGTGGGAAGGAGCCAACCAACTGATTGATAATAGCAAATTAAATCATTAAGTCAACTAATGAGATAAGTTTAGTATGTCTGCTTGGAAGGCCTCCGTGGCTTAGGCGGCAGCACGCCGGCCTCTCACAGCTGGGTCCGTGGTTCAAATCCCGGTCACTCCATGTGCGATCTGTGCTGGACACTACGGAGGCAGTCAGGGTTTTCTCCCGGTACTCCGGTTTTCCCTGTCAAAATTTCATTCCAGCAACACTCTCCACTATCATTTCATTTCATCTGTCATTCATATAATCATTGCCCCAGAGGAGTGCGTCAGGCTTCGGCAGCCGGCACAGTCCATATCCTCGCCGCTAGTTGGGGGCTTCATTCATTTCATTCCTGACCCGGTCGGAGACTGGAAGCAGGCTGTGGATTTTCATTTTTCTGTATGTCTGCTTGGAAAGCCTCCGTGGCTTAGGCGGCAGCATGCCGGCCTCTCACTGCTGGGTCCGTGGTTCAAATCCCGGTCACTCCATGTGGGATCTGTGCTGGACAAAACGGAGGCAGGCAGGGTTTTCTCCGGGTACTCTGGTTTTCCATGTCAAAATTTCATTCCAGCAACACTCTCCACTATCATTTCATTTCATCTGTCATTAATTTAATCATTGCCCCAGAGGAGTGCGTCAGGCCTCGGCAGCCGGCACAGTTCATAACCTCGCCGCTAGATGGGGGCTTCATTTATTCCATTCCTGACCCGGTCGGAGAATGAAAGCAGGCTGTGGATTTTCATTTTCAGTATGTCCGTTTGGTCCTATTTGCTTTGTTACTGTAACACTTAGGGGCTTAGGTATCTAGGCCGTCGGCTCCGTGTATTTGTGGTTTTTGAGAATGTATATGATAACCTAGTTATTGTTGTTTATGTTGTAGATAATTTGTGTGATTGAAATTGAAATAGGCATAAGGATGGAGACCGCCATGGGCATAAATTAGGCGCCTCTTCACCGAGAACCCTCGAAAACCCACTTCTGGGATTGCTTAGATGGAAATCGGACCCACCTTTTCTCAGTTTTATCTCTACCATTCCAGGACAGAATTAAATTTCTTGGCTAAGTCAGAAATTGAACCCGGGACCTCAAGAGATAACAGCCACTACGTCACACGATGGCTCTCTTAGCCTACTTTAAGCACTCAGTTAACAAGCGTTTCCCCTCAGCTCAGCCGAAGAATATCAGCACGAGTCAGGGAACCAGTTCATAACCTCCTTTCAAGACATGTTCTCCTAATAGTCCCAAGGAACAATTGAGCGAAGTACAAGGAGAGCTTAAGCGAGCCTTAAGCAAGGAAGGCTTGGCAGAGAGAGCAGTTAGCCGTTTGTTGTTATGTATTTATTTATTTATTTATTTGCTTTAGCTTACAAGGAAAGTATCAGGTAAGACAGGTCACCTATCTTGAAACTTTGCGGACACAATCGTTGTACTTACTATAAGAGGACAGACAACGTGCGGAAAATCAACCGCCAGATTGAACTGCAAGGCTCCGAAATGATGTGGCGAATCTCTAGTATAAATCAATGGGGAGTAGCGAGTACCGTACATGTTCGAATGGACAGCCCTGACCGCCCAAGAACTCAAGGCCGGTGGGAAGGAGCCAACCAACTGATTGATAATAGCAAATTAAATCATTAAGTCAACTAATGAAATAAGTTAAGTATGTCTGCTTGGAAAGCCTCCGTGTCTTAGGCGGCAGCACGCCGGCCTCTCACAGCTGGGTCCGTGGTTCAAATCCCGGTCACTCCATGTGAGATCTGTGCTGGACAGAACGGAGGCAGACAGGTTTTTCTCCCGGTACTCCGGTTTTCCCTGTCAAAATTTCATTCCAGCAACACTCTCCACTATCATTTCATTTCATCTGTCATTCATATAATCATTGCCCCAGAGGAGTGCGTCAGGCCTCGGCAGCCGGCAAAGTCCATATCCTCGCCGCTAGATGGGGGCTTCATTCATTTCATTCCTGACCCGGTCGGAGACTGGAAGCAGGCTGTGGATTTTCATTTTTCAGTATGTCTGCTTGGAAAGCCTCCGTGGCTTAGGCGGCAGCACGCCGGCCTCTCACTGCTGGGTCCGTGGTTCAAATCCCGGTCACTCCATGTGAGATCTGTGCTGGACAAAACAAAGGCACGCAGGTTTTTCTCCGGGTACTCTGGTTTTCCATGTCAAAATTTCATTCCAGCAACACTCTCCACTATCATTTCATTTCATCTGTCATTCATTTAATCATTGCCCCAGAGGAGTGCGTCAGGCCTCGGCAGCCGGCACAGTTCATATCCTCGCCGCTAGATCGGGGCTTCATTCATTCCATTCCTGACCCGGTCGGAGACTGGAAGCAGGCTGTGGATTTTTCATATGATAACCTAGTTATTGTTGATTATGTAGTAGAGAATGTGTGTGATTGTAATTGAAATAGGCCTAAGGATGGAGACCGCCATGGGCATAAATTAGGCGCCTCTACACCGAGAACCCACGAAAACCCACTTCTGGGATTGCTGAGATGGAAATCGAACCCACCTTTTCTCAGTTTTATCTCTACCATTCCAGGACAGAATTAAATTTCTTGGCTAAGTCAGAAATTGAACCCGGGACCTCAAGAGATAACAGCCACTACGTCACACGATGGCTCTCTTAGCCTACTTTAAGCACTCAGTTAACAAGCGTTTCCCCTCAGCTCAGCCGAAGAATATCAGCACGAGTCAGGGAACCAGTCCATAACCTCCTTTCAAGACATGTTCTCCTAATAGTCCCAAGGAACAATTGAGCGAAGTTCAAGGAGAGCTTAAGCGAGCCTTAAGGAAGGAAGGCTTGGCAGAGAGAGCAGTTAGCCGTTTGTTGTTATGTATTTATTTATTTATTTGCTTTAGCTAACAAGGAAAGTATCAGGTAAGACAGGTCACCTATCTTGAAACTTTGCGGACACAATCGTTGTACTTACTATAAGAGGACAGACAACGTGCGGAAAATCAACCGCCAGATTGAACTGCAAGGCTCCGAAATGATGTGGCGAATCTGTCGTATAAATCAATGGGGAGTAGCGAGTACCGTACATGTTCGAATGGACAGCCCTGACCGCCCAAGAACTCAAGGCCGGTGGGAAGGAGCCAACCAACTGATTGATAATAGCAAATTAAATCATTAAGTCAACTAATGAAATAAGTTTAGTATGTCTGCTTGGAAAGCCTCCGTGGCTTAGGCGGCAGCACGCCGGCCTCTCACAGCTGGGTCTGTGGTTCAAATCCCGGTCACTCCATGTGAGATCTGTGCTGGACAGAACGGAGGCAGACAGGTTTTTCTCCCGGTACTCCGGTTTTCCCTGTCAAAATTTCATTCCAGCAACACTCTCCACTATCATTTCATTTCATCTGTCATTCATATAATCATTGCCCCAGAGGAGTGCTTCAGGCTTCGGCATCCGGCACAGTCCATATCCTCGCCGCTAGTTGGGGGCTTCATTCATTTCATTCCTTACCCGGTCGGAGACTGGAAGCAGGCTGTGGATTTTCATTTTTCAGTATGTCTGCTTGGAAAGCCTCCGTGGCTTAGGAGGCAGCACGCCGGCCTCTCACTGCTGGGTCCGTGGTTCAAATCCCGGTTACTCCATGTGAGATCTGTGCTGGACAAAACGGAGGCAGGCTGGTTTTTCTCCGGGTACTCTGGTTTTCCATGTCAAAATTTCATTCCAGCAACACTCTCCACTATCATTTCATTTCATCTGTCATTCATTTAATCATTGCCCCAGAGGAGTGCGTCAGGCCTCGGCAGCCGGCACAGTTCATATCCTCGCCGCTAGATCGGGGCTTCATTCATTCCATTCCTGACCCGGTCGGAGACTGGAAGCAGACTGTGGATTTTTCATATGATAACCTAGTTATTGTTGATTATCTAGTAGAGAATGTGTGTGATTGTAATTTGAAATAGGCCTAAGGATGGAGACCGCCATGGGCATAAATTAGGCGCCTCTACACCGAGAACCCACGAAAACCCACTTCTGGGATTGCTGAGATGGAAATCGAACCCACCTTTTCTCAGTTTTATCTCTACCATTCCAGGACAGAATTAAATTTCTTGGCTAAGTCAGAAATTGAACCCGGGACCTCAAGAGATAACAGCCACTACGTCACACGATGGCTCTCTTAGCCTACTTTAAGCACTCAGTTAACAAGCGTTTCCCCTCAGCTCAGCCGAAGAATATCAGCACGAGTCAGGGAACCAGTTCATAACCTCCTTTCAAGACATGTTCTCCTAATAGTCCCAAGGAACAATTGAGCGAAGTACAAGGAGAGCTTAAGCGAGCCTTAAGGAAGGAAGGCTTGGCAGAGAGAGCAGTTAGCCGTTTGTTGTTATGTATTTATTTATTTATTTATTTGCTTTAGCTTACAAGGAAAGTATCAGGTAAGACAGGTCACCTATCTTGAAACTTTGCGAACACAATCGTTGTACTTACTATAAGAGGACAGACAACGTGCGGAAAATCAACCGCCAGATTGAACTGCAAGGCTCCGAAATGATGTGGCGAATCTCTAGTATAAATCAATGGGGAGTAGCGAGTACCGTACATGTTCGAATGGACAGCCCTGACCGCCCAAGAACTCAAGGCCGGTGGGAAGGAGCCAACCAACTGATTGATAATAGCAAATTAAATCATTAAGTCAACTAATGAAATAAGTTTAGTATGTCTGCTTGGAAAGCCTCCGTGGCTTAGGCGGCAGCACGCCGGCCTCTCACAGCTGGGTCTGTGGTTCAAATCCCGGTCACTCCATGTGAGATCTGTGCTGGACAGAACGGAGGCAGACAGGTTTTTCTCCCGGTACTCCGGTTTTCCCTGTCAAAATTTCATTCCAGCAACACTCTCCACTATCATTTCATTTCATCTGTCATTCATATAATCATTGCCCCAGAGGAGTGCTTCAGGCTTCGGCATCCGGCACAGTCCATATCCTCGCCGCTAGTTGGGGGCTTCATTCATTTCATTCCTGACCCGGTCGGAGACTGGAAGCAGGCTGTGGATTTTCATTTTTCAGTATGTCTGCTTGGAAAGCCTCCGTGGCTTAGGCGGCAGCACGCCGGCCTCTCACTGCTGGGTCCGTGGTTCAAATCCCGGTTACTCCATGTGAGATCTGTGCTGGACAAAACGGAGGCAGGCAGGTTTTTCTCCGGGTACTCTGGTTTTCCATGTCAAAATTTCATTCCAGCAACACTCTCCACTATCATTTCATTTCATCTGTCATTCATTTAATCATTGCCCCAGAGGAGTGCGTCAGGCTTCGGCAGCCGGCACAGTTCATAACCTCGCCGCTAGATGGGGGCTTCATTTATTCCATTCCTGACCCGGTCGGAGAATGGAAGCAGGCTGTGGATTTTCATTTTCAGTATGTCCGCTTGGTCCTATTTGCTTTGTTACTGTTACATTTAGGGGCTTAGGTATCTAGGCCGTCGGCTCCGTGTATTTGAGGTTTTCGAGAATGTATATGATAACCTAGTTATTGTTGATTATGTTGTAGAGAATGTGTGTGATTGTAATTGAAATAGGCCTAAGGATGGAGACCGCCATGGGCATAAATTAGGCGCCTCTACACCGAGAACCCACGAAAACCCACTTCTGGGATTGCTGAGATGGAAATCGAACCCACCTTTTCTCAGTTTTATCTCTACCATTCCAGGACAGAATTAAATTTCTTGGCTAAGTCAGAAATTGAACCCGGGAACTCAAGAGATAACAGCCACCACGTCACACGATGGCTCTTAGCCTACTTTAAGCACTCAGTTAACAAGCGTTTCCCCTCAGCTCAGCCGAAGAATATCAGCACGAGTCAGGGAACCAGTTCATAACCTCCTTTCAAGACATGTCCTCCTAATAGTCCCAAGGAACAATTGTGCGAAGTACAAGTAGAGCTTAAGCGAGCCTTAAGGAGGAAGGCTTGGCAGAGAGAGAGCAGTTAGCCGTTTGTTGTTATGTATTTATTTATTTATTTATTTGCTTTAGCTTACAAGGAAAGTATCAGGTAAGACAGGTCACCTATCTTGAAACTTTGCGGACACAATCGTTGTACTTACTATAAGAGGACAGACAACGTGCGGAAAATCAGCCGCCAGATTGAACTGCAAGGCTCCGAAATGATGTGGGGAGTAGCGAGTACCGTACATGTTCGAATGGACAGCCCTGACCACCCAAGAACTCAAGGCCGGTGGGAAGGAGCCAACCAACTGATTGATAATAGAAAATTAAATCATTAAGTCAGCTAATGAAATAAGTTTAGTATGTCTGCTTGGGCAAGCCTCCGTGGCTTAGGCGGCAGCACGCCAGCCTCTCACCGCTGGGTCCGTGGTTCAAATCCCGGTCACTCCATGTGAGATCTGTGCTGGACAAAACGGAGGCAGACAGGTTTTTCTCCGGGTACTCCGGTTTTCCCTGTCAACATTACATTCCAGCAACACTCTCCACTATCATTTCATTTCATCTGTCATTCATTTAATCATTGCCCCAGAGGAGTGCGTCAGGCCTCGGCAGCCGGCACAGTTCATATCCTCGCCGCTAGATGGGGGCTTCATTCATTCCATTCCTGACCCGGTCGGAGACTGGAAACAGGCTGTGGATTTTCATGTCTGCTTGGAAAGCCTCCGTGGCTTAGGCGGCAGCACGCCGGCATCTCACAGCAGGGTCCGTGGTTCAAATCCCGGTCACTCCATGTGAGATCTGTGCTGGACAGAACGGAGGCAGACAGGTTTTTCTCCCGGTACTCCGGTTTTCCCTGTCAAAATTTCATTCCAGCAACACTCTCCGCTATCATTTCATTTCATCTGTCATTCATATAATCATTGCCCCAGGGGAGTGCGTCAGGCCTCGGCAGCCGGCACAGTCCATATCCTCGCCGCTAGATGGGGGCTTCATTCATTTCATTCCTGACCCGGTCGGAGACTGGAAGCAGGCTGTGGATTTTCATTTTTCAGTATGTCTGCTTGGAAAGCCTACATGGCTTAGGCGGCAGCACGCCGGCCTCTCACTTCTGAGTCCGTGGTTCAAATCCCGGTCACTCCATGTGAGATCTGTGCTGGACAAAACGGAGGCAGGCAGGTTTTTCTCCGGGTACTCTGGTTTTCCATGTCATAATTTCATTCCAGCAACACTCTCCACTATCATTTCATTTCATCTGTCATTCATTTAATCATTGCCCCAGAGGAGAGCGTCAGGCCTTGGCAGCCGGCACAGTTCATAACCTCGCCGCTAGATGGGGGCTTCATTTATTCCATTCCTGACCCGGTCGGAGAATGGAAGCAGGCTGTGGATTTTCATTTTCAGTATGTCCGCTTGGTCCTATTTGCTTTGTTACTGTTACATTTAGGGGCTTAGGTATCTAGGCCGTCGGCTCCGTGTATTTGAGGTTTTTGAGAATGTATATGATAACCTAGTTATTGTTGATTATGTTGTAGAGAATGTGTGTGATTGTAATTGAAGTAGGCCTAAGGATGGAGACCGCCATGGGCATATATTAGGCGCCTCTTCACCGAGAACCCTCGAAAACCCACTTCTGGGATTGCTGAGATGGAAATCGAACCCACCTTTTCTCAGTTTTATCTCTACCATTCCAGGACAGAATTAAATTTCTTGGCTAAGTCAGAAATTGAACCCGGGAACTCAAGAGATAACATCCACCACGTCACACGATGGCTCTCTTAGCCTACTTTAAGCACTCAGTTAACAAGCGTTTCCCCTCAGCTCAGCCGAAGAATATCAGCACGAGTCAGGGAACCAGTTCATAACCTCCTTTCAAGACATGTTCTCCTAATAGTCCCAAGGAACAATTGAGCGAAGTACAAGGAGTGCTTAAGCGAGCCTTGAGGAAGGAAGGTTTGGCAAAGAGAGCAGTTAGCCGTTTGTTGTTATTTATTTATTTATTTGCTTTAGCTTACAAGGAAAGTATCAGGTAAGACAGGTCACCTATCTTGAAACTTTGCGGACACAATCGTTGTACTTACTATAAGAGGACAGACAACGTGCGGAAAATCAGCCGCCAGATTGAACTGCAAGGCTCCGAAATGATGTGGCGAATCTCTCATATAAATCAATGGGAAGTAGCGAGTACCGAACATGTTCGAATGGACAGCCCTGACCACCCAAGAACTCAAGGCCGGTGGGAAGGAGCCAACCAACTGATTGATAATAGCATATTAAATCATTAAGTCAACTAATGAAATAAGTTTAGTATGTCTGCTTGGAAAGCCTCCGTGGCTTAGGCGGCAACACGCCGGCCTCTCACTGCTGGGTCCGTGGTTCAAATCCCGGTCACTCCATGTGAGATCTGTGTTGGACAATACGGAGGCAGGCAGGTTTTTCTCCGGGTACTCTGGTTTTCCGTGTCAAAATTTCATTCCAGCAACACTCTCCACTATCATTTCATTTCATCTGTCATTCATTTAATCATTGCCCCAGAGGAGTGCGTCAGGCCTCGGCAGCCGGCACAGTTCATAACCTCGCCGCTAGATGGGGGCTTCATTTATTCCATTCCTGACCCGGTCGGAAAATGGAAGCAGGCCGTGGATTTTCATTTTCAGTATGTCCGCTTGGTCCTATTTGCTTTCTTGCTGTTACATTTAGGGGCTTAGGTATCTAGGCCGTCGGCTCCGTGTATTTGAGGTTTTTGAGAATGTATATGATAACCTAGTTATTGTTGATTATGTTGTAGAGAATGTGTGTGATTGTAATTGAAATAGGCCTAAGGATGGAGACCGCCATGGGCATAAATTAGGCGCCTCTTCACCGAGAACCCTCGAAAACCCACTTCTGGGATTGCTGAGATGGAAATCGAACCCACCTTTTCTCAGTTTTATCTCTACCATTCCAGGACAGAATTAAATTTCTTGGCTAAGTCAGAAATTGAACCCGGGAACTCAAGAGATAACAGCCACTACGTCACACGATGGCTCTCTTAGCCTACTTTAAGCACTCAGTTAACAAGCGTTTCCCCTCAGCTCAGCCGAAGAATATCAGCACGAGTCAGGGAACCAGTTCATAACCTCCTTTCAAGACATGTTCTCCTAATAGTCCCAAGGAACAATTGAGCGAAGTACAAGGAGAGCTTAAGCGAGCCTGTGCGGTCAAAAATTGAAATTTTATTTTTATTTTTATTTTTACTCTTAATCTCTAATGTAGGTCTTTGTGAGATATTATATGCGTTTTGAAGAAAATAACGACGGCTCGTTCGCTGAGGACATGGCTTCAAAGTGGCTATTTTGAGCGTTAAAGGTACAATCTCCACGACGAAACTAATAATCGGAAGACACCGAAATTTATGTACAACAACCCCTGTAGTAGTACCTGCAATAGGAACAATTCTTATTACGAAATTCAAATTTTGTATTAACCTCTTCAGATTTGAATACCATTTTTTGTGAGAAAAAATTGTTATATTAACTTCAAAGTTTTATTAATTTGATGTGGCTCTTATTCTGAGCAGTAGAAAAGTTCGATAAAGAAAATTGGTTCAGTGATATAGGCCTACCCGTGGTGATTGTACCTTTCAGACTCTACAAAACGCAGGTTGAATCAGTCACACACACATACACACACGCGCGCACACACACAGCGGTAAGACAAGGTCTTGGGCAAGAGCGCGCTCGGGCACCTGCCTTATCCTCTCCTTCAACTCCTTTGCTATCGCAGCTTCCGCCTCCCTCCCGCCCTGACTCATCATGCCAGTCCACACGACCACAGGCTAGAGCAGAGTTTACCAACCTTTTGAAGTTCACGGCACCCTTGGGAATAACATTAAACACTAGGGGCACCCTTCCTTGAAAAAAAAAATATGTTTCATATGTAAATTTATTGAAATATTTTATAATAAGTAACGTACACCATAACATAATACAGTCTACTTTACTACAGTCAGTGAGTAAAAATACATCAAAATTTTGTTCGATAAATCGTTAATATGAAACTTGTGATTGATGCTTAGAGCACAGGTACGTGATATCGGGCCTTGCAGTTGACAATGAAACACGCAAATCATCCTCAAGGTTATTCAGTCTATTTCTTGCTTTGGATTTTATTGTCACCAGAGCAGAGAGGGCTTGCTCGCATAGATAGGATTTTGGAAAGGGCGAAAGTGTGTTAGTTGCTTTCTTCATTAGGTTAGGATACTACTCTCTCCGCTGAAGCCCAAAAGTAGCCACCGACGCCTCACTCTTGGTGGACTTACTTTTGAGTGTGGAATCGGCACAAAGATCAATAAATTCATCTCGTTCGCAACCAGTGAAATCTATTTCCTCGCACTATCTATGAAATCAAATGGTGAGACAACCCAGTTGACATTCATAGTGGAAATAGATGGAAAGTATGTATCTATTGCTTCTTGCAATCTTGATAAGTGATCACAAATGCGGTCTTTCAGCTTACCCAGATCGTTATCTACTGCCAGATGAAGAAAGTTTGAAAGATATCCTTTCTGAACTGCAGACGTCCAAGAACTAAGTTTTCTTTTAAAATCTTTCATTTTATTGGTTGAGGAAATTATTGTTTCCTGTCTACCCTGCATTGAAACATTCAGTTAATTCAGTTTATGAAAAATATCTGCCAGATACGACAGTTCCAAGCACCAAGAATCAGTTAGTAACAGCTCATAAAATGTATCTTGATTTTCATCTTTAAAAAGAGTTTTCACCTGTTCTCTAAGTTCAAGAAACTGCTTCAATACACGACCCCGCGACAACTACCTTACTCTGTATGAAGTAACAAAGAGGTATGAGGTGCATCCGTTGCGAGACATAACTGTTTAAAAATCCTGCACATTAAAGGTCGAGACTTGATGTAGTTCACCATTTTCACAACTTCGTTAAACACTGCAGCAAAATCTTTAGCTCTTGCAGTAAAAACCTTTAAATTTCCCAGACATAGATTGTGCACCATCTGTACATATACCACAACAGTCTTTCCATGCCGGCCGAAGTCGTCGGATTTTTAAGAGAGTTAAAAATCCCTCAGTATGCCTTCCTTCGGAGGGGACGTAAATCTGGCGGTCCCATGTCATAGATTTATGGCATGTTAAAGAACCTTCCACTAATTACACCTGTGTGAAGCTAAATTATATATAGGTTAAACATTTGACTAGCGTTCTTTGGTTCCTACGTTCGTCGTCAAGAGCCGACTGCGGTGGCGTCTGGTAGCTAAGTTCTGAACTAGTAGTCATTGATGGTGGCGTTTGGCAGCAAAAGTCGGAACTATTTGAAAAATTCAAAAGACTGCAGTCCTTACTTGAATTAAAAACAGATAACACGCACTAATACAGTCATCACAATTAACACCGGTTATCAGACAGATTCTACACACACCAAAGTACACGGGGCTACATGACCGCGTTGTCGCAGCCCCTAAACTTAAGAACTAACCAACCAGTCTTTCCATGAAAGATCTTTGTCATTGAGAAAGGAATTAATAGAAACAAAAATATCATGTCCTGAGGTTGTAGTCTCCAGCGGTCTACAGAACAGAAATGCCTCATTAATATCTTTATCATCAATATATCTGGTAAAACCAAGGAGTTGCAGTTTGTCACCACTATCGATACTCTCATCTACTTGCAAAGCAAATGCTCTATCAGTTTTTATTTTCCCCACGACTTGTTCGTTGATATTGCAAACATTTCAGATATCCCGCGACTGATTGAGTTGTTGGAAAGAGGAAATTTCGAAATTTGATTACTGCTCCTTCACCAAGTATTGTTGAAACTATAATTTTCCATGCAGGACCTATGATTTCCTCTCCAAGAGTATGAGGTGTGTGTGTGATTTTTTCTCCTATCAGTTCTGCTACTTTAAACGAGGCTTCAAGAGCAGTATCACTTATGGTCATTCTCTTTACCATTCGCACAGCTGTTTTTTTTTCTCCCCTTCTAGTACACGTGAAAAATACATCACACTCTTCCCAGACCCACTAGGATGCTTAGTCTAATTGTGAGATGCCACTTCAGTTTGCTAGGTACCATGGCCTCGTGTTTCGCCACAAACTAAACACACAGGGATAGGGTTTTCTTCGTTCTTATTCCACGTAAATCCATACACTACGTAACTGTCCTGGTATGTTCTTTTCTTTCGTTTGTCTTCTTTTTGTTGAATTCGACGGTTCGGGAGTAGGAGCCGACTGCTCACTTTCACTCACCAGGCGTTTACGTTTAACAATGAACTTGTCCATAGCTAAACACTGCTACTGTAATCAACGCCAAGAAAACATGTTAAAGTGGCGTAGGAACGGGTACACTTTTATATATTTATATATATGTAAGTGACTGATGTGAAACAGCTTTTGTCAAAGCATTTCGGCCCTGAGTGACACAACAGAGAGGATTTAGGCTTCTACCGAGACTTGCTACTATGTGGCGAAGACATAGCTCGACAAAATGTATCTGAAGTAGAAGAAGAAGAAGAAGAAGAAGAAGAAGAAGACCCCATGGAATGACGTTGCTGTGCAGTCCAATGGACTCTATTTCGCCTAGTTTGAAAAGCTGTGAGCATATTGTGAATGGAAATTTAAGGTTGAAAGGTTACTTTTATTTTATACTGGGTAGTTTCTTAGAGAACCTTAAAATATAGCAATAATTTCACTTTCACATAGAAACCATAATTACTGACTTAATGAAACTAATCCAAAACTACTTAAGTCCTAGATCCTGTATCAAAACTGCTTAAGTGCAATATATTTTCTATTATTACGTAAAAACTGCTTTTACTGTATTTTTAAAACATACATAAAATGAAAACTAATCGTATTTTGTAACTATTATACAAACTGTTTCTATTTAAACGCGCACGGATAACTCAAGACAGTTTTTTGCCCTTTCTTACAAATTTCATGAATTTGACTTAGGTAGTTCTGGAATTGGACGACTCACATACATATCTTTATAACCTCTGTTATTTATTTTATTTGTTATTTAATTTCCAATGAATTTGTTATTATTAAGTCCCTTTTTTTTTGTTAAATTTTATTCTTTGTTTTCTTACTGTCAATACTTTATATTGTTATACAGTCAGTATAAAATGGTGTACTTCGTACCTGTATCAGATTATTACTAAAAAAAGATGTTTCAATATAGAACAATATGATATGTGAATGATTTTTCAAAATCTGAAATAATAAAATTTATTTTCATGAGAATATTTGCTCATAATAAAATATGTGTGTGTTTCGTTTACAGAATGTTAAAAATTATTTATGAGTTACTTTATAAAATTCTGTAAGTTATATTCGCAGAATAAATCATGTTTAAGATCAATAGAACTTTATAGGCCAGGCGACAGGTCGAAAAACAAAAGCCTCAATAAGGAAATAATTAGTGGAAAGCTGGAAATTGCTTTAATCGCTTTATTTTGACCCAGATATTACTCTCCCAAGTTTTCCCCCTCAAGCGAAGTCGGCGTTGGCCCTTCTAGCCCTAAGAAGGTACCATTTTTACTTTTTTTTTTTTTTGCTAATATCTCCCAAACCATCAACTTTATCAACAAAATGCCTATTGTGAAAATAATCTAGAGTACATTTTCTACAAAAATGCTCTTTACGTTTTGTCTCTAATGTGAACTGTTACGATGCTACGACCATTCAAATTGGAGCCCTTTTAGATTCTTGCGGAAAAGCTATGGAAATGATATGCCATATCAAAGTTTCTACATATTATAAAATATTTGTCAGCATTCCAGGTGCACAAGCTGTTAACTTGTTACAAATATAACAGATTTTCAATGTAAACAGCTGTGGCCTCAATTTCTCCGTCATCGCTTTCATCGTCTGTATCGGTACTTTTGTCCGACGTCACAGGGCGCTCAAGATTAACATCGATGTCTCCGTCACAATCATCCATATCATCTTCCTCGGCAGCATTTGTACATGACCGTCCCATACAATTCATGCAGATTCTGGAGCATCGGAGGCCCGTTTTCCTGCAACCACAAGCTGCGTTACATCCTTCCGAACATTTGCTGGACACTGTGTTTAGAAGCGTTTGTGGCACCGGATCCCTCGTAGGTATGGGAGCCAAACCACATTGAGAATTTTTCCAGCCCCAATCCAGTGGATTTGTATCATTTCCATACCATGTTTGGATTTGATGATATGTTCTTAAAGAGTGCTCACGTGCCGCTGATTCGGTGGGAGGTAAGCTTGCGAGATTAAATCGATGTTTGCTTAGAGATTTTTCAAACAGTTGGAACCGCAGCTCATTCAGGGTATTTCCCGTGGTTTTGTTGTCATAAAGCCCAGCCAAAACCAACTGGCCCGCTTTGTCAATTTCATCGGGGTTTGCGTTCACGTCTCGGAAAACCCTAACAGCTGTCTGCAGTTCCTCATTACTCTTCAGCAGTGTTACGAATTTCATGTTGCACTGCCTGTGAAACGAAGACGTTATATCGCACCCACTAAACGCATGAAAAAAGAGGAAGTTTCCTTGCACACATGTTGGGAGATTGAAACTTGTTGTGCAAAATAGTTGTTGTTTGGTTGAACCTTGGCCGGGTTTCATAAAATACATTTTCGTGGAGGGTGGCACACAAGCCGCCAAGATGACCAGGATATCTATATCTTCAGCCACTATAATGACTGAATTGTCGGGCCGAGATAACTCGAGTGGGGTGGTAACGATGAGCACATCGGTATCTTCTGGAGCTTGTCTGGTTTCGATTCCTTCGCTTTCGAATTTGACGCGCAACAAGTCGATCAATCTTCGTTTGTTTGTGACATTAGACAAAAAGTTTGCTTGTGGCATAGGTGCCGTCATGGACTCATAAATAAAAAAACATTAGCAGCTTCATGCTTGTGCGATCGTCGAAGACGTTCAACGGACTTGGTACTGCGAGCTGCTGGGTCGTCAGGATACCCAACGAAAATAATGACACTGTTTTTAAAGTATCTTTTAACGTAACTCGCATATTTGGCACTAATGTCGACAAAAGTATCGGTTTGGTGCCAAATTACACGGTGCAGAAGATATCCTCCGTCGAGAACATGATGTAGGTCCTCAAATATGGGCTCATCGGTAACAGGATCGAATAATTTATAGAACACAGACTTTTGCGTCTACGCATTCCCGCTTTATCAAAGATCGCAACCGGATACGGAGCTAGTTCAAACTGGAAATATTGTTTCAATTCTGCATCGGATTTCTTTGCAAGGCAAATGCATTGGAAAAGCACAAGAGGATCACCAGGAATATCCGTGTTGCGGATTTTTAGCCTATTTTCAATTTTGAAAAAATAGGCTTATGAAATCACCTTTTGTCCGTGTGTGTGTGCGTGTGTGTGTGTCTAAACGACTGGAGCGATTTCAATGAAACTCGGTAAGTTCATGGCGCTATTCCCGGCGACCTCGACCGTGCCCTTCAAATTTTGTTACGTCTCACCAATCCAACATGGCGGCTGTGCGAAATATTTCACTAGCATTCGATATCTCCGAAACTATTACCGATATCGCCCTGAAATTGTGTACGGTGATAAAGGGCACTACTAGAAGTTCACCTATGAGACTTTCAAAAACCTGGTGACTACAAAACCAACATGGCGGCCAAGCGAAGTTGAGACTTTTAAATAGACTTTCTCGCGATTTAACTACCCAAACGTAATGAAACTGGGTACAGCAATTGTTTATACACATTGTAAAGCACTGGAGTCTAATTTAGTTCAATTGTTTACATAACCTCAAAATGGCGGCTGTGCGAAATATTTCACTGACATTTCTATATCTCCGAAACTATTACAGATATCACCCTGCAATCTTGTACGGTGATAAAGGGTACTGATACAAGTTTACCTATGTATATTTCATAAACCTGTAAAGTACAAAACGAACATGGCGAACAAGCGAATTTGAAATATTTTAATAGACTTTTCTCGTGATTTAACTCTCTGAGCGCAGTGAAATGTGGTACAGTAAATGATTTTGCAGATTGTAATGCACTGCCATCTAATTTAATTCAATTGTTTACATAACCTCTAGATGGCGGCTGTGCGAAATTTTAAAATTATGTTTTTATTTCTTGTGTCGTTATCATGCGATTGAAGTGAAAGTTTGAATAATGAACCTAGGCAATAATTGTCCTTGAATGGTACATAACTCTATGGCCTATACATATAACAATCCTAAACGGCGAGCTTCCGAAATATTTAGACGGTTCTCAATATCTATGAATCTTTTACAGCAATTAAACTGAAATGTTGTATGTTGATAGAGGCAATTAACATGAGCAGGATATATGAAAATAGGCTGTATAGTTCTTCACGGAACTACTTGTTATTTTCGAATTTACCGCGCGGAGAGGCATCACGCCATTTTTTCTAAGGAACTTCACACCGTGAAAATTGTTGCCGGTTATGCCTTTTTGTGCTGCTATTCCAATTTCATAGGTCATATGACAAGTGATTTGTCCATCCCCGACAACTCCTGTGCTTAACGAAACAACGTGTTGTCCACGAGGAAAGGGATCGTGAGTTGATAACCATCCAACAAATTTTCTCAAGTCCGCATCATCCCGCGAGATCCGCGCACACCGTGCATCCACATGCTGTTCTGTAGTCGAAAACTCAATATTGCAAAATGATACTAATGGTAGGTATTTTTCCACAGCTGTTTACATTGAAAATCTGTTATACTTGTAACAAGTTAACAGCTTGTGCATCTGGAATGCTGACAAATATTAAAACATGTAGAAACGTTGATATGGCATATCATTTCCATAGCTTTTCCGCATGAATCAAAAAGGGCTCATCTTTGAATGGTCGTAGCATCGTAACGGTTCACATTAGAGACAAAAGGTAGGGAACATTTTTGTAGGAAATTTACTCTAGATTATTTTTATAACAGGTATTTTGTTGATAAAGTTGAAGATTTGGGAGATATTTGCAAAAAATTGAAAAATGGTACCTTCTTAGGGCCAGAAGGGCCAACGCCGACTTCGCTCGAGGGAGAAACTTGGGAGAGTAATATCTGGGTCCAAATAAAGCGATTAAAGCAATTTCCAGCTTTCCACTAATTATTTCCTTATTGAACTACCTGTCGCCTGGCCTATTATGCGAGTTGTAATCTTCAATATATATCAAAATAATATATATATATATATATTACAATTTGCCTTACGTCGCACCGACACAGATACTGTAGGTCTTATGGCGACGATGGGATAGGAAAGACTAGCAGTGGGAAGGAAGCGGCTGTGGCCTTTATTAAGGTACAGAGCCCATTTGCCTGGTGTGAAAATCTCCAGGGCTACCGACAGGGGGGTTCGAACCCACTATTTCCGGAATGAAAGCTCACATCTGGACAACCCTAACCACAACCTCACTCCGTGAATCATATCATACTATATCAAAATATAATCATAATAGGCCTATATCATAATATATTCTTTTTTATTGGGCTGGACGGAGGGAGAATACCTACTGTCGACCAAAGTATTATGTGCACACGAGTTTGAAGGGTGTTTGTGAAGTAACCAATAGACCTACATAAAATCCAATACCATCATCATTTTCGCCGTTCTATTTTACGTTAGTTCATGTAGGTTTGGAATTTTTAATTTATATTTTAATATTTTTTATCGCAGTTGGAACACAAAATGTGCCCATTTTTAAGCGTGTTTCAACCATGCGTCACATTTAAGAATTATTATCTCAAAAACCCGTCATCAGATCAAATGCAAATGTTAACACAATATACATTGGAATGTTGTATAACTGGTTTATTAATTTCAAAATTTTGTGTGTCCAAGAAACAAAGTTGTTATCATTTTTGTAAGGTAACTTTTTCTCGGTTCGGGGTGGTTGGAAAATATCGCTCTTGGTCGCGTTGTAATCCTTATACATCAAGACGTTATGCTGTATGACTGTGAAATACGTAAATTAATTCACTTATTTTATATCGGTTTGTATTTGTTCGTGGAAATAAGGCATGATTCACCTGCCAGCCGCTCCGGGGTAGGCTGTACAGCGTTGCTGAGATGGAGCCCATCACTGCCGAGCGAGGCGAGGTCGTATTTCCCCGTTCAAATATAAACCGATATAAAATAAGTAAATTAATTTACGTATTTTAAAGTCATTCAACATAACTTTTTGATGTATAAGGAATATAACGCGACCAAGAACTACATATTCCAACCACCCCAAGCCGAGAAAACGTTACCTTAGACAATAGACAACAACATTGTTTCTAGGACACGAAAAATTTTGAAATTAATAAACCAGTTATACAACATTCCAATGTATATTGTGTTAAAATTTGGATTCGATACAATGAAGGGTTTGTGAGATAATAATTCTTAAATGTGACGCATGGTTGAAACACGCTTAAAAACGGGCACTTTTTGTGTTCCAACTGCGATAAAAAATATTAAAATATAAACTAAAAATTCCAAACCTACATGGACTCACGTAAAATAGAACGACGAAAATAATGATGTTATTGGATTTTATGTATGTCTATTGGTTACGTCACAAACAACCTTCAAACTCGAGTACACATAATACTTTGGTCGACAGTAGTCCACAAATTGGCAATACGGCTCGGAAAGCAAGTCTGGTTTGTTTTTCAGATGCAAATCGACGCTATCAGTGAGAGAGAGAGAGAGAAGACATTGAGTGACGAGGAGAAGCGGGAGGAGTAGGGGCGGAAGGGGGTGATAATTGAAGGGTAGACACGTCACTAACACAAATGCAGCGACTGCTATCGGTGAAACAGTAGTGCTGCCATCTCTTGCCATGTGATTGAGGCGGTGGAGATCGCACAGCCTTAAGGAAGGAAGGCTTGGCAGAGAGAGCAGTTAGCCGTTTGTTGTTATGTATTTATTTATTTATTTATTTATTTGCTTTAGCTTACAAGGAAAGTATCAGGTAAGACAGGTCACCTGTCTTGAAACTTTGCGGACACAATCGTTGTACTTACTATAAGAGGACAGACAACGTGCGGAAAATCAGCCGCCAGATTGAACTGCAAGGCTCCGAAATGATGTGGCGAATCTCTCATATAAATCAATGGGGAGTAGCGAGTACCGTACATGTTCGAATGGACAGCCCTGACCGCCCAAGAACTCAAGGCCGGTGGGAAGGAGCCAACCAACTGATTGATAATAGCAAATTAAATCATTAAGTCAACTAATGAAATAAGTTTAGTATGTCTGCTTGGGAAGCCTCCGTGGCTTAGGCGGCAGCATGCCGGCCTCTCACAGCTGGGTCCGTGGTTCAAATCCCGGTCACTCCATGTGAGATCTGTGCTGGACAGAACGGAGGCAGACAGGTTTTTCTCCCGGTACTCCGGTTTTCCCTGTCAAAATTTCATTTCAGCAACACTCTCCACAATCATTTCATTTCATCTGTCATTCATATAATCATTGCCCCAGAGGAGTGCGTCAGGCCTCGGCAGCCAGCATAGTCCATACCCTCACCGCTAGATGGGGGCTTCATTCATTTCATTCCTGACCCGGTCGGAGACTGGAAGCAGGCTGTGGATTTTCATTTTTCAGTACGTCTGCTTGGAAAGCCTCCGTGGCTTCGGCGGCAGCACGACGGCCTCTCACTGCTGGGTCCGTGGTTCAAATCCCGGTCACTCCATGTGAGATCTGTGCTGGACAAAACGGAGGCAGGCAGGTTTTTCTCCGGGTACTCTGGTTTTCCATGTCAAAATTTCATTCCAGCAACACTCTCCACTATCATTTCATTTCATCTGTCATTCATTTAATAATTGCCCCAGAGGAGTGCGTCAGGCCTCGGCAGCGTGCACAGTTCATAACCTCGCCGCTAGATGGGGGCTTCATTTATTCCATTCCTGACCCGGTCGGAGAATGGAAGCAGGCTGTGGATTTTCATTTTCAGTATGTCCGCTTGGTCCTATTTGCTTTGTTACTGTTACATTTAGGGGCTTAGGTATCTAGGCCGTCGGCTCCGTGTATTTGAGGTTTTTGAGAATGTATATGATAACCTAGTTATTGTTGATTATGTTGTAGAGAATGTGTGTGATTGTAATTGAAATAGGCCTAAGGATGGAGACCGCCATGGGCATAAATTAGGCGCCTCTACACCGAGAATCCACGAAAACCCACTTCTGGGATTGCTGAGATGGAAATCGAACCCACCTTTTCTCAGTTTTATCTCTACCATTCCAGCACAGAATTAAATTTCTTGGCTAAGTCAGAAATTGAACCCGGGAACTCAAGAGATAACAGCCACTACGTCACACGATGGCTCTCTTAGCCTATTTTTAGCACTCAGTTAACAAGCGTTTCCCCTCAGCTCAGCCGGAGAATATCAGCACGAGTCGGGGAACCAGTTCATAACCTCCTTTCAAGACATGTTCTCCTAATAGTCCCAAGGAACAATTGAGCGAAGTACAAGGAGAGCTTAAGCGAGCCTTAAGGAAGGAAGGCTTGGCAGAGAGAGCAGTTAGCCGTTTGTTGTTATTTATTTATTTATTTATTTATTTATTTGCTTTAGCTTACAAGGAAAGTATCTGGTAAGACAGGTCACCTATCTTGAATCTTTGCGGACACAATCGTTGTACTTACTATAAGAGGACAGACAACGTGCGGAAAATCAGCGCCAGATTGAACTGCAAGGCTCCGAAATGATGTGGCGAATCTCTCATATAAATCAATGGGGAGTAGCGAGTACCGTACATGTTCGAATGGACAGCCTTGACCACCCAAGAACTCAAGGCCGGTGGGAAGGAGCCAACCAACTGATTGATAATAGCAAATTAAATCATTAAGTCAACTAATGAAATAAGTTTAGTATGTCTGCTTGGAAAGCCTCCGTGGCTTAGGCGGCAGCACGCCGGCCTCTCACTGCTGGGTCCGTGGTTCAAATCCCGGTCACTCCATGTGAGATCTGTGCTGGACAGAACGGAGGCAGACAGGGTTTTCTCCCGGTACTCCGGTTTTCCCTGTCAAAATTTCATTCCAGCAACACTCTCCACTATCATTTCATCTGTCATTCATTTAATCATTGCCCCAGGGGAGTGCGTCAGGCCTCGGTAGCCGGCACAGTCCATATCCTCGCCGCTAGATGGGGGCTTCATTCATTTCATTCCTGACCCGGTCTGAGACTGGAAGCAGGCTGTGGATTTTCATTTTTCAGTATGTCTGCTTGGAAAGCCTCCATGGCTTAGGCGGCAGCACGCCGGCCTCTCAATGCTGGGTCCGTGGTTCAAATCCCGGTCACTCCATGTGAGATCTGTGCTGGACAAAACGGAGGCAGACAGGTTTTTCTCCGGGTACTCTGGTTTCCCATGTCAAAATTTCATTCCAGCAACACTCTCCACTATCATTTCATTTCATCTGTCATTCATTTAATCATTGACCCAGAGGAGTGCGTCAAGCCTTGGCAGCCGGCACAGTTCATAACCTCGCCGCTAGATGGGGGCTTCATTTATTCCATTCCTGACCCGGTCGGAGAATGGAAGCAGGCTGTGGATTTTCATTTTCAGTATGTCCGCTTGGTCCTATTTGCTTTGTTACTGTTACATTTAGGGGCTTAGGTATCTAGGCCGTCGGCTCCGTTTATTTGAGGTTTTTGAGAATGTATATGATAACCTAGTTATTGTTGATTATGTTGTAGAGATTGTGTGTGATTGTAATTGAAATAGGCCTAAGGATGGAGACCGCCATGGGCATAAATTAGGCGCCTCTACACCGAGAACCCACGAAAACCCACTTCTGGGATTGCTGAGATGGAAATCGAACCCACCTTTTCTCAGTTTTATCTCTACCATTCCAGGACAGAATTAAATTTCTTGGCTAAGTCAGAAATTGAACCCGGGAACTCAAGAGATAACAGCCACCACGTCACACGATGGCTCTTAGCCTACTTTAAGCACTCAGTTAACAAGCGTTTCCCCTCAGCTCAGCCGAAGAATATCAGCACGAGTCAGGGAACCAGTTCATAACCTCCTTTCAAGACATATCCTCCTAATAGTCCCAAGGAACAATTGTGCGAAGTACAAGGAGAGCTTAAGCGAGCCTTAAGGAAGGAAGGCTTGGCAGAGAGAGCAGTTAGCCGTTTGTTGTTATGTATTTATTTATTTATTTATTTGCTTTAGCTTACAAGGAAAGTATCAGGTAAGACAGGTCACCTATCGTGAATCTTTGCGGACACAATCGTTGTACTTACTATAAGAGGACAGACAACGTGCGGAAAATCAGCCGCCAGATTGAACTGCAAGGCTCCGAAATGATGTGGCGAATCTCTCATATAAATCAATGGGGAGTAGCGAGTACCGTACATGTTCGAATGGACAGCCCTGACCGCCCAAGAACTCAAGGCCGGTGGGAAGGAGCCAACCAACTGATTGATAATAGCAAATTAAATCATTAAGTCAACTAATGAAATAAGTTTAGTATGTCTGCTTGGAAAGCCTCCGTGGCTTAGGCGGCAGCACGCCGGCCTCTCACTGCTGGGTCCGTGGTTCAAATCCCGGTCACTCCATGTGAGATCTGTGCTGGACAGAACGGAGGCAGACAGGGTTTTCTCCCGGTACTCCGGTTTTCCCTGTCAAAATTTCATTCCAGCAACACTCTCCACTATCATTTCATCTGTCATTCATTTAATCATTGCCCCAGGGGAGTGCGTCAGGCCTCGGTAGCCGGCACAGTCCATATCCTCGCCGCTAGATGGGGGCTTCATTCATTTCATTCCTGACCCGGTCTGAGACTGGAAGCAGGCTGTGGATTTTCATTTTTCTGTATGTCTGCTTGGAAAGCCTCCATGGCTTAGGCGGCAGCACGCCGGCCTCTCACTGCTGGGTCCGTGGTTCAAATCCCGGTCACTCCATGTGAGATCTGTGCTGGACAAAACGGAGGCAGACAGGTTTTTCTCCGGGTACTCTGGTTTCCCATGTCAAAATTTCATTCCAGCAACACTCTCCACTATCATTTCATTTCATCTGTCATTCATTTAATCATTGACCCAGAGGAGTGCGTCAAGCCTTGGCAGCCGGCACAGTTCATAACCTCGCCGCTAGATGGGGGCTTCATTTATTCCATTCCTGACCCGGTCGGAGAATGGAAGCAGGCTGTGGATTTTCATTTTCAGTATGTCCGCTTGGTCCTATTTGCTTGGTTACTGTTACATTTAGGGGCTTAGGTATCTAGGCCGTCGGCTCCGTTTATTTGAGGTTTTTGAGAATGTATATGATAACCTAGTTATTGTTGATAATGTTGTAGAGAATGTGTGTGATTGTAATTGAAATAGGCCTAAGGATGGAGACCGCCATGGGCATAAATTAGGCGCCTCTACACCGAGAACCCACGAAAACCCACTTCTGGGATTGCTGAGATGGAAATCGAACCCACCTTTTCTCAGTTTTATCTCTACCATTCCAGGACAGAATTAAATTTCTTGGCTAAGTCAGAAATTGAACCCGGGAACTCAAGAGATAACAGCCACCACGTCACACGATGGCTCTTAGCCTACTTTAAGCACTCAGTTAACAAGCGTTTCCCCTCAGCTCAGCCGAAGAATATCAGCACGAGTCAGGGAACCAGTTCATAACCTCCTTTCAAGACATATCCTCCTAATAGTCCCAAGGAACAATTGTGCGAAGTACAAGGAGAGCTTAAGCGAGCCTTAAGGAAGGAAGGCTTGGCAGAGAGAGCAGTTAGCCGTTTGTTGTTATGTATTTATTTATTTATTTATTTGCTTTAGCTTACAAGGAAAGTATCAGGTAAGACAGGTCACCTATCGTGAAACTTTGCGGACACAATCGTTGTACTTACTATAAGAGGACAGACAACGTGCGGAAAATCAGCCGCCAGATTGAACTGCAAGGCTCCGAAATGATGTGGCGAATCTCTCATATAAATCAATGGGGAGTAGCGAGTACCGTACATGTTCGAATGGACAGCCCTGACCACCCAAGAACTCAAGGCCGGTGGGAAGGAGCCAACCAACTGATTGATAATAGAAAATTAAATCATTAAGTCAGCTAATGAAATAAGTTTAGTATGTCTGCTTGGAAAGCCTCCGTGGCTTAGGCGGCAGCACGCCGGCATCTCACAGCAGGGTCCGTGGTTCATATCCCGGTCACTCCATGTGAGATCTGTGCTGGACAGAACGGAGGCAGACAGGTTTTTCTTCCGGTACTCCGGTTTTCCCTGTCAAAATTTCATTCCAGCAACACTCTCCGCTATCATTTCATTTCATCTGTCATTCATATAATCATTGCCCCGGAGGAGTGCGTCAGGCCTCGGCAGCCGGCACTGTCCATATCCTCGCCGCTAGATGGGAGCTTCATTCATTTCATTCCTGACCCGGTCGGAGACTGGAAGCAGGCTGTGGATTTTCATTTTTCAGTATGTCTGCTTGGAAAGCCTCCGTGGCTTAGGCGGCAGCACGCCGGCCTCTCACTGCTGGGTCCGTGGTTCAAATCCCGGTCACTCCATGTGAGATCTGTGCTGGACAAAACGGAGGCAGGCAGGTTTTTCTCCGGGTACTCTGGTTTTCCATGTCAAAATTTCATTCCAGCAACACTCTCCACTATCATTTCATTTCATCTGTCATTCATTTAATCATTGCCCCTGAGGAGTGCGTCAGGCCTCGGCAGCCGGCACAGTACATAACCTCGCCGCTAGATGGGGGCTTCATTTATTCCATTCCTGACCCGGTCGGAAAATGGAAGCAGGCCGTGGATTTTCATTTTCAGTATGTCCGCTTGATCCTATTTGCTTTGTTACTGTTACATTTAGGGGCTTAGGTATCTAGGCCGTCGGCTCCGTGTATTTGAGGTTTTTGAGAATGTATATGATAACCTAGTTATTGTTGATTATGTTGTAGAGAATGTGTGTGATTGTAATTGAAATAGGCCTAATGATGGAGACCGCCATGGGCATAAATCAGGCGCCTCTACACCGAGAACCCACGAAAACCCACTTCTGGGATTGCTGAGATGGAAATCGAACCCACCTTTTCTCAGTTTCATCTCTACCATTCCAGGACAGAATTAAATTTCTTGGCTAAGTCAGAAATTGAACCCGGGAACTCAAGAGATAACAGCCACTACGTCACAGGATGGCTCTCTTAGCCTACTTTAAGCACTCAGTTAACAAGCGTTTCCCCTCAGCTCAGCCGAAGAATATCAGCACGAGTCAGGGAACCAGTTCATAACCTCCTTCCAAGACATGTTCTCCTAATAGTCCCAAGGAACAATTGAGCGAAGTACAAGGAGAGCTTAAGCGAGCCTTAACGAAGGAAGGCTTGGCAGAGAGAGCAGTTAGCCGTTTGTTGTTATTTGTTTATTTATTTATATATTTGCTTTAGCTTACAAGGAAAGTATCAGGTAAGAAAGGTCACCTATCTTGAAACTTTGCGGCCTTAATCGTTGTACTTACTATAAGAGGACAGACAACGTGCGGAAAATCAGCCGCCAGATTGAACTGCAAGGCTCCGAAATGATGTGGCGAATCTCTCATATAAATCAATGGGGAGTAGCGAGTACCGTACATGTTCAAATGGACAGCCCTGACCACCCAAGAACTCAAGGCCGGTGGGAAGGAGCCAACCAACTGATTGATAAGAGCAAATTAAATCATTAAGTCAACTAATGAAATAAGTTTAGTATGTCTGCTTGGAAAGCCTCCGTGGCTTAGGCGGCAGCACGCCGGCATCTCACAGCAGGGTCCGTGGTTCAAATCCCGGTCACTCCATGTGAGATCTGTGCTGGACAGAACGGAGGCAGACAGGTTTTTCTCCCGGTACTCCGGTTTTCCCTGTCAAAATTTCATTCCAGCAACACTCTCCACTATCATTTCATTTCATCTGTCATTCATATAATCATTGCCCCAGGGGAGTGCGTCAGGCCTCGGCAGCTGGCACAGTCCATATCCTCGCCGCTAGATGGGCGCTTCATTCATTTCATTCCTGACCCGGTCTGAGACTGGAAGCAGGCTGTGGATTTTCATTTTTCAGTATGTCTGCTTGGAAAGCCTCCGTGGCTTAGGCGGCAGCACGCCGGCCTCTCACTGCTGGGTCCGTGGTTCAAATCCCGGTCACTCCATGTGAGATCTGTGCTGGACAGAACGGAGGCAGACAGGGTTTTCTCCCGGTACTCCGGTTTTCCCTGTCAAAATTTCATTCCAGCAACACTCTCCACTATCATTTCATCTGTCATTCATTTAATCATTGCCCCAGGGGAGTGCGTCAGGCCTCGGTAGCCGGCACAGTCCATATCCTCGCCGCTAGATGGGGGCTTCATTCATTTCATTCCTGACCCGGTCTGAGACTGGAAGCAGGCTGTGGATTTTCATATTTCTGTATGTCTGCTTGGAAAGCCTCCATGGCTTAGGCGGCAGCACGCCGGCCTCTCACTGCTGGGTCCGTGGTTCAAATCCCGGTCACTCCATGTGAGATCTGTGCTGGACAAAACGGAGGCAGACAGGTTTTTCTCCGGGTACTCTGGTTTCCCATGTCAAAATTTCATTCCAGCAACACTCTCCACTATCATTTCATTTCATCTGTCATTCATTTAATCATTGACCCAGAGGAGTGCGTCAAGCCTTGGCAGCCGGCACAGTTCATAACCTCGCCGCTAGATGGGGGCTTCATTTATTCCATTCCTGACCCGGTCGGAGAATGGAAGCAGGCTGTGGATTTTCATTTTCAGTATGTCCGCTTGGTCCTATTTGCTTGGTTACTGTTACATTTAGGGGCTTAGGTATCTAGGCCGTCGTCTCCGTTTATTTGAGGTTTTTGAGAATGTATATGATAACCTAGTTATTGTTGATAATGTTGTAGAGAATGTGTGTGATTGTAATTGAAATAGGCCTAAGGATGGAGACCGCCATGGGCATAAATTAGGCGCCTCTACACCGAGAACCCACGAAAACCCACTTCTGGGATTGCTGAGATGGAAATCGAACCCACCTTTTCTCAGTTTTATCTCTACCATTCCAGGACAGAATTAAATTTCTTGGCTAAGTCAGAAATTGAACCCGGGAACTCAAGAGATAACAGCCACCACGTCACACGATGGCTCTTAGCCTACTTTAAGCACTCAGTTAACAAGCGTTTCCCCTCAGCTCAGCCGAAGAATATCAGCACGAGTCAGGGAACCAGTTCATAACCTCCTTTCAAGACATATCCTCCTAATAGTCCCAAGGAACAATTGTGCGAAGTACAAGGAGAGCTTAAGCGAGCCTTAAGGAAGGAAGGCTTGGCAGAGAGAGCAGTTAGCCGTTTGTTGTTATGTATTTATTTATTTATTTATTTGCTTTAGCTTACAAGGAAAGTATCAGGTAAGACAGGTCACCTATCGTGAAACTTTGCGGACACAATCGTTGTACTTACTATAAGAGGACAGACAACGTGCGGAAAATCAGCCGCCAGATTGAACTGCAAGGCTCCGAAATGATGTGGCGAATCTCTCATATAAATCAATGGGGAGTAGCGAGTACCGTACATGTTCGAATGGACAGCCCTGACCACCCAAGAACTCAAGGCCGGTGGGAAGGAGCCAACCAACTGATTGATAATAGAAAATTAAATCATTAAGTCAGCTAATGAAATAAGTTTAGTATGTCTGCTTGGAAAGCCTCCGTGGCTTAGGCGGCAGCACGCCGGCATCTCACAGCAGGGTCCGTGGTTCATATCCCGGTCACTCCATGTGAGATCTGTGCTGGACAGAACGGAGGCAGACAGGTTTTTCTTCCGGTACTCCGGTTTTCCCTGTCAAAATTTCATTCCAGCAACACTCTCCGCTATCATTTCATTTCATCTGTCATTCATATAATCATTGCCCCGGAGGAGTGCGTCAGGCCTCGGCAGCCGGCACTGTCCATATCCTCGCCGCTAGATGGGAGCTTCATTCATTTCATTCCTGACCCGGTCGGAGACTGGAAGCAGGCTGTGGATTTTCATTTTTCAGTATGTCTGCTTGGAAAGCCTCCGTGGCTTAGGCGGCAGCACGCCGGCCTCTCACTGCTGGGTCCGTGGTTCAAATCCCGGTCACTCCATGTGAGATCTGTGCTGGACAAAACGGAGGCAGGCAGGTTTTTCTCCGGGTACTCTGGTTTTCCATGTCAAAATTTCATTCCAGCAACACTCTCCACTATCATTTCATTTCATCTGTCATTCATTTAATCATTGCCCCTGAGGAGTGCGTCAGGCCTCGGCAGCCGGCACAGTACATAACCTCGCCGCTAGATGGGGGCTTCATTTATTCCATTCCTGACCCGGTCGGAAAATGGAAGCAGGCCGTGGATTTTCATTTTCAGTATGTCCGCTTGATCCTATTTGCTTTGTTACTGTTACATTTAGGGGCTTAGGTATCTAGGCCGTCGGCTCCGTGTATTTGAGGTTTTTGAGAATGTATATGTTAACCTAGTTATTGTTGATTATGTTGTAGAGAATGTGTGTGATTGTAATTGAAATAGGCCTAATGATGGAGACCGCCATGGGCATAAATCAGGCGCCTCTACACCGAGAACCCACGAAAACCCACTTCTGGGATTGCTGAGATGGAAATCGAACCCACCTTTTCTCAGTTTCATCTCTACCATTCCAGGACAGAATTAAATTTCTTGGCTAAGTCAGAAATTGAACCCGGGAACTCAAGAGATAACAGCCACTACGTCACAGGATGGCTCTCTTAGCCTACTTTAAGCACTCAGTTAACAAGCGTTTCCCCTCAGCTCAGCCGAAGAATATCAGCACGAGTCAGGGAACCAGTTCATAACCTCCTTCCAAGACATGTTCTCCTAATAGTCCCAAGGAACAATTGAGCGAAGTACAAGGAGAGCTTAAGCGAGCCTTAACGAAGGAAGGCTTGGCAGAGAGAGCAGTTAGCCGTTTGTTGTTATTTGTTTATTTATTTATATATTTGCTTTAGCTTACAAGGAAAGTATCAGGTAAGAAAGGTCACCTATCTTGAAACTTTGCGGCCTTAATCGTTGTACTTACTATAAGAGGACAGACAACGTGCGGAAAATCAGCCGCCAGATTGAACTGCAAGGCTCCGAAATGATGTGGCGAATCTCTCATATAAATCAATGGGGAGTAGCGAGTACCGTACATGTTCAAATGGACAGCCCTGACCACCCAAGAACTCAAGGCCGGTGGGAAGGAGCCAACCAACTGATTGATAAGAGCAAATTAAATCATTAAGTCAACTAATGAAATAAGTTTAGTATGTCTGCTTGGAAAGCCTCCGTGGCTTAGGCGGCAGCACGCCGGCATCTCACAGCAGGGTCCGTGGTTCAAATCCCGGTCACTCCATGTGAGATCTGTGCTGGACAGAACGGAGGCAGACAGGTTTTTCTCCCGGTACTCCGGTTTTCCCTGTCAAAATTTCATTCCAGCAACACTCTCCACTATCATTTCATTTCATCTGTCATTCATATAATCATTGCCCCAGGGGAGTGCGTCAGGCCTCGGCAGCTGGCACAGTCCATATCCTCGCCGCTAGATGGGCGCTTCATTCATTTCATTCCTGACCCGGTCTGAGACTGGAAGCAGGCTGTGGATTTTCATTTTTCAGTATGTCTGCTTGGAAAGCCTCCGTGGCTTAGGCGGCAGCACGCCGGCCTCTCACTGCTGGGTCCGTGGTTCAAATCCCGGTCACTCCATGTGAGATCTGTGCTGGACAGAACGGAGGCAGACAGGGTTTTCTCCCGGTACTCCGGTTTTCCCTGTCAAAATTTCATTCCAGCAACACTCTCCACTATCATTTCATTTCATCTGTCATTCATTTAATCATTGCCCCAGAGGAGTGCGTCAGGCCTCGGCAGCCGGCACAGTTCATAACCTCGCCGCTAGATGGGGGCTTCATTTATTCCATTCCTGACCCGGTCGGAGAATGGAAGCAGGCTGTGGATTTTCATTTTCAGTATGTCCGCTTGGTCCTATTTGATTTGTTACTGTTACATTTAGGGGCTTAGGTATCTAGGCCGTCGGCTCCGTGTATTTGAGGTTTTTGAGAATGTATATGATAACCTAGTTATTGTTGATTATGTTGTAGAGAATGTGTGTGATTGTAATTGAAATAGGCCTAAGGATGGAGACCGCCATGGGCATAAATTAGGCGCCTCTACACCGAGAACCCACGAAAACGCACTTCTGGGATTGCTGAGATGGAAATCGAACCCACCTTTTCTCAGTTTTATCTCTAACATTCAAGGACAGAATTAAATTTCTTGGCTAAGTCAGAAATTGAACCCGGGAACTCAAGAGATAACAGCCACTACGTCACACGATGGCTCTCTTAGCCTACTTTAAGCACTCAGTTAACAAGCGTTTCCCCTCAGCTCAGCCGAAGAATATCAGCACGAGTCAGGGAACCAGTTCATAACCTCCTTTCAAGACATGTTCTCCTAATAGTCCCAAGGAACAATTGAGGGAAGTACAAGGAGAGCTTAAGCGAGCCTTCCTTAAGGAAGGAAGGCTTGGCAGAGAGAGCAGTTAGCCGTTTGTTGTTATGTATTTATTTATTTATTTATTTATTTGCTTTAGCTTACAAGGAAAGTATCAGATAAGTCAGGTCACCTATCTTGAAACTTTGCGGATACAATCGTTGTACTTACTATAAGAGGACAGACAACGTGCGGAAAATCAGCCGCCAGATTGAACTGCAAGGCTCCGAAATGATGTGGCGAATCTCTCATAAGTCAATGGGGAATAGCGAGTACCGTACATGTTCGAATGGACAGCCCTGACCGCCCAAGAACTCAAGGCCGGTGGGAAGGAGCCAACCAACTGATTGATAATAGCAAATTAAATCATTAAGTCAACTAATGAAATAAGTTTAGTATGTCTGCTTGGAAAGCCTCCGTGACTTAGGCGGCAGCACGCCGGCCTCTCACTGCTGGGTCCGTGGTTCAAATCCCGGTCACTCCATGTGAGATCTGTGCTGGACAAAACGGAGGCAGGCAGGTTTTTCTCCGGGTACTCTGGTTTTCCATGTCAAAATTTCATTCCAGCAACACTCTCCACTATCATTTCATTTCATCTGTCATTCATTTAATCATTGCCCCAGAGGAGTGCGTCAGGCCTCGGCAGCCAGCACAGTTCATAACCTCGCCGCTAGATGGGGGCTTCATTTATTCCATTCCTGACCCGGTCGGAGAATGGAAGCAGGCTGTGGATTTTCATTTTCAGTATGTCCGCTTGGTCCTATTTGCTTTGTTACTGTAACATTTAGGGGCTTAGGTATCTAGGCCGTCGGCTCCGTGTATTTGAGGTTTTTGAGAATGTATATGATAACCTAGTTATTGTTGTTTATGTTGTAGATAATTTGTGTGATTGTAATTGAAATAGGCCTAAGGATGGAGACCGCCATGGGCATAAATTAGGCGCCTCTTCACCGAGAACCCTCGAAAACCCACTTCTGGGATTGCTGAGATGGAAATCGAACCCACCTTTTCTCTGTTTTATCTCTACCATTCCAGGACAGAATTAAATTTCTTGGCTAAGTCAGAAATTGAACCCGGAAACTCAAGTGATAACAGCCACCACGTCACACGATGGCTCTCTTAGCCTACTTTAAGCACTCAGTTAACAAGCGTTTCCCCTCAGCTCAGCCGAAGAATATCAGCACGAGTCAGGGAACCAGTTCATAACCTCCTTTCAAGACATGTTCTCCTAATAGTCCCAAGGAACAATTGAGCGAAGCACAAGGAGAGCTTAAGCGAGCCTTAAGGAAGGAAGGCTTGGCAGAGAGAGCAGTTAGCCGTTTGTTGTTATTTATTTATTTATTTATTTATTTATTTATTTATTTATTTGCTTTAGCTTACAAGGAAAGTATCAGGTAAGACAGGTCACCTATCTTGAAACTTTGCGGACACAGTCGTTGTACTTACTATAAGAGGACAGACAACGTGCGGAAAATCAGGCGCCAGATTGAACTGCAAGGCACCGAAATGATGTGGCGAATCTCTCATATAAATCAATGGGGAGTAGCGAATACCGTACAAGTTCGAATGGACAGCCCTGACCACCCAAGAACTCAAGGCCGGAGGGAAGGAGCCAACCAACTGATTGATAATAGCAAATTAAATCATTAAGTCAACTAATGAAATAAGTTTAGTATGTCGGCTTGGAAAGCCTCCGTGGCTTAGGCGGCAGCACGCCAGCATCTCACCGCTGGGTCCATGGTTCAAATCCCGGTCACTCCATGTGAGATCTGTGCTGGACACAACGGAGGCAGACAGGTTTTTCTCCGGGTATTCCGGCTTTCCCTGTCAGCATTTCATTCCAGCAACACTCTCCACTACCATTTCATTTCATCTGTTATTCATTTAATCATTGCCCCAGGGCAGTGCGTCAGGCCTCGGCAGCCGGTACAGTTCATATCCTCGCCGCTAGATGGGGGCTTCATTCATTCCATTCCTGACACGGTCGGAGACTGGAAGCAGGCTGTGGATTTTCATTTTTCAGTATGTCTGCTTGCAAAGCCTCCATGGCTTAGGCGGCAGCACGCCGGCCTCTCACTGCTGAGTCCGTGGTTCAAATCCCGGTCACTCCATGTGAGATGTGTGCTGGACAAAACGGAAGCAGGCAGGTTTTTCTCCGGGTACTCTGGTTTTCCATGTCAAAATTTCATTCCAGCAACACACTCCACTATCATTTCATTTCATCTGTCATTCATTTAATCATTGCCCCAGAGGAGTGCGTCAGGCCTTGGCAGCCGGCACAGTACATAACCTCGCCGCTAGATGGGGGCTTCATTTATTCCATTCCTGACCCGGTCGGAGAATGGAAGCAGGCTGTGGATTTTCATTTTCAGTATGTCCGCTTCGTCCTATATGCTTTGTTACAGTTACATTTAGGGTCTTAGGTATCTAGGCCGTCGGCTCCGTGTATTTGAGGTTTTTGAGAATGTATATGATAACCTAGTTATTGTTGATTATGTTGTAGAGAATTTGTGTGATTGTAATTGAAATAGGCGTAAGGATGGAGACCGCCATGGGCATAAATTAGGCGCCTCTACACCGAGAACCCACGAAAACCCACTTCTGGGATTGCTGAGATGGAGATCGAACCCACCTTTTCTCAGTTTTATCTCTACCATTCCAGGACAGAATTAAATTTCTTGGCTAAGTCAGAAATTGAACCCGGGAACTCAAGAGATAACAGCCACTACATCACACGATGGCTCCCTTAGCCTATTTTTAGCACTCAGTTAACAAGCGTTTCCCCTCAGCTCAGCCGAAGAATATCAGCACGAGTCAGGGAACCAGTTCATAACCTCCTTTCAAGACATGTACTCCTAATAGTCCCAAGGAACAATTGAGCGAAGTATAAGGAGAGCTTAAGCGAGCCTTAAGGAAGGAAAGCTTGGCAGAGAGAGCAGTTAGCCGTTTGTTGTTATGTATTTATTTATTTATTTATTTATTTATTTGCTTTAGCTTACAAGGAAAGTATCAGGTAAGACAGGTCACCTATCTTGAAACTTTGCGGACACAATCGTTGTACTTACTATAAGAGGACGACAGACAACGTGCGGAAAATCAGCCGCCAGATTGAACTGCAAGGCTCCGAAATGATGTGGCGAATCTCTCATATAAATCAATGGGGAGTAGCGAGTACCGTACATGTTCGAATGGACAGCCCTGACCGCCCAAGAACTCATGGCCGGTGGGAAGGAGCCAACCAACTGATTGATAATAGCAAATTAAATCATTAAGTCAACTAATGAAATAAGTTAATTATGTCTGCTTGGAAAGCCTCCGTGGCTTAGGCGGCAGCACGCCGGCCTCTCACAGCTGGGTCCGTGGTTCAAATCCCTGTCACTCCATGTGAGATCTGTGCTGGACAGAACGGAGGCAGGCAGGTTTTTCTCCGGTTACTCTGGTTTTCCATGTCAAAATTTCATTCCAGCAACACTCTCCACTATCATTTCATTTCATCTGTCATTCATACAATCATTGCCCCAGAGGAGTGCGTCAGGCTTCGGCAGCCGGCACAGTCCATATCCTCGCCGCTAGTTGGGGGCTTCATTCATTTCATTCCTGACCCGGTCGGAGACTGGAAGCAGGCTGTGGATTTTCATTTTTCAGTATGTCTGCTTGGAAAGCCTCCGTGGCTTAGGCGGCAGCACGCCGGCCTCTCACTACTGGATCCGTGGTTCGAATCCCGGTCACTCCATGTGAGATCTGTGCTGGACAAAACGGAGGCAGGCAGGTTTTTCTCCAGGTACTCTGGTTTTCCATGTCAAAATTTCATTCCAGCAACACTCTCCACTATCATTTCATTTCATCTGTCATTCATTTAATCATTGCCCCAGAGGATTGCGTCAGGCCTCGGCAGCCGGCACAGTTCATAACCTCGCCGCTAGATGGGGGCTTCATTTATTCCATTCCTGACCCGGTCGGAGAATGGAAGCAGGCTGTGGTTTTCATTTTCAGTATGTCCGCTTGGTCCTATTTGATTTGTTACTGTTACATTTAGGGGCTTAGGTATCTAGGCCGTCGGCTCCGTGTATTTGAGGTTTTTGAGAATGTATATGATAACCTAGTTATTGTTGATTATGTTGTAGAGAATGTGTGTGATTGTAATTGAAATAGGCCTAAGGATGGAGACCGCCATGGGCATAAATTAGGCGCCTCTACACCGAGAACCCACGAAAACGCACTTCTGGGATTGCTGAGATGGAAATCGAACCCACCTTTTCTCAGTTTTATCTCTAACATTCAAGGACAGAATTAAATTTCTTGGCTAAGTCAGAAATTGAACCCGGGAACTCAAGAGATAACAGCCACTACGTCACACGATGGCTCTCTTAGCCTACTTTAAGCACTCAGTTAACAAGCGTTTCCCCTCAGCTCAGCCGAAGAATATCAGCACGAGTCAGGGAACCAGTTCATAACCTCCTTTCAAGACATGTTCTCCTAATAGTCCCAAGGAACAATTGAGGGAAGTACAAGGAGAGCTTAAGCGAGCCTTCCTTAAGGAAGGAAGGCTTGGCAGAGAGAGCAGTTAGCCGTTTGTTGTTATGTATTTATTTATTTATTTATTTGCTTTAGCTTACAAGGAAAGTATCAGATAAGTCAGGTCACCTATCTTGAAACTTTGCGGACACAATCGTTGTACTTACTATAAGAGGACAGACAACGTGCGGAAAATCAGCCGCCAGATTGAACTGCAAGGCTCCGAAATGATGTGGCGAATCTCTCATAAGTCAATGGGGAATAGCGAGTACCGTACATGTTCGAATGGACAGCCCTGACCGCCCAAGAACTCAAGGCCGGTGGGAAGGAGCCAACCAACTGATTGATAATAGCAAATTAAATCATTAAGTCAACTAATGAAATAAGTTTAGTATGTCTGCTTGGAAAGCCTCCGTGACTTAGGCGGCAGCACGCCGGCCTCTCACTGCTGGGTCCGTGGTTCAAATCCCGGTCACTCCATGTGAGATCTGTGCTGGACAAAACGGAGGCAGGCAGGTTTTTCTCCGGGTACTCTGGTTTTCCATGTCAAAATTTCATTCCAGCAACACTCTCCACTATCATTTCATTTCATCTGTCATTCATTTAATCATTGCCCCAGAGGAGTGCGTCAGGCCTCGGCAGCCGGCACAGTTCATAACCTCGCCGCTAGATGGGGGCTTCATTTATTCCATTCCTGACCCGGTCGGAGAATGGAAGCAGGCTGTGGATTTTCATTTTCAGTATGTCCGCTTGGTCCTATTTGCTTTGTTACTGTAACATTTAGGGGCTTAGGTATCTAGGCCGTCGGCTCCGTGTATTTGAGGTTTTTGAGAATGTATATGATAACCTAGTTATTGTTGTTTATGTTGTAGATAATTTGTGTGATTGTAATTGAAATAGGCCTAAGGATGGAGACCGCCATGGGCATAAATTAGGCGCCTCTTCACCGAGAACCCTCGAAAACCCACTTCTGGGATTGCTGAGATGGAAATCGAACCCACCTTTTCTCTGTTTTATCTCTACCATTCCAGGACAGAATTAAATTTCTTGGCTAAGTCAGAAATTGAACCCGGGAACTCAAGTGATAACAGCCACCACGTCACACGATGGCTCTCTTAGCCTACTTTAAGCACTCAGTTAACAAGCGTTTCCCCTCAACTCAGCCGAAGAATATCAGCACGAGTCAGGGAACCAGTTCATAACCTCCTTTCAAGACATGTTCTCCTAATAGTCCCAAGGAACAATTGAGCGAAGTACAAGGAGAGCTTAAGCGAGCCTTAAGGAAGGAAGGCTTGGCAGAGAGAGCAGTTAGCCGTTTGTTGTTATTTATTTATTTCTTTATTTATTTATTTATTTATTTATTTATTTGCTTTAGCTTACAAGGAAAGTATCAGGTAAGACAGGTCACCTATCTTGAAACTTTGCGGACACAGTCGTTGTACTTACTATAAGAGGACAGACAACGTGCGGAAAATCAGGCGCCAGATTGAACTGCAAGGCACCGAAATGATGTGGCGAATCTCTCATATAAATCAATGGGGAGTAGCGAATACCGTACAAGTTCGAATGGACAGCCCTGACCACCCAAGAACTCAAGGCCGGAGGGAAGGAGCCAACCAACTGATTGATAATAGCAAATTAAATCATTAAGTCAACTAATGAAATAAGTTTAGTATGTCGGCTTGGAAAGCCTCCGTGGCTTAGGCGGCAGCACGCCAGCATCTCACCGCTGGGTCCATGGTTCAAATCCCGGTCACTCCATGTGAGATCTGTGCTGGACACAACGGAGGCAGACAGGTTTTTCTCCGGGTATTCCGGCTTTCCCTGTCAGCATTTCATTCCAGCAACACTCTCCACTACCATTTCATTTCATCTGTTATTCATTTAATCATTGCCCCAGGGGAGTGCGTCAGGCCTCGGCAGCCGGTACAGTTCATATCCTCGCCGCTAGATGGGGGCTTCATTCATTCCATTCCTGACACGGTCGGAGACTGGAAGCAGGCTGTGGATTTTCATTTTTCAGTATGTCTGCTTGCAAAGCCTCCATGGCTTAGGCGGCAGCACGCCGGCCTCTCACTGCTGAGTCCGTGGTTCAAATCCCGGTCACTCCATGTGAGATGTGTGCTGGACAAAACGGAAGCAGGCAGGTTTTTCTCCGGGTACTCTGGTTTTCCATGTCAAAATTTCATTCCAGCAACACACTCCACTATCATTTCATTTCATCTGTCATTCATTTAATCATTGCCCCAGAGGAGTGCGTCAGGCCTTGGCAGCCGGCACAGTACATAACCTCGCCGCTAGATGGGGGCTTCATTTATTCCATTCCTGACCCGGTCGGAGAATGGAAGCAGGCTGTGGATTTTCATTTTCAGTATGTCCGCTTCGTCCTATATGCTTTGTTACTGTTACATTTAGGGTCTTAGGTATCTAGGCCGTCGGCTCCGTGTATTTGAGGTTTTTGAGAATGTATATGATAACCTAGTTATTGTTGATTATGTTGTAGAGAATTTGTGTGATTGTAATTGAAATAGGCGTAAGGATGGAGACCGCCATGGGCATAAATTAGGCGCCTCTACACCGAGAACCCACGAAAACCCACTTCTGGGATTGCTGAGATGGAAATCGAACCCACCTTTTCTCAGTTTTATCTCTACCATTCCAGGACAGAATTAAATTTCTTGGCTAAGTCAGAAATTGAACCCGGGAACTCAAGAGATAACAGCCACTACATCACACGATGGCTCCCTTAGCCTATTTTTAGCACTCAGTTAACAAGCGTTTCCCCTCAGCTCAGCCGAAGAATATCAGCACGAGTCAGGGAACCAGTTCATAACCTCCTTTCAAGACATGTACTCCTAATAGTCCCAAGGAACAATTGAGCGAAGTATAAGGAGAGCTTAAGCGAGCCTTAAGGAAGGAAAGCTTGGCAGAGAGAGCAGTTAGCCGTTTGTTGTTATGTATTTATTTATTTATTTATTTATTTATTTATTTATTTATTTATTTGCTTTAGCTTACAAGGAAAGTATCAGGTAAGACAGGTCACCTATCTTGAAACTTTGCGGACACAATCGTTGTACTTACTATAAGAGGACGACAGACAACGTGCGGAAAATCAGCCGCCAGATTGAACTGCAAGGCTCCGAAATGATGTGGCGAATCTCTCATATAAATCAATGGGGAGTAGCGAGTACCGTACATGTTCGAATGGACAGCCCTGACCGCCCAAGAACTCATGGCCGGTGGGAAGGAGCCAACCAACTGATTGATAATAGCAAATTAAATCATTAAGTCAACTAATGAAATAAGTTAATTATGTCTGCTTGGAAAGCCTCCGTGGCTTAGGCGGCAGCACGCCGGCCTCTCACAGCTGGGTCCGTGGTTCAAATCCCTGTCACTCCATGTGAGATCTGTGCTGGACAGAACGGAGGCAGGCAGGTTTTTCTCCGGTTACTCTGGTTTTCCATGTCAAAATTTCATTCCAGCAACACTCTCCACTATCATTTCATTTCATCTGTCATTCATATAATCATTGCCCCAGAGGAGTGCGTCAGGCTTCGGCAGCCGGCACAGTCCATATCCTCGCCGCTAGTTGGGGGCTTCATTCATTTCATTCCTGACCCGGTCGGAGACTGGAAGCAGGCTGTGGATTTTCATTTTTCAGTATGTCTGCTTGGAAAGCCTCCGTGGCTTAGGCGGCAGCACGCCGGCCTCTCACTACTGGATCCGTGGTTCGAATCCCGGTCACTCCATGTGAGATCTGTGCTGGACAAAACGGAGGCAGGCAGGTTTTTCTCCAGGTACTCTGGTTTTCCATGTCAAAATTTCATTCCAGCAACACTCTCCACTATCATTTCATTTCATCTGTCATTCATTTAATCATTGCCCCAGAGGAGTGCGTCAGGCCTCGGCAGCCGGCACAGTTCATAACCTCGCCGCTAGATGGGTGCTTCATTTATTCCATTCCTGACCCGGTCGGAGAATGGAAGCAGGCTGTGGATTTTCATTTTCAGTATGTCCGCTTGGTCCTATTTGCTTTGTTACTGTTACATTTAGGGGCTTAGGTATCTAGGCCGTCGGCTCCGTGTATTTGAGGTTTTTGAGAATGTATATGATAACCTAGTTATTATTGATTATGTTGTAGAGAATGTATGTGATTGTAATTGAAATAGGCCTAAGGATGGAGACCGCCATGGGCATAAATTAGGCGCCTCTTCACCGAGAACCCACGAAAACCCACTTCTGGGATTGCTGAGATGGAAATCGAACCCACCTTTTCACAGTTTTATCTCTACCATTCCAGGACAGAGTTAAATTTCTTGGCTAAGTCAGAAATTGAACCCGGGAACTCAAGAGATAACAGACACCACGTCACACGATGGCTCTCTTAGCCTACTTTAAGCACTCAGTTAACAAGCGTTTCCCCTCAGCTCAGCCGAAGAATATCAGCACGAGTCAGGGAACCAGTTCATAACCTCCTTTCAAGACATGTTCTCCTAATAGTCCCAAGGAACAATTGAGCGAAGTACAAGGAGAGCTTAAGCGAGCCTTGAGGAAGGAAGGTTTGGCAAAGAGAGCAGTTAGCCGTTTGTTGTTATTTATTTATTTATTTGCTTTAGCTTACAAGGAAAGTATCAGGTAAGACAGGTCACCTATCTTGAAACTTTTCGGACACAATCGTTGTACTTAAGATAAGAGGACAGACAACGTGCGGAAAATCAGCCGCCAGATTGAACTGCAAGGCTCCGAAATGATGTGGCGAATCTCTCATAAAAATCAATGGGGAGTAGTGAGTACCGTACATGTTCGAATGGACAGCCCTGACCGTCCAAGAACTCAAGGCCGGTGGGAAGGAGCCAACCAACTGATTGATAATAGCAAATTAAATCATTAAGTCAACTAATGAAATAAGTTTAGTATGTCTGCTTGGAAAGCCACCGTGGCTTAGGCGGCAGCACGCCGGCATCTCACCGCTGGGTCCGTGGTTCAAATCCCGGTCACTCCATGTGAGATCTGTGCTGGACACAACGGAGGCAGACAGGTTTTTCCCCGGGTACTCCGGTTTTCCCTGTCAGCATTTCATTCCAGCAACACTCTCAACTATCATATCATTTCATCTGTTATTCATTTAATCATTGCCCCAGGGGAGTGCGTCAGGCCTCGGCAGCCGGTACAGTTCATATCCTCGCCGCTAGATGGGGGCTTCATTCATTCCATTCCTGACACGGTCGGAGACTGGAAGCAGGCTGTGGATTTTCATGTCTGCTTGGAAAGCCTCCGTGGCTTAGGCGGCAGCACGCCGGCATCTCACCGCTGGGTCCGTGGTTCAAATCCCGGTCACTCCATGTGAGATCTGTGCTGGACAGAACGGAGGCAGGCAGGTTTTTCTCCCGGTACTCCGGTTTTCCCTGTCAGCATTTCATTCCAGCAACACTCTCAACTATCATATCATTTCATCTGTTATTCATTTAATCATTGCCCCAGGGGAGTGCGTCAGGCCTCGGCAGCCGGTACAGTTCATATCCTCGCCGCTAGATGGGGGCTTCATTCATTCCATTCCTGACACGGTCGGAGACTGGAAGCAGGCTGTGGATTTTCATGTCTGCTTGGAAAGCCTCCGTGGCTTAGGCGGCAGCACGCCGGCATCTCACAGCAGGGTCCGTGGTTCAAATCCCGGTCACTCCATGTGAGATCTGTGCTGGACAGAACGGAGGCAGGCAGGTTTTTCTCCCGGTACTCCGGTTTTCCCTGTCAAATTTTCATTCCAGCAACACTCTCCGCTATCATTTCATTTCATCTGTCATTCATATAAGCATTGCCCCAGGGGAGTGCGCCAGGCCTCGGCAGCCGGCACAGTCCATATCCTCGCCGTTAGATGGGGGCTTCATTCATTTCATTCCTGACCCTGTCGGAGACTGGAAGCAGGCTGTGGATTTTCATTTTTCAGTATGTCTGCTTGGAAAGCCTCCATGGCTTAAGCGGCAGCACGCCGGCCTCTCACTGCTGAGTCCGTGGTTCAAATCCCGGTCACTCCATGTGAGATGTGTGCTGGACAAAACGGAGGCAGGCAGGTTTTTCTCCGGGTACTCTGGTTTTCCATGTCAAAATTTCATTCCAGCAACACTCTCCACTATCATTTCATTTCATCTGTTATTAATTTAATCATTGCCCCAGGGGAGTGCGTCAGGCCTCGGCAGCCGGTACAGTTCATATCCTCGCCGCTAGATGGGGGCTTCATTCATTCCATTCCTGACACGGTCGGAGACTGGAAGCAGGCTGTGGATTTTCATGTCTGCTTGGAAAGCCTCCGTGGCTTAGGCGGCAGCACGCCGGAATCTCACAGCAGGGTCCGTGGTTCAAATCCCGGTCACTCCATGTGAGATCTGTGCTGGACAGAACGGAGGCAGGCAGGTTTTTCTCCCGGTACTCCGGTTTTCCCTGTCAAATTTTCATTCCAGCAACTCTCTCCACTATCATTTCATTTCATCTGTCATTCATATAATCATTGCCCCAGGGGAGTGCGTCAGGCCTCGGCAGCCGGCACAGTCCATATCCTTGCCGCTAGTTGGGGGCTTCATTCATTTCATTCCTGACCCGGTCGGAGAATGGAAGCAGGCTGTGGATTTTCATTTTTCAGTATTTCTGCTTGGAAAGCCTCCGTGGCTTACGTGGCAGCACGCCGGCCTCTCACTGCTGGGTCCGTGGTTCAAATCCCGGTCACTCCATGTGAGATCTGTGCTTGACAAAACGGAGGCAGGCAGGTTTTTCTCCGGGTACTCTGGTATTCCATGTCAAAATTTCATTCCAGCAACACTCTCCACTATCATTTCATTTCATCTGTCATTCATTTAATCATTGCCTCAGAGGAGTGCGTCAGGCCTCGGCAGCTGGCACAATTCATAACCTCGCCGCTAGATGGGGGCTTCATTTATTCCATTCCTGACCCGGTCGGAGAATGGAATCAGGCTGTGGATTTTCATTTTCAGTATGTCCGCTTGGTCCTATTTGCTTTGTTACTGTAACATTTAGGGGCTTCGGTGTCTAGGCCGTCGGCTCCGTGTATTTGAGGTTTTTGAGAATGTATATGATAACCTAGTTATTGTTGTTTATGTTGTAGAGAATTTGTGTGATTGTAATTGAAATAGGCCTAAGGATGGAGACCGCCATGGGCATAAATTAGCGCCTCTTCACCGAGAACCCTCGAAAACCCACATCTGGGATTGCTGAGATGGAAATCGAACCCACCTTTTCTCTGTTTTATCTCTACCATTCCAGGACAGAATTAAATTTCTTGGCTAAGTCAGAAATTGAACCCGGGAACTCAAGAGATAACAGCCACCTCGTCACACGATGGCTCTCTTAGCCTACTTTAAGCACTCAGTTAACAAGCGTTTCCCCTCAGCTCAGCCGAAGAATATCAGCACGAGTCAGGGAACCAGTTCATAACCTCCTTTCAAGACATGTTCTCCTAATAGTCCCAAGGAACAATTGAGCGAAGTACAAGGAGAGCTTAAGCGAGCCTTAAGGAAGGAAGGCTTGGCAGAGAGAGCAGTTAGCCGTTTGTTGTTATTTATTTATTTATTTATTTATTTATTTATTTGCTTAGCTTACAAGGAAAGTATCAGGTAAGACAGGTAACTTTGCGGACACAATCGTTGTACTTACTATAAGAGGACAGACAACGTGCGGAAAATCAGCCGCCAGATTGAAATGCAAGGCTCCGAAATGATGTGGCGAATCTCTCATATAAATCAATAGGGAGTAGCGAGTACCGTACATGTTCGAATGGACAGCCCTGACCGCCCAAGAACTCAAGGCCGGTGGGAAGGAGCCAACCAACTGATTGATAATAGCAAATTAAATCATTAAGTCAACTAATGAAATAAGTTTAGTATGTCTGCTTGGAAAGCCTAAAGCCTCCGTGGCTTAGGCGGCAGCACGCTGGCCTCTCACCGCTGGGCCCGTGGTTCAAATCCCGGTCACTCCATGTGAGATCTGTGCTGGACAAAATGGAGGCAGACAGGTTTTTCTCCGGGTATTCCGGTTTTCCCTGTCAAAATTTCCTTCCAGCAACACTCTCCACTATCATTTCATTTCATCTGTCATTCATTTAATCATTGCCCCAGAGGAGTGCGTCAGGCCTCGGCAGCCGGCACAGTTCATATCCTCGCCGCTAGATGGGGGCTTCATTCATTCCATTCCTGACCCGGTCGGAGACTGGAAGCAGGCTGTGGATTTTCATTTTCTTGGAAAGCCTCCGTGGCTTAGGCGGCAGCACGCCGGCCTCTCACAGCTGGGTCCGTGGTTCAAATCCCGGTCACTCCATGTGAGATCTGTGCTGGACAGAACGGAGGCAGAGAGGTTTTTCTCCCGGTACTCCAGTTTTCCCTGTCAAAATTTCATTCCAGCAACACTCTCCACTATCATTTCATTTCATCTGTCATTCATTTAATCATTGCCCCAGAGGAGTGCGTCAGGCCTCGGCAGCCGGCACAGTCCATATCCTCGCCGCTAGTTGGGGGCTTCATTCATTTCATTCCTGACCCGGTCGGAGACTGGAAGCAGGCTGAGGATTTTCATTTTTCAGTATGTCTGCTTGGAAAGCCTCCGTGGCTTAGGCGGCAGCACGCCGGCCTCTCACTGCTGGGTCCGTGGTTCAAATCCCGGTCACTCCATGTGAGATCTGTGCTGGACAAAACGGAGGCAGGCAGGTTTTTCTCCGGGTACTCTGGTTTTCCATGTCAAAATTTCATTCCAGCAACACTCTCCACTATCATTTCATTTCATCTGTCATTCATTTAATCATTGGCCCAGAGGAGTGCGTCAGGCCACGGCAGCCGGCACAGTTCATAACCTCGCCGCTAGATGGGGGCTTCATTTATTCCATTCCTGACCCTGTCGGAGAATGGAAGCAGGCTGTGGATTTTCATTTTCAGTATGTCCGCTTGGTAATATTTGCTTTGTTACTGTAACATATAGGGGCTTAGGTATCTAGGCCGTCGGCTCCGTGTATTTGAGGTTTTTGAGAATGTATATGATAACTTAGTTATTGTTGTTTATGTTGTAGAGAATTTGTGTGATTGTAATTGAAATAGGCCTAAGGATGGAGACCGTCATGAGCATAAATTAGGCGCCTCTTCACCGAGAACCCTCGAAAACCCACTTCTGGGATTGCTGAGATGGAAATCGAACTCACCTTTTCTCAGTTTTATCTCTACCATTCCAGGACAGAATTAAATTTCTTGGCTAAGTCAGAAATTGAACCCGGGAACTCAAGAGATAACAGCCACCACGTCACACGATGGCTCTCTTAGCCTACTTTAAGCACTCAGTTAACAAGCGTTTCCCCTCAGCTCAGCCGAAGAATATCAGCACGAGTCAGGGAACCAGTTCATAACCTCCTTTCAAGACATGTTCTCCTAATAGTCCCATGGAACAATTGAGCGAAGTACACGGAGAACTTAAGCGAGCCTTAAGGAAGGAAGGCTTGGCAGAGAGAGCAGTTAGCCGTTTGTTGTTATTTTTTTTTTTTATTGGCTTTAGCTTACAAGGAAAGTATCAGGTAAGACAGGTCACCTATCTTGAAACTTTGCGGACACAATCGTTGTACTTACTATAAGAGGACAGACAACGTGCGGAAAATCAGCCGCCAGATTGAACTGCAAGGATCCGAAATGATGTGGCGAGTCTCTCATATAAATCAATGGGGAGTAGCGAGTACCGAACAAGTTCGAATGGACAGCCCTGACCACCCAAGAACTCAAGGCCGGTGGGAAGGAGCCAACCAACTGATTGATAATAGCAAAATAAATCATTAAGTCAACTAATGAAATAAGTTTAGTATGTCTGCTTGGAAAGCCTCCGTGGCTTAGGTGGCAGAACGCCGGCATCTCACAGCTGGGTCCATGGTTCAAATCCCGGTCACACCATGTGAAATCTGTGCTGGACAGAACGGAGGCAGAGAGGTTTTTCTCCCGGTACTCCGGTTTTCTTTGTCAAAATTTCATTCCAGCAACACTCTCCACTATCATTTCATTTCATCTGTCATTCATATAGCCTAATCTTTGCACAGAGGAGTGCGTCAGGCCTCGGCAGCCGGCACAGTCCATATCCTCACCGCTAGTTGAGGGCTTCATTCATTTCATTCCTGACCCGGTCGGAGACTGGAAGCAGGCTGTGGATTTTCATTTTTCAGTATGTCTGCTTGGAAAGCCTCCGTGGCTTAGGCGGCAGCACGCCGGCCTCTCACTTCTGGGTCCGTGGTTCAAATCCCTGTCACTCCATGTGAGAACTGTGCTGGACAAAACGAAGGCAGGCAGGTTTTTCTCCGGGTACTCTGGTTTTCCATGTCAAAATTTCATTCCAGCAACACTCTCCACTTTCATTTCATTTCATCTGCCATTCATTTAATCATTGCCCCAGAGGAGTGCGTCAGGCCTCGGCAGCCGGCACAGTTCACAACCTCGCCGCTAGATGGGGGCTTCATTTGTTCCATTCCTGACCCGGTCGGAGAATGGAAGCAGGCTGTGGATTTTCATTTTCAGTATGTCCGCTTGGTCCTATTTGCTTTGTTACTGTTACATTTAGGGGCTTAGGTATCTAGGCCGTCGGCTCCGTGTATTTGAGGTTTTTGAGAATGTATATGATAACCTAGTTATTGTTGATTATGTTGTAGAGAATGTGTGTGATTGTAATTGAAATAGGCCTAAGGATGGAGACCGCCATGGGCATAAATTAGGCGCCTCTACACCGAGGGCCCACGAAAACCCACTTCTGGGATTGCTGAGATGGAAATCGAACCCACCTTTTCTCAGTTTTATCTCTACCATTCCAGGACAGAATTAAATTTCTTGGCTAAGTCAGAAATTGAACCGGGAACCCAAGAGATAACAGCCACTACGTCACACGATGGCTCTCTTAGCCTACTTTAAGCACTCAGTTAACAAGCGTTTCCCCTCAGCTCAGCCGAAGAATATCAGCACGAGTCAGGGAACCAGTTCATAACCTCCTTTCAAGACATGTTCTCCTAATAGTCCCAAGGAACAATTGAGCGAAGTACAAGGAGAGCTTAAGCGAGCCTTAAAGAAGGAAGGCTTGGCAGAGAGAGCAGTTAGCCGTTTGTTGCTATTTATTTATTTATTTATTTGCTTTAGCTTACAAGGAAAGTATCAGGTAAGACAGGTCACCTATCTTGAATCTTTGCGGACACAATCGTTGTACTTACTATAAGAGGACAGACAACGTGCGGAAAATCAGCCGCCAGATTGAACTGCAAGGCTCCGAAATGATGTGGCGGATCTCTCATATAAATCAATGGGGAGTAGCGAGTACCGTACATGTTCGAATGGACAGCCCTGACCGCCCAAGAACTCAAGCCCGGTGGGAAGGAGCCAACCAACTGATTGATAATAGCAAATTAAATCATTAAGTCAACTAATGAGATAAGTTTAGTATGTCTGCTTGGAAGGCCTCCGTGGCTTAGGCGGCAGCACGCCGGCCTCTCACAGCTGGGTCCGTGGTTCAAATCCCGGTCACTCCATGTGCGATCTGTGCTGGACACTACGGAGGCAGTCAGGGTTTTCTCCCGGTACTCCGGTTTTCCCTGTCAAAATTTCATTCCAGCAACACTCTCCACTATCATTTCATTTCATCTGTCATTCATATAATCATTGCCCCAGAGGAGTGCGTCAGGCTTCGGCAGCCGGCACAGTCCATATCCTCGCCGCTAGTTGGGGGCTTCATTCATTTCATTCCTGACCCGGTCGGAGACTGGAAGCAGGCTGTGGATTTTCATTTTTCTGTATGTCTGCTTGGAAAGCCTCCGTGGCTTAGGCGGCAGCATGCCGGCCTCTCACTGCTGGGTCCGTGGTTCAAATCCCGGTCACTCCATGTGGGATCTGTGCTGGACAAAACGGAGGCAGGCAGGGTTTTCTCCGGGTACTCTGGTTTTCCATGTCAAAATTTCATTCCAGCAACACTCTCCACTATCATTTCATTTCATCTGTCATTAATTTAATCATTGCCCCAGAGGAGTGCGTCAGGCCTCGGCAGCCGGCACAGTTCATAACCTCGCCGCTAGATGGGGGCTTCATTTATTCCATTCCTGACCCGGTCGGAGAATGAAAGCAGGCTGTGGATTTTCATTTTCAGTATGTCCGTTTGGTCCTATTTGCTTTGTTACTGTAACACTTAGGGGCTTAGGTATCTAGGCCGTCGGCTCCGTGTATTTGTGGTTTTTGAGAATGTATATGATAACCTAGTTATTGTTGTTTATGTTGTAGATAATTTGTGTGATTGAAATTGAAATAGGCATAAGGATGGAGACCGCCATGGGCATAAATTAGGCGCCTCTTCACCGAGAACCCTCGAAAACCCACTTCTGGGATTGCTTAGATGGAAATCGGACCCACCTTTTCTCAGTTTTATCTCTACCATTCCAGGACAGAATTAAATTTCTTGGCTAAGTCAGAAATTGAACCCGGGAACTCAAGAGATAACAGCCACTACGTCACACGATGGCTCTCTTAGCCTATTTTTAGCACTCAGTTAACAAGCGTTTCCCCTCAGCTCAGCCGAAGAATATCAGCACGAGTCGGGGAACCAGTTCATAACCTCCTTTCAAGACATGTTCTCCTAATAGTCCCAAGGAACAATTGAGCGAAGTATAAGGAGAGCTTAAGCGAGCCTTAAGGAAGGAAGGCTTGGCAGAGAGAGCAGTTAGCCGTTTGTTGTTATTTATTTATTTATTTATTTGCTTTAGCTTACAAGGAAAGTATCTGGTAAGACAGGTCACCTATCTTGAAACTTTGCGGACTTAATCGTTGTAGTTACTATAAGAGGACAGACAACGTGCGGAAAATCAGCCGCCAGATTGAACTGCAAGGCTCCGAAATGATGTGGCGAATCTCTCATATAAATCAATGGGGAGTAGCGAGTACCGTACATGTTCGAATGGACAGCCTTGACCACCCAAGAACTCAAGGCCGGTGGGAAGGAGCCAACCAACTGATTGATAATAGCAAATTAAATCATTAAGTCAACTAATGAAATAAGTTTAGTATGTCTGCTTGGAAAGCCTCCGTGGCTTAGGCGGCAGCACGCTGGCCTCTCACAGCTGGGTCCGTCGTTCAAATCCCGGTCACTCCATGTGAGATCTGTGCTGGACAGAACGGAGGCAGACAGGTTTTTGTCCCGGTACTCCGGTTTTCCCTGTCAAAATTTCATTCCAGCAACACTCTCCACTATCATTTCATTTCATCTGTCGTTCATATAATCATTGCCCCAGGGGAGTGCGTCAGTCCTCGGCAGCCGGCACAGTCCATATCCTCGCCGCTAGATGGGGGCTTCATTCATTTCATTCCTGACCCGGTCTGAGACTGGAAGCAGGCTGTGGATTTTCATTTTTCAGTATGTCTGCTTGGAAAGCCTCCGTGGCTTAGGCGGCAGCACGCCGGCCTCTCACTGCTGGGTCCGTGGTTCAAATCCCGGTCACTCCATGTGAGATCTGTGCTGGACAGAACGGAGGCAGACAGGGTTTTCTCCCGGTACTCCGGTTTTCCCTGTCAAAATTTCATTCCAGCAACACTCTCCACTATCATTTCATCTGTCATTCATTTAATCATTGCTCCAGGGGAGTGCGTCAGGCCTCGGTAGCCGGCACAGTCCATATCCTCGCCGCTAGATGGGGGCTTCATTCATTTCATTCCTGACCCGGTCTGAGACTGGAAGCAGGCTGTGGATTTTCATTTTTCAGTATGTCTGCTTGGAAAGCCTCCATGGCTTAGGCGGCAGCACGCCGGCCTCTCACTGCTGGGTCCGTGGTTCAAATCCCGGTCACTCCATGTGAGATCTGTGCTGGACAAAACGGAGGCAGACAGGTTTTTCTCCGGGTACTCTGGTTTTCCATGTCAAAATTTCATTCCAGCAACACTCTCCACTATCATTTCATTGCATCTGTCATTCATTTAATCATTGCCCCAGAGGAGTGCGTCAGGCCTCGGCAGCCGGCACAGTTCATAACCTCGCCGCTAGATGGGGGCTTCATTTGTTCCATTCCTGACCCGGTCGGAGAATGGAAGCAGGCTGTGGATTTTCATTTTCAGTATGTCCGCTTGGTCCTATTTGCTTTGTTACTTTTACATTTAGGGGCTTAGGTATCTAGGCCGTCGGCTCCGTGTATTCGAGGTTTTTGAGAATGTATATGATAACCTAGTTATTGTTGATTATGTTGTAGAGAATGTGTGTGATTGTAATTGAAATAGGCCTAAGGATGGAGACCGCCATGGGCATAAATTAGGCGCCTCTACACCGAGGGCCCACGAAAACCCACTTCTGGGATTGCTGAGATGGAAATCGAACCCACCTTTTCTCAGTTTTATCTCTACCATTCCAGGACAGAATTAAATTACTTGGCTAAGTCAGAAATCGAACCCGGGAACTCAAGAGATAACAGCCACTACGTCACACGATGGCTCTCTTAGCCTACTTTAAGCACTCAGTTAACAAGCGTTTCCCCTCAGCTCAGCCGAAGAATATCAGCACGAGTCAGGGAACCAGTTCATAACCTCCTTTCAAGACATGTTCTCCTAATAGTCCCAAGGAACAATTGAGCGAAGTACAAGGAGAGCTTAAGCGAGCCTTAAAGAAGGAAGGCTTGGCAGAAAGAGCAGTTAGCCGTTTGTTGTTATTTTTTTTTTTTTTATTGGCTTTAGCTTACAAGGAAAGTATCAGGTAAGACAGGTCACCTATCTTGAAACTTTGCGGACACAATCGTTGTACTTACTATAAGAGGACATACAACGTGCGGAAAATCAGCCGCCAGATTGAACTGCAAGGCTCCGAAATGATGTGGCGAGTCTCTCATATAAATCAATGGGGAGTAGCGAGTACCGAACAAGTTCGAATGGACAGCCCTGACCACCCAAGAACTCAAGGCCGGTGGGAAGGAGCCAACCAACTGATTGATAATAGCAAAATAAATCATTAAGTCAACTAATGAAATAAGTTTAGTATGTCTGCTTGGAAAGCCTCCGTGGCTTAGGTGGCAGAACGCCGGCATCTCACAGCTGGGTCCGTGGTTCAAATCCCGGTCACACCATGTGAAATCTGTGCTGGACAGAACGGAGGCAGAGAGGTTTTTCTCCCGGTACTCCGGTTTTCTTTGTCAAAATTTCATTCCAGCAACACTCTCCACTATCATTTCATTTCATCTGTCATTCATATAGCCTAATCTTTGCACAGAGGAGTGCGTCAGGCCTCGGCAGCCGGCACAGTCCATATCCTCACCGCTAGTTGAGGGCTTCATTCATTTCATTCCTGACCCGGTCGGAGACTGGAAGCAGGCTGTGGATTTTCATTTTTCAGTATGTCTGCTTGGAAAGCCTCCGTGGCTTAGGCGGCAGCACGCCGGCCTCTCACTTCTGGGTCCGTGGTTCAAATCCCTGTCACTCCATGTGAGAACTGTGCTGGACAAAACGAAGGCAGGCAGGTTTTTCTCCGGGTACTCTGTTTTTCCCTGTCAAAATTTCATTCCAGCAACACTCTCCACTTTCATTTCATTTCATCTGTCATTCATTTAATCATTGCCCCAGAGGAGTGCGTCAGGCCTCGGCAGCCGGCACAGTTCACAACCTCGCCGCTAGATGGGGGCTTCATTTGTTCCATTCCTGACCCGGTCGGAGAATGGAAGCAGGCTGTGGATTTTCATTTTCAGTATGTCCGCTTGGTCCTATTTGCTTTGTTACTGTTACATTTAGGGGCTTAGGTATCTAGGCCGTCGGCTCCGTGTATTTGAGGTTTTTGAGAATGTATATGATAACCTAGTTATTGTTGATTATGTTGTAGAGAATGTGTGTGATTGTAATTGAAATAGGCCTAAGGATGGAGACCGCCATGGGCATAAATTAGGCGCCTCTACACCGAGGGCCCACGAAAACCCACTTCTGGGATTGCTGAGATGGAAATCGAACCCACCTTTTCTCAGTTTTATCTCTACCATTCCAGGACAGAATTAAATTTCTTGGCTAAGTCAGAAATTGAACCCGGGAACCCAAGAGATAACAGCCACTACGTCACACGATGGCTCTCTTAGCCTACTTTAAGCACTCAGTTAACAAGCGTTTCCCCTCAGCTCAGCCGAAGAATATCAGCACGAGTCAGGGAACCAGTTCATAACCTCCTTTCAAGACATGTTCTCCTAATAGTCCCAAGGAACAATTGAGCGAAGTACAAGGAGAGCTTAAGCGAGCCTTAAAGAAGGAAGGCTTGGCAGAGAGAGCAGTTAGCCGTTTGTTGCTATTTATTTATTTATTTGCTTTAGCTTACAAGGAAAGTATCAGGTAAGACAGGTCACCTATCTTGAATCTTTGCGGACACAATCGTTGTACTTACTATAAGAGGACAGACAACGTGCGGAAAATCAGCCGCCAGATTGAACTGCAAGGCTCCGAAATGATGTGGCGAATCTCTCATATAAATCAATGGGGAGTAGCGAGTACCGTACATGTTCGAATGGACAGCCCTGACCGCCCAAGAACTCAAGCCCGGTGGGAAGGAGCCAACCAACTGATTGATAATAGCAAATTAAATCATTAAGTCAACTAATGAGATAAGTTTAGTATGTCTGCTTGGAAGGCCTCCGTGGCTTAGGCGGCAGCACGCCGGCCTCTCACAGCTGGGTCCGTGGTTCAAATCCCGGTCACTCCATGTGCGATCTGTGCTGGACACTACGGAGGCAGTCAGGGTTTTCTCCCGGTACTCCGGTTTTCCCTGTCAAAATTTCATTCCAGCAACACTCTCCACTATCATTTCATTTCATCTGTCATTCATATAATCATTGCCCCAGAGGAGTGCGTCAGGCTTCGGCAGCCGGCACAGTCCATATCCTCGCCGCTAGTTGGGGGCTTCATTCATTTCATTCCTGACCCGGTCGGAGACTGGAAGCAGGCTGTGGATTTTCATTTTCTGTATGTCTGCTTGGAAAGCCTCCGTGGCTTAGGCGGCAGCATGCCGGCCTCTCACTGCTGGGTCCGTGGTTCAAATCCCGGTCACTCCATGTGGGATCTGTGCTGGACAAAACGGAGGCAGGCAGGGTTTTCTCCGGGTACTCTGGTTTTCCATGTCAAAATTTCATTCCAGCAACACTCTCCACTATCATTTCATTTCATCTGTCATTAATTTAATCATTGCCCCAGAGGAGTGCGTCAGGCCTCGGCAGCCGGCACAGTTCATAACCTCGCCGCTAGATGGGGGCTTCATTTATTCCATTCCTGACCCGGTCGGAGAATGAAAGCAGGCTGTGGATTTTCATTTTCTGTATGTCCGTTTGGTCCTATTTGCTTTGTTACTGTAACACTTAGGGGCTTAGGTATCTAGGCCGTCGGCTCCGTGTATTTGTGGTTTTTGAGAATGTATATGATAACCTAGTTATTGTTGTTTATGTTGTAGATAATTTGTGTGATTGAAATTGAAATAGGCATAAGGATGGAGACCGCCATGGGCATAAATTAGGCGCCTCTTCACCGAGAACCCTCGAAAACCCACTTCTGGGATTGCTTAGATGGAAATCGGACCCACCTTTTCTCAGTTTTATCTCTACCATTCCAGGACAGAATTAAATTTCTTGGCTAAGTCAGAAATTGAACCCGGGAACTCAAGAGATAACAGCCACTACGTCACACGATGGCTCTCTTAGCCTATTTTTAGCACTCAGTTAACAAGCGTTTCCCCTCAGCTCAGCCGAAGAATATCAGCACGAGTCGGGGAACCAGTTCATAACCTCCTTTCAAGACATGTTCTCCTAATAGTCCCAAGGAACAATTGAGCGAAGTACAAGGAGAGCTTAAGCGAGCCTTAAGGAAGGAAGGCTTGGCAGAGAGAGCAGTTAGCCGTTTGTTGTTATTTATTTATTTATTTATTTGCTTTAGCTTACAAGGAAAGTATCTGGTAAGACAGGTCACCTATCTTGAAACTTTGCGGACTTAATCGTTGTAGTTACTATAAGAGGACAGACAACGTGCGGAAAATCAGCCGCCAGATTGAACTGCAAGGCCCCGAAATGATGTGGCGAATCTCTCATATAAATCAATGGGGAGTAGCGAGTACCGTACATGTTCGAATGGACAGCCTTGACCACCCAAGAACTCAAGGCCGGTGGGAAGGAGCCAACCAACTGATTGATAATAGCAAATTAAATCATTAAGTCAACTAATGAAATAAGTTTAGTATGTCTGCTTGGAAAGCCTCCGTGGCTTAGGCGGCAGCACGCTGGCCTCTCACAACTGGGTCCGTCGTTCAAATCCCGGTCACTCCATGTGAGATCTGTGCTGGACAGAACGGAGGCAGACAGGTTTTTGTCCCGGTACTCCGGTTTTCCCTGTCAAGATTTCATTCCAGCAACACTCTCCACTATCATTTCATTTCATCTGTCGTTCATATAATCATTGCCCCAGGGGAGTGCGTCAGTCCTCGGCAGCCGGCACAGTCCATATCCTCGCCGCTAGATGGGGGCTTCATTCATTTCATTCCTGACCCGGTCTGAGACTGGAAGCAGGCTGTGGATTTTCATTTTTCAGTATGTCTGCTTGGAAAGCCTCCGTGGCTTAGGCGGCAGCACGCCGGCCTCTCACTGCTGGGTCCGTGGTTCAAATCCCGGTCACTCCATGTGAGATCTGTGCTGGACAGAACGGAGGCAGACAGGGTTTTCTCCCGGTACTCCGGTTTTCCCTGTCAAAATTTCATTCCAGCAACACTCTCCACTATCATTTCATCTGTCATTCATTTAATCATTGCTCCAGGGGAGTGCGTCAGGCCTCGGTAGCCGGCACAGTCCATATCCTCGCCGCTAGATGGGGGCTTCATTCATTTCATTCCTGACCCGGTCTGAGACTGGAAGCAGGCTGTGGATATTCATTTTTCAGTATGTCTGCTTGGAAAGCCTCCATGGCTTAGGCGGCAGCACGCCGGCCTCTCACTGCTGGGTCCGTGGTTCAAATCCCGGTCACTCCATGTGAGATCTGTGCTGGACAAAACGGTGGCAGACAGGTTTTTCTCCGGGTACTCTGGTTTCCCATGTCAAAATTTCATTCCAGCTACACTCTCCACTATCATTTCATTTCATCTGTCATTCATTTAATCATTGCCCCAGAGGAGTGCGTCAGGCCTCGGCAGCCGGCACAGTTCATAACCTCGCCGCTAGATGGGGGCTTCATTTGTTCCATTCCTGACCCGGTCGGAGAATGGAAGCAGGCTGTGGATTTTCATTTTCAGTATGTCCGCTTGGTCCTATTTGCTTTGTTACTTTTACATTTAGGGGCTTAGGTATCTAGGCCGTCGGCTCCGTGTATTCGAGGTTTTTGAGAATGTATATGATAACCTAGTTATTGTTGATTATGTTGTAGAGAATGTGTGTGATTGTAATTGAAATAGGCCTAAGGATGGAGACCGCCATGGGCATAAATTAGGCGCCTCTACACCGAGGGCCCACGAAAACCCACTTCTGGGATTGCTGAGATGGAAATCGAACCCACCTTTTCTCAGTTTTATCTCTACCATTCCAGGACAGAATTAAATTACTTGGCTAAGTCAGAAATTGAACCCGGGAACTCAAGAGATAACAGCCACTACGTCACACGATGGCTCTCTTAGCCTACTTTAAGCACTCAGTTAACAAGCGTTTCCCCTCAGCTCAGCCGAAGAATATCAGCACGAGTCAGGGAACCAGTTCATAACCTCCTTTCAAGACATGTTCTCCTAATAGTCCCAAGGAACAATTGAGCGAAGTACAAGGAGAGCTTAAGCGAGCCTTAAAGAAGGAAGGCTTGGCAGAGAGAGCAGTTAGCCGTTTGTTGTTATTTATTTATTTATCTATTTATTTGCTTTAGCTTACAAGGAAAGTATCAGGTAAGACAGGTCACCTATCTTGAATCTTTGCGGACACAATCGTTGTACTTACTATAAGAGGACAGACAACGTGCGGAAAATCAGCCGCCAGATTGAACTGCAAGGCTCCGAAATGATGTGGTGAATCTCTCATATAAATCAATGGGGAGTAGCGAGTACCGTACATGTTCGAATGGACAGCCCTGACCGCCCAAGAACTCAAGCCCGGTGGGAAGGAGCCAACCAACTGATTGATAATAGCAAATTAAATCATTAAGTCAACTAATGAAATAAGTTTAGTATGTCTGCTTGGAAAGCCTCCGTGGCTTAGGCGGCAGCACGCCGGCCTCTCACAGCTGGGTCCGTGGTTCAAATCCCGGTCACTCCATGTGAGATCTGTGCTGGACACTACGGAGGCAGACAGGGTTTTCTCCCGGTACTCCGGTTTTCCCTGTCAAAATTTCATTCCAGCAACACTCTCCACTATCATTTCATTTCATCTGTCATTCATATAATCATTGCCCCAGAGGAGTGCGTCAGGCTTCGGCAGCCGGCACAGTCCATATCCTCGCCGCTAGTTGGGGGCTTCATTCATTTCATTCCTGACCCGGTCTGAGACTGGAAGCAGGCTGTGGATTTTCATTTTTCTGTATGTCTGCTTGGAAAGCCTCCGTGGCTTAGGCGGCAGCACGCCGACCTCTCACAGCTGGTTCCGTGGTTCAAATCCCGGTCACTCCCTGTGGGATCTGTGCTGGACAAAACGGAGGCAGGCAGGTTTTTCTCCGGGTACTCTGGTTTTCCATGTCAAAATTTCATTCCAGCAACACTCTCCACTATCATTTCATTTCATCTGTCATTCATTTAATCATTGCCCCAGAGGAGTGCGTCAGGCCTCGGCAGCCGGCACAGTTCGTAACCTCGCCGCTAGATGGGGGCTTCATTTATTCCATTCCTGACCCGGTCGGGGAATGAAAGCAGGCTGTGGATTTTCATTTTCAGTATGTCCGTTTGGTCCTATTTGCTTTGTTACTGTAACATTTAGGGGCTTAGGTATCTAGGCCGTCGGCTCCGTGTATTTGTGGTTTTTGATAATGTATATGATAACCTAGTTATTGTTGTTTATGTTGTAGAGAATTTGTGTGATTGAAATTGAAATAGGCATAAGGATGGAGACCGCCATGGGCATAAATTAGGCGCCTCTTCACCGAGAACCCTCGAAAACCCACTTCTGGGATTGCTTAGATGGAAATCGGACCCACCTTTTCTCAGTTTTATCTCTACCATTCCAGGACAGAATTAAATGTCTTGCCTAAGTCAGAAATTGAACCCGGGAACTCAAGAGATAACAGCCACTACGTCACACGATGGCTCTCTTAGCCTATTTTTAGCACTCAGTTAACAAGCGTTTCCCCTCAGCTCAGCCGGAGAATATCAGCACGAGTCGGGGAACCAGTTCATAACCTCCTTTCAAGACATGTTCTCCTAATAGTCCCAAGGAACAATTGAGCGAAGTACAAGGAGAGCTTAAGCGAGCCTTAAGGAAGGAAGGCTTGGCAGAGAGAGCAGTTAGCCGTTTGTTGTTATTTATTTATTTATTTATTTATTTATTTATTTGCTTTAGCTTACAAGGAAAGTATCTGGTAAGACAGGTCACCTATCTTGAATCTTTGCGGACACAATCGTTGTACTTACTATAAGAGGACAGACAACGTGCGGAAAATCAGCCGCCAGATTGAACTGCAAGGCTCCGAAATGATGTGGCGAATCTCTCATATAAATCAATGGGGAGTAGCGAGTACCGTACATGTTCGAATGGACAGCCTTGACCACCCAAGAACTCAAGGCCGGTGGGAAGGAGCCAACCAACTGATTGATAATAGCAAATTAAATCATTAAGTCAACTAATGAAATAAGTTTAGTATGTCTGCTTGGAAAGCCTCCGTGGCTTAGGCGGCAGCACGCCGGCCTCTCACTGCTGGGTCCGTGGTTCAAATCCCGGTCACTCCATGTGAGATCTGTGCTGGACAGAACGGAGGCAGACAGGGTTTTCTCCCGGTACTCCGGTTTTCCCTGTCAAAATTTCATTCCAGCAACACTCTCCACTATCATTTCATCTGTCATTCATTTAATCATTGCCCCAGGGGAGTGCGTCAGGCCTCGGTAGCCGGCACAGTCCATATCCTCGCCACTAGATGGGGGCTTCATTCATTTCATTCCTGACCCGGTCTGAGACTGGAAGCAGGCTGTGGATTTTCATTTTTCAGTATGTCTGCTTGGAAAGCCTCCATGGCTTAGGCGGCAGCACGCCGGCCTCTCACTGCTGGTCCGTGGTTCAAATCCCGGTCACTCCATGTGAGATCTGTGCTGGACAAAACGGAGGCAGACAGGTTTTTCTCCGGGTACTCTGGTTTCCCATGTCAAAATTTCATTCCAGCAACACTCTCCACTATCATTTCATTTCATCTGTCATTCATTTAATCATTGCCCCAGAGGAGTGCGTCAGGCCTCGGCAGCCGGCACAGTTCATAACCTCGCCGCTAGATGGGGGCTTCATTTGTTCCATTCCTGACCCGGTCGGAGAATGGAAGCAGGCTGTGGATTTTCATTTTCAGTATGTCCGCTTGGTCCTATTTGCTTTGTTACTTTTACATTTAGGGGCTTAGGTATCTAGGCCGTCGGCTCCGTGTATTCGAGGTTTTTGAGAATGTATATGATAACCTAGTTATTGTTGATTATGTTGTAGAGAATGTGTGTGATTGTAATTGAAATAGGCCTAAGGATGGAGACCGCCATGGGCATAAATTAGGCGCCTCTACACCGAGGGCCCACGAAAACCCACTTCTGGGATTGCTGAGATGGAAATCGAACCCCTCCTTTTCTCAGTTTTATCTCTACCATTCCAGGACAGAAATAAATTTCTTGGCTAAGTCAGAAATTGAACCCGGGAACTCAAGAGATAACAGCCACTACGTCACACGATGGCTCTCTTAGCCTACTTTAAGCACTCAGTTAACAAGCGTTTCCCCTCAGCTCAGCCGAAGAATATCAGCACGAGTCAGGGAACCAGTTCATAACCTCCTTTCAAGACATGTTCTCCTAATAGTCCCAAGGAACAATTGAGCGAAGTACAAGGAGAGCTTAAGCGAGCCTTAAAGAAAGAAGGCTTGGCAGAGAGAGCAGTTAGCCGTTTGTTGTTATTTATTTATTTATTTATTTATTTGCTTTAGCTTACAAGGAAAGTATCAGGTAAGACAGGTCACCTATCTTGAATCTTTGCGGACACAATCGTTGTACTTACTATAAGAGGACAGACAACGTGCGGAAAATCAGCCGCCAGATTGAACTGCAAGGCTCCGAAATGATGTGGTGAATCTCTCATATAAATCAATGGGGAGTAGCGAGTACCGTACATGTTCGAATGGACAGCCCTGACCGCCCAAGAACTCAAGCCCGGTGGGAAGGAGCCAACCAACTGATTGATAATAGCAAATTAAATCATTAAGTCAACTAATGAAATAAGTTTAGTATGTCTGCTTGGAAAGCCTCCGTGGCTTAGGCGGCAGCACGTCGGCCTCTCACAGCTGGGTCCGTGGTTCAAATCCCGGTCACTCCATGTGAGATCTGTGCTGGACACTACGGAGGCAGACAGGGTTTTCTCCCGGTACTCCGGTTTTCCCTGTCAAAATTTCATTCCAGCAACACTCTCCACTATCATTTCATTTCATCTGTCATTCATATAATCATTGCCCCAGAGGAGTGCGTCAGGCTTCGGCAGCCGGCACAGTCCATATCCTCGCCGCTAGTTGGGGGCTTCATTCATTTCATTCCTGACCCGGTCGGAGACTGGAAGCAGGCTGTGGATTTTCATTTTTCTGTATGTCTGCTTGGAAAGCCTCCGTGGCTTAGGCGGCAGCACGCCGGCCTCTCACTGCTGGTTCCGTGGTTCAAATCCCGGTCATTCCATGTGGGATCTGTGCTGGACAAAACGGAGGCAGGCAGGTTTTTCTCCGGGTACTCTGGTTTTCCATGTCAAAATTTCATTCCAGCAACACTCTCCACTATCATTTCATTTCATCTGTCATTCATTTAATCATTGCCCCAGAGGAGTGCGTCAGGCCTCGGCAGCCGGCACAGTTCATAACCTCGCCGCTAGATGGGGGCTTCATTTATTCCATTCCTGACCCGGTCGGAGAATGAAAGCAGGCTGTGGATTTTCATTTTCAGTATGTCCGTTTGGTCCTATTTGCTTTGTTACTGTAACATTTAGGGGCTTAGGTATCTAGGCCGTCGGCTCCGTGTATTTGTGGTTTTTGATAATGTATATGATAACCTAGTTATTGTTGTTTATGTTGTAGAGAATTTGTGTGATTGAAATTGAAATAGGCATAAGGATGGAGACCGCCATGGGCATAAATTAGGCGCCTCTTCACCGAGAACCCTCGAAAACCCACTTCTGGGATTGCTTAGATGGAAATCGGACCTACCTTTTCTCAGTTTTATCTCTACCATTCCAGGACAGAATTAAATGTCTTGGCTAAGTCAGAAATTGAACCCGGGAACTCAAGAGATAACAGCCACTACGTCACACGATGGCTCTCTTAGCCTATTTTTAGCACTCAGTTAACAAGCGTTTCCCCTCAGCTCAGCCGGAGAATATCAGCACGAGTCGGGGAACCAGTTCATAACCTCCTTTCAAGACATGTTCTCCTAATAGTCCCAAAGAACAATTGAGCGAAGTACAAGGAGAGCTTAAGCGAGCCTTAAGGAAGGAAGGCTTGGCAGAGAGAGCAGTTAGCCGTTTGTTGTTATTTATTTATTTATTTATTTATTTGCTTTAGCTTACAAGGAAAGTATCTGGTAAGACAGGTCACCTATCTCGAATCTTTGCGGACACAATCGTTGTACTTACTATAAGAGGACAGACAACGTGCGGAAAATCAGCCGCCAGATTGAACTGCAAGGCTCCGAAATGATGTGGCGAATCTCTCATATAAATCAATGGGGAGTAGCGAGTACCGTACATGTTCGAATGGACAGCCTTGACCACCCAAGAACTCAAGGCCGGTGGGAAGGAGCCAACCAACTGATTGATAATAGCAAATTAAATCATTAAGTCAACTAATGAAATAAGTTTAGTATGTCTGCTTGGAAAGCCTCCGTGGCTTAGGCGGCAGCACGCCGGCCTCTCACTGCTGGGTCCGTGGTTCAAATCCCGGTCACTCCATGTGAGATCTGTGCTGGACAGAACGGAGGCAGACAGGGTTTTCTCCCGGTACTCCGGTTTTCCCTGTCAAAATTTCATTCCAGCAACACTCTCCACTATCATTTCATCTGTCATTCATTTAATCATTGCCCCAGGGGAGTGCGTCAGGCCTCGGTAGCCGGCACAGTCCATATCCTCGCCGCTAGATGGGGGCTTCATTCATTTCATTCCTCACCCGGTCTGAGACTGGAAGCAGGCTGTGGATTTTCATTTTTCAGTATGTCTGCTTGGAAAGCCTCCATGGCTTAGGCGGCAGCACGCCGGCCTCTCACTGCTGGGTCCGTGGTTCAAATCCCGGTCACTCCATGTGAGATCTGTGCTGGACAAAACGGAGGCAGACAGGTTTTTCTCCGGGTACTCTGGTTTCCCATGTCAAAATTTCATTCCAGCAACACTCTCCACTATCATTTCATTTAATCTGTCATTCATTTAATCATTGCCCCAGAGGAGTTTGTCAGGCCTCTGCAGCCGGCACAGTTCATAACCTCGCCGCTAGATGGGGGCTTCATTTGTTCCATTCCTGACCCGGTCGGAGAATGGAAGCAGGCTGTGGATTTTCATTTTCAGTATGTCCGCTTGGTCCTATTTGCTTTGTTACTTTTACATTTAGGGGCTTAGGTATCTAGGCCGTCGGCTCCGTGTATTCGAGGTTTTTGAGAATGTATATGATAACCTAGTTATTGTTGATTATGTTGTAGAGAATGTGTGTGATTGTAATTGAAATAGGCCTAAGGATGGAGACCGCCATGGGCATAAATTAGGCGCCTCTACACCGAGGGCCCACGAAAACCCACTTCTGGGATTGCTGAGATGGAAATCGAACCCACCTTTTCTCAGTTTTATCTCTACCATTCCAGGACAGAATTAAATTTCTTGGCTAAGTCAGAAATTGAACCCGGGAACTCAAGAGATAACAACCACTACGTCACACGATGGCTCTCTTAGCCTACTTTAAGCACTCAGTTAACAAGCGTTTCCCCTCAGCTCAGCCGAAGAATATCAGCACGAGTCAGGGAACCAGTTCATAACCTCCTTTCAAGACATGTTCTCCTAATAGTCCCAAGGAACAATTGAGCGAAGTACAAGGAGAGCTTAAGCGAGCCTTAAAGAAGGAAGGCTTGGCAGAGAGAGCAGTTAGCCGTTTGTTGTTATTTATTTATTTATTTATTTGCTTTAGCTTACAAGGAAAGTATCAGGTAAGACAGGTCACCTATCTTGAATCTTTGCGGACACAATCGTTGTACTTACTATAAGAGGACAGACAACGTGCGGAAAATCAGCCGCCAGATTGAACTGCAAGGCTCCGAAATGATGTGGTGAATCTCTCATATAAATCAATGGGGAGTAGCGAGTACCGTACATGTTCGAATGGACAGCCCTGACCGCCCAAGAACTCAAGCCCGGTGGGAAGGAGCCAACCAAATGATTGATAATAGCAAATTAAATCATTAAGTCAACTAATGAAATAAGTTTAGTATGTCTGCATGGAAAGCCTCCGTGGCTTAGGCGGCAGCACGCCGGCCTCTCACAGCTGGGTCCGTGGTTCAAATCCCGGTCACTCCATGTGAGATCTGTGCTGGACACTACGGAGGCAGACAGGGTTTTCTCCCGGTACTCCGGTTTTCCCTGTCAAAATTTCATTCCAGCAACACTCTCCACTATCATTTCATTTCATCTGTCATTCATATAATCATTGCCCCAGAGGAGTGCGTCAGGCTTCGGCAGCCGGCACAGTCCATATCCTCGCCGCTAGTTGGGGGCTTCATTCATTTCATTCCTGACCCGGTCGGAGACTGGAAGCAGGCTGTGGATTTTCATTTTTCTGTATGTCTGCTTGGAAAGCCTCCGTGGCTTAGGCGGCAGCACGCCGGCCTCTCACTGCTGGTTCCGTGGTTCAAATCCCGGTCACTCCAAGTGGGATCTGTGCTGGACAAAACGGAGGCAGGCAGGTTTTTCTCCGGGTACTCTGGTTTTCCATGTCAAAATTTCATTCCAGCAAAACTCTCCACTATCATTTCATTTCATCTGTCATTCATTTAATCATTGCCCCAGAGGAGTGCGTCAGGCCTTGGCAGCCGGCACAGTTCATAACCTCGCCGCTAGATGGGGGCTTCATTTATTCCATTCCTGACCCGGTCGGAGAATGAAAGCAGGCTGTGGATTTTCATTTTCAGTATGTCCGTTTGGTCCTATTTGCTTTGTTACTGTAACATTTAGGGGCTTAGGTATCTAGGCCGTCGGCTCCGTGTATTTGTGGTTTTTGATAATGTATATGATAACCTAGTTATTGTTGTTTATGTTGTAGAGAATTTGTGTGATTGAAATTGAAATAGGCATAAGGATGGAGACCGCCATGGGCATAAATTAGGCGCCTCTTCACCGAGAACCCTCGAAAACCCACTTCTGGGATTGCTTAGATGGAAATCGGACCCACCTTTTCTCAGTTTTATCTCTACCATTCCAGGACAGAATTAAATGTCTTGGCTATGTCAGAAATTGAACCCGGGAACTCAAGAGATAACAGCCACTACGTCACACGATGGCTCTCTTAGCCTATTTTTAGCACTCAGTTAACAAGCGTTTCCCCTCAGCTCAGCCGGAGAATATCAGCACGAGTCGGGGAACCAGTTCAAAACCTCCTTTCAAGACATGTTCTCCTAATAGTCCCAAGGAACAATTGAGCGAAGTACAAGGAGAGCTTAAGCGAGCCTTAAGGAAGGAAGGCTTGGCAGAGAGAGCAGTTAGCCGTTTGTTGTTATTTATTTATTTATTTATTTATTTATTTATTTATTTGCTTTAGCTTACAAGGAAAGTATCTGGTAAGACAGGTCACCTATCTTGAATCTTTGCGGACACAATCGTTGTACTTACTATAAGAGGACAGACAACGTGCGGAAAATCAGCCGCCAGATTGAACTGCAAGGCTCCGAAATGATGTGGCGAATCTCTCATATAAATCAATGGGGAGTAGCGAGTACCGTACATGTTCGAATGGACAGACTTGACCACCCAAGTACTCAAGGCCGGTGGGAAGGAGCCAACCAACTGATTGATAATAGCAAATTAAATCATTAAGTCAACTAATGAAATAAGTTTAGTATGTCTGCTTGGAAAGCCTCCGTGGCTTAGGCGGCTGCACGCCGGCCTCTCACAGCTGGGTCCGTGGTTCAAATCCCGGTCACACGATAGTCCCAAGGAACAATTGAGCGAAGTACAAGGAGAGCTTAAGCGAGCCTTAAGGAAGGAAGGCTTGGCAGAGAGAGCAGTTAGCCGTTTGTTGTTATTTATTTATTTATTTATTTATTTATTTATTTATTTATTTATTTATTTGCTTTAGCTTACAAGGAAAGTATCAGGTAAGACAGGTCACCTATCTTGAAACTTTGCGGACACAATCGTTGTACTTACTATAAGAGGACAGACAACGTGCGGAAAATCAGCCGCCAGATTGAAATTCAAGGCTCCGAAATGATGTGGCGAATCTCTCGTATAAATCAATAGGGAGTAGCGAGTACCGTACATGTTCGAATGAACAGCCCTGACCGCCCAAGAACTCAAGGCCGGTGGGAAGGAGCCAACCAACTGATTGATAATAGCAAATTAAATCATTAAGTCAACTAATGAAATAAGTTTAGTATGTCTGCTTGGAAAGCCTCCGTGGCTTAGGCGGCAGCACGCCGGCCTCTCACAGCTGGGTCCGTGGTTCAAATCCCGGTCACTCCATGTGAGATCTGTGCTGGACAGAACGGAGGCAGAGAGGTTTTTCTCCCGGTACTCCGGTTTTCCCTGTCAAAATTTCATTCCAGCAACACTCTCCACTATCATTTCATTTCATCTGTCATTCATATAATCATTGCCCCAGACGAGTGCGTCAGGCCTCGGCAGCCGGCACAGTCCAAATCCTCGCCGCTAGTTGGGGGCTTCATTCATTTCATTCCTGACCCGGTCGGAGACTTGAAGCAGGCTGTGGATTTTCATTTTTCAGTATGTCTGCTTGGAAAGCCTCCGTGGCTTAGGCGGCAGCACGCCGGCCTCTCACTGCTGGGTCCGTGGTTCAAATCCCGGTCACTCCATGTGAGATCTGTGCTGGACAAAACGGAGGCAGGCAGGATTTTCTCCGGGTACTCTGGTTTTCCATGTCAAAATTTCATTCCAGCAACACTCTCCACTATCATTTCATTTCATCTGTCATTCGTTTAATCATTGCCCCAGAGGAGTGCGTCAGGCCTCGGCAGCCGGCACAGTTCATAACCTCGCCGCTAGATGGGGGCTTCATTTATTCCATTCCTGACCCGGTCGGAGAATGGAAGCAGGCTGAGGATTTTCATTTTCAGTATGTCCGCTTGGTAATATTTGCTTTGTTACTGTAACATTTAGGGGCTTAGGTATCTAGGCCGTCGTCTCCGTGTATTTGAGGTTTTTGAGAATGTATATGATAACTTAGTTATTGTTGTTTATGTTGTAGAGAATTTGTGTGATTGTAATTGAAATAGGCCTAAGGATGGAGACCGCCATGGGCATAAATTAGGCGCCTCTTCACCGAGAACCCTCGAAAACCCACTTCTGGGATTGCTGAGATGGAAATCGAACCCACCATTTCTCAGTTTTATCTCTACCATTCCAGGACAGAATTAAATTTCTTGGCTAAGTCAGAAATTGAACCCGGGAACTCAAGAGATAACAGCCACCACGTTACACGATGGCTCTCTTAGCCTACTTTAAGCACTCAGTTAACAAGCGTTTCCTCTCAGCTCACCCGAAGAATATCAGCACGAGTCAGGGAACCAGTTCATAACCTCCTTTCAAGACATGTTCTCCTAATAGTCCCATGGAACATTTGAGCGAAGAACAAGGAGAACTTAAGCGAGCCTTAAGGAAGGAAGGCTTGGCGCAGTTAGCCGTTTGTTGTTATTTATTTATTTATTTATTTATTTATTTAGCTTACAAGGAAAGTATCAGGTAAGACAGGTCACCTATATTGAAACTTTGCGGACACAATCGTTGTACTTACTATAAGAGGACAGGCAACGTGCGGAAATACAGCCGCCAGATTAAACTGCAAGGCTCCGAAATGATGTTGTGAATCTCTCATATAAATCAATGGGGAGTAGCGAGTACCGAACATGTTCGAATGGACAGCCCTGACCACCCAAGAACTCAAGCCCGGTGGGAAGGAGCCAACCAACTGATTGATAATAGCAAATTAAATCATTAAGTCAACTAATGAAATAAGTTTAGTATGTCTGCTTGGAAAGCCTCCGTGGCTTAGGTGGCAGCACGCCGGCATCTCACAGCTGGGTCCGTGGTTCAAATCCCGGTCACTCCATGTGAGATCTGTGCTGGACAGAACGGAGGCAGAGAGGTTTTTCTCCCGGTACTCCGGTTTTCCCTGTCAAAATTTCATTCCAGCAACACTCTCCAATATCATTTCATTTCATCTGTCATTCATATAGCCTAATCATTGCCCCAGAGGAGTGCGTCAGGCCTCGGCAGCCGGAACAGTCCATATCCTCGCCGTTAGTTGAGGGCTTCATTCATTTCATTCCTGACCCGGTCGGAGACTGGAAGCAGGCTGTGGATTTTCATTTTTCAGTATGTCTGCTTGGAAAGCCTCCGTGGCTTAGGCGGCAGCACGCCGGCCTCTCAATTCTGGGTCCGTGGTTCAAATCCCTGTCACTCCATGTGAGATCTGTGCTGGACAAAACGGAGGCAGGCAGGTTTTTCTCCGGGTACTCTGGTTTTCCATGTCAAAATTTCATTCCAGCAACACTCTCCACTATCATTTCATTTCATCTGTCATTCATTTTATAATTGCCCCAGAGGAGTGCGTCAGGCCTTGGCAGCCGGCACAGTCCATAACCTCGCCGCTAGATGGGGGCTTCATTTATTCAATTCCTGACCCGGTCGGAGAATGGAAGCAGGCTGTGGATTTTCATTTTCAGTATGTCCGCTTGGTCCTATTTGCTTTGTTACTGTAACATTTAGGGGCTTAGGTATCTAGGCCGTCGGCTCCGTGTATTTGAGGTTTTTGAGAATGTATATGATAACCTAGTTATTGTTGTTTATGTTGTAGAGAATTTGTGTGATTGTAATTGAAATAGGTCTAAGGATGGAGACCGCCATGGGCATAAATTAGGCGCCTCTTCACCGAGAACCCTCGAAAACCCACTTCTGGGATTGCTGAGATGGAAATCGAACCCACCTTTTCTCAGTTTTATCTCTACCATTCCAGGACAGAATTAAATTTCTTGGCTAAGTCAGAAATTGAACCCGGGAACTCAAGAGATAACAGCAACCACGTCACACGATGGCTCTCTTAGCCTACTTTAAGCACTCAGTTAACAAGCGTTTCCCCTCAGCTCAGCCGAAGAATATCAGCACGAGTCATGGAACCAGTTCATAACCTCCTTTCAGGACATGTTCTCCTAATAGTCCCAAGGAACAATTGAGCGAAGTACAAGGAGAGCTTAAGCGAGCGTTAAGGAAGGAAGGCTTGGCAGAGAGAGCAGTTACCCGTTTGTTGTTATTTATTTATTTATTTATTTATTTATTTATTTATTTATTTATTTATTTAGCTTACAAGGAAAGTATTAGATAAGACAGGTCACCTATCTTGAAACTTTGCGGACACAATCGTTGTACTTACTATAGGAGGACAGACAACGTGCGGAAAATCAGCCGCCAGATTGAACTGCAAGGCTCCGAAATGATGTGGCGAATCTCTCATATAAATCAATGGGGAGTAGCGTACCGTACAAGTTCGAATGGACAGCCCTGACCACCCAAGAACTCAAGGCCGGTGGGAAGGAGCCAACCAACTGATTGATAATAGCAAATTAAATCATTAAGTCAACTAATGAAATAAATTTAGTATGTCTGCTTGTAAAGCCTCCGTGGCTTAGGCGGCAACACGCCGGCATCTCACAGCTAGGTCCGTGGTTCAAATCCCGGTCACTCCATGTGAGATCTGTGCTGGACAGAACGGAGGCAGACAGGTTTTTCTCCCGGTACTCCGGTTTACCCTGTCAAAATTTCATTCCAGCAACACTCTCCACTATCATTTCATTTCATCTGTCATTCATATAATCATTGCCCCAGGGGAGTGCGTCAGGCCTCGGCAGCCGGCACAGTCCATATCCTCGCCGCTAGATGGGGGCTTCATTCATTTCATTCCTGACCCGGTCGGAGACTGGAAGCAGGCTGTGGATTTTCATTTTTCTGTATGTCAGCTTGGAAAGCCTCCGTGGCTTAGGCGGCAGCACGCCGGCCTCTCACTGCTGGGTCCGTGGTTCAAATCCTGGTCACTCCATGTGGGATCTGTGCTGGACAAAACGGAGGCAGGCAGGTTTTTCTCCGGGTACTCTGGTTTTCCATGTCAAAATTTCATTCCAGCAACACTCTCCACTATCATTTCATTTCATCTGTCATTCTTTTAATCATTGCCCCAGAGGATTGCGTCAGGCCTCGGCAGCCGGCACAGTTCATAACCTCGCCGCTAGATTGGGGCTTCATTTGTTCCATTCCTGACCCGGTCGGAGAATGGAAGCAGGCTGTGGATTTTCATTTTCAGTATGTCCGCTTGGTCCTATTTGCTTTGTTACTGTTACATTTAGGGGCTTAGGTATCTAGGCCGTCGGCTCCGTGTATTTGAGGTTTTTGAGAATGTATATGATAACCTAGTTATTGTTGTTTATGTTGTAGAGAATGTGTGTGATTGTAATTGAAATAGGCCTAAGGATGGAGACCGCCATGGGCATAAATTAGGCGCCTCTACACCGAGGGCCCACGAAAACCCACTTCTGGGATTGCTGAGATGGAAATCGAACCCACCTTTTCTCAGTTTTATCTCTACCATTCCAGGACAGAATTAAATTTCTTGGCTAAGTCAGAAATTGAACCCGGGAACTCAAGAGATAACAGCCAATACGTCACACGATGGCTTACTTAGCCTACTTTAAGCACTCACTTAACAAGCGTTTCCCCTCAGCTCAGCCGAAGAATATCAGCACGAGTCAGGGAACCAGTTCATAACCTCCTTTCAAGACATGTTCTCCTAATAGTCCCAAGGAACAATTGAGCGAAGTACAAGGAGACCTTAAGCCAGCCTTACAGAAGGAAGGCTTGGCAGCGAGAGCAGTTAGCCGTTTGTTGTTATTTATTTATTTATTTATTTGCTTTAGCTTACAAGGAAAGTATCAGGTAAGACAGGTCACCTATCTTGAATCTTTGCGGACACAATCGTTGTACTTACTATAAGAGGACAGACAACGTGCGGAAAATCAGCCGCCAGATGGAACTGCAAGGCTCCGAAATGATGTGGTGAATCTCTCATATAAATCAATGGGGAGTAGCGAGTACCGTACATTTTCGAATGGACAGCCCTGACCGCCCAAGAACTCAAGGCCGGTGGGAAGGAGGCAACCAACTGATTGATAATAGCAAATTAAATCATTAAGTCAACTAATGAAATAAGTTTAGTATGTCTGCTTGGAAAGCCTCCTTGGCTTAGGCGGCAGCACGCCGGCCTCTCACAGCTGGGTCCGTGGTTCAAATCCCGGTCACTCCATGTGAGATCTGTGCTGGACAGAACGGAGGCAGAGAGGTTTTTCTCCCGGTACTCCGGTTTTCCCTGTCAAAATTTCATTCCAGCAACACTCTCCACTATCATTTCATTTCATCTGTCATTCATATAATCATTGCCCCAGAGGAGTGCGTCAGGCTTCGGCAGCCGGCACAGTCCATATCCTCGCCGCTAGTTGGGGGCTTCATTCATTTCATTCCTGACCCGGTCGGAGACTGGAAGCAGGCTGTGGATTTTCATTTTTCTGTATGTCAGCTTGGAAAGCCTCCGTGGCTTAGGCGGCAGCACGCCGGCCTCTCACTGCTGGGTCCGTGGTTCAAATCCCGGTCACTCCATGTGGGATCTGTGCTGGACAAAACGGAGGCAGGCAGGTTTTTCTCCGGGTACTCTGGTTTTCCATGTCAAAATTTCATTCCAGCAACACTCTCCACTATCATTTCATTTCATCTGTCATTCATTTAATCATTGCCCCAGAGGAGTGCGTCAGGCCTCGGCAGCCGGCACAGTTCATAACCTCGCCGCTAGATGGGGGCTTCATTTATTCCATTCCTGACCCGGTCGGAGAATGGAAGCAGGCTGTGGATTTTCATTTTCAGTATGTCCGCTTGGTCCTATTTGCTTTGTTACTGTAACATTTAGGGGCTTAGGTATCTAGGCCGTCGGCCCCGTGTATTTGAGGTTTTTGAGAATGTATATTATAACCTAGTTATTGTTGTTTATGTTGTAGAGAATTTGTGTGATTGTAATTGAAATAGGCCTAAGGATGGAGACCGCCATGGGCATAAATTAGGCTCCTCTTCACCGAGAACCCTCGAAAACCCACTTCTGAGATTGCTGAGATGGAAATCGAACCCACCTTTTCTCAGTTTTAACTCTACCATTCCAGGACATAATTAAATTTCTTGGCTAAGTCAGAAATTGAACCCGGGAACTCAAGAGATAACAGCCAGCACGTCACACGATGGCTCTCTTAGCCTACTTTAAGCACTCAGTTAACAAGCGTTTCCCCTCAGCTCAGCCGAAGAATATCAGCACGAGTCAGGGAACCAGTTCATAACCTCCTTTCAAGACATGTTCTCCTAATAGTCCCAAGGAACAATTGAGCGAAGTACAAGGAGAGCTTAAGCGAGCCTTAGGGAAGGAAGGCTTGGCAGAGAGAGCAGTTAGCCGTTTGTTGTTATGTATTTATTTATTATTTATTTATTTGCTTTAGCTTACAAGGAAAGTATCAGGTAAGACAGGTCACCTATCTTGAAACTTTGCGGACACAATCGTTGTACTTACTATAAGAGGACAGACAACGTGCGGAAAATCAGCCGCCAGATTGAACTGCAAGGCTCCGAAATGATGTGGCGAATCTCTCATATAAATCAATGGGGAGTAGCGAGTACCGTACATGTTCGAATGGACAGCCCTGACCGCCCAAGAACTCAAGGCCGGTGGGAAGGAGCCAACCAACTGATTGATAATAGCAAATTAAATCATTAGTCTAAGTAAACTAATGAAATAAGTTAATTATGTCTGCTTGGAAAGCCTCCGTGGCTTAGGCGGCAGCACGCCGGCCTCTCACAGCTTGGTCCGTGGTTCAAATCCCGGTCACTCCATGTGAGATCTGTGCTGGACAAAACGGAGGCAGGCAGGTTTTTCTCCGGGTACTCTGGTTTTCCATGTCAAAATTTCATTCCAGCAACACTCTCCACTATCATTTCATTTCATCTGTCATTCATATAATCATTGCCCCAGAGGAGTGCGTCAGGCTTCGGCAGCCGGCACAGTCCATATCCTCGCCGCTAGTTGGGGACTTCATTCATTTCATTCCTGAACAAGTCGGAGACTGGAAGCAGGCTGTCGATTTTCATTTTTCAGTATGTCTGCTTGGAAAGCCTCCGCGGCTTAGGCGGCAGCACGCCGGCCTCTCACTACTGGATCCGTGGTTCAAATCCCGGTCACTCCAGGTGAGATCTGTGCTGGACAAAACGGAGGCAGGCAGGTTTTTCTCCGGGTACTCTGGTTTTCCATGTCAAAATTTCATTCCAGCAACACTCTCCACTATCATTTCATTTCATCTGTCATTCATTTAATCATTGCCCCAGAGGAGTGCGTCAGGCCTCGGCAGCCGGCACAGTTCACATCCTCGCCGCTAGATGGGGGCTTCATTCATTCCATTCCTGACCCGGTCGGAGACTGGAAGCAGGCTGTGGATTTTTCATATGATAACCTAGTTATTATTGATTATGTTGTAGAGAATGTGTGTGATTGTAATTGAAATAGGCCTAATGATGGAGACCGCCATGGGCATAAATCAGGCGCCTCTACACCGAGAACCCACGAAAACCCACTTCTGGGATTGCTGAGATGGAAATCGAACCCACCTTTTCTCAGTTTTATCTCTACCATTCCAGGACAGAATTAAATTTCTTGGCTAAGTCAGAAATTGAACCCGGGAACTCAAGAGATAACAGCCAATACGTCACAGGATGGCTCTCTTAGCCTACTTTAAGCACTCAGTTAACAAGCGTTTCCCCTCAGCTCAGCCGAAGAATATCAGGACGAGTCAGGGAACCAGTTCATAACCTCCTTCCAAGACATGTTCTCCTAATAGTCCCAAGGAACAATTGAGCGAAGTACAAGGAGAGCTTAAGCGAGCCTTAAGGAAGGAAGGCTTGACAGAGAGAGTAGTTAGCCGTTTGTTGTTATTTGTTTATTTATTTATATATTTGCTTTAGCTTACAAGGAAAGTATCAGGTAAGACAGGTCACCTATCTTGAAACTTTGCGGACACAATCGTTGTACTTACCATAAGAGGACAGACAACGTGCGGAAAATCAGCCGCCAGATTGAACTGCAAGGCACCGAAATGATGTGGCGAATCTCTCATATAAATCAATGGGGAGTAGCGAATACCGTACAAGTTCGAATGGACAGCCCTGACCACCCAAGAACTCAAGGCCGGAGGGAAGGAGCCAACCAACTGATTGATAATAGCAAATTAAATCATTAAGTCAACTAATGAAATAAGTTTAGTATGTCGGCTTGGAAAGCCTCCGTGGCTTAGGCGGCAACATGCCGGCATCTCACTGCTGAGTCCGTGGTTCAAATCCCGGTCACTCCATGTGAGATCTGTGCTGGACAAAACGGAGGCAGGAAAGTTTTTCTCCGGGTACTCGGGTTTTCCATGTCAAAATTTCATTCCAGCAACACTCTCCACTATCATTTCATTTCATCTGTCATTCATATAATCATTGCCCCAGAGGAGTGCGTCAGGCTTCGGCAGCCGGCACAGTCCATATCCTCGCCGGTAGTTGGGGGCTTCATTCATTTCATTCCTGACCCGGTCGGAGACTGGAAGCAGGCTGTGGATTTTCATTTTTCTGTATGTCTGCTTGGAAAGCCTCCGTGGCTTAGGCGGCAGCACGCCGGCCTCTCACTACTGGATCCGTGGTTCGAATCCCGGTCACTCCATGTGAGATCTGTGCTGGACAAAACGGAGGCAGGCAGGTTTTTCTCCGGGTACTCTGGTTTTCCATGTCAAAATTTCATTCCAGCAACACTCTCCACTATCATTTCATTTCATCTGTTATTCATTTAATCATTGCCCCAGGGGAGTGCGTCAGGCCTCGGCAGCCGGTACAGTTCATATCCTCGCCGCTAGATGGGGGCTTCATTCATTCCATTCCTGACACGGTCGGAGACTGGAAGCAGGCTGTGGATTTTCATGTCTGCTTGGAAAGCCTCCGTGGCTTAGGCGGCAGCACGCCGGCATCTCACAGCAGGGTCCGTGGTTCAAATCCCGGTCACTCCATGTGAGATCTGTGCTGGAAAGAACGGAGGCAGGCAGGTTTTTCTCCCGGTACTCCGGTTTTCCCTGTCAAATTTTCATTCCAGCAACACTCTCCACTATCATTTCATTTCATCTGTCATTCATATAAGCATTGCCCCAGGGGAGTGCGTCAGGCCTCGGCAGCCGGCACAGTCCAGATCCTCGCCGCTAGATGGGGGCTTCATTCATTTCATTCCTGACCCTGTCGGAGACTGGAAGCAGGCTGTGGATTTTCATTTTTCAGTATGTCTGCTTGGAAAGCCTCCATGGCTTAAGCGGCAGCACGCCGGCCTCTCACTGCTGAGTCCGTGGTTCAAATCCCGGTCACTCCATGTGAGATGTGTGCTGGATAAAACGGAGGCAGGCAGGTTTTTCTCCGGGTACTCTGGTTTTCCATGTCAAATTTTCATTCCAGCAACACACTCCTCTATCATGTCATTTCATCTGTCATTCATTTAATCATTGCCCCAGAGGTGTGCGTCAGGCCTTGGCAGCCGGCACAGTACATAACCTCGCCGCTAGATGGGGGCTTCATTTATTCCATTCCTCACCCGGTCGGAGAATGGAAGCAGGCTGTGGATTTTCATTTTCAGTATGTCCGCTTCGTCCTATTTGCTTTGTTACTGTTACATTAAGGGGCTTATGTATCTAGGCCGTCGGCTCCGTGTATTTGAGGTTTTTGAGAATGTATATGATAACCTAGTTAATGTTGATTATGTTGTAGAGAATGTGTGTGATTGTAATTGAAATAGGCCTAAGAATGGAGACCGCCAGGGGCATAAATTAGGCGCCTCTTCACCGAGAACCCTCGAAAACCCACTTCTGGGATTGCTGAGATAGAAATCGAACCCACCTTTTCTCAGTTTTATCTCTACCATTCCAGGACAGAATTAAATTTCTTGGCTAAGTCAGAAATTGAACCCGGGAACTCAAGAGATAAGAGCCAAAACGTCACACGATGGCTCTCTTAGCCTACTTAAAGCACTCAGTTAACAAGCGTTCCCCTCTGCTCAGCCGAAGAATATCAGCACGAGTCAGGGAACCAGTTCATAACCTCCTTTCAAGACATGTTCTCCTAATAGTCCCAAGGAACAATTGAGCGAAGTACTAGGAGAGCTTAAGCGAGCCTTAAGGAAGGAAGGCTTGGCAGAGAGAGCAGTTAGCCGTTTGTTGTTACGTATTTATTTATTTATTTATTATATTTATTTATTTATTTATTTGCTTTAGCTTACAAGGAAAGTATCAGGTAAGACAGGTCACCTATCTTGAAACTTTGCGGACACAATCGTTGTACTTACTATAAGAGGACAGACAACGTGCGGAAAATCAGCCGCCAGATTGAACTGCAAGGCTCCGAAATGATGTGGCGAATCTCTCATATAAATCAATGGGGAGTAGCGAGTACCGAACATGTTCGAATGGACAGCCCTGACCACCCAAGAACTCAAGGCCGGTGGGAAGGAGCCAACCAACTGATTGATAATAGCAAATTAAATCATTAAGTCAACTCATGAAATAAGTTTAGTATGTCTGCTTGTAAAGCCTCCGTGGCTTAGGCGGCAACACGCCGGCATCTCACAGCTGGGTCCGTGGTTCAAATCCCGGTCACTCCATGTGAGATCTGTGCTGGACACTACGGAGGCAGACAGGGTTTTCTCCCGATACTCCGGTTTTCCCTGTCAAAATTTCATTCCAGCAACACTCTCCACTATCATTTCATTTCATCTGTCATTCATATAATCATTGCCCCAGAAGAGTGCGTCAGGCCTCGTCAGCCGGCACAGTCCATATCCTCGCCGCTAGATAGGAGCTTCATTCATTTCATTCCTGACCCGGTCGGAGACTGGAAACAGGCTGTGGATTTTCATTTTTCAGTATGTCTGCTTGGAAAGCCTCCGTGGCTTAGGCGGCAGCACGCCGGCCTCTCACAGCTGGGTCCGTGGTTCAAATCCCTGTCACTCCATGTGAGATCTGTGCTGGACAGAACGGAGGCAGCAGTTTTTTCTCCGGGTACTCTGGTTTTCCATGTCAAAATTTCATTCCAGCAACACTCTCCACTACCATTTCATTTCATCTGTTATTCATTTAATCATTGCCCCAGGGGAGTGCGTCAGGCCTCGGCAGCCGGTACAGTTCATATCCTCGCCGCTAGATGGGGGCTTCATTCATTCCATTCCTGACACGGTCGGAGACTGGAAGCAGGCTGTGGATTTTCATTTTTCAGTATGTCTCCTTGCAAAGCCTCCATGGCTTAGGCGGCAGCAGGCCGGCCTCTCACTGCTGAGTCCGTGGTTCAAATCCCGGTCACTCCATGTGAGATGTGTGCTGGACAAAACGGAGGCAGCAGTTTTTTCTCCGGGTACTCTGGTTTTCCATGTCAAAATTTCATTCCAGCAACACACTCCACTATCATTTCATTTCATCTGTCATTCATTTAATCATTGCCCCAGAGGAGTGCGTCAGGCATTGGCAGCCGGCACAGTACATAACCTCGCCGCTAGATGGGGGCTTCATTTATTCCATTCCTGACCCGGTCGGAGAATGGAAGCAGGCTGTGGATTTTCATTTTCAGTATGTCCGCTTCGTCCTATTTGCTTTGTTACTGTTACATTTAGGGTCTTAGGTATCTAGGCCGTCGGCTCCGTGTATTTGAGGTTTTTGAGAATGTATATGATAACCTAGTTATTGTTGATAATGTTGTAGAGAATTTGTGTGATTGTAATTGAAATAGGCGTAAGGATGGAGACCGCCATGGGCATAAATTAGGCGCCTCTACACCGAGAACCCACGAAAACCCACTTCTGGGATTGCTGAGATGGAAATCGAACCCACCTTTTCTCAGTTTTATCCCTACCATTCCAGGACAGAATTAAATTTCTTGGCTAAGTCAGAAATTGAACCCGGGAACTCAAGAGATAACAGCCACTACGTCACACGATGGCTCCCTTAGCCTATTTTTAGCACTCAGTTAACAAGCGTTTCCCCTCAGCTCAGCCGAAGAATATAATCACGAGTCAGGGAACCAGTTCATAACCTCCTTTCAAGACATGTTCTCCTAATAGTCCCAAGGAACAATTGAGCGAAGTACAAGGAGAGCTTAAGCGAGCCTTAAGGAAGGAAAGCTTGGCAGAGAGAGCAGTTAGCCGTTTGTTGTTATGTATTTATGTATTTATTTATTTATTTATTTGCTTTAGCTTACAAGGAAAGTATCAGGTAAGACAGGTCACCTATCTTGAAACTTTGCGGACACAATCGTTGTACTTACTATAAGAGGACGACAGACAACGTGCGGAAAATCAGCCGCCAGATTGATCTGCAAGGCTCCGAAATGATGTGGCGAATCTCTCATATAAATCAATGGGGAGTAGCGAGTGGTTATGTGGAGAACAGCCCAGATTCATCAACATAAACGGGAGGACAGCATCAGGCTTAAAGCCTGGACAAAATAACTTCCTTAAGAGAAGATTAGACTGAAAGGATTGGGCTAAGGAAATGCGGCCTGGTTCTTTCAATACTAGACTGAACATTGAGAGTAAATACAATACTTTTATTTTTAGGGTGAAACTTGCAAACACATTAATAAAGCCTTAATTAAAAAATTAGTTATGCTGGCCCGCCTGGGGCAGTTTCAAATGTTCATTAATTTTATTTAGGTTGGCACAGCCATGTGCTATTACTCAAAAGTTCATTCTGCTTGATGCACACACAAATTTAATATTCTTGCACTTGCTAGCAAACACTTAAAACGAAGATGATTAAGATAATAATAAAAAAGGCACAAACTTATCTTTAGTGGCGATGACTAGAAGCATGCTGACGGAGACTGCCGTGGCCAACACTAGATTTTTTGGTAGTAGAATTTGAAATGTCCAGCATCAGGAAAATAACTTCGCCAGGGCGACCAGCGCTGTACATTGGCTAACATCTTTAGGTTTTGATGCTATTTCTTGAATGCCAAATAACATGGCATTTAGAACTGCGATTTGATGCAGCTTCTTGCGGTTTGGAGTAAAATCGTAGAATGCACTTTCTCAGTGCTGAAGCTCTCTGCTGTTGCGTTTCCTGGTAGTTTCACTCATAAATGCAGATTAGGCCTGAAGTTTAGAAGGCCCCGGAGAAGGGCGGAAGGCACGAATGCCTCTCGCTAGTTGAAGAAGACCGTAGAAGGTTTGAAGAAGGAATGCTGATGGAGAGCAAAACGCCGCCACTTAAATAATAACATCATAGAAACGTCTGGAAGCCAGGCTGGCGGGCGATGATTGGCCAGGGCAAGCTGTGACGTCAGTCATACAGGAAGGCAGCAAGCAAGTCGACACCCTTTTCAGTATGCGAGCGTAAGCTGGAGGCGCATGACCTATTAACACGCTGAGGTAAGAGTCTTAGATATATATAGAGAGAGATTAAACACTAGTAATAAACATTATAATGTTAACAGAAATGAATAAGTACATATGTTTTCGTTCGGTGGTCTCAAAAGCATTTAACTGACAAATGCGGCACAAAAGATAAACGCACTATAAACATCACGAAAGTGATCATGCTCCGAGACCCCCGAAAGAAAACAATCAAAGAATCAGTTACAAAAACGTGAACAACAATAAAGAAGATGACACTAAGCCTCAACAGGCAAGATAGCAACCATAGAAATTGGTCTAGTATAGACACCCTTACTAGTGAGAACATCTACAACTCTCACATGATTATCCCGACCCAGATGGCAGTGAGTTACCCTACCAATATTCCATACGAGAGGGGGACTTGGATCTCGCAAAAGAACCATATCTCCCACTCGCACATCAGGCTGGGAAAGCCGCCACTTCTCTCTTCTGTTAAGTGAGCCGAGATACTCCAGCTTCCAACGGCGCCAAAAGGAGTTTCGCAAAGAGTCTAACTTCCTCCAGAAAATAGGCAACCCGAGATCACAGCGTCGACTCAGCAAAGGAGGCGTAGAAGCTAAAGAACAGCCTATTAAAAAATGACCAGGTGTTAAGGGAAGAAGATCCTTAGGATCATTAGACAAAGGCGTGAGCGGCCTAGAATTTACAATACCCTCAACCTGAATAATTAAAGAATTGAATTCCTCATAGGAAAGGATGGCTGAACCAAGGGTTTTCTTCAGCTGTCTCTTCGTGAGCTTTATGCAAGATTCCCAACGACCACCATGATGGGGGGCGTATGGGGGAGTGAAATGCCATTTGAATCCCTTAGCATGCGAAAAATTAGAAAACTGTTCCTTAGCAGAAGGGGAGGTAAGCGCAGTTTTCCAAAGATCAAAAGTACTAACAAAAATTTTTGCGTTATCTGAAAAAACCTCGGAGGGAACACCCCTTCTAGCGGCAAATCTAGAAAAGGCTGCTATAAAATAAGGAGTAGAAGCACTTGTAACCAACTCAAGGTGAATGGCTCCTGTCACCATGCACACAAATAAAGAAATATAAAGTTTACCTAACAACTTTCGCTTAGATAAAGGGGAATTAACTTGATAGACATAAGGACCGGCATAATCGATACCCGTCAGGGCGAAAGGCTTACTAGGTTCGGAACGAAAATATGGCAAGTTTCCCATAATTTGCGTGATTGGCGGGGGCTTAGATTTGAAACAAGGTATACATTTCCGAATAACAGAAGAAACTTCATGAACACCGTTAATGAGCCAATATTTCTCGCGAATTAAACAAAGCAAAGTGCGGGTGCCAGCGTGCAAATTCTGATAATGAAATTTCTTTACGATAAGAGTAGTAATAGGATGTCTAGAAGGGAGAATAATGGGATGTTTTTTCTCATCTGAGTAACTAGAATATTCTAGCCTACCCCCCACTCTTATTAATCCATCTTGGTCCAAAAAAGGGGTGAGAGGTAACAGCCTACTAGACTTTGGTAAAGTTTTTTTGCTTAAAAGCGTCTGATACTCAAGAAAGAATACTTCTTGTTGCATGAGAAACAAGATTCTACGAGTAGCAAATTCCAATTCCATTTTAGTGAGAAAGGGTTGCGGTTTCACAGGCTGATCAAGAACAAGAAATTTCCATCGAAATAAATATGCTACCACACGAATTAATTTATTAAATGAAGAGTAACGCTGAAAAAGACTAGTAGCAATAGAAGTTAGAAAAAGGGAAGCGGTAACAATGCGAGCATCAGGAACATCTTCTGCGAGTGGATTAGATGGACGAGGCCAACAAGAGAAATCCTGACTGAGCCACGCCGGACCATTCCAGTATAATTTAAGAGAAATTAATTTCTTGGGCAAGCAGCCACGTGAAATTATATCAGCGGGGTTTTCTTTTCCCGGAACATGATTCCATTGGTCAAAATGAGACAACTCTTGTATTTTAGACACGCGATTAGCCACAAAAGTGGTCCAATGTGAAGAAGGTTTTGAAAGCCAAGCTAACACGATGGAAGAATCACTCCAAAACCATGTGCTCGAAAATTTCAAATTTAAACTGATTTTTAATTTACTGGCTAATTCCACAGCCATTACAGCAGAACATAATTCCAATCTAGGCAAAGATATGGATTTGAGTGGGGCTACCTTTGATTTTGCGCAAATTAAATTGGAAAATCCGGGTAAAGTATTGGAAGAGCGGCCTACTAAGTAGGCGCAGCAACCGTATGCCTTTTCAGAACTATCTGCAAATACGTGCAAATCGAAATACTGACATGAAAGGTCCGAAATTAAAGTGCGGGGAATAGAAATTTGAGAAAGATCTAACAAACTCTTGCGGTATTTTAACCACTCATCCAAAAGGGGGGAGGGTACCTTTTCATCCCAACCAACTTTCAATGACCAAAGTTTTTGTAAGAAAATTTTTGCAGTAATAACCACCGGAGCAATGTACTGCAAGGGATCAAAAACTTTTGCTATTTCTGATAATAATTGCCTTTTCGTTTGAGGGTGAAACTCAGATAAGTGTACCTGATAGGAAAAGGTATCTGAAGAAGGAGACCAAAAAACACCCAAGGTTTTAATAGCTGATTCCTCAGTAGGAAGCGCAACACATTTGTCAACAGGAATTACTTGTGAAAAGTTAGATAAAAATTCGGTTGAGTTCGAGTTCCACTTATGAAGGGTAAACCCACCGCCAGAAAGAAGAGAGTTTAAATCCTCACAAACAAGAAGTGCGTCAGAGATACTAGGAAAGGAATACAGAAAATCATCTACATAAAATGCAGTTTTCAAAACTTCAGAAGCTAGAGGATGAAAAAGATGACCATCTTGTTCGGCCAACATGTGAAGAGATCGTATTGCGAGAAAGGCAGACGGCTTAAGACCGTATGTCACTGTTCTTAAACGAAATATTTTTATAGGTTTTGCATTGTCGTCTCGCCACAAAATTCTTTGCAAATCACGTTGTTCTGAATTTACTAGAATTTGCCTATACATTTGCTTGATGTCAGCAAGGACAGCAATGGGGAATAGACGAAAGTTAAGTAAAACTGAAGTAAGATCTGTCTGAATAGCGGGTCCAGAATGCAGAGTGTCATTGAGAGAAACACCATTAGCATCTGGAGATGACCCATTAAAAACCACTCTTATCTGTTCTCGGGTGGAAGAATTTTTCCAAACCGGATGATGATTAAGATATACTATTTCTTTAGGAGGATTACTAATTTCTTCAGATTTTGGAACTACTTCCATGTGATTCGCTGATTCGTATTCTTCCATGAAGGAAGTATACTGAGTTTTTAAGGGAGCATCTTTTTTAAAGCGATTTTCAATTGCGAATAAAGCTTTGAGAGCTCTGGAATGTGATTCTGTAATAACAGGGGGGTTAAAAATGCGAGGAAGAGTAACCACGAATCTGCCTTCAGTAGTGCGAACAGTGGTTTCTACGTAGTGTGTTTCACAGATCTCATTATTGCGAGAATGAGGTGAGGTGACTTGAATATCCTCAATGTCCCAGAACTTAATTAATTCTTGATTTAAATCAGCACCAACAAAATAACAATGAGATTTTTGTTGAACGGGGTTGCGGTATATTTGCCCAGTGGCAATCCAACCAAAATCAGTTCTACGAAAGAAAACATCACGGGCAACTTTAACCTTTTCCGGATGTAAACATTGCCAAAAAATGCTGGCACTTAAAAGAATTTCTACAGATGAAGCTCTGTTGAAATTCGGATCTGCAAGTTGCAAATGATGCGGAATATTCCAACCCTGGACTTGAAAGGAAGTAATGGGGGTGTCATTACCTATGGAATTTATAATTAAAAAATCTAAATTTAAATGAATGCCAAGATTATTGGAATCTTTTACATCCACTTTAGCATAACTCAGAGATTGCGATTTGGAACCATTAATTCCTGTAACTTCTATAGAAGTAGGGCATATTTGTAGACCTAACTTGCGAACTAGCGATTCACTGATAAAATTGTTAGTTGCAGCATTATCTAACAATCCCCTTACAGAAACCCATTTTCCGTGAACATTCTTCACTAGAATTTGGACAGTGGACAATAAAACTTGAGTTTTACTGAACGAAACAGAGCTTTGAGTAAAAGACTGAGCGTTATTCGGCAAAGTCTCAGAATGAGATTTAGCGGATGAACTATTGGTTGCTGATGACCGCGATCTTTCATACCTATGCAGGAGAGTATGATGCTTTGCTTTACAGTGAAAACATAACCGTTCAGAATGACAATTGCTTATCATATGTGTCCCTGATAAACAATTGAAGCAGTGCTTGTGGGTGGTAATTAATTTGCGTCTTTCATCCACAGATAAAGATTTGAATTGAGCGCATTGGTACAAGTTATGTGGTTGTTGACACAAAACACAAGCTTGTACTTGATTGGAAGACCGAATATTGGTAGAAAAGGCATGTGACCTTAGTACTCTCTGAGTGGGGCTGATGACCTTACTATTAGAAGGAGGTTTGAAGGTGGAGCTACTCTTTTGACTGGCTACAGCAGAGAGAATTTGGCATTTCGCCTTTAAGAATTTAATAATAGCTTCATAGGTACACAATGAATGTTGCGACAGATCTGCTTCCCAATCTTTTAAAGTTTTAGTGTCTAATTTAACAGAAATAAGATGAATCAAAAATAGATCCCAATGGTCAACTGGTTGGTCCAAATTTGCAAGCGCACGAATATGAAGTTCTGCAGCATCGATCAGATTACGAAGCGAGGCAAGATTATCAGCTTGAACAATAGGTAAATTGAATAAACCCTGTATGTGACGTTGAGTTTTTAAACGAGTGTTCCCAAACCGATCTCTGAGAAGTGCCAAAGCTACTTCATAATTTTCATTTGTCAACGTAAGCTCTTGGATGAGTTTAAGTGCGTTGCCTTGCAAGGACAAACGCAAATAATGAAACTTCTGTATTGAAGGAAGAGAATCGTTTTCGTGAATCAATGAATTGAATAATTCAAAAAAAGGTTCCCATTTAGCTTCATCTCCGGTAAATTTAGGTAATTCTATTTTCGGTAATATAACACGGGAAGGAAAAGAAGAAGATTCTGAAGGAATTTTCTCCTGCTTTTCCTGCAATGTTAAACTTCTTAAAAGCTGCTTCGCGTCTGCGAACCCCTTATAATATAGATTTTCAACCTCACAACGGTCACTTTGCTGGTCGGGATCCTTGGTCTCAATATTACTTTGGATCTCATCATATTTCTCAAAGGCCTGTTCATAACCTTTCAGTCTTTGAGAAATTATGTCACTATTACGTTCTTTTTCTGGGAGCTCATCTAGAAAAGTGCGAAAACGCGTTAACTTGCCTTTGACAGAAGCTCTGGCATTAATGAGTTTCTCGTCAATCGGCATTATGAAAGTTTGTTGTGTACTCACGACTATACTGTGAGCTGGTACACCTTGCTTCGGAAGAAGTTGACAGTCTGCCAGAAAAGAGAGTGCGGCTTCCCCTGCGGTGAAATACGGGCCTGCTGTTTGTCTCCCTTCTCAGTGCCAACCATATACACTCGAGCTGAAACTTTCGAAGTAGATTAGAAAACACAATTTTTAAAATATTAACACACTCAATGTTCAGTATGGCATTTAAATTTTGAATTAGTTCCAACATTAAGAAATTTGAAGATTTGGTTAAACAGAATGTTTACAAGCATCCCGGTTATAGGCACCAAAATGGTTATGTGGAGAACAGCCCAGATTCATCAACATAAACGGGAGGACAGCATCAGGCTTAAAGCCTGGACAAAATAACTTCCTTAAGAGAAGATTAGACTGAAAGTATTGGGCTAAGGAAATGCGGCCTGGTTCTTTCAATACTAGACTGAACATTGAGAGTAAATACAATACTTTTATTTTTAGGGTGAAACTTGCAAACACATTAATAAAGCCTTAATTAAAAAATTAGTTATGCTGGCCCGCCTGGGGCAGATTCAAATGTTCATTAATTTTATTTAGGTTGGCACAGCCATGTGCTATTATTCAAAAGTTCATTCTGCTTGATGCACACACAAATTTAATATTCTTGCACTTGCTAGCAAACACTTAAAACGAAGATGATTAAGATAATAATAAAAAAGGCACAAACTTATCTTTAGTGGCGATGACTAGAAGCATGCTGACGGAGACTGCCGTGGCCAACACTAGATTTTTTGGTAGTAGAATTTGAAATGTCCAGCATCAGGAAAATAACTTCGCCAGGGCGACCAGCGCTGTACATTGGCTAACATCGTTAGGTTTTGATGCTATTTCTTGAATGCCAAATAACATGGCATTTAGAACTGCGATTTGATGCAGCTTCTTGCGGTTTGGAGTAAAATCGTAGAATGCACTTTCTCAGTGCTGAAGCTCTCTGCTGTTGCGTTTCCTGGTAGTTTCACTCATAAATGCAGATTAGGCCTGAAGTTTAGAAGGCCCCGGAGAAGGGCGGAAGGCACGAATGCCTCTCGCTAGTTGAAGAAGACCGTAGAAGGTTTGAAGAAGGAATGCTGATGGAGAGCAAAACGCCGCCACTTAAATAATAACATCATAGAAACGTCTGGAAGCCAGGCTGGCGGGCGATGATTGGCCAGGGCAAGCTGTGACGTCAGTCATACAGGAAGGCAGCAAGCAAGTCGACACCCTTTTCAGTATGCGAGCGTAAGCTGGAGGCGCATGACCTATTAACACGCTGAGGTAAGAGTCTTAGATATATATAGAGAGAGATTAAACACTAGTAATAAACATTATAATGTTAACAGAGATGAATAAGTACATATGTTTTCGTTCGGTGGTCTCAAAAGCATTTAACTGACAAATGCGGCACAAAAGAAAAACGCACTATAAACATCACGAAAGTGATCAGCGAGTACCGTACATGTTCGAATGGACAGCCCTGACCGCCCAAGAACTCAAGGCCGGTGGGAAGGAGCCAACCAACTGATTGATAATAGCAAATTAAATCATTAAGTCAACTAATGAAATAAGTTAATTATGTCTGCTTGGAAAGCCTCCGTGGCTTAGGCGGCAGCACGCCGGCCTCTCACAGCTGGGTCCGTGGTTCAAATCCCTGTCACTCCATGTGAGATCTGTGCTGGACAGAACGGAGGCAGGCAGGTTTTTCTCCGGTTACTCTGGTTTTCCATGTCAAAATTTCATTCCAGCAACACTCTCCACTATCATTTCATTTCATCTGTCATTCATATAATCATTGCCCCAGAGGAGTGCGTCAGGCTTCGGCAGCCGGCACAGTCCATATCCTCGCCGGTAGTTGGGGGCTTCATTCATTTCATTCCTGACCCGGTCGGAGACTGGAAGCAGGCTGTGGATTTTCATTTTTCTGTATGTCTGCTTGGAAAGCCTCCGTGGCTTAGGCGGCAGCACGCCGGCCTCTCACTACTGGATCCGTGGTTCGAATCCCGGTCACTCCATGTGAGATCTGTGCTGGACAAAACGGAGGCAGGCAGGTTTTTCTCCGGGTACTCTGGTTTTCCATGTCAAAATTTCATTCCAGCAACACTCTCCACTATCATTTCATTTCATCTGTTATTCATTTAATCATTGCCCCAGGGGAGTGCGTCAGGCCTCGGCAGCCGGTACAGTTCATATCCTCTCCGCTAGATGGGGGCTTCATTCATTCCATTCCTGACACGGTCGGAGACTGGAAGCAGGCTGTGGATTTTCATGTCTGCTTGAAAAGCCTCCGTGGCTTAGGCGGCAGCACGCCGGCATCTCACAGCAGGGTCCGTGGTTCAAATCCCGGTCACTCCATGTGAGATCTGTGCTGGACAGAACGGAGGCAGGCAGGTTTTTCTCCCGGTACTCCGGTTTTCCCTGTCAAATTTTCATTCCAGCAACACTCTCCACTATCATTTCATTTCATCTGTCATTCATATAAGCATTGCCCCAGGGGAGTGCGTCAGGCCTCGGCAGCCGGCACAGTCCAGATCCTCGCCGCTAGATGGGGGCTTCATTCATTTCATTCCTGACCCTGTCGGAGACTGGAAGCAGGCTGTGGATTTTCATTTTTCAGTATGTCTGCTTGGAAAGCCTCCATGGCTTAAGCGGCAGCACGCCGGCCTCACACTGCTGAGTCCGTGGTTCAAATCCCGGTCACTCCATGTGAGATGTGTGCTGGACAAAACGGAGGCAGGCAGGTTTTTCTCCGGGTACTCTGGTTTTCCATGTCAAAATTTCATTCCAGCAACACACTCCTCTATCATGTCATTTCATCTGTCATTCATTTAATCATTGCCCCAGAGGTGTGCGTCAGGCCTTGGCAGCCGGCACAGTACATAACCTCGCCGCTAGATGGGGGCTTCATTTATTCCATTCCTGACCCGGTCGGAGAATGGAAGCAGACTGTGGATTTTCATTTTCAGTATGTCCGCTTCGTCCTATTTGCTTTGTTACTGATACATTAAGGGGCTTAGGTATCTAGGCCGTCGGCTCCGTGTATTTGAGGTTTTTGAGAATGTATATGATAACCTAGTTAATGTTGATTATGTTGTAGAGAATGTGTGTGATTGTAATTGAAATAGGCCTAAGAATGGAGACCGCCAGGGGCATAAATTAGGCGCCTCTTCACCGAGAACCCTCGAAAACCCACTTCTGGGATTGCTGAGATGGAAATCGAACCCACCTTTTCTCAGTTTTATCTCTACCATTCCAGGACAGAATTAAATTTCTTGGCTAAGTCAGAAATTGAACCCGGGAACTCAAGAGATAAGAGCCACCACGTCACACGATGGCTCTTTTAGCCTACTTTAAGCACTCAGTTAACAAGCGTTTCCCCTCTGCTCAGCCGAAGAATATCAGCACGAGTCAGGGAACCAGTTCATAACCTCCTTTCAAGACATGTTCTCCTAATAGTCCCAAGGAACAATTGAGCGAAGTACAAGGAGAGCTTAAGCGAGCCTTAAGGAAGGAAGGCTTGGCAGAGAGAGCAGTTAGCCGTTTGTTGTTACGTATTTATTTATTTATTATATTTATTTATTTATTTATTTGCTTTAGCTTACAAGGAAAGTATCAGGTAAGACAGGTCACCTATCTTGAAACTTTGCGGACACAATCGTTGTACTTACTATAAGAGGACAGACAACGTGCGGAAAATCAGCCGCCAGATTGAACTGCAAGGCTCCGAAATGAGGTGGCGAATCTCTCATAAAAATCAATGGGGAGTAGTGAGTACCGTACATGTTCGAATGGACAGCCCTGACCACCCAAGAACTCAAGGCCGGTGGGAAGGAGCCAACCAACTGATTGATAATAGCAAATTAAATCATTAAGTCAACTAATGAAATAAGTTTAGTATGTCTGCTTGGAAAGCCTCCGTGGCTTAGGCGGCAGCACGCCGGCATCTCACCGCTGGGTCCGTGGTTCAAATCCCGGTCACTCCATGTGAGATCTGTGCTGGACATAACGAAGGCAGACAGGTTTTTCTCCGGGTACTCCGGTTTTCCCTGTCAGCATTTCATTCCAGCAACACTCTCCACTATCATTTCATTTCATCTGTTATTAATTTAATCATTGCCCCAGGGGAGTGCGTCAGGCCTCGGCAGCCGGTACAGTTCATATCCTCGCCGCTAGATGGGGGCTTCATTCATTCCATTCCTGACACGGTCGGAGACTGGAAGCAGGCTGTGGATTTTCATGTCTGCTTGGAAAGCCTCCGTGGCTTAGGCGGCAGCACGCCGGAAACTCACAGCAGGGTCCGTGGTTCAAATCCCGGTCACTCCATGTGAGATCTGTGCTGGACAGAACGGAGGCAGGCAGGTTTTTCTCCCGGTACTCCGGTTTTCCCTGTCAAATTTTCATTCCAGCAACTCTCTCCACTATCATTTCATTTCATCTGTCATTCATATAATCATTGCCCCAGGGGAGTGCGTCAGGCCTCGGCAGCCGGCACAGTCCATATCCTTGCCGCTAGTTGGGGGCTTCATTCATTTCATTCCTGACCCGGTCGGAGAATGGAAGCAGGCTGTGGATTTTCATTTTTCAGTATTTCTGCTTGGAAAGCCTCCGTGGCTTAGGTGGCAGCACGCCGGCCTCTCACTGCTGGGTCCGTGGTTCAAATCCCGGTCACTCCATGTGAGATCTGTGCTGGACAAAACGGAGGCAGGCATGTTTTTCTCCGGGTACTCTGGTTTTCCATGTCAACATTTCATTCCAGCAACACTCTCCACTATCATTTCATTTCATCTGTCATTCATTTAATCATTGCCTCAGAGGAGTGCGTCAGGCCTCGGCATCTGGCACAATTCATAACCTCGCCGCTAGATGGGGGCTCCATTTATTCCATTCCTGACCCGGTCGGAGAATGGAAGCAGGCTGTGGATTTTCATTTTCAGTATGTCCGCTTGGTCCTATTTGCTTTGTTACTGTAACATTTAGGGGCTTCGGTGTCTAGGCCGTCGGCTCCGTGTATTTGAGGTTTTTGAGAATGTATATGATAACCTAGTTATTGTTGTTTATGTTGTAGAGAATTTGTGTGATTGTAATTGAAATAGGCCTAAGGATGGAGACCGCCATGGGCATAAATTAGGCCCTCTTCACCGAGAACCCTCGAAAACCCACATCTGGGATTGCTGAGATGGAAATCGAACCCACCTTTTCTCTGTTTTATCTCTACCATTCCAGGACAGAATTAAATTTCTTGGCTAAGTCAGAAATTGAACCCGGGAACTCAAGAGATAACAGCCACCTCGTCACACGATGGCTCTCTTAGCCTACTTTAAGCACTCAGTTAACAAGCGTTTCCCCTCAGCTCAGCCGAAGAATATCAGCACGAGTCAGGGAACCAGTTCATAACCTCCTTTCAAGACATGTTCTCCTAATAGTCCCAAGGAACAATTGAGCGAAGTACAAGGAGAGCTTAAGCGAGCCTTAAGGAAGGAAGGCTTGGCAGAGAGAGCAGTTAGCCGTTTGTTGTTATTTATTTATTTATTTATTTATTTATTTATTTATTTATTTGCTTAGCTTACAAGGAAAGGATCAGGTAAGACAGGTAACTTTGCGGACACAATCGTTGTACTTACTATAAGAGGACAGACAACGTGCGGAAAATCAGCCGCCAGATTGAAATGCAAGGCTCCGAAATGATGTGGCGAATCTCTCATATAAATCAATAGGGAGTAGCGAGTACCGTACATGTTCGAATGGACAGCCCTGACCGCCCAAGAACTCAAGGCCGGTGGGAAGGAGCCAATTTAACTGATTGATAATAGCAAATTAAATCATTAAGTCAACTAATGAAATAAGTTTAGTATGTCTGCTTGGAAAACCTCCGTGGCTTAGGCGGCAGCACGCCGGCCTCTCACAGCTGGGTCCGTGGTTCAAATCCCGGTCACTCCATGTGAGATCTGTGCTGGACAGAACGGAGGCAGAGAGGTTTTTCTCCCGGTACTCCAGTTTTCCCTGTCAAAATTTCATTCCAGCAACACTCTCCACTATCATTTCATTTCATCTGTCATTCATATAGCCTAATCATTGCCCCAGAGGAGTGCGTCAGGCCTCGGCAGCCGGCACAGTCCATATCCTCACCGCTAGTTGAGGGCTTCATTCATTTCATTCCTGACCCTGTCGGAGACTGGAAGCAGGCTGTGGATTTTCATTTTTCAGTATGTCTGCTTGGAAAGCCTCCGTGGCTTAGGCTGCAGCACGCCGGCCTCTCACTTCTGGGTCCGTGGTTCAAATCCCTGTCACTCCATGTGAGAACTGTGCTGGACAAAACGGAGGCAGGCAGGTTTTTCTCCGGGTACTCTGGTTTTCCATGTCATAATTTCATTCCAGCAACACTCTCCACTATCATTTCATTTCATCTGTCATTCATTTAATCATTGCCCCAGAGGAGTGCGTCAGGCCTCGGCAGCCGGCACAGTTCATAACCTCGCCGCTAGATGGGGGCTTCATTTATTCAATTCCTGACCCGGTCGGAGAATGGAAGCAGGCTGTGGATTTTCATTTTCAGTATGTCCGTTTGGTCCTATTTGCTTTGGTACTGTAACATTTAGGGGCTTAGGTATCTAGGCCGTCGGCTCCGTGTATTTGAGGTTTTTGAGAATGTATATGATAACCTAGTTATTGTTGTTTATGTTGTGGAGAATTTGTGTGATTGTAATTGAAATAGGCCTAAGGATGGAGACCGCCATGGGCATAAATTAGGCGCCTCTTCACCGAGAACCCTCGAAAACCCACTTCTGGGATTGCTGAGATGGAAATCGAACCCACCTTATCTCAGTTTTATCTCTACCATTCCAGGACAGAATTAAATTTCTTGGCTAAGTCAGAAATTGAACCCGGGAACTCAAGAGATAACAGCAACCACGTCACACGATGGCTCTCTTAGCCTACTTTAAGCACTCAGTTAACAAGCGTTTCCCCTCAGCTCAGCCGAAGAATATCAGCACGAGTCAGGGAACCAGTTCATAACCTCCTTTCAAGACATGTTCTCCTAATAGTCCCAAGGAACAATTGAGCGAAGTACAAGGAGAGCTTAAGCGAGCCTTAAGGAAGGAAGGCTTGGCAGAGTGAGCAGTTACCCGTTTGTTGTTATTTATTTATTTATTTATTTATTTATTTATTTATTTATTTATTTATTTATTTGCTTTAGCTTGCAAGGAAAGTATCAGATAAGACAGGTCACCTATCTTGAAACTTTGCGGACACAATCGTTGTACTTACTATAGGAGGACAGACAACGTGCGGGAAATCAGCCGCCAGATTGAACTGCAAGGCTCCGAAATGATGTGGCGAATATCTCATATAAATCAATGGGGAGTAGCGAGTACCGTACAAGTTCGAATGGACAGCCCTGACCACCCAAGAACTCAAGGCCGGTGGGAAGGGGCCAACCAACTGATTGATAATAGCAAATTAAATCATTAAGTCAACTAATGAAATAAGTTTAGTATAACTGCTTGGAAAGCCTCCGTGGCATAGGCGGCAACACGCCGGCATCTCACAGCTGGGTCCGTGGTTCAAATCCCGGTCACTCCATGTGAGATCTGTGCTGGTCAGAACGGAGGCAGACAGGTTTTTCTCTCGGTACTCCGGTTTTCCCTGTCAAAATTTTATTCCAGCAACCCTCTCCACTATCATTTCATTTCATCTGTCATTCATATAATCATTGCCCCAGGGGAGTGCGTCAGGCCTCGGCAGCCGGCACAGTCCATATCCTCGCCGCTAGATGGGAGCTTCATTCATTTCATTCCTGACCCGGTCTGAGACTGGAAGCAGGCTGTGGATTTTCATTTTTCAGTATGTCTGCTTGGAAAGCCTCCATGGCTTAGGCGGCAGCACGCCGGCCTCTCACTGCTGGGTCCGTGGTTCAAATCCCGGTCACTCCATGTGATATCTGTGCTGGACAAAACGGAGGCAGACAGGTTTTTCTCCGGGTACTCTGGTTTTCCATGTCAAAATTTCATTCCAGCAACACTCTCCACTTTCATTTCATTTCATCTGTCATTCATTTAATCATTGCCCCAGAGGAGTGCGTCAGGCCTCGGCAGCCGGCACAGTTCATAACCTCGCCGCTAGATGGGGGCTTCATTTGTTCCATTCCTGACCCGGTCGGAGAATGGAAGCAGGCTGTGGATTTTCATTTTCAGTATGTCCGCTTGGTCCTATTTGCTTTGTTACTGTTACATTTAGGGGCTTAGGTATCTAGGCCGTCGGCTCCGTGTATTTGAGGTTTTTGAGAATGTATATGATAACCTAGTTATTGTTGATTATGTTGTAGAGAATGTGTGTGATTGTAATTGAAATAGGCCTAAGGACGGAGACCGCCATGGGCATAAATTAGGCGCCTCTACACCGAGGGCCCACGAAAACCCACTTCTGGGATTGCTGAGATGGAAATCGAACCCACCTTTTCGCAGTTTTATCTCTACCATTCCAGGACAGAATTAAATTTCTTGGCTAAGTCAGAAATTGAACCCGGGAACCCAAGAGATAACAGCCACTACGTCACACGATGGCTCTCTTAGCCTACTTTAAGCACTCAGTTAACAAGCGTTTCCCCTCAGCTCAGCCGAAGAATATCAGCACGAGTCAGGGAACCAGTTCATAACCTCCTTTCAAGACATGTTCTCCTAATAGTCCCAAGGAACAATTGAGCGAAGTACAAGGAGAGCTTAAGCGAGCCTTAAAGAAGGAAGGCTTGGCAGAGAGAGCAGTTAGCCGTTTGTTGTTATTTATTTATTTATTTGCTTTAGCTTACAAGGAAAGTATCAGGTAAGACAGGTCACCTATCTTGAATCTTTGCGGACACAATCGTTGTACTTACTATAAGAGGACAGACAACGTGCGGAAAATCAGCCGCCAGATTGAACTGCAAGGCTCCGAAATGATGTGGTGAATCTCTCATCAGTCAATAAGGAATAGCGAGTACCGTACCTGTTCGAATGGACAGCCCTGACCGCCCAAGAACTCAAGGCCGGTGGGAAGGAGCCAACCAACTGATTGATAATAGCAAATTAAATCATTAAGTCAACTAATGAAATAAGTTTAGTATGTCTGCTTGGAAAGCCTCCGTGGCTTAGGCGGCAGCACGCCGGCTTCTCACAGCTGGGTCCGTGGTTCAAATCCCGGTCACTCCATGTGCGATCTGTGCTGGACACTACGGAGGCAGACAGGGTTTTCTCCCGGTACTCCGGTTTTCCCTGTCAAAATTTCATTCCAGCAACACTCTCCACTATCATTTCATTTCATCTGTCATTCATATAATCATTGCCCCAGAGGAGTGCGTCAGGCTTCGGCAGCGGGCACAGTCCATATTCTCGCCGCTAGTTGGGGGCTTCATTCATTTCATTCCTGACCCGGTCGGAGACTGGAAGCAGGCTGTGGATTTTCATTTTTCTGTATGTCTGCTTGGAAAGCCTCCGTGGCTTAGGCGGCAGCACGCCGGCCTCTCACTGCTGGGTCCGTGGTTCAAATCCCGGTCACTCCATGTGGGATCTGTGCTGGACAAAACGGAGGCAGGCAGGTTTTTCTCCGGGTACTCTGGTTTTCCATGTCAAAATTTCATTCCAGCAACACTCTCCACTATCATTTCATTTCATCTGTCATTCATTTAATCATTGCCCCAGAGGAGTGCGTCAGGCCTCGGCAGCCGGCACAGTTCATAACCTCGCCGCTAGATGGGGGCTTCATTTATTCCATTCCTGACCCGGTCGGAGAATGAAAGCAGGCTGTGGATTTTCATTTTCAGTATGTCCGTTTGGTCCTATCTGCTTTGTTACTGTAACACTTAGGGGCTTAGGTATCTAGGCCGTCGGCTCCGTGTATTTGTGGTTTTTGAGAATGTATATGATAACCTAGTTATTGTTGTTTATGTTGTAGATAATTTGTGTGATTGAAATTGAAATAGGCATAAATATGGAGACCGCCATGGGCATAAGTTAGGCGCCTCTTCACCGAGAACCCTCGAAAACCCACTTCTGGGATTGCTTAGATGGAAATCGGACACACCTTTTCTCAGTTTTATCTCTATCATTCCAGGACAGAATTAAATTTCTTGGCTAAGTCAGAAATTGAACCCGGGAACTCAAGAGATAACAGCCACTACGTCACACGATGGCTCTCTTAGCCTATTTTTAGCACTCAGTTAACAAGCGTTTCCCCTCAGCTCAGCCGAAGAATATCAGCACGAGTCGGGGAACCAGTTCATAACCTCCTTTCAAGACATGTTCTCCTAATAGTCCCAAGGAACAATTGAGCGAAGTACAAGGAGAGCTTAAGCGTGCCTTAAGGAAGGAAGGCTTGGCAGAGAGAGCAGTTAGCCGTTTGTTGTTATTTATTTATTTATTTATTTATTTGCTTTAGCTTACAAGGAAAGTATCTCGTAAGACAGGTCACCTATCTTGAAACTTTGCGGACTTAATCGTTGTACTTACTATAAGAGGACAGACAACGTGCGGAAAATCAGCCGCCAGATTGAACTGCAAGGCTCCGAAATGATGTGGCGAATCTCTCATATAAATCAATGGGGAGTAGCGAGTACCGTACATGTTCGAATGGACAGCCTTGACCACCCAAGAACTCAAGGCCGGTGGGAAGGAGCCAACCAACTGATTGATAATAGCAAATTAAATCATTAAGTCAACTAATGAAATAAGTTTAGTATGTCTGCTTGGAAAGCCTCCGTGGCTTAGGCGGCAGCACGCTGGCCTCTCACAGCTGGGTCCGTCGTTCAAATCCCGGTCACTCCATGTGAGATCTGTGCTGGACAGATCGGAGGCAGACAGGTTTTTCTCCCGGTACTCCGGTTTTCCCTGTCAAAATTTCATTCCAGCAACACTCTCCACTATCATTTCATTTCATCTGTCGTTCATATAATCATTGCCCCAGGGGAGTGCGTCAGTCCTCGGCAGCCGGCACAGTCCATATCCTCGCCGCTAGATGGGGGCTTCATTCATTTCATTCCTGACCCGGTCTGAGACTGGAAGCAGGCTGTGGATTTTCATTTTTCAGTATGTCTGCTTGGAAAGCCTCCGTGGCTTAGGCGGCAGCACGCCGGCCTCTCACTGCTGGGTCCGTGGTTCAAATCCCGGTCACTCCATGTGAGATCTGTGCTGGACAGAACGGAGGCAGACAGAGTTTTCTCCCGGTACTCCGGTTTTCCCTGTCAAAATTTCATTCCAGCAACACTCTCCACTATCATTTCATCTGTCATTCATTTAATCATTGCCCCAGGGGAGTGCGTCAGGCCTCGGTAGCCGGCACAGTCCATATCCTCGCCGCTAGTTGGGGGCTTCATTCATTTCATTCCTGACCCGGTCTGAGACTGGAAGCCAGCTGTGGATTTTCATTTTTCAGTATGTCTGCTTGGAAAGCCTCCATGGCTTAGGCGGCAGCACGCCGGCCTCTCACTGCTGGGTCCGTGGTTCAAATCCCGGTCACTCCATGTGAGATCTGTGCTGGACAAAACGGAGGCAGACAGGTTTTTCTCCGGGTAATCTGGTCTTCCATGTCAAAATTTCATTCCAGCAACACTCTCCACTATCATTTCATTTCATCTGTCATTCATTTAATCATTGCCCCAGAGGAGTGCGTCAGGCCTCGGCAGCCGGCACAGTTCATAACCTCGCCGCTAGATGGGGGCTTCATTTGTTCCGTTCCTGACCCGGTCGGAGAATGGAAGCAGGCTGTGGATTTTCATTTTCAGTATGTCCGCTTGGTCCTATTTGCTTTGTTACTTTTACATTTAGGGGCTTAGGTATCTAGGCCGTCGGCTTCGTGTATTTGTGGTTTTTGATAATGTATATGATAACCTAGTTATTGTTGTTTATGTTGTAGAGAATTTGTGTGATTGAAATTGAAATAGGCATAAGGATGGAGACCGCCATGGGCACAAATTAGGCGCCTCTTCACCGAGAACCCACGAAAACCCACTTCTGGGATTGCTGAGATGGAAATCGAACCCACCTTTTCACAGTTTTATCTCTACCATTCCAGGACAGAATTAAATTTCTTGGCTAAGTCAAAATTGAACCCGGGAACTCAAGAGATAACAGCCACCACGTCACACGATGGCTCTCTTAGCCTACTTTAAGCACTCAGTTAACAAGCGTTTCCCCTCAGCTCAGCCGAAGAATATCAGTACGAGTCAGGGAACCAGTTCATAACCTCCTTTCAAGACATGTTCTCCTAATAGTCCCAAGGAACAATTGAGCGAAGTACAAGGAGAGCGTAAGCGAGCCTTAAGGAAGGAAGGCTTGGCAGAGAGAGCAGTTAGCCGTTTGTTGTTATTTATTTATTTATTTATTTATTTATTTATTTATTTGCTTTAGCTTACAAGGAAAGTATCAGGTAAGACAGGTCACCTATCTTGAAACTTTGCGGACACAATCGTTGTACTTACTATATAAGGAGAACAGACAACGTGCGGAAAATCAGCCGCCAGATTGAACTGCAAGGCTCCGAAATGATGTGGCGAATCCCTCATATAAATCAATGGGGAGTAGCGAGTACCGAACATGTTCGAATGGACAGCCCTGACCACCCAAGAACTCAAGGCCGGTGGGAAGGAGCCAACCAACTAATTGATAATAGCAAATTAAATCATTAAGTCAACTAATGAAATAAGTTTATTATGTCTGCTTGGAAAGCCTCCGTGGCTTAGGCGGCAACACGCCGGCATCTCACAGCTGGGTCCGTGGGTCAAATCCCCGTCACTCCATGTGAGATCTGTGCTGGACAGAACGGAGGCAGACAGGGTTTTCTCCCGGTACTCCGGTTTTCCCTGTCAAAATTTCATTCCAGCAACACTCTCCACTATCATTTCATTTCATCTGTCATTCTATAATCATTGCCCCTGAGGAGTGCGTCAGGCTTCGGCAGCCGGCACAGTCCATATCCTCGCCGCTAGATGGGAGCTTCATTCATTTCATTCCTGACCCGGTCGGAGACTGGAAGCAGGCTGTGGATTTTCATTTTTCAGTATGTCTGCTAGGAAAGCCTCCGTGGCTTAGTCGGCAGCACGCCGGCCTCTCACTTCTGGGTCCGTGGTTCAAATCCCGGTCACTCCATGTGAGATCTGTGCTGGACAAAACGGAGGCAGGCAGGTTTTTCTCCGGTTACTCTGGTTTTCCATGTCAAAATTTCATTCCAGCAACACTCTCCACTATCATTTCATTTCATATGTCATTCATTTAATCATTGCCCAAGAGGAGTGCGTCAGGCCTCGGCAGCCGGCACAGTTCATAACCTCGCCGCTAGATGGGGGCTACATTTATTCCATTCCTGACCTGGTCGGAAAATGGAAGCAGGCCGTGGATTTTCATTTTCAGTATGTCCGCTTGGTCCTATTTGCTTTGTTACTGTTACATTTAAGGGCTTAGGTATCTAGGCCGTCGGCTCCGTGTATTTGAGGTTTTTGAGAATGTATATGATAACCTAGTTATTGTTGATTATGTAGTAGAGAATGTGTGTGATTGTAATTGAAATAGGCCTAAGGATGGAGACCGCCATGGGCATAAATTAGGCGCCTCTACACCGAGAACCCACGAAAACCCACTTCTGGGATTGCTGAGATGGAAATCGAACCCACCTTTTCTCAGTTTTATCTCTACCATTCCAGGACAGAATTAAATTTCTTGGCTAAGTCAGAAATTGAACCCGGGAACTCAAGAGATAACAGCAACCACGTCACTCGATGGCTCTCTTAGCCTATTTTTATCACTCAGTTAACAAGCGTTTCCCCTCAGCTCAGCCGAAGAATATCAGCACGAGTCAGTGAACCAGTTCATAACCTCCTTTCAAGACATGTTCTCCTAATAGACCCAAGGATCAATTGAGCGAAGTACAAGGAGAGCTTAAGCGAGCCTTAAGGAAGGAAGGCTTGGCAGAGAGGCAGTTAGCCGTTTGTTGTTATTTGTTTATTTATTTATTTATTTATTTATTTATTTGCTTTAGCTTACAAGGAAAGTATCAGGTAAGACAGGTCACCTATCTTGAAACTTTGCGGCCTTAATCGTTGTACTTACTATAAGAGGACAGACAACGTGCGGAAAATCAGCCGCCAGATTGAACTGCAAGGCTCCGAAATGATGTGGCGAATCTCTCATATAAATCAATGGGGAGTAGCGAGTACCGTCCATGTTCGAATGGACAGCCCTGACCACCCAAGAACTCAAGGCCGGTGGGAAGGAGCCAACCAACTGATTGATAATAGCAAATTAAATCATTAATTCAACTAATGAAGTAAGTTTAGTATGTCTGCTTGGAAAGCCTCCGTGGCTTAGGCGGCAGCACGCCGGCATCTCACAGCAGGGTCCGTGGTTCAAATCCCGGTCACTCCATGTGAGATCTGTGCTGGACAGAAAGGAGGCAGAAAGGGTTTTCTCCCGGTACTCCGGTTTTCCCTGTCAAAATTTCATTCCAGCAACACTCTCCACTATCATTTCATTTCATCTGTCATTCATTTAATCATTGCCCCAGAGGAGTGGGTCAGGCCTCGGCAGCCGGCACAGTTCATAACCTCGCCGCTAGATGGGGGCTTCATTTATTCCATTCCTGACCCGGTTGGAGAATGGAAGCAGGCTGTGGATTTTCATTTTCAGTATGTCCGCTTGGTCCTATTTGCTTTGTTACTGTTACATTTAGGGGCTTAGGTATCTAGGCCGTCGGCTCCGTGTATTTGAGGTTTTTGAGAATGTATATGATAACCTAGTTATTGTTGATTATGTTGTAGAGAATGTGTGTGATTGTAATTGAAATAGGCCAAAGGATGGAGACCGCCATGGGCATAAATTAGGCGCCTCTACACCGAGAACCCACGAAAACCCACTTCTGGGATTGCTGAGATGGAAATCGAAACCACATTTTCTCAGTTTTATCTCTACCATTCCAGGACAGAATTAAATTTCTTGGCTAAGTCAGAAATTGAACCCGGGAACTCAAGAGATAACAGCCACTACGTCACACGATGGCTCTCTTAGCCTACTTTAAGCACTCAGTAAACAAGCGTTTCCCCTCAGCTCAGCCGAAGAATATCAGCACGAGTCAGGGAACCAGTACATAACCTCCTTTCAAGACATGTTCTCCTAATAGTCCCAAGGAACAATTGAGCGAAGTACAAGGAGAGCTTAAGCGAGCCTTAAGGAAGGAAGGCTTGGCAGAGAGAGCAGTTAGCCGTTTGTTGTTATTTGTTTATTTATTTATTTATTTATTTATTTGCTTTAGCTTACAAGGAAAGTATCAGGTAAGACAGGTCACCTATCTTGAAACTTTGCGGCCTTAATCGTTGTACTTACTATAAGAAGCCAGACAACGTGCGGAAAAACAGCCGCCAGATTATACTGCAAGGCTCCGAAATGATGTGGTGAATCTCTCATCAGTCAATAAGGAATAGCGAGTACCGTACCTGTTCGAATGGACAGCCCTGACCGGCCAAGAACTCAAGGCCGGTGGGAAGGAGCCAACCAACTGATTGATTAAATCATTAAATCATTAAGTCAACTAATGAAATAAGTTTAGTATGTCTGCTTGGAAAGCCTCCGTGGCTTAGGCGGCAGCACGCCGGCCTCTCACAGCTGGGTCCGTGGTTCAAATCCCGGTCACTCCATGTGAGATCTGTGCTGGACAGAACGGAGACAGGCAGGTTTTTCTCCGGGTACTCTGGTTTTCCATGTCAAAATTTCATTCCAGCAACACTCTCCACTATCATTTCATTTCATCTGTCATTCATTTAATCATTGCCCCAGAGGAGTGCGTCAGGCCTCGGCAGCTGGCACAATTCATAACCTCGCCGCTAGATGGGGGCTTCATTTATTCCATTCCTGACCCGGTCGGAGACTGGAAGCAGGCTGTGGATTTTCATTTTCAGTATGTCCGCTTGGTAATATTTGCTTTGTTACTGTAACATTTAGGGGCTTAGGTATCTAGGCCGTCGGCTCCGTGTATTTGAGGTTTTTGAGAATGTATATGATAACCTAGTAATTGTTGTTTATGTTGTAGATAATTTGTGTGATTGTAATTGAAATAGGCCTAAGGATGGAGACCGCCATGGGCATAAATTAGGCGCCTCTTCACCGAGAACCCTCGAAAACCCACTTCTGAGATTGCTGAGATGGAAATCGAACCCACCTTTTCTCAGTTTTATCTCTACCATTCCAGGACAGAATTAAATTTCTTGGCTAAGTCAGAAATTGAACCCGGGAAATCAAGAGATAACAGCCACCACGTCACACGATGGCTCTCTTAGCCTACTTTAAGCACTCAGTTAACAAGCGTTTCCCCTCAGCTCAGCCGAAGAATATCAGCACGAGTCAGGGAACCATTTCATAACCTCCTTTCAAGACATGTTCTCCTAATAGTCCCAAGGAACAATTGAGCGAAGTACAAGGAGAGCTTAAGCGAGCCTTAGGGAAGGAAGGCTTGGCAGAGGGAGGAGTTAGCCGTTTGTTGTTATGTATTTATTTATTATTTATTTATTTGCTTTAGCATACAAGGAAAGTATCAGGTAAGACAGGTCACCTATCTTGAAACTTTGCGGACACAATCGTTGTACTTACTATAAGAGGACAGACAACGTGCGGAAAATCAGCCGCCAGATTGATTTGCAAGGCTCCGAAATGATGTGGCGAATCTCTCATATAAATCAATGGGGAGTAGCGAGTACCGTACATACTCGAATGGACAGCTCTGACCGCCCAAGAACTCAAGGCCGGTGGGAAGGAGCCAACCAACTGATTGATAATAGCAAATTAAATCATTAAATCAACTAATGAAATAAGTTAATTATGTCTGCTTGGAAAGCCTCCGTGGCTTAGGCGGCAGCACGCCGGCCTCTCACAGCTGGGTCCGTGGTTCAAATCCCGGTCACTCCATGTGAGATCTGTGCTGGACAGAACGGAGGCAGGCAGGTTTTTCTCCGGGTACTCTGGTTTTCCATGTCAAAATTTCATTCCAGCAACACTCTCCACTATCATTTCATTTCATCTGTCATTCATATAATCATTGCCCCAGAGGAGTGAGTCAGGCTTCGGCAGCCGGCACAGTCCATATCCTCGCCGCTAGTTGGGGGCTTCATTCATTTCATTCCTGACCCGGTCGGAGACTGGAAGCAGGCTGTGGATTTTCATTTTTCAGTATGTCTGCTTGGAAAGCCTCCGTGGCTTAGGCGGCAGCACGCCGGCCTCTCACTACTGGATCCGTGGTTCAAATCCCGGTCACTCCAGGTGAGATCTGTGCTGGACAAAACGGAGGCAGGCAGGTTTTTCTCCGAGTACTCTGGTTTTCCATGTCAAAATTTCATTCCAGCAACACTCTCCACTATCATTTCATTTCATCTGTCATTCATTTAATCATTGCCCCAGAGGAGTGCGTCAGGCCTCGGTAGCCGGCACAGTTCATAAACTCGCCGCTAGATGGGGGCTTCATTTATTCCATTCCTGACCCGGTCGGAGAATGGAAGCAGGCTGTGGATTTTCATTTTCAGTATGTCCGCTTGGTCCTATTCGCTTTGTTACTGTTACATTAAGGGGCTTAGGTATCTAGGCCGTCGGCTCCGTGTATTTGAGGTTTTTGAGAATGTATATGATAACCTAGTTATTATTGATTATGTTGTAGAGAATGTGTGTGATTGTAATTGAAATAGGCCTAAGGATGGAGACCGCCATGGGCATAAATTAGGCGCCTCTTCACCGAGAACCCACGAAAACCCACTTCTGGGATTGCTGAGATGGAAATCGAACCCACCTTTTCACAGTTTTATCTCTACCATTCCAGGACAGAATTAAATTTCTTGGCTAAGTCAGAAATTGAACCCGGGAACTCAAGAGATAACAGCCACCACGTCACACGATGGCTCTCTTAGCCTACTTTAAGCACTCAGTTAACAAGCGTTTCCCCTCAGCTCAGCCGAAGAATATCAGCACGAGTCAGGGAACCAGTTCATAACCTCCTTTCAAGACATGTTCTCCTAATAGTCCCAAGGAACAATTGAGCGAAGTACAAGGAGAGCTTAAGCGAGCCTTAAGGAAGGAAGGCTTGGCAGAGAGAGCAGTTAGCCGTTTGTTGTTATTTATTTATTTATTTATTTATTTATTTATTTGCTTTAGCTTACATGGAAAGTATCAGGTAAGACAGGTCACCTATCTTGAAACTTTGCGGACACAATCGTTGTACTTACTATAAGAGGACACACAACGTGCGGAAAATCAGCCGCCAGATTGAAATGCAAGGCTCCGAAATGATGTGGCGAATCTCTCGTATAAATCAATAGGGAGGAGCGAGTACCGTACATGTTCAAATGGACAGCCCTGACCGCCCAAGAACTCAAGGCCGGTGGGAAGGAGCCAACCAACTGATTGATAATAGCAAATTAAATCATTAAGTCAACTAATGAAATAAGTTTAGTATGTCTGCTTGGAAAGCCTCCGTGGCTTAGGCGGCAGCACGCCGACCTCTCACAGCTGGGTCCGTGGTTCAAATCCCGGTCACTCCATGTGAGATCTGTGCTGGACAGAACGGAGGCGGAGAGGTTTTTCTCCCGGTACTCCGGTTTTCCCTGTCAAAATTTCATTCCAGCAACACTCTCCACTATCATTTCATTTCATCTGTCATTCATATAATCATTGCCCCAGACGAGTGCGTCAGGCCTCGGCAGCCGGCTCAGTCCATATCCTCGCCGCTAGTTGGGGGGCTTCATTCATTTCATTCCTGACCCAGTCGGAGACTGGAAGCAGGCTGTGGATTTTCATTTTTCAGTATGTCTGCTTGTAAAGCCTCCGTGGCTTAGGCGACAGCACGCCGGCCTCTCACTGCTGGGTCCGTGGTTCAAATCCCGTTCACTCCATGTGAGATCTGTGCTGGACAAAACGGAGGCAGGCAGGTTTTTCTCCGGGTACTCTGGTTTTCCATGTCAAAATTTTATTCCAGCAACACTCTCCACTATCATTTCATTTCATCTGTCATTCGTTTAATCATTGCCCCAGAGGAGTGCGTCAGGCCTCGGCAGCCGGCACAGTTCATAACCTCGCCGCTAGATGGGGGCTTCTTTTATTCCATTCCTGACCCGGTCGGAGAATGGAAGCAGGCTGAGGATTTTCATTTTCAGTATGTCCGCTTGGTAATATTTGCTTTGTTACTGTAACATTTAGGGGCTTAGGTATCTAGGCCGTCGTCTCCGTGTATTTGAGGTTTTTGAGAATGTATATGATAACTTAGTTATTGTTGTTTATGTTGTAGAGAATTTGTGTGATTTTAATTGAAATAGGCCTAAGGAAGGAGACCGCCATGGGCATAAATTAGGCGCCTCTTCACCGAGAACCCTCGAAAACCCACTTCTGGGATTGCTGAGATGGAAATCGAACCCACCTTTTCTCAGTTTTATCTCTACCATTCCAGGACAGAATTAAATTTCTTGGCTAAGTCAGAAATTGAACCCGGGAACTCAAGAGATAACAGCCACCACGTTACACGATGGCTCTCTTAGCCTACTTTAAGCACTCAGTTAACAAGCGTTTCCCCTCAGCTCAGCCGAAGAATATCAGCACGAGTCAAGGAACCAGTTCATAACCTCCTTTCAAGACATGTTCTCCTAATAGTCCCAAGGAACAATTGAGCGAATTACAAGGAGAGCTTAAGCGAGCCTTAAGGAAGGAAGGCTTGGCAGAGAGAGCAGTTAGCCGTTTGTTGTTATTTATTTATTTATTTATGTATTTATTTATTTATTTATTTATTTATTTATTTATTTATTTTATTAGCTTACAAGGAAAGTATCAGATAAGACAGGTCACCTATCTTGAAACTTTGCGGACACAATCGTTGTACTTACTATAGGAGGACAGACAACGTGCGGAAAATCAGCCGCCAGATTGAACTGCAAGGCTCCGAAATGATGTGGCGAATCTCTCATATAAATCAATGGGGAGTAGCGAGTACCGTACAAGTTCGAATGGACAGCCCTGACCACCCAAGAACTCAAGGCCGGTGGGAAGGAGCCAACCAACTGATTGATAATAGCAAATTAAATCATTAAGTCAACTAATGAAATAAATTTAGTATTGTACCCTTGCACAAGGCCTTCAGAACAGGACTCTGTCGTCGGGGCATGAACGGTACACTAGCTTGAATATGAAACTGTTCTGGATATTATAGGAAGATCACTAGGGCTGAATAAAATTCATCACACACAGATTCTGAATGAGAATAAACAAATTTAATGCACCAACACCAGTACAGCAAAAACAAATAAATGAAATAAAACCAAAAATAGTAGAAATGAAATTTAAAATAATAATAATAATAATAATAATAACTCAAAGGTAAAATAAATCAAATACGGAATCAATAAAATTAAGTCAAAATCAAAAATATAAACAATGGACTAATTAATGTCCAAAAACCACCAATTAAATGCTAATCAGCATCAATTAATACTTATCATAGTAGTTATGATGTATGATTACAATCAAATTTATTGACAAATAAAAACCAATCATATGGCAAAAAGCAAAGAAAATGAATCAAAAATGAAATCTGGTTAACACCAATTAGCATTAATTGCCAAAATCAAATTTATTAATTACGATGATAAGATATCATCAGAAAGTTAAGTTATTAAGAGATGATGGATCAAGAGGGTCCGGTCAACTGTAACAACAGTATGGATTAAGAAAAAGAAATCCATTTATACGAAATTAATCAATCATTAATCTGAGTAAACATAATAATCATTGAGTCTAATATCATCCAATTACATTTCAGATACATGGTATGTTCAAATATCAGAGACATCCATGGCCATTCCGAAGTATACATTATAGCCTAGCCATTGGCTTATTTAATTATTAATGGCGTTTAATTAACATTTACTAGAATCCCTCCGTTAAATAAAAGTTTACCCTCATATCAAATCTTAACCTTCATGGCATTAATTATGTATTTCTATCTGCGAACATGAATATGATTTATGCATCTTATTTACATACTCTTGTAAATTAATCATGGAAGCCTTTCCGTACGGAATCTTAATGTTCAATCCCGACGTTACTTTGGACGTCTTAGCTTTAAAACAAATCAGCTGAATCAATGAAGCCATTGAATTTACTTAGCCTTGAAACACCCTTACAAATTGTCACATATTACATTAACATATTAGCAATATGATAAGCCTGGCTTCGGCCCTTGCGTTCGACGTGATACATTCTCGAACCAAGCACTCGATGCCTTGTCAAATAATTCATGGATATATAATAAACAAACTAAGAAAAATGCCTTAAAAACAGACAAAAATAGCATCATAAAAAAATGATGACTAATCATTTGCCTTTCAAACTAGGGTTGGATAAACATGAAAAACAATTAATAATTCCAACCAAACATTATTAAAGTAATCGTATCGTGTCAGAGTCACGTTAGGCAACGGTGAATGTATTTGAAGCCGCGACCCCTGAAAAAGATAGACATGGCACAGAAGAAATACCTTGTATCAGTGTTATGTTAAGCAACGGTGAATGTATTTGAAGCCGCGACCCCTGAAAAAGATAGACATGGCACAAACATGTTCTTAGCGGATTATTCAATAGGGTCAATATGTATTTAGGGGTATTCGCTACCTACACATTTCTTACCTTGAATGCCTTATCTCGCAGAACGAGGTTACAATAGAACAAAGCATGGTCCGTTCAACAATTATCGAGAAAAAGAAATCTCAAGATAATTTTGAACCAATATTAACTATAAAAAAAAAACTAATAATAATTATTTTCCAGGACCGAAAATAATTATTCATGAACACAGGACTCTAAGGTCACTGTCTAGCTAGTACCCATTTAAAAAGACTGATCGACCAGGTATGAATAAAAGGATTTCGAACACGGGACCGCAAGGTTATTGCCTATCTAGTACCCGTTTAAAAATAGCGTCTGGACCAGGCACAACAAAAGGATATCGAACCCGGGACTGTATGGTCAACAGACAAAACCGTCCCTTATATCAAAATGACCAGTAAAAGAAACGCTATCGATTGGAGGCATCAGGGTAGTGACCTAACATACCCTTACGTGAATATTAAACTTGGGACCAAACATAAGAAAAATTTAAATGAATCGCTGCGGCAAACACCCGAGTCCAGAGTGGACCCCTCCTTCTCTTTGTGGCAAGTGACAATGGACTGGCCTCGCCTGCTGGCTGACCTTGACCGTGAAAGGTAGAAATGCAAGTCTTCACCCCTTCCCCCGGGCTAATATTTGACTGTATTCTCACCAGCTGATCGGACTGGATCTTAGTATTCTAAATGTGGAGCGGGACGCTCTCATTTGGATATAGATTAATTATAGCATTATTTTATCTGCGCTTGATGGCCACTACCTTACACATACAACTTATCATACTTTCATCCGACATCTTCCCTCAGGTCTTATTACCTGGCATCATTATCTATTTTATCTTATTTCATCGTAGATTCCTCCTTACAACATCTTACCTGTATGGCCTTAAATATCACACGCGTTCAATAAAAACTAATATAACAATTGGTGAGGCTGGGTCAGCCGTCACTCATATCATTGTAAACTTATCATACTACCTCTCATCTGACATAATTCACGCCTTTGTAAACTGTCCTATAAACTTTACTCATTGCTACACCATAATACTCCATATCATCCATCACAATACACCATGGTCCTTTAAATATCGTCCCAAAAAAAATCATCGGCTATTAATTCATCCGGTATGTAAATACATAAATTACTATCTCTGGTCAATTACACGAAATAATGAGATTTTGCCTGGAAAGGGCACCTATCGAAATACCATGCTTCGTTCGTTCTATTTGGGTGGAAAACACAGGGGATATTTCTAACACACATCTATAAATAAAATAGGGAATTCTACCATGTGTTTTATGTACGGATACGATTACCTAGCAACATCCTTACGTTAAGTTAGGCACTTTTAATTCATTAAAAATAATTATTCTGATCCCTAATCCTTATGAGCGTACCCAGCTCCTTCAGATGCACAACTATGGTCGCCATTGACACGGTCATTGTACACACAAGATAAAACAAATCAAAAGAAAACAAATAACATGCTAACATTATGGCGATAAAATCCATGAATTATTTGACGCTTTAAAATATAATCAAAAGGTACTTATCATATTGAAGACTTCCTTCATCATTTGCAAGAGTTGGACCAGAGGCCCGCAACAGTATAACTTAACACATGACCTCCATGGCCGGTTCGAATCCCATCACGATGATGTAGAACCACTCGATAATATCACTGCAACCCTCCATTATCACTAGGTCGCTATAAGCCAGCACCCTTTTAAAATGCACACACACACATATTTAATTAGATTATGCACCACTAAAAAAACTATACATTAGTGGACTATACACTTGTGTCATAGATGACAAATTCTCACACTATTTCCACACTTGTCGCGGACACATTTTCTGTTACATATTTTTCACTTGAATTACATATAATTTCACACCCGTCCTTACTGTTATACACATTCACAGCTCAGTATTCATTTTTAATATTATTTCGCATCAGCCGAACAATGGACTGTGCGTTTCGTACATTAATGCTTGGGCGTGACGCTACATGGACCAGCATCCACTAACGTTGGCTGAATGATGAACAATGCTCCTGTCACAGACTTTACCCACATATATGACAAAATGGTTGCCAATTCACAGTTTTGCACATACGACACCAAATGCTCCCTTCCCAATCATAGGCTACAGTAATCAGGTACCTTAATTTATACACAAAAATATGGCCTTGCTAATCATATGATTCACGACGGAACTCGATCATAGGCTAAGTTTATATCATCAGCGCTTGGGTAGAACTAATTTCTTGTTGAAGGACGCTATGTTCTCTCTCTCACACACTCGACGTTGTCAGATTTCCTTGCGCAGGGACTACTTTCATTCGATGAACACAGAGATATTTAATCCGTTACCGCATTCCCAAAATTCTTGATAATAATTAGATTCATCATGGGCGTTTCAGATCATTCCTGTAATGCCTTGATCTCTTGTAACTAACTGAAGCGTACTCTTTAAGGGCGGAGTCAGGCATCTACTGCGTGCTAACTTGAGATAGTTACTGCGTTTTGGCAAGATTCTCAGAATTCGCTGGGGTGCTCCTGCTCTGAAACTTGCAGGCAAGCGACTTGGAATGCACCTGCTCTGTCCATTGTGTGAAAACCATAAATGTCTCCCTGTCAGAACTGCCAAGCCATATACAGTATATGTGGTCTCACTACGGCAGAAAGATCCTAGTTATTTCTTATGATCATTACATAATGATGATTTCATTCTCATTAACATCATGACATTGCCCCATATAAGTACTCCAGTGACATAATGTGTCCATGGCCTAAGACATAGGCCAAGGGCACATCTCCCTCCTTCTTAGTTTGGAAAAACTGCTGAGGTTACGAAGAGTTTTTACAATTCAACAATACTCGGCAACATAATCCATTTTAACAATGTCATGTCTTCCTCATCGACCTTCTTTCGAAGTTTGCTTTCTGAGGGACTCTAAATTAATTCGGATCGTGAAATTCTTCACGCAGCCTCTTATTCTCAGCTTTAAATTCTGCTTTTATCCTTAGTTCACTCTCCCTTAGTATTATCAAATTCTTCATGCAGCGTTATCCATTGACAGTCGTGATTATTTGTTCGCTGGATCTCTTCTTCTCCTTCCGATGGTTCTTCTACTTGGACCGGATCATCCCCTTCTTCTCTCTTCTCCACTACGTTGACTCGATGTTGGACCTCATCTTCTTCGGCGGGGTAGTATAGTTTTAGATTCTGTGCGTTATAGACAGACTCGACTCCAGTGCGTAGGTGTTTTACTTTATAGGCATTATTTCCAATCACCTTTATGACTCGGTACGGTCCATAGAATATCTCGCAAAATTTTGAGTATATTCGCTTCGCTGGATCGGACACTGCTGGTCGTTTCACCAAGACCAATTCTTCCAATTCCAAAGGACGGTGAAATCTTTTATTACGCACTCTACGTAATCGACGATCAGCTTGTTTCTTCAAATAAGTTGCCGTGGCCTGTATGGTTAATTCATGGCTTGGTCGAGCGTCCAACGGACAAGGCAAGATGTTCTTCCACGGTCGATCCGGACATCGATTTAAGTGAAGGACCGTGGGGATCTGTCCTGTGCTCTCATGGATCGTATTGTTTATACAGAATTCCATTATGTGTAATACGTCGACCCACTTCCAATGCTGATCAGAACAGTAAATTCGGCAATATTTTGCGATCTCCCGCATTATTCTTTCTGATGGATTTCCCTCAGGATGGCGCACTGAACTCAACACGTGCCGGACATCTAACCTCACCATCTCACTCCTAAACTCGGCACTAGTGAAATAACTGCCGTGGTCCGTAAGACAAAATTCCATCTTCCCTAACGTTGGAATTACCCTTGCCTTAATTCTGTTCAGTACCTGTTTAGTGTTTAACTTCTGAACTGGACATAACACCACGTATTTTGTAAATACATCGATGCTGACGAGAATGTATTTGCATCCTCTTCTGCCTTTTGGTAATGGACCATAACCGTCCATGGCGACCAGTTCGCACGGCTTCTGTGGCAGTAGAGGTTTGGGATATTGCTTCATGAGGAATGAGTTTGGCTTAACCCTTTGACATTTGTCACAGGTCTTCAAAACACTGCGAATGGTTTCCCTTAATTTTGGCCATACAAATGCTTCTTGAATAAGAGCACTTGTCTTATCGATTCCTCCATGTCCAGATATGCTATGTGCGTGCCAGACTAGACCTCTCTGTAAAGAAGGTGGCACCACAATCCTTGATTTCACGCGATCGGGATCCACGTACTTGTGCAGCAGGTTATTATACCAAATATAACTTGTCGAAATTTTCTCCGCTTCCAAATACGCGGGCGTTCCTCGTTGCAATCTTCCTCTTAAATAATCGATGATCATATTCATCCACGGATCCTTAACTTGTTCAGCCTGAATTTCTCCCAGTTTAACCAAAAATTCCTGATCTGCCTGAGTGAGCTCGACTTGATGTACAGATACTACTCCTTCTCCTCGTTCTGGGTTTCGACTTAATGCGTCGGGTATCACATTGAATCTTCCTGGGCAGTGTTCAATGTCAATATTGAACTGTTGAACATATAACGACCATCTGTTCACTCGCTCACTAGCCATGGGAGTTTTCAATAGGAAAATAAGGCTCTTGTGGTCGGTTCTTATCAAAATCTCGAAACCATAGACAGTCTTCCTCCATTGTTGTAAAGCAAAAATGATGGATAGAAGTTCCAATTCCGTTACTGTGTAATTTCGCTCGTGTGTCTTTAGCTTACGGCTAGAAAATGCCAAGTAAGATCGTTCTCGAGGGTTGTTTGGATCTTCTTGGTACAGCATGCATCCAATTCCAATCCGTGAGGCGTCGGTTTGAATTATAAATTTTCTTGAGAAATCCGGGTAACCCAATTTAATACTATTGGTTAGTAATTCCTTCGTTTTCCGAAAAGCCGCGTCGCATTCTTCCTTCCATGCCCATTTGCTGTTCTTACGAAGCATATCCTGTAGTGGCGCCACAGCCTCAGTATACCCGGGACAATGATTTGCAAAGAAATTGCAAATGCCCAGAAATTGGCGGAAGTGTTTTACCCTGTTTGGTTTAGGAAAGTTCCGAATAGCCTCTAGTTTCGCAGGATTTGGGCGTACTCCTTCACCATCGATGATGTGGCCTAAATAGAGTACCTCCTTCTGGCAAAAATGAGATTTTTGGATGTTAATTTTGAAATTGGCCTTCTCCAAATTATCTAGTAATTTCTCTAAATTCGTGAGGTGATCATCCAAATTATCAGACGCCAAGAGTATGTCATCGACATATCTTACAGTGGCATCCTTGACTTCCGACGTCAGGTTCCGGTCTAACGCTCGTATGAGTGCCGAACCTGCTGTTTTGATACCGAATGGTAATCTTTGAAATGCATAAGTTTGCTGATTAAATAGGAATCCAGTCAATAACCTTGACTTGTCATCCAGTTCCAAATGGTGATAGCTACTAGTCAAGTCTATTGATGAAAAATATATCTTGTTCTGGAATTTGTTTATGACCTCTTTGATCGCTGGAGCTTGGTCATATTCAGGAATCAATCGTTCATTAATTGTCCTGGCGTCCAGACATATTCGGACAGAGCCATTAGGTTTCTTGACTACTACCAACGGACTCACGAATGGGGTAGCCATCTTAACTATGACTCCAGCATCCTCCATTTGCTTGATGGTTTCTTTCACCTCATTCATATGTTTTTCGGCTATCGGATAAGGCTTTTTCCTAAACGGTGACCAATCGTTGACCTGCATTTGGTACTTGAAATGTTCTATCTTACCGGGTTTAGAATTAAAAACCGGTTCGTGTCGCTTTAACATGTCCATCAATTTGATCCTGTTCTCCTCATTTATCTTTGCTTCACGAGCCTTCTCCTCAAAATAGTCAGTAACTCTGTCCTCCAATTCTTCTAGCGCCATGACCCAGGATTCAGGTTCCATTAAATCATCCTCAATATCCCTTAACCTTTCGTCGATTTTCTCATATGCTTCCATCTCTTCAGTGGTGCACAATGTCCATATCTCTTCGCCATCTCTTGGAATATCCGTATTTAATTGCATGTCCAAATGATTTTCCTCTCCAATATCTTTAAAACAAATGGTGTTTTCATATAGGTTGATGACTGCTTTATATTCTCGAATGAAGTCCGCTCCCAAGATAATGTTATAATTTATCTTGTTCATTATGATGAACGAATGCGGCATATTATGTCCTTGCAGTGTAATGTCCAACAATGCTTGGAACTTACAGACTGCGGACTTGTCTGGGATAATGCCCTTGACTGTGATGTTAGAAATTGGCATCACGGGAACCTTCCCCAATCTCTCCAACTCTTTAACTAATGCTTGGGAAGCTATACTGATGCTGGCACCCGTATCTACCATACATCGTACCGTTAGACCTCCCACTCGGGCGTAAATTATGGGTAATTCTCTAATTGTATTAATCTTTGGCCCTGTTGTGTCCTCCGTCAAATCCTCTTCTTTGATGACCCAATCACTGATCTGCGCTACTACCATATGCTTTGCATTGTGACTGTTCTGTGCACTAGCGACGTTCCCATCTTCTAAAATTGGCGTTTTTTTTTCTCGTTGTTGCCATTCCTATCTGGTGTACCTCCGGATGATTGATTGCTGTTCCTCCGGGCATTCTGGAGTTCCAGGCTCTCAGCTCCCTGTTCGATGACATCTGGATCCCTTCGATCATTCATTCCCCTGTTCCATTTGTCTTTCTTACTTTGTTCGGCCGATTCTTTGGCACGTAATTCTGCCAAATACCGCTCCGAATCGCTGTGCCACCTTTCCATTTCCTCTCTGTGGTCATCTGGCAAGTCCCATCTCACTTCTGGCTCTCTGTTTTGGTCCCACGGTGGCCTTCCGCGTTGAAAACGCCCACCTCTCTTGTTATACGGCCTGTATGATCCACGATGTCCTCTCCGTGGTTCATTTTGTCTTTGGGACGACCTCCAGTTATTATTTCCTCGGTTACCATACCACGGGGGCCTCAGTTCTTGATCTTGGTATTCCCGACGTTCCCAGTTCTGCCTCATGTCCATGGCGTCTGTACTTTGGTCTTTCATGCGTCGTCTAGGTGCTTCTTCTAGGCCGACCACGTTTACATTTTCAGTCGTTCGACCTGATCTTTGCGGACTGTGGATCGTCGTCTCATCGAGGTTTCTTAATATCTCCTCGGCATGTACCGCTGTCCGTACGTTCGCTGCCGCCATGATCTGTTGAACCCCGACTGGCAGTTGCTTCTCGATGGCGGTGATCATCTCTTCTTCTGATGGAGGTATATCCAACTCTTTCATTCGGTGTAGCTGTGTGATGAAATATTCTGAATATTTTGTGGGTGATGTGGTACTATAGCGGCGCGCGTATAGTTCCATCCTCAGGTTCTGTTGCGAGGCAAGGCTCCAATACTTCTTCAGAAATGCTTCACGGAATTCTCCCATAGTGTCAAAGGTATACCTGAAGCTACGGAACCATTGTAACGCGTGTCCAGTCAGCAGTTTCTCTACTGTCCTTAACTGTCGGTCTTCTGAGATCTTGCTTTCCTTGATGTATTCCATCAATTCTCTGAGGAAACTCTTAGGAGTAAAGTTATTGTTCCCTGAAAATTTGTTCGGCCGGTCATCACTCATTTTTATAACGTGAATGACCTGAGCAGCTGCGTTAGACTCGACGGGTGTCGAAGTACGACCCCTGAATTCCTGACTGTGAGGTTCCATCCCCTCATCTATGGTCGTATGCTCCTGAAATCCTACTTTCCCTTCCATACGGGTTTCTGTAATGGACTTGGCCAATCCTTTTTGTAAGTCGGCGATGACCTCTTCTTGGATCAGCATCTTGAGGTCGCTTTTGACTTGTTTATTTTCTTGTCGTTCCATCCTTGCCAACAGCTCCATCTCGACCTTATTCATCTTTAATTTTCTCTCTTCTAATTTACGGAGTACAGCTATCCTTTCTTCCTTAGCCTCCTGGCCCATGTCCTCGTATGCTAATTCGACATCTCTCTTCAATCCTTCCTTATCCTTTTCCCATGATTTCTTACATTCGTCATGTTGGCCATTCATATCATCTCGTATGAGCTGCAATGAATCCTTAATCTCGTCCTTAAATGTAGAAATGTCGGTCTCGATCACTCCTATCTTGGCTTGCGTTGACTTATTCTCATCTCTCAGCTTGTCGACATCTGCCTGAGTTGCTGCAATTCCCACTTCACATTTCGCTACCTGCGCTTGGACTCGAATTTCCATACTAGCCATTCTCTGAGACACGTTCTTGATCTCGTTCTCGATCGTGACCATATGAATTTCTATTTGCTCAGTACTCTGATTGCAAATGTGGCCTACATGTTCTATATTTCTCTGCATCTGTGACAATTGCTGTTCAGTACTAACTCTAAGTTCCTGATTACTGTCTTTTATTTCCTGCATCTGCTTATAACTACTGTCCTTAAATTCTTGCAATACGACCATCAGGTCCTCTGTCGATGACATAATTATCAATAGGAGAATATGCGGGCTTGTCCCAACTCATGCAAATATACACATCAACACACCATGCAATGTAAGTGTATTTCAAAGCTTTCAAGGCTTCCTTCCCCTATCCTTCGAATTTGCAATCACCTACAGTGATATTGCAACAGTAAAACGATTCAAAATTTGATTGTAATCCATTGGTGTCATTAAATATTTGACTTATCACTAAAAGAAAAATTAATTAATTAATTTAATTTAATCAAACATTAATTAAAGTGATTAATGTTTCTCATCAGGCCACTAATGAGCCTTAATTAACTATCTGATGGATGCTCAATGCTATAAAAATTGCAAGGGACTCCTTGAGATTACTGTATGATACTATAAAAATTTATATAAATGAAAATTTAATTACAGTAACTCTCATTCAATTAATTGAGCTCCATTTCGACCTTATGTTGGGCTGCTATTGTTTCAAGCTTAAGTCACACCGTTGGGCGCCATTTTGCACTTTACACTGGTGGTGGGGAGAACAGGGTTTGGTATTAAATGAATGTGGCAAGCGGAAAAAGGGCAAGGCTGATCCTCACGGAAAAATAACGGGTATGAAATGAATGGAATACGGTTTGGATTCGGGTTTGAATTGATAAGTGACTTATGGGTATCTTCCAGCGTTTACCCGCTCAGCATAAAGTCAAAAAAATAACTAACATGCCAAACGAGTAGGCAAGCCAAACTTAATCAAACAAGCACAAAACCCGGGTGCATCTGTGTATGTTAACCACTAGGATCTTCCAGAATAGAAAAATCGAAGAAGAATAGAGAATAATCTATCCTTTGCCATGTACCCTTGCACAAGGCCTTCAGAACAGGACTCTGTCGTCGGGGCATGAACGGTACACTAGCTTGAATATGAAACTGTTCTGGATATTATAGGAAGATCACTAGGGCTGAATAAAATTCATCACACACAGATTCTGAATGAGAATAAACAAATTTAATGCACCAACACCAGTACAGCAAAAACAAATAAATGAAATAAAACCAAAAATAGTAGAAATGAAATTTAAAATAATAATAATAATAATAATAATAACTCAAAGGTAAAATAAATCAAATACGGAATCAATAAAATTAAGTCAAAATCAAAAATATAAACAATGGACTAATTAATGTCCAAAAACCACCAATTAAATGCTAATCAGCATCAATTAATACTTATCATAGTAGTTATGATGTATGATTACAATCAAATTTATTGACAAATAAAAACCAATCATATGGCAAAAAGCAAAGAAAATGAATCAAAAATGAAATCTGGTTAACACCAATTAGCATTAATTGCCAAAATCAAATTTATTAATTACGATGATAAGATATCATCAGAAAGTTAAGTTATTAAGAGATGATGGATCAAGAGGGTCCGGTCAACTGTAACAACAGTATGGATTAAGAAAAAGAAATCCATTTATACGAAATTAATCAATCATTAATCTGAGTAAACATAATAATCATTGAGTCTAATATCATCCAATTACATTTCAGATACATGGTATGTTCAAATATCAGAGACATCCATGGCCATTCCGAAGTATACATTATAGCCTAGCCATTGGCTTATTTAATTATTAATGGCGTTTAATTAACATTTACTAGAATCCCTCCGTTAAATAAAAGTTTACCCTCATATCAAATCTTAACCTTCATGGCATTAATTATGTATTTCTATCTGCGAACATGAATATGATTTATGCATCTTATTTACATACTCTTGTAAATTAATCATGGAAGCCTTTCCGTACGGAATCTTAATGTTCAATCCCGACGTTACTTTGGACGTCTTAGCTTTAAAACAAATCAGCTGAATCAATGAAGCCATTGAATTTACTTAGCCTTGAAACACCCTTACAAATTGTCACATATTACATTAACATATTAGCAATATGATAAGCCTGGCTTCGGCCCTTGCGTTCGACGTGATACATTCTCGAACCAAGCACTCGATGCCTTGTCAAATAATTCATGGATATATAATAAACAAACTAAGAAAAATGCCTTAAAAACAGACAAAAATAGCATCATAAAAAAATGATGACTAATCATTTGCCTTTCAAACTAGGGTTGGATAAACATGAAAAACAATTAATAATTCCAACCAAACATTATTAAAGTAATCGTATCGTGTCAGAGTCACGTTAGGCAACGGTGAATGTATTTGAAGCCGCGACCCCTGAAAAAGATAGACATGGCACAGAAGAAATACCTTGTATCAGTGTTATGTTAAGCAACGGTGAATGTATTTGAAGCCGCGACCCCTGAAAAAGATAGACATGGCACAAACATGTTCTTAGCGGATTATTCAATAGGGTCAATATGTATTTAGGGGTATTCGCTACCTACACATTTCTTACCTTGAATGCCTTATCTCGCAGAACGAGGTTACAATAGAACAAAGCATGGTCCGTTCAACAATTATCGAGAAAAAGAAATCTCAAGATAATTTTGAACCAATATTAACTATAAAAAAAAAACTAATAATAATTATTTTCCAGGACCGAAAATAATTATTCATGAACACAGGACTCTAAGGTCACTGTCTAGCTAGTACCCATTTAAAAAGACTGATCGACCAGGTATGAATAAAAGGATTTCGAACACGGGACCGCAAGGTTATTGCCTATCTAGTACCCGTTTAAAAATAGCGTCTGGACCAGGCACAACAAAAGGATATCGAACCCGGGACTGTATGGTCAACAGACAAAACCGTCCCTTATATCAAAATGACCAGTAAAAGAAACGCTATCGATTGGAGGCATCAGGGTAGTGACCTAACATACCCTTACGTGAATATTAAACTTGGGACCAAACATAAGAAAAATTTAAATGAATCGCTGCGGCAAACACCCGAGTCCAGAGTGGACCCCTCCTTCTCTTTGTGGCAAGTGACAATGGACTGGCCTCGCCTGCTGGCTGACCTTGACCGTGAAAGGTAGAAATGCAAGTCTTCACCCCTTCCCCCGGGCTAATATTTGACTGTATTCTCACCAGCTGATCGGACTGGATCTTAGTATTCTAAATGTGGAGCGGGACGCTCTCATTTGGATATAGATTAATTATAGCATTATTTTATCTGCGCTTGATGGCCACTACCTTACACATACAACTTATCATACTTTCATCCGACATCTTCCCTCAGGTCTTATTACCTGGCATCATTATCTATTTTATCTTATTTCATCGTAGATTCCTCCTTACAACATCTTACCTGTATGGCCTTAAATATCACACGCGTTCAATAAAAACTAATATAACAATTGGTGAGGCTGGGTCAGCCGTCACTCATATCATTGTAAACTTATCATACTACCTCTCATCTGACATAATTCACGCCTTTGTAAACTGTCCTATAAACTTTACTCATTGCTACACCATAATACTCCATATCATCCATCACAATACACCATGGTCCTTTAAATATCGTCCCAAAAAAAATCATCGGCTATTAATTCATCCGGTATGTAAATACATAAATTACTATCTCTGGTCAATTACACGAAATAATGAGATTTTGCCTGGAAAGGGCACCTATCGAAATACCATGCTTCGTTCGTTCTATTTGGGTGGAAAACACAGGGGATATTTCTAACACACATCTATAAATAAAATAGGGAATTCTACCATGTGTTTTATGTACGGATACGATTACCTAGCAACATCCTTACGTTAAGTTAGGCACTTTTAATTCATTAAAAATAATTATTCTGATCCCTAATCCTTATGAGCGTACCCAGCTCCTTCAGATGCACAACTATGGTCGCCATTGACACGGTCATTGTACACACAAGATAAAACAAATCAAAAGAAAACAAATAACATGCTAACATTATGGCGATAAAATCCATGAATTATTTGACGCTTTAAAATATAATCAAAAGGTACTTATCATATTGAAGACTTCCTTCATCATTTGCAAGAGTTGGACCAGAGGCCCGCAACAGTATAACTTAACACATGACCTCCATGGCCGGTTCGAATCCCATCACGATGATGTAGAACCACTCGATAATATCACTGCAACCCTCCATTATCACTAGGTCGCTATAAGCCAGCACCCTTTTAAAATGCACACACACACATATTTAATTAGATTATGCACCACTAAAAAAACTATACATTAGTGGACTATACACTTGTGTCATAGATGACAAATTCTCACACTATTTCCACACTTGTCGCGGACACATTTTCTGTTACATATTTTTCACTTGAATTACATATAATTTCACACCCGTCCTTACTGTTATACACATTCACAGCTCAGTATTCATTTTTAATATTATTTCGCATCAGCCGAACAATGGACTGTGCGTTTCGTACATTAATGCTTGGGCGTGACGCTACATGGACCAGCATCCACTAACGTTGGCTGAATGATGAACAATGCTCCTGTCACAGACTTTACCCACATATATGACAAAATGGTTGCCAATTCACAGTTTTGCACATACGACACCAAATGCTCCCTTCCCAATCATAGGCTACAGTAATCAGGTACCTTAATTTATACACAAAAATATGGCCTTGCTAATCATATGATTCACGACGGAACTCGATCATAGGCTAAGTTTATATCATCAGCGCTTGGGTAGAACTAATTTCTTGTTGAAGGACGCTATGTTCTCTCTCTCACACACTCGACGTTGTCAGATTTCCTTGCGCAGGGACTACTTTCATTCGATGAACACAGAGATATTTAATCCGTTACCGCATTCCCAAAATTCTTGATAATAATTAGATTCATCATGGGCGTTTCAGATCATTCCTGTAATGCCTTGATCTCTTGTAACTAACTGAAGCGTACTCTTTAAGGGCGGAGTCAGGCATCTACTGCGTGCTAACTTGAGATAGTTACTGCGTTTTGGCAAGATTCTCAGAATTCGCTGGGGTGCTCCTGCTCTGAAACTTGCAGGCAAGCGACTTGGAATGCACCTGCTCTGTCCATTGTGTGAAAACCATAAATGTCTCCCTGTCAGAACTGCCAAGCCATATACAGTATATGTGGTCTCACTACGGCAGAAAGATCCTAGTTATTTCTTATGATCATTACATAATGATGATTTCATTCTCATTAACATCATGACATTGCCCCATATAAGTACTCCAGTGACATAATGTGTCCATGGCCTAAGACATAGGCCAAGGGCACAGTATGTCTGCTTGTAAAGCCTCCGTGGCTTAGGCGGCAACACGCCGGCATCTCACAGCTAGGTCCGTGGTTCAAATCCCGGTCACTCCATGTGAGATCTGTTCTGGACAGAACGGAGGCAGACAGGTTTTTCTCCCGGTACTCCGGTTTACCCTGTCAAAATTTCATTCCAGCAACACTCTCCACTATCATTTCATTTCATCTGTCATTCATATAATCATTGCCCCAGGGGAGTGCGTCAGGCCTCGGCAGCCGGCACAGTCCATATCCTCGCCGCTAGATGGGGGCTTCATTCATTTCATTCCTGACCCGGTCTGAGACTGGAAGCAGGCTGTGGATTTTCATTTTTCAGTATGTCTGCTTGGAAAGCCTCCGTGGCTTAGGCGGCAGCACGCCGGCCTCTCACTGCTGGGTCCGTGGTTCAAATCCCGGTCACTCCATGTGAGATCTGTGCTGGACAAAACGGAGGCAGACAGGTTTTTCTCCGGGTACCCTGGTTTTCCATGTCAAAATTTCATTCCAGCAACACTCTCCACTATCATTTCATTTCATCTGTCATTCATTTAATCATTGCCCCAGAGGAGTGCGTCAGGCCTCGGCAGCCGGCACAGTTCATAACCTCGCCGCTAGATGGGGGCTTCATTTGTTCCATTCCTGACCCGGTCGGAGAATGGAAGCAGGCTGTGGATTTTCATTTTCAGTATGTCCGCTTGGTCCTATTTGCTTTGTTACTGTTACATTTAGGGGCTTAGGTATCTAGGCCGTCGGCTCCGTGTATTTGAGGTTTTTGAGAATGTATATGATAACCTAGTTATTGTTGTTTATGTTGTAGAGAATGTGTGTGATTGTAATTGAAATAGGCCTAAGGATGGAGACCGCCATGGGCATAAATTAGGCGCCTCTACACCGAGGGCCCACGAAAACCCACTTCTGGGATTGCTGAGATGGAAATCGAACCCACCTTTTCTCAGTTTTATCTCTACCATTCCAGGACAGAATTAAATTTCTTGGCTAAGTCAGAAATTGAACCCGGGAACTCAAGAGATAACAGCCACTACGTCACACGATGGCTCTCTTAGCCTACTTTAAGCACTCAGTTAACAAGCGTTTCCCCTCAGCTCAGCCGAAGAATATCAGCACGAGTCAGGGAACCAGTTCATAACCTCCTTTCAAGACATGTTCTCCTAATAGTCCCAAGGAACAATTGAGCGAAGTACAAGGAGAGCTTAAGCCAGCCTTACAGAAGGAAGGCTTCTCAGCGAGAGCAGTTAGCCGTTTGTTGTTATTTATTTATTTATTTATTTGCTTTAGCTTACAAGGAAAGTATCAGGTAAGACAGGTCACCTATCTTGAATCTTTGCGGACACAATCGTTGTACTTACCATAAGAGGACAGACAACGTGCGGAAAATCAGCCGCCAGATTGAACTGCAAGGCTCCGAAATGATGTGGTGAATCTCTCATATAAATCAATGGGGAGTAGCGAGTACCGTACATGTACGAATGGACAGCCCTGACCGCCCAAGAACTCAAGGCCGGTGGGAAGGAGGCAACCAACTGATTGATAATAGCAAATTAAATCATTAAGTCAACTAATGAAATAAGTTTAGTATGTCTGCTTGGAAAGCCTCCGTGGCTTAGGCGGCAGCACGCCGGCCTCTCACAGCTGGGTCCGTGGTTCAAATCCCGGTCACTCCATGTGAGATCTGTGCTGGACAGAACGGAGGCAGAGAGGTTTTTCTCCCGGTACTCCGGTTTTCCCTGTCAAAATTTCATTCCAGCAACACTCTCCACTATCATTTCATTTCATCTGTCATTCATATAATCATTGCCCCAGAGGAGTGCGTCAGGCTTCGGCAGCCGGCACAGTCCATATCCTCGCCGCTAGTTGGGGGCTTCATTCATTTCATTCCTGACCCGGTCGGAGACTGGAAGCAGGCTGTGGATTTTCATTTTTCTGTATGTCAGCTTGGAAAGCCTCCGTGGCTTAGGCGGCAGCACGCCGGCCTCTCACTGCTGGGTCCGTGGTTCAAATCCCGGTCACTCCATGTGGGATCTGTGCTGGACAAAACGGAGGCAGGCAGGTTTTTCTCCGGGTACTCTGGTTTTCCATGTCAAAATTTCATTCCAGCAACACTCTCCACTATCATTTCATTTCATCTGTCATTCATTTAATCATTGCCCCAGAGGAGTGCGTCAGGCCTCGGCAGCCGGCACAGTTCATAACCTCGCCGCTAGATGGGGGCTTCATTTATTCCATTCCTGACCCGGTCGGAGAATGGAAGCAGGCTGTGGATTTTCATTTTCAGTATGCCCGCTTGGTCCTATTTGCTTTGTTACTGTAACATTTAGGGGCTTAGGTATCTAGGCCGTCGGCTCCGTGTATTTGAGGTTTTTGAGAATGTATATTATAACCTAGTTATTGTTGTTAAGTTGTAGAGAATTCGTGTGATTGTAATTGAAATAGGCCTAAGGATGGAGACCGCCTTGGGCATAAATTAGGCGCCTCTTCACCGAGAACCCTCGAAAACCCGCTTCTGAGATTGCTGAGATGGAAATCGAACCCACCTTTTCTCAGTTTTATCTCTACCATTCCAGGACATAATTAAATTTTTTGGCTAAGTCAGAAATTGAACCCGGGAACTCAAGAGATAACAGCCACCACGTCACACGATGGCTCTCTTAGCCTACTTTAAGCACTCAGTTAACAAGCGTTTCCCCTCAGCTCAGCCGAAGAATATCAGCACGAGTCAGGGAACCAGTTCATAACCTCCTTTCAAGACATGTTCTCCTAATAGTCCCAAGGAACAATTGAGCGAAGTACAAGGAGAGCTTAAGCGAGCCTTAGGGAAGGAAGGCTTGGCAGAGAGAGCAGTTAGCCGTTTGTTGTTATGTATTTATTTATTATTTATTTATTTGCTTTAGCTTACAAGGAAAGTATCAGGTAAGACAGGTCACCTATCTTGAAACTTTGCGGACACAATCGTTGTACTTACTATAAGAGGACAGACAACGTGCGGAAAATCAGCCGCCAGATTGAACTGCAAGGCTCCGAAATGATGTGGCGAATCTCTCATATAAATCAATGGGGAGTAGCGAGTACCGTACATGTTCGAATGGACAGCCCTGACCGCCCAAGAACTCAAGGCCGGTGGGAAGGAGCCAACCAACTGATTGATAATAGCAAATTAAATCATTAGTCTAAGTCAACTAATGAAATAAGTTAATTATGTCTGCTTGGAAAGCCTCCGTGGCTTAGGCGGCAGCACGCCGGCCTCTCACAGCTTGGTCCGTGGTTCAAATCCCGGTCACTCCATGTGAGATCTGTGCTGGACAAAACGGAGGCAGGCAGGTTTTTCTCCGGGTACTCTGGTTTTCCATGTCAAAATTTCATTCCAGCAACACTCTCCACTATCATTTCATTTCATCTGTCATTCATATAATCATTGCCCCAGAGGAGTGCGTCAGGCTTCGGCAGCCGGCACAGTCCATATCCTCGCCGCTAGTTGGGGACTTCATTCATTTCATTCCTGAACAAGTCGGAGACTGGAAGCAGGCTGTCGATTTTCATTTTTCAGTATGTCTGCTTGGAAAGCCTCCGCGGCTTAGGCGGCAGCACGCCGGCCTCTCACTACTGGATCCGTGGTTCAAATCCCGGTCACTCCAGGTGAGATCTGTGCTGGACAAAACGGAGGCAGGCAGGTTTTTCTCCGGGTACTCTGGTTTTCCATGTCAAAATTTCATTCCAGCAACACTCTCCACTATCATTTCATTTCATCTGTCATTCATTTAATCATTGCCCCAGAGGAGTGCGTCAGGCCTCGGCAGCCGGCACAGTTCATAACCTCGCCGCTAGATGGGGGCTTCATTTATTCCATTCCTGACCCGGTCGGAGAATGGAAGCAGGCTGTGGATTTTCATTTTCAGTATGTCCGCTTGGTCCTATTCGCTTTGTTACTGCTACATTTAGGGGCTTAGGTATCTAGGCCGTCGGCTCCGTGTATTTGAGGTTTTTGAGAATGTATATGATAACCTAGTTATTGTTGTTTATGTTGTAGAGAATGTGTGTGATTGTAATTGAAATAGGCCTAAGGATGGAGACCGCCATGGGCATAAATTAGGCGCCTCTACACCGAGGGCCCACGAAAACCCACTTCTGGGATTGCTGAGATGGAAATCGAACCCACCTTTTCACAGTTTTATCTCTACCATTCCAGGACAGAATTAAATTTCTTGGCTAAGTCAGAAATTGAACCCGGGAACTCAAGAGATAACAGCCACTACGTCACACGATGGCTCTCTTAGCCTACTTTAAGCACTCAGTTAACAAGCGTTTCCCCTCAGCTCAGCCGAAGAATATCAGCACGAGTCAGGGAACCAGTTCATAACCTCCTTTCAAGACATGTTCTCCTAATAGTCCCAAGGAACAATTGAGCGAAGTACAAGGTGAGCTTAAGCCAGCCTTACAGAAGGAAGGCTTCTCAGCGAGAGCAGTTAGCCGTTTGTTGTTATTTATTTATTTATTTATTTGCTTTAGCTTACAAGGAAAGTATCAGGTAAGACAGGTCACCTATCTTGAATCTTTGCGGACACAATCGTTGTACTTACTATAAGAGGACAGACAACGTGCGGAAAATCAGCCGCCAGATTGAACTGCAAGGCTCCGAAATGATGTGGTGAATCTCTCATATAAATCAATGGGGAGTAGCGAGTACCGTACATGTACGAATGGACAGCCCTGACCGCCCAAGAACTCAAGGCCGGTGGGAAGGAGGCAACCAACTGATTGATAATAGCAAATTAAATCATTAAGTCAACTAATGAAATAAGTTTAGTATGTCTGCTTGGAAAGCCTCCGTGGCTTAGGCGGCAGCACGCCGGCCTCTCACAGCTGGGTCCGTGGTTCAAATCCCGGTCACTCCATGTGAGATCTGTGCTGGACAGAACGGAGGCAGAGAGGTTTTTCTCCCGGTACTCCGGTTTTCCCTGTCAAAATTTCATTCCAGCAACACTCTCCACTATCATTTCATTTCATCTGTCATTCATATAATCATTGCCCCAGAGGAGTGCGTCAGGCTTCGGCAGCCGGCACAGTCCATATCCTCGCCGCTAGTTGGGGGCTTCATTCATTTCATTCCTGACCCGGTCGGAGACTGGAAGCAGGCTGTGGATTTTCATTTTTCTCTATGTCAGCTTGGAAAGCTTCCGTGGCTTAGGCGGCAGCACGCCGGCCTCTCACTGCTGGGTCCGTGGTTCAAATCCCGGTCACTCCATGTGGGATCTGTGCTGGACAAAACGGAGGCAGGCAGGTTTTTCTCCGGGTACTCTGGTTTTCCATGTCAAAATTTCATTCCAGCAACACTCTCCACTATCATTTCATTTCATCTGTCATTCATTTAATCATTGCCCCAGAGGAGTGCGTCAGGCCTCGGCAGCCGGCACAGTTCATAACCTCGCCGCTAGATGGGGGCTTCATTTATTCCATTCCTGACCCGGTCGGAGAATGGAAGCAGGCTGTGGATTTTCATTTTCAGTATGCCCGCTTGGTCCTATTTGCTTTGTTACTGTAACATTTAGGGGCTTAGGTATCAAGGCCGTCGGCTCCGTGTATTTGAGGTTTTTGAGAATGTATATTATAACCTAGTTATTGTTGTTAAGTTGTAGAGAATTTGTGTGATTGTAATTGAAATAGGCCTAAGGATGGAGACCGCCATGGGCATAAATTAGGCGCCTCTTCACCGAGAACCCTCGAAAACCCACTTCTGAGATTGCTGAGATGGAAATCGAACCCACCTTTTCTCAGTTTTATCTCTACCATTCCAGGACATAATTAAATTTCTTGGCTAAGTCAGAAATTGAACCCGGGAACTCAAGAGATAACAGCCACCACGTCACACGATGGCTCTCTTAGCCTACTTTAAGCACTCAGTTAACAAGCGTTTCCCCTCAGCTCAGCCGAAGAATATCAGCACGAGTCAGGGAACCAGTTCATAACCTCCTTTCAAGACATGTTCTCCTAATAGTCCCAAGGAACAATTGAGCGAAGTACAAGGAGAGCTTAAGCGAGCCTTAGGGAAGGAAGGCTTGGCAGAGAGAGCAGTTAGCCGTTTGTTGTTATGTATTTATTTATTATTTATTTATTTGCTTTAGCTTACAAGGAAAGTATCAGGTAAGACAGGTCACCTATCTTGAAACTTTGCGGACACAATCGTTGTACTTACTATAAGAGGACAGACAACGTGCGGAAAATCAGCCGCCAGATTGAACTGCAAGGCTCCGAAATGATGTGGCGAATCTCTCATATAAATCAATGGGGAGTAGCGAGTACCGTACATGTTCGAATGGACAGCCCTGACCGCCCAAGAACTCAAGGCCGGTGGGAAGGAGCCAACCAACTGATTGATAATAGCAAATTAAATCATTAGTCTAAGTCAACTAATGAAATAAGTTAATTATGTCTGCTTGGAAAGCCTCCGTGGCTTAGGCGGCAGCACGCCGGCCTCTCACAGCTTGGTCCGTGGTTCAAATCCCGGTCACTCCATGTGAGATCTGTGCTGGACAAAACGGAGGCAGGCAGGTTTTTCTCCGGGTACTCTGGTTTTCCATGTCAAAATTTCATTCCAGCAACACTCTCCACTATCATTTCATTTCATCTGTCATTCATATAATCATTGCCCCAGAGGAGTGCGTCAGGCTTCGGCAGCCGGCACAGTCCATATCCTCGCCGCTAGTTGGGGACTTCATTCATTTCATTCCTGAACAAGTCGGAGACTGGAAGCAGGCTGTCGATTTTCATTTTTCAGTATGTCTGCTTGGAAAGCCTCCGTGGCTTAGGCGGCAGCACGCCGGCCTCTCACTACTGGATCCGTGGTTCAAATCCCGGTCACTCCAGGTGAGATCTGTGCTGGACAAAACGGAGGCAGGCAGGTTTTTCTCCGGGTACTCTGGTTTTCCATGTCAAAATTTCATTCCAGCAACACTCTCCACTATCATTTCATTTCATCTGTCATTCATTTAATCATTGCCCCAGAGGAGTGCGTCAGGCCTCGGCAGCCGGCACAGTTCATAACCTCGCCGCTAGATGGGGGCTTCATTTATTCCATTCCTGACCCGGTCGGAGAATGGAAGCAGGCTGTGGATTTTCATTTTCAGTATGTCCGCTTGGTCCTATTCGCTTTGTTACTGCTACATTTAGGGGCTTAGGTATCTAGGCCGTCGGCTCCGTGTATTTGAGGTTTTTGAGAATGTATATGATAACCTAGTTATTGTTGTTTATGTTGTAGAGAATGTGTGTGATTGTAATTGAAATAGGCCTAAGGATGGAGACCGCCATGGGCATAAATTAGGCGCCTCTACACCGAGGGCCCACGAAAACCCACTTCTGGGATTGCTGAGATGGAAATCGAACCCACCTTTTCACAGTTTTATCTCTACCATTCCAGGACAGAATTAAATTTCTTGGCTAAGTCAGAAATTGAACCCGGGAACTCAAGAGATAACAGCCACTACGTCACACGATGGCTCTCTTAGCCTACTTTAAGCACTCAGTTAACAAGCGTTTCCCCTCAGCTCAGCCGAAGAATATCAGCACGAGTCAGGGAACCAGTTCATAACCTCCTTTCAAGACATGTTCTCCTAATAGTCCCAAGGAACAATTGAGCGAAGTACAAGGTGAGCTTAAGCCAGCCTTACAGAAGGAAGGCTTCTCAGCGAGAGCAGTTAGCCGTTTGTTGTTATTTATTTATTTATTTATTTGCTTTAGCTTACAAGGAAAGTATCAGGTAAGACAGGTCACCTATCTTGAATCTTTGCGGACACAATCGTTGTACTTACTATAAGAGGACAGACAACGTGCGGAAAATCAGCCGCCAGATTGAACTGCAAGGCTCCGAAATGATGTGGTGAATCTCTCATATAAATCAATGGGGAGTAGCGAGTACCGTACATGTACGAATGGACAGCCCTGACCGCCCAAGAACTCAAGGCCGGTGGGAAGGAGGCAACCAACTGATTGATAATAGCAAATTAAATCATTAAGTCAACTAATGAAATAAGTTTAGTATGTCTGCTTGGAAAGCCTCCGTGGCTTAGGCGGCAGCACGCCGGCCTCTCACAGCTGGGTCCGTGGTTCAAATCCCGGTCACTCCATGTGAGATCTGTGCTGGACAGAACGGAGGCAGAGAGGTTTTTCTCCCGGTACTCCGGTTTTCCCTGTCAAAATTTCATTCCAGCAACACTCTCCACTATCATTTCATTTCATCTGTCATTCATATAATCATTGCCCCAGAGGAGTGCGTCAGGCTTCGGCAGCCGGCACAGTCCATATCCTCGCCGCTAGTTGGGGGCTTCATTCATTTCATTCCTGACCCGGTCGGAGACTGGAAGCAGGCTGTGGATTTTCATTTTTCTCTATGTCAGCTTGGAAAGCCTCCGTGGCTTAGGCGGCAGCACGCCGGCCTCTCACTGCTGGGTCCGTGGTTCAAATCCCGGTCACTCCATGTGGGATCTGTGCTGGACAAAACGGAGGCAGGCAGGTTTTTCTCCGGGTACTCTGGTTTTCCATGTCAAAATTTCATTCCAGCAACACTCTCCACTATCATTTCATTTCATCTGTCATTCATTTAATCATTGCCCCAGAGGAGTGCGTCAGGCCTCGGCAGCCGGCACAGTTCATAACCTCGCCGCTAGATGGGGGCTTCATTTATTCCATTCCTGACCCGGTCGGAGAATGGAAGCAGGCTGTGGATTTTCATTTTCAGTATGCCCGCTTGGTCCTATTTGCTTTGTTACTGTAACATTTAGGGGCTTAGGTATCTAGGCCGTCGGCTCCGTGTATTTGTGGTTTTTGAGAATGTATATTATAACCTAGTTATTGTTGTTAAGTTGTAGAGAATTTGTGTGATTGTAATTGAAATAGGCCTAAGGATGGAGACCGCCATGGGCATAAATTAGGCGCCTCTTCACCGAGAACCCTCGAAAACCCACTTCTGAGATTGCTGAGATGGAAATCGAACCCACCTTTTCTCAGTTTTATCTCTACCATTCCAGGACATAATTAAATTTCTTGGCTAAGTCAGAAATTGAACCCGGGAACTCAAGAGATAACAGCCACCACGTCACACGATGGCTCTCTTAGCCTACTTTAAGCACTCAGTTAACAAGCGTTTCCCCTCAGCTCAGCCGAAGAATATCAGCACGAGTCAGGTAACCAGTTCATAACCTCCTTTCAAGACATGTTCTCCTAATAGTCCCAAGGAACAATTGAGCGAAGTACAAGGAGAGCTTAAGCGAGCCTTAGGGAAGGAAGGCTTGGCAGAGGGAGCAGTTAGCCGTTTGTTGTTATGTATTTATTTATTATTTATTTATTTGCTTTAGCTTACAAGGAAAGTATCAGGTAAGACAGGTCACCTATCTTGAAACTTTGCGGACACAATCGTCGTACTTACTATAAGAGGACAGACAACGTGCGGAAAATCAGCCGCCAGATTGAACTGCAAGGCTCCGAAATGATGTGGCGAATCTCTCATATAAATCAATGGGGAGTAGCGAGTACCGTACATGTTCGAATGGACAGCCCTGACCGCCCAAGAACTCAAGGCCGGTGGGAAGGAGCCAACCAACTGATTGATAATAGCAAATTAAATCATTAGTCTAAGTCAACTAATGAAATAAGTTAATTATGTCTGCTTGGAAAGCCTCCGTGGCTTAGGCGGCAGCACGCCGGCCTCTCACAGCTTGGTCCGTGGTTCAAATCCCGGTCTCTCCATGTGAGATCTGTGCTGGACAAAACGGAGGCAGGCAGGTTTTTCTCCGGGTACTCTGGTTTTCCATGTCAAAATTTCATTCCAGCAACACTCTCCACTATCATTTCATTTCATCTGTCATTCATATAATCATTGCCCCAGAGGAGTGCGTCAGGCTTCGGCAGCCGATACAGTCCATATCCTCGCCGCTAGTTGGAGACTTCATTCATTTCATTCCTGAACAAGTCGGAGACTGGAAGCAGGCTGTCGATTTTCATTTTTCAGTATGTCTGCTTGGAAAGCCTCCGCGGCTTAGGCGGCAGCACGCCGGCCTCTCACTACTGGATCCGTGGTTCAAATCCCGGTCACTCCAGGTGAGATCTGTGCTGGACAAAACGGAGGCAGGCAGGTTTTTCTCCGGGTACTCTGGTTTTCCATGTCAAAATTTCATTCCAGCAACACTCTCCACTATCATTTCATTTCATCTGTCATTCATTTAATCATTGCCCCAGAGGAGTGCGTCAGGCCTCGGCAGCCGGCACAGTTCATAACCTCGCCGCTAGATGGGGGCTTCATTTATTCCATTCCTGACCCGGTCGGAGAATGGAAGCAGGCTGTGGATTTTCATTTTCAGTATGTCCGCTTGGTCCTATTCGCTTTGTTACTGCTACATTTAGGGGCTTAGGTATCTAGGCCGTCGGCTCCGTGTATTTGAGGTTTTTGAGAATGTATATGATAACCTAGTTATTGTTGTTTATGTTGTAGAGAATGTGTGTGATTGTAATTGAAATAGGCCTAAGGATGGAGACCGCCATGGGCATAAATTAGGCGCCTCTACACCGAGGGCCCACGAAAACCCACTTCTGGGATTGCTGAGATGGAAATCGAACCCACCTTTTCACAGTTTTATCTCTACCATTCCAGGACAGAATTAAATTTCTTGGCTAAGTCAGAAATTGAACCCGGGAACTCAAGAGATAACAGCCACTACGTCACACGATGGCTCTCTTAGCCTACTTTAAGCACTCAGTTAACAAGCGTTTCCCCTCAGCTCAGCCGAAGAATATCAGCACGAGTCAGGGAACCAGTTCATAACCTCCTTTCAAGACATGTTCTCCTAATAGTCCCAAGGAACAATTGAGCGAAGTACAAGGTGAGCTTAAGCCAGCCTTACAGAAGGAAGGCTTCTCAGCGAGAGCAGTTAGCCGTTTGTTGTTATTTATTTATTTATTTATTTGCTTTAGCTTACAAGGAAAGTATCAGGTAAGACAGGTCACCTATCTTGAATCTTTGCGGACACAATCGTTGTACTTACTATAAGAGGACAGACAACGTGCGGAAAATCAGCCGCCAGATTGAACTGCAAGGCTCCGAAATGATGTGGTGAATCTCTCATATAAATCAATGGGGAGTAGCGAGTACCGTACATGTACGAATGGACAGCCCTGACCGCCCAAGAACTCAAGGCCGGTGGGAAGGAGGCAACCAACTGATTGATAATAGCAAATTAAATCATTAAGTCAACTAATGAAATAAGTTTAGTATGTCTGCTTGGAAAGCCTCCGTGGCTTAGGCGGCAGCACGCCGGCCTCTCACAGCTGGGTCCGTGGTTCAAATCCCGGTCACTCCATGTGAGATCTGTGCTGGACAGAACGGAGGCAGAGAGGTTTTTCTCCCGGTACTCCGGTTTTCCCTGTCAAAATTTCATTCCAGCAACACTCTCCACTATCATTTCATTTAATCTGTCATTCATATAATCATTGCCCCAGAGGAGTGCGTCAGGCTTCGGCAGCCGGCACAGTCCATATCCTCGCCGCTAGTTGGGGGCTTCATTCATTTCATTCCTGACCCGGTCGGAGACTGGAAGCAGGCTGTGGATTTTCATTTTTCTCTATGTCAGCTTGGAAAGCCTCCGTGGCTTAGGCGGCAGCACGCCGGCCTCTCACTGCTGGGTCCGTGGTTCAAATCCCGGTCACTCCATGTGGGATCTGTGCTGGACAAAACGGAGGCAGGCAGGTTTTTCTCCGGGTACTCTGGTTTTCCATGTCAAAATTTCATTCCAGCAACACTCTCCACTATCATTTCATTTCATCTGTCATTCATTTAATCATTGCCCCAGAGGAGTGCGTCAGGCCTCGGCAGCCGGCACAGTTCATAACCTCGCCGCTAGATGGGGGCTTCATTTATTCCATTCCTGACCCGGTCGGAGAATGGAAGCAGGCTGTGGATTTTCATTTTCAGTATGCCCGCTTGGTCCTATTTGCTTTGTTACTGTAACATTTAGGGGCTTAGGTATCTAGGCCGTCGGCTCCGTGTATTTGAGGTTTTTGAGAATGTATATTATAACCTAGTTATTGTTGTTAAGTTGTAGAGAATTTGTGTGATTGTAATTGAAATAGGCCTAAGGATGGAGACCGCCATGGGCATAAATTAGGCGCCTCTTCACCGAGAACCCTCGAAAACCCACTTCTGAGATTGCTGAGATGGAAATCGAACCCACCTTTTCTCAGTTTTATCTCTACCATTCCAGGACATAATTAAATTTCTTGGCTAAGTCAGAAATTGAACCCGGGAACTCAAGAGATAACAGCCACCACGTCACACGATGGCTCTCTTAGCCTACTTTAAGCACTCAGTTAACAAGCGTTTCCCCTCAGCTCAGCCGAAGAATATCAGCACGAGTCAGGTAACCAGTTCATAACCTCCTTTCAAGACATGTTCTCCTAATAGTCCCAAGGAACAATTGAGCGAAGTACAAGGAGAGCTTAAGCGAGCCTTAGGGAAGGAAGGCTTGGCAGAGGGAGCAGTTAGCCGTTTGTTGTTATGTATTTATTTATTATTTATTTATTTGCTTTAGCTTACAAGGAAAGTATCAGGTAAGACAGGTCACCTATCTTGAAACTTTGCGGACACAATCGTCGTACTTACTATAAGAGGACAGACAACGTGCGGAAAATCAGCCGCCAGATTGAACTGCAAGGCTCCGAAATGATGTGGCGAATCTCTCATATAAATCAATGGGGAGTAGCGAGTACCGTACATGTTCGAATGGACAGCCCTGACCGCCCAAGAACTCAAGGCCGGTGGGAAGGAGCCAACCAACTGATTGATAATAGCAAATTAAATCATTAGTCTAAGTCAACTAATGAAATAAGTTAATTATGTCTGCTTGGAAAGCCTCCGTGGCTTAGGCGGCAGCACGCCGGCCTCTCACAGCTTGGTCCGTGGTTCAAATCCCGGTCACTCCATGTGAGATCTGTGCTGGACAAAACGGAGGCAGGCAGGTTTTTCTCCGGGTACTCTGGTTTTCCATGTCAAAATTTCATTCCAGCAACACTCTCCACTATCATTTCATTTCATCTGTCATTCATATAATCATTGCCCCAGAGGAGTGCGTCAGGCTTCGGCAGCCGATACAGTCCATATCCTCGCCGCTAGTTGGGGACTTCATTCATTTCATTCCTGAACAAGTCGGAGACTGGAAGCAGGCTGTCGATTTTCATTTTTCAGTATGTCTGCTTGGAAAGCCTCCGCGGCTTAGGCGGCAGCACGCCGGCCTCTCACTACTGGATCCGTGGTTCAATTCCCGGTCACTCCAGGTGAGATCTGTGCTGGACAAAACGGAGGCAGGCAGGTTTTTCTCCGGGTACTCTGGTTTTCCATGTCAAAATTTCATTCCAGCAACACTCTCCACTATCATTTCATTTCATCTGTCATTCATTTAATCATTGCCCCAGAGGAGTGCGTCAGGCCTCGGCAGCCGGCACAGTTCATAACCTCGCCGCTAGATGGGGGCTTCATTTATTCCATTCCTGACCCGGTCGGAGAATGGAAGCAGGCTGTGGATTTTCATTTTCAGTATGTCCGCTTGGTCCTATTCGCTTTGTTACTGCTACATTTAGGGGCTTAGGTATCTAGGCCGTCGGCTCCGTGTATTTGAGGTTTTTGAGAATGTATATGATAACCTAGTTATTATTGATTATGTTGTAGAGAATGTGTGTGATTGTAATTGAAATAGGCCTAAGGATGGAGACCGCCATGGGCATAAATTAGGCGCCTCTTCACCGAGAACCCACGAAAACCCACTTCTGGGATTGCTGAGATGGAAATCGAACCCACCTTTTCACAGTTTTATCTCTACCATTCCAGGACAGAATTAAATTTCTTGGTTAAGTCAGAAATTGAACCCGGGAACTCGAGAGATAACAGCCACCACGTCACACGATGGCTCTCTTAGCCTACTTTAAGCACTCAGTTAACAAGCGTTTCCCCTCAGCTCAGCCGGAGAATATCAGCACGAGTCGGGGAACCAGTTCATAACCTCCTTTCAAGACATGTTCTCCTAAAATTCCCAAGGAACAATTGAGCGAAGTACAAGGAGAGCTTAAGCGAGCCTTAAGGAAGGAAGGCTTCGCAGAGAGAGCAGTTAGCCGTTTGTTGTTATTTATTTATTTATTTATTTATTTGCTTTAGCTTACAAGGAAAGTATCAGGTAAGACAGGTCACCTATCTTGAAACTTTGGGGACACAATCGTTGTACTTACTATAAGAGGACAGACAACGTGCGGAAAATCAGCCGCCAGATTGAACTGCAAGGCTCCGAAATGATGTGGCGAATCTCTCATATAAATCAATGGGGAGTAGCGAGTACCGAACATGTTCGAATGGACAGCCCTGACCACCCAAGAATTCAAGGCCGGTGGGAAGGAGCCAACCAACTGATTGATAATAGCAAATTAAATCATTAAGTCAACTAATGAAGTAAGTTTAGTATGTCTGCTTGGAAAGCCTCCGTGGCTTAGGCGGCAACACGCCGGCATCTCACAGCTGGGTCCGTGGTTCAAATCCCGGTCACTCCATGTGAGATCTGTGCTGGACAGAACGGAGGCAGACAGGGTTTTCTCCCGGTACTCCGGTTTTCCCTGTCAAAATTTCATTCCAGCAACACTCTCCACTATCATTTCATTTCATCTGTCATTCATATAATCATTGCCCCTGAGGAGTGCGTCAGGCCTCGGCAGCCGGCACAGTCCATATCCTCGCCGCTAGATGGGAGCTTCATTCATTTCATTCCTGACCCGGTCGGAGACTGGAAGCAGGCTGTGGATTTTCATTTTTCAGTATGTCTGCTTGGAAAGCCTCCGTGGCTTAGGCGGCAGCACGCCGGCCTCTCACTGCTGGGTCCGTGGTTCAAATCCCGGTCACTCCATGTGAGATCTGTGCTGGACAAAACGGAGGCAGGCAGGTTTTTCTCCGGTTACTCTGGTTTTCCATGTCAAAATTTCATTCCAGCAACACTCTCCACTATCATTTCATTTCATCTGTCATTCATTTAATCATTGCCCAAGAGGAGTGCGTCAGGCCTCGGCAGCCGGCACAGTTCATAACCTCGCCGCTAGATGGGGGCTACATTTATTCCATTCCTGACCCGGTCGGAAAATGGAAGCAGGCCGTGGATTTTCATTTTCAGTATGTCCGCTTGGTCCTATTTGCTTTGTTACTGTTACATTTAGGGGCTTAGGTATCTAGGCCGTCGGCTCCGTGTATTTGAGGTTTTTGAGAATGTATATGATAACCTAGTTATTGTTGATTATGTTGTAGAGAATGTGTGTGATTGTAATTGAAATAGGCCTAAGGATGGAGACCGCCATGGGCATAAATTAGGCGCCTCTACACCGAGAACCCACGAAAACCCACTTCTGGGATTGCTGAGATGGAAATCGAACCCACCTTTTCTCAGTTTTATCTCTACCATTCCAGGACAGAATTAAATTTCTTGGCTAAGTCAGAAATTGAACCCGGGAACTCAAGAGATAACAGCCACTACGTCACACGATGGCTCTCTTAGCCTATTTTTAGCCTATTTTCAATTTTGAAAAAATAGGCTTATGAGATCACCTTTTGTCCGTGTGTGTGTGCGTGTGTGTGTGTGTGTGTGTGTGTGTGATTCGTGTGTGTGTCCCCCCCTAATAAAATCTAAACGGCTGGAGCGATTTCAATGGAACTCGGTATGTTCATAGCACTATTCCCGGCGACCTCGACCGTGCCCTTCAAATTTTGTTACGTCTCACCAATGCAAAATGGCGGCTGTGCGAAATATTTGACTAGCATTCAATATCTCCGAAACTATTACCGATATCGCCCTGAAATTGTGTACGGTGATAATGGGTACTACTAGAAGTTCACCTATGAGACTTTCAAAAACCTGGTGACTTCAAAACCAACATGGCGGTCAAGCGAAGTTGAGACTTTTAAATAGACTTTTCTCGCGATTTAACTATCCACACGTAATGAAACTTTGTACAACAAATGTTTATACACATTGTAATGCACTGGAGTCTAATTTAGTTCAATTGTTTTCATAACTTCAAAATGGCGGCTGTGCGAAATATTTCACTGACATTCTATATCTCCCAAACTATTACAGATATCAACCTGCAATTTAGTACGGTGATAAAGGGTACTGATACAAGTTTACCTATGTATATTTCATAAACTTGTAAAGTAGAGAACGAACATGGCGACCAAGCGAAGTTGAGACTTTTAAATAGACTTTTCTCACGATTTAACCATCCAAACGTAATGAAACTAGGTACAGCAAGTGTTTATACACATTGTAATGCACTGGAGTCTAATTTAGTTCAATTGTTTACATAACTTCAAAATGGCGGCTGTGCGAAATATTTCACTGACATTCTATATCTCCGAAACTATTACAGATATCAACCTGCAATTTAGTACGGTGATAAAGGGTACTGATACAAGTTTACCTATGTATATTTCATAAACATGTAAAGTACAAAACGAACATGGCGACCAAGCGAATTTGAAATATTTTAATAGACTTTTCTCGTGATTTAACTCTCTGAGCGCAGTGAAATGTGGTACAGTAAATGATTTTGCAGATTGTAATGCACTGCCATCTAATTTAAATCAATTGTTTACATAACCTCAATATGGCGGCTGTGCGAAATTTTAAAATTAAGTTTTTATTTCTTGTGTCGTAATCATGCGATCGAAGTGAAAGTTTGAATAATGAACCTAGGCAATAATTGTCCTTGAATGGTACATAATTCTATGGCCTATATATATATAACAATCCTAAATGGCGAGCTTCCGAAATATTTAGACGGTTCTCAATATCTATGAATCTTTTACAGCAACCAAACTGAATTTTTTTTATGTTCATAGAGACTATGAACATATGTTCACCTATAGGACTATCATTAACCTGGTGAGCACAAATCCAACATGGCGGCGACGTGAAGTATAAATATTTAAATGGACGATTCTCGCGAATTAACTATCCGAGTGCTGTGAAACGTTGCACGTTAAATGCTTATACAAATGTTGATCCACTGGCATCTAATTTATTTCAATTGTTTGCATAATCACAAGATGGCTGCTGTGCGTAATTTTAAAATCTCGTTTTTACCTCTTGTGTTCTAATCATGCGATTGAAGTTTGAATACCACACGTACACAATAATCTTAATGTAATAGTACAAAAATAAAAATCCAACCTGGCGACAATCTGAAATATTTAGACGGTTCTCAATATCTACGAATCTGTTACAGCAATTAACTGTTGATAGAGGCAATTAACATGAGCAGGATATATGAAAATAGGCTGTATAGTTCTTTACGGAACTACTTGTTATCACTCAGTTAACAAGCGTTTCCCCTCAGCTCAGCCGAAGAATATCAGCACGAGTCAGGGAACCAGTTCATAACCTCCTTTCAAGACATGTTCTCCTAATAGTCCCAAGGAACAATTGAGCGAAGTACAAGGAGATTTTAAGCGAGCCTTAAGGCTGTGCGATCGCCACCGCTGTCAATCGCATGGCAAGAGATGGCAGCACTACTGTATTACCGATAGCAGCCGCTGCATTTGTGTTAGTGACGTGTCACCCTTCAATTATCACCTCCTTCCGCCCCTACTCCCACCGCTTCTCCTCGTCACTCAATGTCTTCTCTCTCTCTCTCTCACTGATAGCGTTGTTTTGCATCTGAAAAACAAACCAGACTTGCTTTCCGAGCCGTATTGCCAATTTGTGGACTACTATTGGATTTTTATTATGGATACTCGAGTTTAGGCCTTAATTACAACCAAACCAACAGACCTATTGAAAAACGAGTTATACCAATATTTTCCTTGTTTAATTCTGCGTTAGACTATATAAGCCAATTATTTTCAAGTTTATTAATTATTTATTTATTTGTGGTTGTATGAAAAATTGTCCGTGTTTTTGACGTCTTTCCTATGAACCGCTCACTTAAAACTATATACATGGAAAACTACTTGGCTGAGGGTAATAATAATAATAATAATAATAATAATAATATCGTATGGCCTCGGGTGCCTGGTGCAAGCTTTGTTAATTGACACCCAGAGGGTAGCTTGCATGTCGAATTTCGTCGTTCCTTTGAACGCTATGAAAGTCAAGGAGGTTAGATATATAATCTCCTTGACACTACAGCGCTTTCAAGTAGAGAATGGAGGAACTTTGTGTTGGCGGAAAATCCCGAGATTAATTTTGCCATTGAACACGGCCTACTGAATTCAAATGGGTTCTTTAACATGCCAACATCGTATGACATGAGTATCGTGATTTTTGTCGCCTTCAAAAATCACTTACCATGGCCAGGGGCGAACCTGCAATCTTGGGGTTGGTAGTCCGACACTATAACCACTCACCCACCGTGGCAAGCTTGCTGAGGGTAATGCAATTTTTATATGTGATAGCCACAAGTATTGGTAGTGCAAATCTCAAGTTTCAATTTTTTTCAACTACCCGATAAAAAGTTCTTATACTTTTTCTGACGTAACGTTTTCTCAGCCCAGGATAAACGTACAGCAGGAAACGTGGTCTCATTTTGAAGCTCTCATTCGTGATTATCGTAAACTACGACCACTGTAAACGTACAGTGTGATGACGAATTTATGAAGAGTAATATTAATGGGAGGTTTTGTGCGTTGTGTGTAGGTATTCTCCCTCCGTCCAGCCCAATAAAAAAGAATATATTATGATATAGGCCTATTATGATTATATTTTGATATAGTATGATATGATTCACGGAGTGAGGTTGTGGTTAGGGTTGTGCAGCAGTGAGCTTTCATTCCGGAAATAGTGGGTTCGAACCCCCCTGTCGGTAGCCCGGGTGATGGTTGTCCCTGGTTTCTCATTTTCACACCAGGCAAATGGGCGCTGTACCTTAATAATGGCCAAGAGTTTAGTGCTTTTCAGTCGGTCAACACGAATGTACCCAAAAGAGATGGGTTATGCCCTAATCCTGAAATAAATTACACGAGATTAATGGGTACATTCGTGTTGACCGACTGAAAAGCACTAAACTCTTGTTTACTAAGGCAACACTGAAAATATGGCTTCAAACACCACAATGTTAATAAAGGCCAAAGCCGCTTCCTTCCCACTGCTAGTCTTTCCTATCCCATCGTCGCCATAAGACCTACAGTATCTGTGTCGGTGCGACGTAAGGCAAATTGTAATATGTACATTATTTTGATATATATTGAAGATTACAACTCGTATAATAGGCCAGGCGACAGGTAGTTCAATAAGGAAATAATTAGTGGAAAGCTGGAAATTGCTTTAATCGCTTTATTTGGACCCAGATATTACTCTCCCAAGTTTCTTCCTCGAGCGAAGTCGGTGTTGGCCCTTCTGGCCCTAAGAAGGTACCATTTTTCAATTTCTTTGCAAATATCTCCCAAATCTTCAACTTTATCAACAAAATACCTATTATAAAAAATAATCTAGAGTAAATTTCCTACAACAATTTTCCCTACCTTTTGTCTCTAATGTGAACCGTTACGATGCTACGACCATTCAAAGTGGAGCCCTTTTTGATTCATGCGGAAAAGCTATGGAAATGATATGCCATATCAACGTTTCTACATGTTTTAATATTTGTCAGCATTCCAGATGCACAAGCTGTTAACTTGTTACAAGTATAACAGATTTTCAATGTAAACAGCTGTGGCAAAATACCTACCATTAGTATCATTTTGCAATATTGAGTTTTCGACTACAGAACAGCATGTGGATGCACGGTGTGCGCGGATCTCGCGGGATGATGCGGACTTGAAAAAATTTGTTGGATGGTTATCAACTCAAGAGCCCTTTCCTCGTGGACAACACGTTGTTTCGTTAAGCACAGGAGTTGTCGGGGATGGACAAATCACTTGTCATATGGCCTATGAAATTGGAATAGCAGCACAAAAAGGCATAACCGGCAACAATTTTCACGATGTGAAGTTCCTTAGAAAAAATGGCGTGATGCCTCTCCGCGCGGTAAATTCGAAAATAACAAGTAGTTCCGTGAAGAACTATACAGCCTATTTTCATATATTCTGCTCATGTTAATTGCCTCTATCAACATACAAAATTTCAGTTTAATTGCTGTAACAGATTCGTAGATATTGAGAACCGTCTAAATATTTCAGATGGTTGCCAGGTTGGATTTTTATTTTTGTACTATTACATTAAGATTATTGTGGTCGTGTGGTATTCAAACTTCAATCGCATGATTAGAACACAAGAAGTAAAAACGAGATTTTAAAATTACGCACAGCAGCCATCTTGTGATTATGCAAACAATTGAAATAAATTAGATGACAGTGGATCTACATTTGAATAAGCATTTAACGTGAAACGTTTCACGGCACTCGGATAGTTAATTCGCGAGAAACGTCCATTTAAATATTTATACTTCGCGTCGCCGCCATGTTGGATTTGTGCTCACCAGGTTACTCAAAGTCCTATAGGTAAACATATGTTCATAGTCTCTATGAACATAAAAAAAATCTGTTTGTTTGCTGTAAAAGATTCATAGATATTGAGAACCGTCTAAATATTTCGGAAGCTCGCCGTTTAGGATTGTTATATGTATAGGCCATAGAGTTATGTACCATTCAAGGACAATTATTGCCTAGGTTCATTATTCAAACTTTCACTTCAATCGCATGATAACGACACAAGAAATAAAAACATAATTTTAAAATTTCGCACAGCCGCCATCTTGAGGTTATGTAAACAATTGAATTAAATTAGATGGCAGTGCATTACAATCTGCAAAATCATTTACTGTACCACATTTCACTGCGCTCAGAGAGTTAAATCACGAGAAAAGTCTATTAAAATATTTCAAATTCGCTTGTTCGCCATGTTCGTTTTGTACTTTACAGGTGTATGAAATATACATAGGTAAACTTGTATCAGTACCCTTTATCATCGTACAAGTTTGCAGGGTGATATCTGTAATAGTTTCGGGGATATAGAATGTCAGTGAAATATTTCGCACAGCCGCCATTTTGAGGTTATGTAAACAATTGAACTAAATTAGACTCCAGTGCTTTACAATGTGTATAAACAATTTCTGTACCCAGTTTCATTACGTTTGGGTAGTTAAATCGCGAGAAAAGTCTATTTAAAAGTCTCAAATTCGCTTGGCCGCCATGTTGGTTTTGTAGTCACCAGGTTTTTGAAAGTCTCATAGGCGAACTTCTAGTAGAGCCCTTTATCACCGTACACAATTTCAGGGCGATATCGGTAATAGTTTCGGATAGGCGAACTTCTAGTAGTGCCCTTTATCACCGTACACAATTTCAGGGCGATATCGGTAATAGTTTCGGAGATATCGAATGCTAGTGAAATATTTCGCACAGCCGCCATCTTGGATTGGTGAGACGTAACAAAATTTGAAGGGCACGGTCGAGGTCGCCGGGAATAGCGCTATGAACTTACCGAGTTTCATTGAAATCGCTCCAGCCGTTTGGATTTTATTAGGGACACACACACACACACACACCTCACACACACACACACACACGCACACACACACGGACAAAAGGTGATTTCATAAGCCTATTTTTTCAAAATTGAAAATAGGCTAAAAATCCGCAACACGGATATTCCTGTTGATCCTCTTGTGCTTTTCCAATGCATTTGCCTTGCAAAGAAATCCGATGCAGAATTGAAACAATATTTCCTGTTTGAACTAGCTCCGTATCCGGTTGCGATCTTTGATAAAGCGGGAATGCGTAGACGCAAAAGTCTGTGTTCTATAAATTATTCGATCCTGTTACCGATGAGCCCATATTTGAGGAGCTACATCATGTTCTCGACGGAGGATATCTTCTGCACCGTGTAATTTGGCACCAAACCGATACTTTTGTCGACATTAGTTTCAAATATGCGAGTTACGTTAAAAGATACTTTAAAAACAGTGTCATTATTTTCGATGGGTATCCTGACGACCCGAAGCCTCCGTAGCTTAGGCGGCAGCACGCCGGCCTCTCACCACTGGGTCCGTGGTTCAAATCCCGGTCACTCCATGTGAGATCTGTGCTGGACAAAACGGAGGCAGGCAGGTTTTTCTCCGGGTACTCCGGTTTTCCCTGTCAAAAATTTAATTCCAGCAACACTCTCCACTATCATTTCATTTCATCTGTCATTCATTTAATCATTGCCCCAGAGGAGTGCGTCAGGCCTCGGCAGCCGGCACAGTTCATATCCTCGCCGCTAGATGGGGGCTTCATTCATTCCATTCCTGACCCGGTCGGAGACTGGAAGCAGGCTGTGGATTTTTCATCCTGACGACCCAGCAGCTCGCAGTACCAAGTCCGTTGAACGTCTTCGACGATCGCACAAGCATGAAGCTGCTAATGTTTTTTTTTATGAGTCCATGACGGCACCTATGCCACAAGCAAACTTTTTGTCTAATGTCACAAACAAACGAAGATTGATCGACTTGTTGCGCGTCAAATTCGAAAGCGAAGGAATCGAAACCAGACAAGCTCCAGAAGATACCGATGTGCTCATCGTTACCACCCCACTCGAGTTATCTCGGCCCGACAATTCAGTCATTATAGTGGCTGAAGATATAGATATCCTGGTCATCTTGGCGGCTTGTGTGCCACCCTCCACGAAAATGTATTTTATGAAACCCGGCCAAGGTTCAACCAAACAACAACTATTTTGCACAACAAGTTTCAATCTCCCAACATGTGTGCAAGGAAACTTCCTCTTTTTTCATGCGTTTAGTGGGTGCGATATAACGTCTTCGTTTCACAGGCAGTGCAACATGAAATTCGTAACACTGCTGAAGACTAATGAGGAACTGCAGACAGCTGTTAGGGTTTTCCGAGACGTGAACGCAAACCCCGATGAAATTGACAAAGCGGGCCAGTTGGTTTTGGCTGGGCTTTATGACAACAAAACCACGGGAAATACCCTGAATGAGCTGCGGTTCCAACTGTTTGAAAAATCTCTAAGCAAACATCGATTTAATCTCGCAAGCTTACCTCCCACCGAATCAGCGGTACGTGAGCACTCTTTAAGAACATATCATCAAATCCAAACATGGTATGGAAATGATACAAATCCACTGGATTGGGGCTGGAAAAATTCTCAATGTGGTTTGGCTCCCATACCTACGAGGGATCCGGTGCCACAAACGCTTCTAAACACAGTGTCCAGCAAATGTTCGGAAGGATGTAACGCAGCTTGTGGTTGCAGGAAAACGGGCCTCCGATGCTCCAGAATCTGCATGAATTGTATGGGACGGTCATGTACAAATGCTGCCGAGGAAGATGATATGGATGATTGTGACGGAGACATCGATGTTAATCTTGAGCGCCCTGTGACGTCGGCGAAATGTACCGATACAGACGATGTAAGCGATGACGGAGAAATTGAGGCCACAGCTGTTTACATTGAAAATCTGTTATACTTGTAACAAGTTAACAGCTTGTGCACCTGGAATGCTGACAAATATTTTATAATATGTAGAAACTTTGATATGGCATATCATCTCCATAGCTTTTCCGCAAGAATCTAAAAGGGCTCCAATTTGAATGGTCGTAGCATCGTAACAGTTCACATTAGAGACAAAAGGTAGAGAGCATTTTTGTTGAAAATGTACTCTAGATTATTTTTATACTAGGCATTTTGTTGATAAAGTTGATGGTTTGGGAGATATTAGCAAAAAAAAAAAAAAGGAAAAATGGTACCTTCTTAGGGCCAGAAGGGCCAACGCCGACTTCGCTTGAGGGGAAAAACTTGGGAGAGTAATATCTGGGTCAAAATAAACCAATTAAAGCAATTTCCAGCTTTCCACTAATTATTTCCTTATTGAGGCTTTTGTTTTTCGACCTGTCGCCTGGCCTATAAAGTTCTATTGATCTTAAACATGATTTATTCTGCGAATATAACTTACAGAATTTTATAAAGTAACTCATAAATAATTTTTAACATTCTGTAAACGAAACACACACATATTTTATTATGAGCAAATATTCTCATGAAAACAAATTTTATTATTTCAGATTTTAAAAAATCATTTACATATCATATTGTTCTATATTGAAACATCTTTTTTTAGTAATAATCTGATACAGGTACGAAGTACACCATTTTATACTGACTGTATAACAATATAAAGTATTGACAGTAAGAAAACAAAGAATAAAATTTAACAAAGAAAAGGGACTTAATAATAACAAATTCATTAGAAATTAAATAACAAATAAAATAAATAACAGAGGTTATAAAGATATGTATGTGAGTCGTCCAATTCCAGAACTACCTAAGTCAATTTCATGAAATTTGTGAGAAAGGGCAAAAAACTGTCTTGAGTTATCCGTGCGCGTTTAAATAGAAACAGTTTGTATAATAGTTACAAAATACGATTAGTTTTCATTTTATGTATGTTTAAAAAATACAGTAAAAGCAGTTTTTACGTAATAATAGAAAATATATTGCACTTAAGCAGTTTTGATACAGGATCTAGCACTTAAGTAGTTTTGGATTAGTTTCATTAAGTCAGTAATTATGGTTTCTATGTGAAAGTGAAATTATTGCTTTATTTTAAAGTTCTCTAAGAAACTACCCAGTATACAATAAAAGTAACCTTTCAACCTTAAATTTCCATTCACAATATGCTCACAGCTTTTCAAACTAGGCGAAATAGAGTCCATTGGACTGCACAGCAACGTCATTCCATGGGGTCTTCTTCTTCTTCTTCTTCTTCTTCTACTTCTACTTCAGATACATTTTGTCGAGCTATGTCTTCGCCACATAGTAGCAAGTCTCGGTAGAAGCCTAGATCCTCTCTGTTGTGCCACTCAGGGCCGAAATGCTTTGACAAAAGCTGTTTCACATCAGTCACTTACATATATATCTATTATATAAAACTAAGTGTCCTGACTGACTGACTGACTGACTGACTGACTGACTGACTGACTGACTCATCATCACCCAGCCAAAACTATTAAAGCTAGAAACATGAAATTTTGGGAATATGTTCGTTGTAAGTCGAAAACGCCCACTAAGGAAGGGTTTTTGGATATTCAGTTTCTAAAGGGTTGTTAAGGGGGTACACCTGCATTTCATTGAATAACAATATCTCCGGATTGCTTTCATTGGGGGATTTGATACTCAGCATATAAACTCATCATTAAAAATAAGATACGTGTCTGAGGGTTTTTCGATGTGGTGTATATTATGAGGTGAAAGGGGTGAAAAGTGGGGGTTGAAGGTTTCCTAACCGAGCGTGTATCTCTTAAACGACATAGGCGAGGAGTTTGGAACTCAGCGGAAAAAAATCAGCATAAAAAATAACAAAATGGGTGTTTGACCGTTTTTTCATAAATCCAATATAAGGGGCCCATGGGGAGGGGTGAAAATATGGGGGGGGGGAAACGTAATATGTCTGAGTGTAAAATTATACATGGCCTATGTTGTAGACAATAACACATTACATCGTTTTTGTCTCTTGCTATTTTATCATACGACGAATACTTAGGGAGTTATTAATGATTTTGTACTTTTTGGCCGGAATTTTCTAAGTCCCAGGAATGACATAAAAATAGATTCGAATGAAATTTCGAAAAATAGTTTTTTTAATACTTTTATTATATTTTTCACGTCTTTTAGGGTCCGAAACCAACATGATATTTTGATGTTTTTTTTCGTCCCATGCATTTTTGGTTTCAGGTGATAGAATTATTTTCCACTAGGACCGATGCTTATCTATTATATAAAACTAAGTGTCCTGTGACTGACTGACTGACTGACTGACTGACTCATCATCGTCCAGCCAAAACTATTAAAGCTAGAGACATGAAATGTTGGGAATATGTTCGTTGTAAGTCGAAAACGCCCACTAAGGAAGGGTTTTTGGATATTCAGTTTCTAAAGGGGTGTTAAGGGGGTAAACCTGCATTTCATTTAATAACAATATGACACGACTATGAAGCGAGCGAAGCCGCGGGTACCTGCTAGTAAATATATAAAAGTGTACCCCTTCCTACGCCACTTTAACATGTTTTCTTGGCGTTGATTACAGTAGCAGTGTTTAGCTATGGACAAGTTCATTGTTAAACGTAAACGCCTGGAGAGTGAAAGTGAGCAGTCGGCTCCTACTCCCGAACCGTCGAATTCAACATAAAGAAGACAAACGAAATAAAAGAACATACCAGGACAGTTACGTTGTGTATGGATTTACGTTGAATAAGAACGAGGAAAACCCTATCCCTGTGTGTTTAGTTTGTGGCGAAACACGAGGCCATGGTACCTAGCAAACTGAAGTGGCATCTCACAATTAAGCATCCTAGTGGGTCAGGGAAGAGTGTGATGTATTTTTCACGTGTACTAGAAGGGGAGAAAAAAACCAGCTGTGCGAATGGTAAAGAGAATGACCATAAGTGATACTGCTCTTGAAGCCTCGTTTAAAGTAGCAGAACTGATAGGGAAAAAAATCACACACACACCTCATACTCTTGGAGAGGAAATCATAGGTCCTGCATGGAAAATTATAGTTTCAACAATACTTGGTGAAGGAGCAGCTAATCAAATTTCGAAATTTCCTCTTTCCAACAACACAATCAGTCGCAGGATATCTGAAATGTTTGCAATATCAACGAACAAGTCGTGGGGAAAATAAAAACTGATAGAGCATTTGCTTTGCTAGTAGATGAGAGTATCGATAGTGGTGACAAACTGCAGCTCCTTGGTTTTACCAGATATATTGATGATAAAGATATTAATGAGCCGTTTCTGTTCTGTAGACCGCTGGAGACTACAACCTCAGGCCATGATATTTTTGTTTCTATTAATTCCTTTCTCAATGTCCAAGATCTTTCATGGAAAGACTGGTTGGTTGGTTCTTAAGTTTAGGGGCTGCGACAACGCGGTCATGTAGCCCCGTGTACTTTGGTGTGTGTAGAATCTGTCTGATAACCGGTGTTAATTGTGATGACTGTATTAGTGCGTGTTATCTGTTTTTAATTCAAGTAAGGACTGCAGTCTTTTGAATTTTTCAAATAGTTCCGACTTTTGCTGCCAAACGCCACCGTCAATGACTACTAGTTCAGAACGTAGCTACCAGACGCCACCGCAGTCGGCTCTTGACGACGAACGTAGGAACCTAAGAACGTTAGTCAAATGTTTGACCTATATATAATTTAGCTTCACACAGGTGTAATTAGTGGAAGGTTCTTTAACATGCCATAAATCTATGACATGGGACCGCCGGATTTACTTCCCCTCCGAAGGAAGGCATACTGAGGGATTTTTAACTCTCTTAAAAAATCCGACGACTTCGGCCGGCATGGAAAGACTGTTGTGGTATATGTACAGATGGTGAACAATCTATGTCTGGGAAATTTGAAGGTTTTTACTGCAAGAGCTCAAGATTTTGCTGCAGTGTTTAACGAAGTTGTGAAAATGGTGAACTACATCAAGTCTCGACCTTTAATGTGCAGGATTTTTAAACAGTTATGTCTCGCAACGGATGCACCTCATACCTCTTTGTTACTTCATACAGAGTAAGGTAGTTGTCGCGGGGTCGTGTATTGAAGCAGTTTCTTGAACTTAGAGAACAGGTGAAAACTCTTTTTAAGGATGAAAATCAAGATACATTTTATGAGCTGTTACTAACTGATTCTTGGTGCTTGGAACTGTCGTATCTGGCAGATATTTTTCATAAACTGAATTAACTGAATGTTTCAATGCATGGTAGACAGGAAACAATAATTTCCTCAACCAATAAAATGAAAGATTTTAAAAGAAAACTTAGTTCTTGGACGTCTGCAGTTCAGAAAGGAGATCTTTCAAACTTTCTTCATCTGGCAGTAGATAACGATCTGGGTAAGCTGAAAGACCGCATTTGTGATCACTTATCAAGATTGCAAGAAGCAATAGATACATACTTTCCATCTATTTCCACTATGAATGTCAACTGGGTTGTCTCATCATTTGATTTCATAGATAGTGCGAGGAAATAGATTTCACTGGTTGCGAACGAGATGAATTTATTGATCTTTGTGCCGATTCCACACTCAAAGGTAAGTCCACCAAGAGTGAGGCGTCGGTGGCTACTTTTGGGCTTCAGCGGAGAGAGTAGTATCCTAACCTAATGAAGAAAGCAATTAACACACTTTCGCCCCTTCCAAAATCCTATCTATGCCAGCAAGCCTTCTCTGCTCTGGTGACAATAAAATCCAAAGCAAGAAATAGACTGAATAACCTTGAGGATGATTTGCGTGTTTCATTGTCAACTGCAAGGCCCGATATCACGTATCTGTGCTCTAAACATGAATCACAAGTTTCACATTAACGATTTATAGAACAAAATTTTGATGTATTTTTACTCACTGACTGTAGTAAAGTTGACTGTATTATGTTATGGTGTACGTTACTTATTATAAAATATTTCAATAAATTTACATATGAAACATATTTATTTTTTTTATTCAAGGAAGGATGCCCCTAGTGTTTAATGTTATTCCCAAGGGTGCCGTGAACTTCAAAAGGTTGGTAAACTCTGCTCTAGTCTGTGGTCGAGTGGACTGGCATGATGAGTCAGGGCGGGAGGGAGGCGGAAGCTGCGATAGCAAAGGTGTTGAAGGAGAGCGTAAGGCAGGTGCCCGAGCGCGCTCTTGCCCAAGACCTTGTCTTACCGCTGTGTGTGTGCACGCGTGTGTGTATGTGTGTGTGACTGATTCAACCTGCGTTTTGTAGAGTCTGAAAGGTACAATCACCACGGGTATATCGCTGAACCAATTTTCTTTATCGAACTTTTCTACTGCTCAGAATAAGAGCCACATCAAATTAATAAAACTTTGAAGTTAATATAACAATTTTTTCTCACTAAAAATGCTATTCAAATCTGAAGAGGTTAATACAAAATTTGAATTTCGTAATAAGAATTGTTTCTATTGCAGGTACTAATACAGGGGTTGTTGTACATAAATTTCGGTGTCTTCCGATTATTAGTTTCGTCGTGGAGATTGTACCTTTAACGCTCAAAATAGCCACTTTGAAGCCATGTCCTCAGCAAACGAGCCGTCGTTATTTTCTTCAAAACGCATATAATATCTCACAAAGACCTACATTAGAGATTAAGAGTAAAAATAAAAATAAAATTTCAATTTTTGACCGCACAGCCTTAAGGAAGGAAGGCTTGGCAGAGAGAGCAGTTAGCCGTTTGTTGTTATTTGTTTATTTATTTATTTATTTATTTATTTATTTATTTATTTATTTATTTATTTATTTATTTATTTATTTATTTGCTTTAGCTTACAAGGAAAGTATCAGGTAAGACAGGTCACCTATCTTGAAACTTTGCGGCCTTAATCGTTGTACTTACTATAAGAGGACAGACAACGTGCGGAAAATCAGCCGCCAGATTGAACTGCAAGGCTCCGAAATGATGTGGCGAATCTCTCATATAAATCAATGGGGAGTAGCGAGTACCGTCCATGTTCGAATGGACAGCCCTGACCACCCAAGAACTCAAGGCCGGTGGGAAGGAGCCAACCAACTGATTGATAATAGCAAATTAAATCATTAAGTCAACTAATGAAATAAGTTTAGTATGTCTGCTTGGAAAGCCTCCGTGGCTTAGGCGGCAGCACGCCGGCATCTCACAGCAGGGTCCGTGGTTCAAATCCCGGTCACTCCATGTGAGATCTGTGCTGGACAGAAAGGAGGCAGACAGGGTTTTCTCCCGGTACTCCGGTTTTCCCTGTCAAAATTTCATTCCAGCAACACTCTCCACTATCATTTCATTTCATCTGTCATTCATTTAATCATTGCCCCAGAGGAGTGGGTCAGGCCTCGGCAGCCGGCACAGTTCATAACCTCGCCGCTAGATGGGGGCTTCATTTATTCCATTCCTGACCCGGTTGGAGAATGGAAGCAGGCTGTGGATTTTCATTTTCAGTATGTCCGCTTGGTCCTATTTGCTTTGTTACTGTTACATTTAGGGGCTTAGGTATCTAGGCCGTCGGCTCCGTGTATTTGTGGTTTTTGAGAATGTATATGATAACCTAGTTATTGTTGTTTATGTTGTAGAGAATGTGTGTGATTGTAATTGAAATAGGCCAAAGGATGGAGACCGCCATGGGCATAAATTAGGCGCCTCTACACCGAGAACCCACGAAAACCCACTTCTGGGATTGCTGAGATGGAAATCGAACCCACCTTTTCTCAGTTTTATCTCTACCATTCCAGGACAGAATTAAATTTCTTGGCTAAGTCAGAAATTGAACCCGGGAACTCAAGAGATAACAGCCACTACGTCACACGATGGCTCTCTTAGCCTACTTTAAGCACTCAGTAAACAAGCGTATCCCCTCAGCTCAGCCGAAGAATATCAGCACGAGTCAGGGAACCAGTACATAACCTCCTTTCAAGACATGTTCTCCTAATAATCCCAAGGAACTATTGAGCGAATTACAAGGAGAGCTTGAGCGAGCCTTATGAAGGAAGGCTTGGCAGAGGAGCAGTTAGCTGTTTGTTGTTATGTATTTATTTATTTATTTATTTATTTGCTTTACCTTACAAGGGAAGTATCAGGTAAGACAGGTCACCTATCTTGAAACTTTGCGGACACAATCGTTGTACTTACTATAAGAGGACAGACAACGTGCGGAAAATCAGCATTCAGATTGAACTGCAAGGCTCCGAAATGATGTGGCGAATCTCTCATATAAATCAATGGGGAGTAGCGAGTACCGTACAAGTTCGAATGGACAGCCCTGACCACCCAAGAACTCAAGGCCGGTGGGAAGGAGCCAACCAACTGATTGTTAATGGCAAATTAAATCATTAAGTCAACTAATGAAATAAGTTTAGTATGTCTGCTTGGAAAGCCTCCGTGGCTTAGGCGGCAACACGCCGGCATCTCACAGCTGGGTCCGTGGTTCAAATCCCGGTCACTCCATGTGAGATCTGTGCTGGACAGAACGGAGGCAGACAGGGTTTTCTCCCGGTACTCCGGTTTTCCCTGTCAAAATTTCATTCCAGCAACACTCTCCACTATCATTTCATTTCTTCTGTCATTCATATAATCATTGCCCCAGAGAAGTGCGTCAGGCCTCGGCAGCCGGCACAGTCCATATCCTCGCCGCTAGATGGGAGCTTCATTCATTTCATTCCTGACCCGGTCGGAGACTGGAAGCAGGCTGTGGATTTTCATTTTTCAGTATGTCTGCTTGGAAACCCTCCGTGGCTTAGGCGGCAGCACGCCGGCCTCTCACTGCTGGGTCCGTGGTTCAAATCCCGGTCACTCCATGTGAGATCTGTGCTGGACAAAACGGAGGCAGGCAGGTTTTTCTCCGGGTACTCTGGTTTTCCATGTCAAAATTTCATTCCAGCAACACTCTCCACTATCATTTCATTTCATCTGTCATTCATTTAATCAATGCCCCAGAGGAGTGCGTCAGGCCTCGGCAGCCGGCACAGTTCATAACCTAGCCGCTAGATGGGGGCTTCATTTATTCCATTCCTGACCCGGTCGGAAAATGGAAGCAGGCTGTGGATTTTCATTTTCAGTATGTCCGCTTGGTCCTATTTGCTTTGTTACTGTTACATTTAGGGGCTTAGGTATCTAGGCCGTCGGCTCCGTGTTATTGAGGTTTTTGAGAATGTATATGATAACCTAGTTACTGTTGATTATGTTGTAGAGAATGTGTGTGATTGTAATTGAATTAGGCCTAAGGATGAAGACCGCCATGGACATAAATTAGGCGCCTCTACACCGAGAACCCACGAAAACCCACTTCTGGGATTGCTGAGATGGAAATCGAACCCACCTTTTCTCAGTTTTATCTCTACCATTCCAGGACAGAATTAAATTTCTTGGCTAAGTCAGAAATTGAACCCGGGTACTCAAGAGATAACAGCCACTACGTCACACGATGGTTCTCTTATCCTACTTTATGCACTCAGTTAACAAGCGTTTCCCCTCAGCTCAGCCGTAGAATATCAGCACGAGTCATGGAACCAGTTCATAACCTCCTTTCAAGACATGTTCTCCTAATAGTCCCAAGGAACAATTGAGCGAAGTACAAGGAGAGCTTAAGCGAGCCTTAAGGAAGGAAGGCTTGGCAGAGGGAGCAGTTAGCCGTTTGTTGTTATGTATTTATTTATTTATTTATTTATTTATTTGCTTTAGCTTACAAGGAAAGTATCAGGTAAGACAGGACACCTATCTTGAAACTTTGCGGACACAATCGTTGTAGGCTACTTACTAAAAGAGGACGACAACGTGCGGAAAATCAGCCGCCAGATTGAACTGCAAGGCTCCGAAATGATGTGGCGAATCTCTCATATAAATCAATGGGTAGTAGCGAGTACCGTAAATGTTCGAATGGACAGCCCTGACCGCCCAAGAACTCAAGGCTGGTGGGCATGAGCCAACCAACTGATTGAAAATAGCAAATTAAATCATTAAGTCAACTAATGAAATAAGTTTAGTATGTCTGCTTGGAAAGCCTCCGTGGCTTAGGCGGCAGCACGCCGGCCTCTCACCCCTGTGTCCGTGGTTCAAATCCCGGTCACTCCATGTGAGATCTGTGCTGGACAGAACGGAGACAGACAGGTTTTTCTCCCGGTACTCCGGTTTCCCCTGTCTAAATTTCATTCCAGCAACACTCTCCACTAACATTTCATTTCATCTGTCATTCATATAATCATTGCCCCGGAGGAGTGCGTCAGGCCTCGGCAGCCGGCACAGTCCATATCCTCTCCGCTAGATGGGGGCTTCATTCATTTCATTCCTGACCCGGTCGGAGACTGGAAGCAGTCTGTGGATTTTCATTTTTCAGTATGTCTGCTTGGAAAGCCTCCGTGGCTTAGGTGGCAGCACGCCGGCCTCTCACTGCTGGGTCCGTGGTTCAAATCCCGGTCACTGCATGTGAGATCTGTGCTGGACAAAACGGAGGCAGACAGGTTTTTCTCCGGGTACTCTGGTTTTCCATGTCAAAATTTCATTCCAGCAACACTCTCCACTATCATTTCATTTCATCTGTCATTCATTTAATCATTGCCCCAGAGGAGTGCGTCAGGCCTCGGCAGCCGGCACAGTTCATAACCTCGCCGCTAGATGGGGGCTTCATTTATTCCATTCCTGACCCGGTCGGAGAATGGAAGCAGGCTGTGGATTTTCATTTTCAGTATGTCCGCTTGGTCCTATTTGCTTTGTTACTGTTACATTTAGGGGCTTAGGTATCTAGGCCGTCGGCTCCGTGTATTTGAGGTTTTTGAGAATGTATATGATAACCTAGTTATTGTTGTTTATGTTGTAGAGAATGTGTGTGATTGTAATTGAAATAGGCCTAAGGATGGAGACCGCCATGGGCATAAATTAGGCGCCTCTACACCGAGAACCCACGAAAACCCACTTCTGGGATTGCTGAGACGGAAATCGAACCCACCTTTTCTCAGTTTTATCTCTACCATTCCAGGACAGAATTAAATTTCTTGTCTAAGTCAGAAATTGAACCCGGGAACTCAAGAGATAACAGCCACTACGTCACACGATGGCTCTCTTAGCCTACTTTAAGCACTCCGTTAACATGCTTTTCCCCTCAGCTCAGCCGAAGAATATCTGAGAGAGTCAGGGAACCAGTTCATAACCTCCTTTCAAGACATGTTCTCCCAATAGACCCAAGGAACAATTGAGCGAAGTACAAGAAGAGCTTAAGTGAGCCTTAAGGAAGAGAGAGTCAGTTGTTTGTTGTTTGAGATCGTGATGGTGATTGTTGTATGAAAAGGCGGGAAGAAACATCTAGGTCGCCTGCCACTTATGATATGGATGGGTGGCAATGATGAATGCCTTAAATAATGAAAGAAAAAGTAAACTACCTACCGGTGAACCAACTTACCCCATACCGGACCCCAACAATTACGGTAGGCCTACTGCTATATAGCCTATATAGTCCACATAAATACACAGGCTATCAGACAAATTCAACACACACATCCAAGTGTACGGGACTGATGACTAACGACGTTCCAAGACCGTACCACGAATTTCTCGTAACATCACTTTGGCGTCATCAGCCCCGTGTGTGAAGACTTGAAAAGAAATGCCCTCGACCCAGCCCTTGAAGGTGCGCCTTGTGTGCTGGAGCTACACAGACCCTTCCTTCTCGACCTGTTACATCATGCGATCATGCGCATTCTAGAGTTTTATTTTTGTACTAATCTACCGAAATTTGCCAATTTTCGGAGATTTTTGATTTAGCCTACTGTTCAATTCGTTAGCCAGCATTACTGCCGGTCGGCACTATAAAATATACGTGTTAAACTGTGACATATTGAACCCGCTAACCACTGGTTCATGTGATATTTTTTACCGCAACGCATTTTTGATGCATCATTTTTGAACGCACCCACTGACCGACCATGCTGTCGCTACATGCTAACATTCTTTGGAGTTATAAATGGTTGATCTTTTGACTACGGAGAAAACCACTATTAAATAATCTGAAGCTAAATTATGCTACTTTTATTTTCTACGAAGCTCAGATATAATCACACTGTAATTCTGTATCATCGAATCATTCTTTAGAATGTGATTTGTGCTTTGGGTAAGGTAGTAACCTCGCAGATGCGCGAACCGGAACCAGACAGACGCTGCACGACCAGTGTAGTTACAAGCTAATAAAGCGCATAGCTAAGAGCTTAACACATGTGTTTGGATTATCATCCAAGTTGGATGCCCGTTGTATTAAGTCCGTCTATAAGACGAGGTAACAGTCCGCCTGAAGGCGAGGGAAGCAATCCTAGTGCATCGCACTTTATTTCAATTCGAACAGTGCATGATATTGTTAAATATTACAGCCGGAGAAGGCTTGTGCTACGAATTCTGTGTATTTTTGGAAAAACTGATCATAACCGGGGAACGCCACGTGCAGGAACATCATACTTCGACATCGTCGAGTGGCGATAAATACATCACTCCCAGTGAAATAATTGATAACCGAGTGGATCATTTCAACACTCGTAGCTACAAATATTGCTTTAATCGCAAGTGCGATTTTTTTTAGTGAAACGCAACGCCGATGCCACGTGATTTGTGGGCAAGTGAAATCTGTATCAGTGAAGCAGATAAGAGTGCATGGCCAATTTTTAAACCATCTGCGCCGTGTAGAAGCAGTGAGTTTAGTGCCACGTTAAAGCTAGCTTCTGTGAAATTGTGCTACGCTTATTAATTGTACCTTAAAGTTGTAAAGTCATATTTCAAGATGTCATATTTTGACGACCACGTGTACGACAATCCTTGTTACGCATCACCAGTGGAAATGAGCTGTTAAGCCTCATAATGTGAAGGAGTGGACCAGAGAACTACAGCCGATGACGGAATGACCATGGCTTTAGCATGCGCTAACCCGAAGATGACGACTTTGAGGAGGAGTCTGGTTATATCATCACGACAACGACGAGGACAAGTAAAGGCCGTGGAGATGTGGAGGCTCGGATTGGACAACCCTTGTCCGGAGACAAAAGCCTTATTATATCCCTCGGGTCGTTGGAACGACCGAGATGTAGACATCCTTTCTTGTGAGTCGGAAATATTCATTCCTTGTGAGGTTCTTTTGTGGTGTAGCTTAGTGTAGTTTGTTGTAGTTTATTGTAGAATCAGACGAACTTCTTGACAAGCCATAGGTAGGTTTTTTATTGTTAGAATTAATGCTTGTAGTTCACTTTCAGTGATTGTTAGTCACCTGTTGTGATTGAATTTCTCTTCGATCACGGTGCATTCTGAGGGACATCGCTACGATATTATTTCTACCCCTGCTAAGCGTGACAGTAGTCTTGTTACTACGTTTTGTTCAACCCTAGGTGGGTGATCTTGTACAGTTATATGGGATGACGGTCAGACGTCATGGTCCAGTGTTATTTTCATAACACCCCTTTCTAGTAAATGTTGTCACGCCACTGATTTAGTCAGAACAGTCCGTATCGTTGGATAGCTGACTGTCGCTATCAGTTTTGTAATACTATGTCATTTTTCATTTTTGATGTGCTATGAAGCCATCCAGTTCAAGTCTGAACACATTCAGAGCGTTACAGTTTGTATGCAATCTAGCATCGAACTCAGCAATGGATGCCGTATCATTGGCAAACTTAGCAATTGTAAGATTTGCGCCTTTATAATGTTTATTTCGTGTCAGTGTTTCGACACAGTTGTTATTTTGGTTGTATTTAGACAGCAGTTATGAACTGACATATCTGCACATTTCAAAGAGGTTCCGATTAAGTGGAATATCTATGTTTTTCTTTTCTTTGACTTTTCAAACATGCTATATCTTTGAGCATAGTTTTAAGACGTGATTTCAAGCCTAATGCTTATGTACATTTCTATTATATCTGGGACATGATAACAAGGCCAGTTTTCTAATAGGACTTTCTGCATGAAAGCTGCCTGCCTTCAATGATGTGTATTTTCTAAACTGTCCGTGTAGATGATTGCGAGTAGCGAGGCTAGCTCGAATCATAGACAGGTGTTTACAGTTCCCAGCATGCAGTGTACTAGAGCACACTCACTCAGTGAGACCATAACTTTTCCAGACTCTTTGACAATGCTTATAGCATTACTAACATTTAGATTATGTGTCTCATATGTAGGTCAATGTCCAGGCCACCATTCTCTAATGATCATATGTTTTGCTACTTAGAGATGACTGGCGAGAAGCCATGTGTGTGCATCGCTACTAGAGCGAATATCATTCTTCTCCATCTGAGAATGTTTTCACGTTATGTGAAGGTTTATTTATGGTAATTAAGAGGCTTGATGAGACTCCTGTTTAGAGGCTATATTTATGTGTGTCCAGACTTCGATTCTGTTGACTGTGTTATTGTAGGGAGGTAACTGATGTTTATGCCAGGCCTTACCCAGAGGTAAATTAAGTGAGCCGAGAGCCACTAATAACCTGTGTTATTGTTATGTCCGAGTGGGAGAGCTCGTTGACGGTGTTTTATAGCAGAGATTGATCTCGCACGAGACTGCTACTGCTGAGCCCAAGGTATTCAGGATTGTCAGCCTATTCGTCATAAACCAACGATAATTTAAACCAACGATTCTAATAATCAGTAACGTCATTATTATAAACCTGATGATAATTAACTACTCATAGCATTTAACCTTGATTTTCTTGCATTTTGGACCTGATGGCTGGCACTTGCTTTGTGCACACTTCTCTTGTGGAAGTAATCTAGGACAGATGACACTAATTTTTATCGACGGAGTGCTTGCTCGACCTTTAGTCAGTAGCTGGTGGAGCGTGAGCCTCATGCGACGTTAGACGTAGTTTTCACTACGCAGTCGCCAACAAAAAACATATGCACGTAGATGACACTGGTTTACGAACAGTAACCCAGGGCGGAGGCAGGAATAATAATGTTTGCGGTCTTGTTTTACTCATTTCAAGTGTAAGATAACCCAATGTTTACCCTTTACTTAGATTATAAGAGGGCACTTAATGTTTTTGTTTGACGGCTTGTCATGTAGATTTTGTAGGATTAAATTGTTTTTGCTTTACGGACGTCATCGCCGTAAATTTTGTATTAATTGTTAGGAATTAGCTAGATTTAAAAATAAATGTAAATGAGGAAATGGTATCATCCTAACTTAGATTTACTATTGCTACCTTGTTAAATGTAAATTCCGTTATTAGCTTATTTTGTAACTTGATTTAGAGACTATTGCCGTACCATTTACCCAGCGTTGCTGTTGTTGCTTTACTTTGTCAGATAGATCTTTCGCGAGGGTTTACAGTAGTTAACAGTTAGGGTACTGATCTTTTATTTTTATTTATTTATTAGTTTGCGGATTAGCCGATAGAAACCCTCCGAACTAGGCTAGGTGTCTGAATATTTTAAATAAATATTTCTACAAGTTTTACATAAGTCTGGAAGTTTAATTTCTCAGTCAAGCTTTAGGGGGTGTATTTTCTTGGGCTGTCTATGACCTTTTAGCAACCATTTCACCACGGATCCCCTGGATCATGGATTTCTCGTGCCGCTGTGGCCTATAAGAAATTCACCCAATCCTCATGGCACATGGGTCCGGCAGGTGAGGTGTTTGGGATGTCGTTTCGGCTGTTGGCAACCCTGATAGCTCCTCTGACGGGCACATAACTATCTTATTTTTTCTTTGGCGCCCAACTGGTTGTGCCGATGTAGACATGGTAACCTTCTGTTCGATGCTCTTTTTATGAGGATTTTATTGTGATCAAAGGTAAATTGACTGGACTGGGACGAACTTAAGAAGTCGTACTGCAGATCAATTAACCGCATGGCATTCGGGCGTGATTTAAGTCCATGGGGTGAGGCTTTGTAGTATAGATAATTAGAGGATAGGTTTTTCTTGATGATGCCTCATCCTGAGTAAATGTAAGACTTTGCTTTGCTTGTTGTTGTTAATGTAAATGTAGAAGCACTTAGTTCGCATACTCCAGCAGTACTTGTAATATTTATTCAAGAGAAAGCAGGCTGTTCTACACCGCAAAAGTAACTAGTTATAGCTGTAAGTTTTCTGGAATGCTCTTTCTGTTCTCTCATATATATTCTTGTGTCATGGATGAGGAGACGATCCGTCGTGTGATGGGGGAGATGTTGGCTCTTGTTAACACCAACCTCCAACAGATTAGGACTGATTTAGGTGAAGTCAGGACTGATTTAGGAACTGTTAGTGGAAATGTTGAACAAGTCCGAGGTGATTTAGGTGAAGTCCGAGGTGATTTAGGTGAAGTCCGGGGTGACTTGGGTGTGAACACTCGGTCTATTGACAATGTTAGGGCTGATCTTGAAGCCAATACTCAGACTGTCAACAATGTTAGGACAGATGTAAATAATGTTAGGGCTGATCTGACTCAGGTCAGGGCTGACATAGATGCTCATAGGGAAGAAGCTAGGAATAGCCTTACAGCAGGTTTAGCCGCAGTTAGAGTTGACATCTTGCGACACCAACAGAATGCTAATGATAGAATAGATCCTTTAACCGATCAAATGAACCTAGCAAGGGAAGATGTTCAGACCAAGTTAGGCGAACATACCACTCAGATTAAGGTGAACATAAACAGAGTTCAGGTCGATATGAGGGCTGACTTGGATCACACTAGAGAAGAGTTTGGTCATCGACTCGCAAACGTCGAGGGATTCATCAACAATGTCAAGAGGGACATCGCTGCAGTCAATGTAGGATTAACCTTGATGAGAGGAGCAGCATACGCCGTAAACGCTAACGTGAAAGCTATCTCTGACGACATGATTGAATTCAGGGAAACACTAGCGACAAATACGAAGAACGTTACTCAGTTAACGGACACCGTGGGAGAGTTACGCGAAACTATACACACTCATAGAGAAGAGACGAAAATTGATATCTCAATATTAAGAGGAGATCTTGACGAACACAAACACGTTGTAGAAGCTCAAGTAGCTCGTGTTCGAGACGAAGTAAGGAAACTTCGAGGGGACTTCACAGAGGTTAAGGAGGACGTCTACCAGGTCAAAGAGGACGTATCTAAAGTCGAGACGGAAGTAGAATCCGTGAAGAAAAGGTTAGAAGAAGTTGCACTGACAGAGCGTCTTCAACTTAGCCACAACCTTAGGACAGAGATTCGAGAGGTCGACACAAACCTCAAAGGGAAAATCAAGAGGGTAGAACTGCAATTAAACGATCTTTGAAGTAAGATTGAGGCAAGGATTACTCCAGGGCTCGAAACTATTGAGAAACGTTTGGATAGGTTGGAAGCTCAACAGAGAGAGACTCGAACTTCCACACTGTCAACAGAAACGCAGAATACACCAGGACCACAGTTCGTACAATCGACATCGTCCGGTATTCAACCGAGCGCACCACCCGAAACACAACCATTCAGATTCGCAGACACCATGCGTAATGAAACATCATCATTCACGAGGTCATACTTCGGTGATAACGTAAACGTGAATACCCAATCAACGCTGAATTACAATGCTAACCCAGCATAACCAAGGCAATGTGATGATCATTCGATCAAGAGAAGAGCAACCAGCTCGATTCTCAGGTACTGGTAGCAGCATTACACCAGTCGAATTTTTGGCAAATGTAGAGAGTTATCTACGTGACACTATGGTGACACCGGAAAGAGAGCTCAGGGTCATAGAGCGTCTTCTTGAAGGTCAAGCTAGCACCTGGTTCAGGGCCTTTAAATACTCTTTTACTGGATACCAGGACTTCAGGGAAGCGTTGTTACGCACTTATTGGTCAAGCGATATACAGCAAAGTATCAGAGCGGAGATGTACACTCGCCGATACAGCTCAAATACGCAACTTTGCAACCCAGCTGACGAAACTCAGATGTCTTCAACCCCCACTATCAGAGCAGGATTTAGTGAACACTATCATATGGCAATATCCAGCCGATGTTCAACGAGTGTTAATTGCTGCGGGAGCAACAACCTTCCAGCAATGTGACCAGATTCTGAGGCAATTGGACGCAAACGCTGAACAATTTGCAAGCCACCGTCCAACCAAAGGAGAGACGCGCCACGTGAACTTGACTACTGTGGACAAAGTTAGTCAGACGCCACAGCAAACTCAGACTCAGATTGAGAATAGAGGAAGTAACAATCCCAATCGAAGTGAATGGAATAATACCCCATATGCAAGAGGGAGACAACAAGGTGACAATAGAGGATATTGGAACCGACGTTTTAACCAAGGGACGAGCGACAACCGTCGTCACGACAACGACCATCGTGGGACAGGAGAAAATCAGCGAGGAAGAGGAAGTATTCGTCGAGACTATCGTTATAGCGGAGGCTATCGACGCAATCGAGATCCTAGGTGGAGGGCCGATCGAGACTGGCGAGGACGTGCACAGGAGAGTCGAGAATACATCCGACAACTCCACAATCAACGAGAAGAGGTGGATCAAAACCGTACACCGAGGGATGCACGCGAAATTCCAGAGGAGGACATGGAGCATGACCAGCCCAGTACTTCCCAGGAATAAAAACGCCGAAAAGGAAATAGATTCTGACCTGATTGTTCGCAGAGTAACAGCCACTATCTTACTCTGGGAGCCAATCCAGGAAGATCTTTTGGACGAAAGACGATCGACGAACCACGACTACGAATTGACACGTGTATCGAAGATAACGGCTACTTTAAATGAATGCCCATTAACCATTCTCATCTATACAGGGACTATGATAAATGTCATTTCTGCTGATTGCCATGCCCGATTGAAAGCAAACTCCGAGGTGACAGAGCTGCCAGTTTCTGCAGTAAGAGTCAGAGGAGTTATACCTGACCGTGTTGTAACGTGCAAAATTCAGATTTTGTGCACTTTGAAAATTTCGTGCCACGTGTACTTGCACCAATTTTTAGTCATGAAGGGACTGCATCATGACGCCATCTTAGGCGCAGACTTTATACGCAAATACGATGGAATCATTGATAGGGGACGTAATACTGTGGAATTTAAGCCAAACGAGCCTATTCAGATGAATTTAGTGGAGGTTGATCCGGAAATTGAATCCGAAGTCAACATAGTTGAAGAGTTGAATGGCAAACGAAATGGTAAGACACAAAATGCCGAGGAAGAGGCAGAACAATTATCAGCACCCGTACAGGAGAAATTGGAGGTACTTCTGACTGAATTTAAAGATATTTTTGATACCACACCTGGTGAGATACTTGATTATGAGTACGACCTGATTGTACTAGACGATTCTCTATTTCAGAAGAAGGTTTACCCTATCGCGGAGAAACACCGAGAGGAAGCTGCTAGGAAGATCCATGAGATGGAAGCAGCCGGTATTATCAAGAAAGCACCGACTTCATATGTGAATCCTATAACGCCTGTAGTTAAGGTGGATGGCAGTCTAAGGCTTTGTTTAGATGCCAGAGCTTTGAATGAACGCTTAGCTCCAGAGCACGACAGACCACCAAAGATCAGAGATCTTCTACGAAAATTTAAGGGAAAACGAGTATTTTCATCGTTAGACTTGGTACAATCCTACTATCATATCAGATTGTCCGAGCATTCTCAGAAGTATAGGGGGTTTTTGTTCGATCAGACCACGTACGTTTTTCGAAAACTACCTTTTGGACTGAAGAATGCAGGAGCTGCATTAATTAGAGCACTCGATGCGAAGTTGACTCCTGAAGTGAAGAGGAAAGTCATATGTTATGTGGATGACATCATAATAGCTTCAGAGACGGAAGAGGAACATTTAGCTACCTTACTCCTTATATTTGATAATCTTCGACAGGCTAATTTCAAGGTGACGTTCGACAAGTGTCGATTCTTCCAGAGAGAAGTTAAATTCATGGGACACATAATCAACGGAGATGGATATAGGCCGAATCCGGCGAAGATCAGAACCATCGCAGCATTTCCGACATCAACCCGTGTCAAACATGTGAGGCAGTTTTTGGGGATTCTCCAACTTTTTTCTGCTCATTGTGAGAGGTACTCCGAAACCGTCGCACCACTTCAAGGTCTACTTAAGAAGAATTGCCGATGGGCATAGGACGAGAAATGTGAGACAGCTTGTCAGAAGGCTAAACAGATGCTTGTGAACGCAATCCAGTTGGAATATCCAGACTACTCCCGGAATTTCATCTTGGAACTGACGCATCCGCCGTGGGAATCGGAGCAACCTTATTGCAGGAAGACGAGGAGAAGAAACGTCACTACATCGCTTTCCTAAGCAGACGTTTGAGAGCCCATGAAACTCATTAGTTTACCACGGAGATCGAGGCACTTGCAATTGTCTATGCATTGGAGTACTTGCAAAAACTTCTGTTAGGTCAGAAGATCATAGTGAGGACCGACCATCACGCGCTGACTTTCATTTTACGAACAAGACTGGCAAGCGACAGGATTACACGTTGGGCACTGTTTCTTCAACAGTTTGATCTAGAAATTGTTTACCGTCCTGGCAGAGAGAATATGTTGGCCGACATTCTAAGCCGAAATCCTGAAGCCACCGTGAATGCCATTGACGTCGAGGGAGAATGCGAAGAACACCTTCGCCGACTTCGTCATTTACCTGAAGGACAACGACGCGAGGATGAACTGAGGAATATCATTGGTTTTTTGGAAAACCGAATGGACGCCCAGGATGCCAGTTATGCTCAGACAACTGCTATCGCCGATGATTAATTGATCTACCATCGTGTCTTATATAAATTTGTCGATGAGGACCACACTCAATTGCGTGCAGTAATTCCACGCAGATATCATAAAACTGTTATTATTTTGGTACATCTATCTATTGGACACGGAGGGACTGATAAGACCATTGCAACGATTAAAGAGTCCTTCACTTGGAAAGGGTTAGGAACCTCTGTTAGACAGTGTTTACGTGCTTGCGACGCATGCCAGCGTAACAAGTACACGTCACACTTGTTGAAAGAACCACCTAGACCCATACTCCCAACTCAACCGAGGGAACTATACGCACAGGATCTTTATGGACCGATCCCAAAGGCTCGCTGAGGGAACCGCTTCATCGTCGTAACGATTGACGTGTTTACCAAATACACGACGCTCCACCCTGTACAGAAAGCCACTGCACACCAAATTATACAAAGGATAAGACGACAAGTGATACCGGAGGCAGGAAAACCACAATTCCTGTTGACTGACCACGGATCAGAGTTTACCTCTGCTGAATTTGCTAACGCTATGATTGATTTGGAAATAGGACACCTACTATCATCAATTCGCCACCCTGAGAGCAATCCGGCAGAATGCGTTATGTCAACTATTGCAAAATTTTGTCGTTTATACTGTCAGGAGGAACACTGGCGTTGGACTGAAGTCCTTGTATTAATGGCAAACTGTATAAATTCAACTGTCCATGAAAGTACTGGTCAAATACCCATGGTCTTGCATTTGAACCAGACGCCGATGAGAATATGGAACCGAGTGATTGTAACACCACCGTGTTTACAACCCTCACGCGCAAGCAGACTTCAAGCTGCGAGGGACACTTTGGACAGACAAGCTGCGAAACGTTTGAGGAGAACGAGACGCCAGAGATTCAGAACCATTGGTCACTGGGGACCTTGTTCTTATAAGGAGACCCGGAATATCAAATCATATAGATCGAGTATACGGGAAATTTCTATCATTGTATTATGGACCGAATCCTGTTCAAGAACCCCTGAACAATGGAAGTTATGTGACTGAAGATATTCAGACGGGAGAGCGCATTGGAATCTTCAACGCAGCTAACCTGAAAAAATATCACCAAGTTTGAGCTTGAACTGGAGACAAATAAAAATGCATTCCTTCATTTTTATTTGAAACGACGGAGAGGCAGATGAACCCGCTAACCACTGGTTCATGTGATATTTTTCACCGCAACGCATTTTTGAAGCATCACTTTTGAACGCACCCACTGACCGACCATGCTGTCGCTACATGCTAACATTCTTTGGAGTTATAAATGGTTGATCTTTTGACTACGGAGAAAACCACTATTAAATAATCTGAAGCTAAATTATGATGCTTTTATTTTCTACGAAGCTCAGATATTATCACACTGTAATTCTGTATCATCGAATCATTCTTTAGAATGTGATTTCTGCTTTTGGTAAGGTAGTAACCTCGCAGATGCGCGAACCGGAACCAGACAGACGCTGCACGACCAGTGTAGTTACAAGCTAATGCAGCGCATAGCTGAGAGCTTAACACATGTGTTTGGATTATCATCCAAGTTGGATGCCCGTTGTATTAAGTCCGTCTATAAGACGAGGTAACAGTCCGCCTGAAGGCGAGGGAAGCAATCCTAGTGCATCGCACTTTATTTCAATTCGAACAGTGCATGATATTGTTAAATATTACAGCCGGAGAAGGCTTGTGCTACGAATTCTGTGTAATTGTGGAAAAACTGATCATAACCGGGGAACGCCACATTTTCAGACACATGCTGGAACATCATACTTCGGCATCGTCGAGTGGCGATAAATACATCACTCCCAGTGAAATAATTAATAACCGAGTGGATCATTTCAACACTCGTAGCTACAAATATTGCTTTAATCGCAAGTGCGTTTTTTTTTTTGTGAAACGCAACACCGATGCCACGTGATTTGTGGGCAAGTGAAATCTGTATCAGTGAAGCAGATAAGAGTGCATGGCCAATTTTTAAACCATCTGCGCCGTGTAGAAGCAGTGAGTTTAGTGCCACGTTAAAGCTAGCTTCTGTGAAATTGTGCTACGCTTGTTCATTGTACCTTAAAGTGGTAAAGTCATATTTCAAGATGTCATATTTTGACGACCACGTGCACGACAATCCTTGTTACGCATCACCTGTGGAGATGAGCTGTTAAGCCTCGTAATGTGAAGGAGTGGACCAGAGAACTACAGCCGATGACGGAAGAACCATGGCTTTAGCATCCGCTAACCCAAGGAAGATGACGACTATGAGGAGGAGTCTGGTTATATCATCAGGACAACGACGAGGACAAGTAAAGGCCGTGGAGATGGATAGAGCCGATGTGGAAGCTCGGATCGGACAACCCTTGTCCGGAGACAAAAGCCTTATTATATCCCTTGGGTCGTTGGAACGACCGAGATGTAGACATCCTTTCTTGTGAGTCCGAAATATTAATTCCTTGTGAGGTTCTTTTGTGGTGTAGCTTAGTGTAGTTTATTGTAGAATCAGCCGAACTTCTTGACAAGCCATAGGTAACTTTGAAAGAATAATAGATTTTCCGCCTTCAATACTGTCTATTTCTATTACTTACAGGGACTAGTTTCGGGGGTAAATACTCCCCCTTCCTCAGCCTGTCCAACAAAACTTCACAATGGAAAAACTTTCCATGTACAAGCTCATACAAAACACATGAAGAATAAAGAATAAAGAAATAATATTATTTACAATCCCGCTCGACGCTCCAGAGAAGATACTTTTATTGGATCACTAAGGCCTAGGCGCATCAGAACTCCTGAATTGGGCCGGTGCTGCGGTCCGCTGTCCCCATTGCGTCATCGTGGGACCACTTAAGTCCCCTTGTTGCTCTTGGCAAACGTCAAGGCGAGAAAATTTGAGTCCACGTCACGCGCCGCCAAGAACTGCAGTGCGCAGGGCGTAAACAAAAACAAACTGGAATTCACCTTGCGACGTCTCTTACAGCTGAGTGTTAGTGACGTGCTTGGGAAAAGGTGGCGGTTGGGGTTGTGGGAGATGGGAGGCTAAGGAAATGAGAATGAGTGAGGTTTGTTGACGCGCCGTGTGTCGCTGTTATGGAGATTGATTAATGCGTAGAATGAGAGGTGTCAATCTTTAGTATGTTATGAAAAATTATGGGTATGAATAGTGGAATATAGCGGGAATTTTATCTATTACAATATAATTCGTCTATTAATGTTCTGTATAAAATGCTGGTTTCAAGTATTATTTCATTAAGATTGTGTGAAGGGTTGAATCTCTGTGATTTATCAATTTCTATTTGTTCCAAAATATTCATGAGCGTGCCTTTATTTTCTTGATGTAAAATTTCTAAGTCATTGTCTATGGTTGTGAATTTATGCCTAGTTTCTGCCATGTGGTTGCCCATCGCTGAAAATTTATTATGTTTGATGGCATTGACATGTTCCAAAAATCTGGTGTTGAACCATCTCCCCGTTTGTCCCACGTAATCGGCATTACACTCGTTACATTTAATCTTGTAGACACCTGAATTGCTATATTTGTTTGAATTTTCAATCATGCTATATCTTTGAGCATAGTTTTAAGACGTGATTTCAAGCCTAATGCTTATGTACATTTCTATTATATCTGGGACATGATAACAAGGCCAGTTTTCTAATAGGACTTTCTGCATGAAAGCTGCCTGCCTTTAATGATGTGTATTTTCTAAACTGTCCCTGTAGATGATTGCGAGTAGCGAGGCTAGCTCGAATCATGGACAGATGTTTACAGTTCCCAGCATGCAGTGTACTAGAGCACACTCACTCAGTGAGACCGTAACTTTTCCAGACTCTTTGACAATGCTTATAGCATTACTAACATTTAGATGATGTGTCTCATATGTAGGTCAATGTCCAGGCCACCATTCTCTAATGATCATATGTTTTGCTACTTAGAGATGACTGGCGAGGAGCCATGTGTTTGCATCGCTACTAGAGCGAATATCTTTCTTCTCCATCTGAGAATGTTTTCACATTATGTGAAGGTTTATTTATGATAATTAAGAGGCTAGATGAGACACCTGTTTAGAGGCTATATTTATGTGTGTCCAGACGTCGATTCTGTTGACTGTGTTATTGTAGGGAGGTAACTGATGTTTATGCCAGGCCTTACCCAGAGGTAAATTAAGTGAGCCGAGAGCCACTAATAACCTGTGTTATTGTTATGTCCGAGCGGGAGAGCTCGTTAACGGTGTTTTATAGCAGAGATTGATCTCGCACGAGACTGCTACTGCTGAGCCCAAGGTATTCAGGATTGTCAGCCTATTCGTCATAAACCAACGATAATTTAAACCAACGATTCTAATAATCAGTAACGTCATTATTATAAACCTGATGATAATTAACTACTCATAGCATTTAACCTTGATTTTCTTGCATTTTGGACCTGATGACTGGCACTTGTTTTGTGTACACTTCTCTTGTGGAATTAATCTAGGACAGATGACACTAATTTTTATCGACGGAGTGCTTGCTCGACCTTTATTCAGTAGCTGGTGGAGCGTGAGCCTCATGCGACTTTAGACGTAGTTTTCACTACGCAGTCGCCAACGTAAATCACATGCACGTAGATGGCACTGGTTTACAAACAGTAACCCATGGCGGAGGCGGGAATAATAATGTTTGCGATGTTGTTTTACTCATTTCAAGTGTATGATAACCCAATGTTTACCCTTTACTTAGATTATAAGAGGGCACTTAATGTTTTTGTTTGACGGCTTGTCATGTAGATTTTGTATTAAATTGCTTTTGCTTTACGGACGTCATCGCCGTAAATTTTGTATTAATTGTTAGGAATTAGCTAGATTTAAAAATAAATGTAAATGAGGAAATGGTATCATCCTAACTTAGATTTGCTATTGCTACTCTGTTAAATGTAAATTCCGTTATTAGCTTATTTTGTAACTTGATTTAGAGACTATTGCCGTACCATTTACCCAGCGTTGCTGTTGTTGCTTTACTTTGTCAGATAGATCTTTCGCGAGGGTTTACAGTAGTTTACAGTTAGGGTACTGATCTTTTATTTTTATTTATTTATTAGTTTGCGGATTAGCCGATAGAAACCCTCCGAACTAGGCTAGGTGTTTGAATATTTTAAATAAATATTTCTACAAGTTTTACATAAGTCTGGAAGTTTAATTTCTCAGTCAAGCTTTAGGGGGTGTATTTTCTTGGGCTGTCTATGACCTTTTAGCAACCATTTCACCACGGATCCCCTGGATCATGGATTTCTCGTGCCGCTGTGGCCTATAAGAAATTCACCCAATCCTCAAGGCACATTGGTCCGGCAGGTGAGGTGTTAGGGATGTCGTTTCGGCTGTTGACAACCCTGATAGCTCCTCTGACGGGCACAATATAATTACCCAATTCGCCGTACATGGGTTCCGCCTAAGCAAGAACTTCCACATTCTGGACTCAGTATTCACTGTGGTGACAGATACCATGTCAAGTGGTGTTGACAAAGACAGAAATCTCTTAACCAATTTTAATATGAATAATGACTTCTATTTGAACCGTAGGCTACAGAACTAACCATTGCTTTCATTACCATACTCATTTATATGCAAATAATAATTGCATATTCCTAGAATTAGGTAGGCTATCTACGACTAATGTTTAGTTGCAAACGGTTTCAGCCAAATCAGACTTCAATAAAGTGTCCAAACAGATTGCAATTTTTGTCCAGATTTTGTACTGATGATCGAAGTATCTCTTACTTATGATCTTTTCTTCAATAATTTTATGCCAGGTCTTTGTCTGCAATAAATCATTAATTATTTATCCGGGTTAACTTCTATAGGCCTACTGACATCTATTTCAACATGAACTTATCATCATTCATATTATAGTGTATCTCATTAACGATTCCCATGATGTTGTCGTCAGGATGGGCATCCGCCTTAAAACCACCTGGCCAACCCCCTATATGGCAGAACAATTAATTAAATGTTTTATTTTATTTGGATTTATTTAAAAATGAACTGTTAATGTTCGTTTTATTTTTATTTTTTTATAATTGAAAATTAAAAATTCTAATGTTTCCGTGATGCTTGTTTTATTTCTATCATTTTAATGTTTATATTTATTTTAAATGTTTACATAGCCTATTTTATTTTTGTAGTTTTTTGTTGTTATATTCCGTATTTATATTTTATTCTTAATTTTATCCATCTCAGTAGTTATAGGAGCTACAAAAGACAATATTTGGATTTCAGAAATTTTAAGACTGTGTCAGGAATGTTCCTTAAAATAAGGCAGAACTGTTCAACCATCAGCACTCTTGATAATTATAAATTGGGCTTTTCATAGGCGATACGATAGAGGGTTAAGATGTAGCCTATTTGTGGAAGCAATGTTGGTCATTCGTTGTATATTTTGGGCCAATAGCCTATAGCAATTTTATATTATAGTAATGTCATATTTTGGCCATATTCTTACTTCTGATTTGTCAAAAAACACCTAAATACCAAAGGAGCAAAAGAGAGAGAGAAAGAAACAATTTGATCAAAATCCTAGCCGTAATCGTCATCTCAAACGTTAGGCTAGTTAACTTTTATTTCGTTTTAGTTAAATTACCTCCCCTGCTACCAAACATCTCATTCCCAAATTAAAACATTCAAAAGATGGTATATCTCCAACTGAACTTGTGTGAGGGAATAACCTGCTGCCAAGGCATGTTCTCCTAACAGTCGGGTGCAACTACAGTCGAGCCAAATACAAGGAGAGTATGAAAGTCAGCATAGCCTGCATAATAAATAACCCAGTCCGTTTTATCTTCACCAAACTTGGTTAGCACATAAACATGGATTAGAAGAATTTGTCATTTTACTTAGAATGTAAAATATCCTTATTTTTTGAATTTATGGAAAATATATTTTAAATTATCTCATGACATAGGCCGAAGGAACATTTTCTCGGAAGCCGATATTGCTTTGAGCATGATTGCTTTTACATTGACTGTATGGAGGCAAGCAAATGTGGAGCAGAATTTGTTTTGATGTCTTGGTTTCTATTTTTAGAAATACAGTATTTGAAGTTTTGCAGAAAAAATTATCATGATTTTTCATCCATATCTTTCTTCAAAATATATTTAGGAAAAAACTGTTCCACATAATTGTAGAACGGAGTATCTAAACAAACTCTCATAAATGTCAGGAAATATATATCTGATAGTTTAGGAGAAAATGTCCCTTACAGGCCTAGGTATATTGAAAAATGTAACTGTCGGGAAATGAAGAAAGAAAATTTGAAATGTGATTTATCTAAAAGAAACTGATTATACAGGCCATAGGCCTAACTGTATTCTTCTTCAGCATCTTTTCTCTTCGCTTGGTTGTCTTGCCTTACCGAGTTTCATTGATGTAGCTCCAGGCGTTAAGATTTTTTCGGGGGGACCAACACACACACATACACACGGACACAAAAAAAGGTGATCTCATAAGCTTAGTTTTTCATAAATGAAAATAGGCTGAAAATCATTTTTGTTGAATTGGCCTACATGGCATACATAGGCCTACCCCCAAACATATCTCCAACCGAGACATGTGTGAGGGAATAACCTGCTGCTAATACCTGTTCTCCTAATAGTCGGGAGCGACAATCGAGCAAGTACAAGGACACCGATAATATAGTGGTGTTTTTCTCATAAACTAAGCGCCTCCGTGGCTTAGGCGGCAGCACGCCGACCTCTCCGCTGGGTCGTTGTTCAAATCCCGGTCTCTCCATGTGAGATCTGTGCTGGACAAAGCGAAGGCAGACAGTTTTTTCTCCGGGTACTCCGGTTTTCCCTGTCAAAATTTTATTCCAGCAACACTCTCCACTATCATTTCATTTCATCTGTCATTCATTTAATCATTGCCCCAGAGGAGTGCGTCAGGCCTCGGCAGCCGGCACAGTTCATATCCTCGCCGCTAGATGGGGGCTTCATTCATTCCATTCCTAACCCGGTCGGAGGCTGGAAGCAGGCTGTAGATTATCATTTTCGTTTCATTTTCATCTCAGAAACTATTCAAGCTCTTTTTATCAATTGTAAATGAAATCTTTGACAGTATGTGACCTAATTTCAGGCTGATCAGCGTGACTACGAAAGGAACGTAGGCCTATGTATCATTTTATTTTTAAATTGACAAGTATTTAATGAAAAATACAAACATTTCTTGTCATGAAATGAATTCTATCAGCGAAATAGAGCACACTGAAGGAAGATCCACATAATCAGTAGGCTACATTATATTAAACTAGCGGACCCGTGCGAGAACTGTCGCCCGGCTTTACTGTTATGCGGGCTTCAATAAATAGCCTATGTATATTTGTTTAAACGCACTTTTTAAACAAATTGTCGATATTTAAGAAATCAGAGAGCAATTCATCCATCACTGCTGCTGGTTGTACAATGGGTTGTGTGTGCCCCATGTGTACAGACTACTCGCCCGGCTCTATTGCTATGCGGCTGTACGTGACACAGTTCTGCCAGGGGCTATCGTCTTGTGTATTTGTTTAAAAGCACTTTATAAACAAATAAATATATTTCCGTTGTATTTTCAAGAAGTGCAAGATTTTTCCTGTACTATTGGGACCGATTTGTAAGATTTTGGTACAAACCACACCTTCTAACTCCCTCTGGTTTAGGAGCATGAGTTTTGTGAAACATACACCTTAGCGTATTATATGATAATAGGCTATTATACTTATGCTGTGTCGTTTTATAAGCTGAAAATAGGATTTTATGAATAGCTAGGCCTACGTAGTCTAAATACCAACAGAAAGGACAGCATTTCCAGCAAACTCTGAAATTCATGTTAGTATGATGATTATTAAATAGTCTACGTTAAAAAGTGTCAATGTGTTGGGCACTACGCTGCTGCTAGCGCCAGTGCCTTGCTCAACAGGTGGCTAGCCAGAGTGCCCCTGCCGTCACACGGTGCATGTGAAGTTCCGTTCTGTAGAGAAGGCTCTCGCTGTAGAAACGCTCTGGAGAAATCAAGTTTCATCTCTATAGAAGCATTCTTAAATAGGCTAAAATAGGCTACTCTGTAAAACCATCTAACGTTTCATCACATTTGTCAGTTAAGGTGACTGCACCTATGGTTGGACGGTTACCAGTGGATGTCTCTGTCTGTTAGGTAGTCAGCCCGAAGGTTGGTTGGATCCTCAAAAAGTATCGCCGTTAGGTTATGCGGGTGTTCAGCCATTTTTAATTTCTTAAACAAAATCGTTGAAAAATAGGAATTTCTTACCTTATGGGAAAATTGCTTCTCAGTTTCAATGATAATAAAATATCATTTTCAGTACAATCTCATTTTAAAGTTTAATAAGTGCGATTGGTTTGGTGCAATACTTCTGTATTTCGTACAAAGAGGTAGTCAGAGAACACTCACAGGAAAGAAAAAAGATTTTTGGATGGAATTTTACACCATGGATACCATGATAACCACGGATTGGAAAGAAGCAAACTATCAGCTTGTTACCAGATATGCAGGGCATGGCTTCCATCACTAGTGTTCACCCTTTCTTTGGTCACCGACCTCCTTAATCCTACCCTCATTTTCAATGATGTCATGCCAACAAAGACATTTTTTTATATTCGAGACCAAATAATGTTGTTGAATGCTTCGTTGACATTCTGTATCGGTTCATGAAGACACTCTTTTATTAAGTGTGTGTGTGCCAAGTCCCTGTACACTGGTTTGATAGCCTCCATAACTGCCTCAGGCATGGAATGTTTATGCTTGAACTCATTCAGTGTGCCAGCTTCCTGTTCTCTTATGTAGCCTACTTACACTATATAGCCTATTCGGTGCAGGTGTGCACAGCTGGTGAACTAGACAATCTATGGAAGTAGGTTGCCCACACAGTCCTTCTCATTGATTCTAAATCATGAGTATTTTCTCTGATAGTGTTTCCATAGTAGACTACTCCTAGAATGCATCTATGACCTTAACGGTAAGCCTTTCAGCATTCTTAATGCTCCTGCCATAGGCCTAAGATAATTTCGTGTCATGCAGTTTACTTTTCAGCTGACGAAGTCGAGCTCCCATTCTCTTCTTTACGTAACCTACACACTCCAACTTTGTAATAGGTTCCTCATAAGGGTTACTATTCAAAACAGTGTTGTGAACGATTTGCAATCTACATAGGACACAAGAAATAAAAGCGAGATTATAACATTTCGCATAGCCGCCATCTTGAGGTTATGAAAACAATTGAATTAAATTAGATGTCAGTGGATTAAAATATGTATAAGCATTTATCGTGCCAAGTTTCACTGCGCTCAGATGGCTAGGGCCTAAATCGCGAGAAACGTCCATTTAAATATTTAGGCTACATTTCTCGTCGCCGACATGTTGGATTTGTGCTCGCCTGATTATTGATAGTCCCATATATGAACTTATGTTAATAGTCTTTATCAACATACAAAATTTCAGTTTGATTGCTACCATAGATTAGCCTAGTAGATATTGCGAACCGTCAAAATATTTCGGATAGTCACCATGTTGGAATTTTATAGTCTATTGTTGGCCATAGAGTTATGCACTATTAGATGACGATTATTGCGTTGGTTCATTATTCAAACGGTAATTTCGATCGCATGATTAGGACACAATAAATAATATCTTAATTTCAAAAATTCGCAAAGCCGCGATTTGAGGTTAGTGTATACAGTATAAACAATTGAACTAAATTAGATGTCGCTGCATTCCAATGAGTAACTTTGGTTAAATCGCGAGAAAAGTCTAATTAAACTTTTAAACTTCAAATAGCTGCCGTGTTCGTTTTGTACTTAACAGGTTTTTAAAAGTCGCATAGGTGAACTTCCAGTAGTAGTGCCCTTTATCATCGTACAACATTTCAGGGTGATACCAGAAATAGTTTCGGAGATATTGGCCTAGAATACCGGTGAAATATTTCGCACAGCCACCATGTTGGATTGGTGAGATGTAATACATTTGAAGGGCACGGTTGGGGTCGGACAAAGTTGTACTATGACCTTACCAAGTTTCATTGAAATCGCTCCAGGCGTTTAGATTTTATCAGGGGGACAAACACACACAAGCACACACACGGACAAAAAAAAAAAAGGTGATCTCATATGCTTAGTTTTTCATAAATTAAAATAGGCTAAAAATAGTTTTTTGTTGCATGGACCAACATCGCATACAGTACACACCCCCAAACATATCTCCAACCGAGACTTGTGTGATGGAATAACCTGCTGCTAACACCTGTTCTCCTAACAGTCGGGAACGACACTGAGCAAGTGCAAGGACACCGATAATATTGGTGTGGATCTCAGAAACTATACAGGCTATTATCAAACTTTGACAGTATGCCGATCTAACTTCAGGCTGATCAGCGTGATTACGAAAGAAACTTTATCATTTTAATTTAAAATTGCCAAGTATTTAATGAAAACTACACACATTTCTTGTGAAGAAATGAATTATATCTGCGAAATAGAGCACACTGAAGGAAGATCCACATAATCAGTAGGCTACATTATATTAAACTAGCGGACCCGTGCGAGAACTGTCGCCCGGCTTTACTGTTATGCGGGCTTCAATAAATAACCTATGTATATTTGTTTAAACGCACTTTTTAAACAAATTGTCGATATTTAAGAAATCAGAGAGCAATTCATCCATCACTGCTGCTGGTTGCACAATAGGTTGTGTGTGCCCCATGTGTACATACTACCCGCCCGGCTCTATTGCTATGCTGCTGTACGCGACACAGTTCTGCCAGAGGCTATCGTCTTGTTTAGCCTATTTGTTTAAAAGCACTTTATACATAGGATTTCCATTGAATTTTCAAGAAATGCAAGATTTTTCCCGTACTATTGAGACGATTTGGAAGATTTTGGTACAAACCGCACCTTCTAACTGCCTCTGGTTTAGAAGCTTGATTTTATAAAACATAGGCTACACCTTAGCGTATTCGTATTGGGTAGATAATATGTGTATATCGGCTATTCGACTTATGATGTGTCGTTTTATACGCTGAAAATAGGATTTTATGAATACGTAGTCTAAATACCAACAGCAAGGGCAGCATTTCCAGCAACCACTCTGAAATTCATGTAGCCTAAGTCATCATCATCATCATCATCATCATCATCATCAAAGTCCCACTCCAGTCACCCGGGTGTGGTTTACAAGCCTCCTCCACTCCTTTCTGTCCTTCCATTTTTCCTGTTCCATCACATCTGCCTCATCCAATCCAGCTTCTCCAATGTCCTTCAAAATTTGGTCCAACCACCTTCTTCTCGGTCTTCCAACTAGTCTCCATCCCTTGACTTCTCTATCTAATTCCCTTCTTGCTACTCTTTCTTTACCCATTCTTTTTACATCTCCGAACCAAGGTAATCTTGTTTTCTGTATCTTCTGATTTAATGATGATTATTAAATACGTTAAAAGTGTAAATGTGTTGAACTTGTTGGGCACTACGCTGCTGCTAGCGCCAGTGCCTTGCTCAACACGCAGCTAGCCAGAGTGCCCAGCCGTCACACGGTGCATGTAAAGTTCCGTTCTGTAGAGAAGGCTCTCGCTGTAGAAATGCGCTGAAGAAAAACAAGTTTCATCACTATAGAAGCATTCTTAAATAGGCTAAATACTCTGTATAACAATCTTACGTTTCATCACATTTGTCAGTGAAAATCCACAGCCTGCTTCCAGTCTCCGACCGGGTCAGGAATGGAATGAATGAAGCCCCCATCTAGCGGCGAGGATATGAACTGTGCCGGCTGCCGAGGCCTGACGCACTCCTCTGGGGCAATGATTAAATGAATGACAGATGAAATGAAATGATAGTGGAGAGTGTTGCTGGAATGAAATTTTGACAGGGAAAACCGGAGTACCCGGAGAAAAACCTGTCTGCCTCCGTTTTGTCCAGCACAGATCTCACATGGAGTGACCGGGATTTGAACCACGGACCCAGCGATGAGAGGCCGGCGTGCTGCCGCCTAAGCCACGGAGGCTTCACATTTGTCAGTAATATTGATTATTAATTTCTTAAGCAAAATCTTTGAAAAATAGACCTTGCTTGTCATAATGGGCCGGCCTCGTGGTGTTGGGGTAGCGCGGTTGCCTCTCACCCGGAGGCCCCGGGTTCGATTCCCGGCTCCGTCAGGGATTTTAGAAACTGACGCGAGGGCTGGAACGGGGTGCACTCAGCCTCCTGAGGACAATTGAGTAGCTGTCTGATAGTGAGGCAGTGCCCCGATCATGAAAACCAAGATTAACGGCCGAGGGGACCCGATGCGCAGATCACGCGTCACCCCAATATCTGCAGGCCAAATGGCTGGGCGGCGGTCGCCTGGTAGGCCTAGGCCCTTCACGGGCTGTAGTGCCAGGGGTTTTTTTTTTTACTATGGGAAAATTGCTTCTCAGTTTCAATGATAATACAATTACATTTTCAGTACAATATCATTTTAAAAGTTAAGTAAGTGCTATTGGTTTGGTGCAATACTTCAGTGTTGCCTACAAAAAGAGATAGACTATCAAAGAACACTCATAGCAAGGAAGAAACATATTTGGATGGAGTTTTACACCATGGATGCCATGATAACGACACACTGGAAAGAAGCAAACTATCAGCTCCGACACCTTGTTACCAGATATGCAGTTCCATCACTAGTGTTCACCCTTTCTTTGGTCACCGACCTCCAAGAGGACGGCTCAATTCAAGGAAAAGCTTCATACTAACGACGACAACAACAATGCTTAGGCCTACTGCTAAACCTGAAGTCGTTTGGACCCAGCTATGGTCACCCACAACACCACCAGAGTGGATGAAGGCTAAAGAGAGCCTTCCTACAGGCCATGACATGAACTAGGAATCTCAGCGATCACTTAATGGACTTCGGAGTGATGTTGAGAGATGCAGAGTTAGTCTTCATAAATTGGGGATATCTACAAGGATCGGACCTCTGCGATTGTGGTGAGAGGCAGACAATGTTACACCTGTGATCCTGTGAGCTGTGCCCATACTCTTGCAAAACACAAGAGTTAATCGCTATGGGAGTGGCTCATTTCTGGGCGAAGATCATCTAACCTGAGACATCTTTTCTATTCTTATTAGTGTATCCCTGCTTAGTATAAAACGAAGTCCCCGATTCTTGGATGTCACGGGTAATCTTGAGAACCACTGGATGGATTTTGATGCGGTTTTCACCATTCTGTAAAGGATATCTCGAGGAAGGTTTCTGTAGAAAATAATTAATTTGTGATCAGAGGAAGCCAAGCAGTAACGATTTCAGTGAAAAGTCGAAAAAAAACTGGCGTCCGTGCGCTTTTTAAGCTTACGCTAATACTATGAGTGTAAGAATTGTTCAGCATGAAAAGTTCTACAAAATAGCCTGGGAGAGTATATCTCTATCTTCAATAGTCTACATCACTCAATATAAGTGTTTTATGTTTTCATTTCTTCCAACAATCTCCATTCAATTACTGAGGCGACAGTTTACGAGCTAGCTAGGGGCAAGCCTATCACCCCAGTTACACCCTAGCTAGCGGGGGAGCCTATTACCCCAGATACAGCCAGGAACAAATTGTCGAGCCGTGTTGAGTTAAGACTTCGGAAAAGATTGGTTGTGTTCGGAGTCTCCCTGGAAGTGCAGCTCGGCCTTTCTTCATTTTGCCTGTGAACCTTATTTTCACAAAATACACAGTCAAGTTCAGATTGGACGGAAGGGGGATTTGTGTTTCATGCACCTCGCCATTCTTAAATTACGTCTGACAAGAATTCGTTGCTCATGCATCTCAATGACAATAGACTATAATTAATAGTCCAGTCAGCGTTTTAAACCCATCATGCCGAGACGTAAATCGGATATAAGTCGTAGTTCATTGACATCGAAAAATGAAAGTGCTTATCTCGTAATGGATTCATAACTGTTCCCGGGCGGGTTGCTAGTTGTATATAATATGTAATTGCTTCTGACTCGAATGACTAAAAATCACAAGTGTTGTAGGACTATACGTTTTCATTAGCCATGCGCGGAATGTAGGCTTGTCGTAACCTATGTGTGGGAAACTCTGTGAGAGATATCACGTGATGGGTTGTACAGATAGACTTATATCATTGACTCAATTCTGTTGTGAATCAACATGATTGATTATGTTTCGAACTGGCCATTGGCTGCATTATTAATTTAGTCGATTAAAAAGTGCTACTGAAAATATTTACGTGATTTAAAAGTGAAGTTTTAATTTATTTCAGCCATTCTATCTAGCCTATGTCTACCACTTATTAATCCCGTATGCATTACTGGTTCCATCAAATCAACTCCATGTCACTGGTTACCCATGCTGAGTCACATCTCTCCACCTCACTTAAGGAGGAAGCAAGCTCTACTAAGGGAAGCTAAGAAAATCTTTTCGTCACCCTCTTTGCCATTGAACCAAGAATTCTGCCATCCATCACAGCAACGACTGCAATCTAGAAGACCAGTAAGTGTCACTGCGGGGCAACTCGTTGCTGCTCGATTTGACCTAAATGAAAGCTGTAAGCATGAGTGGTAAACTAAAGCATTGGGAAAAGTGCCCACCATCTTGATCCAACACAGAAACCAAACGGTTTTGACTTACCGAGGAACCTCTGGTGCCGCATCAACAGGCTGAGGACTGGACATGGTTGCTGCAATTATTTCACGTACAAGTGGGGCTGGACCAGCTCACCAATGTGTGAGTGTAACCTGGAAGAACAGACGATCGAACATTTGGTTCAACGCTGTCCTCATTATTCGTACCCTGGCATTCCGGACGATTTGTTCGCTCTCACACCGGATTTAACCGAATGGTTGAGAAGGATGGACTTTAAAGTTTGATTAGGCCTATACCTTGTTATGTATAATTGTATATTGTATAAATTACCATATTGAGGGGCGTGGTGGCTCAGCGGTCTAGCTGTATGCCTCTCACCAAGGTGGTCGGGGTTCGATTCCCGGTCAATGCATGTGAGATTTTCGAAGTGAAATGCCATGTCCTGTGGTTCGGATTCCACGTAAAAAGGAGGTCCCGTGGCTCATGATCTCAAGATTAACGGTCACGTTAAACTACAAGCTTCCTTCCTTCCTTCTTAATTTACCATACGATTAAAATAAATAAATAAATCCCGTTTCCAACGGGGTCGGGGATGAGATGCGATGAAATTCCACTTGGCTGATGGTTTCTACGGCCAGATGCCCATCCTAACGCAACCTCACGAGAGGAGTTAATGAGAGATGAAATGAATGATGATGAATGAAAGTTCAATTTCAAGTAGTTCCAACTTTGGTACCCAGCGGCGAACGTTGGAACATGATAGAGCGTTCCTCACCAAATAACTACACACTACCAAGTGTACTAGTAGGTTCTCTTTCATGCCACAAATCTATGACATGGCTTCACTTCACCACCGAAGGATACATTCTGAAGGATTTTAACGCACTTAAAAATCCGACGACTCCGGCCGGGTTTGAACCCTTGACTTGTCCTATTTAAAACTACATGAGCGGCTCGGTTATTAGTAAAAATCAAGGATGGTAGTCCGATGATGAGCACATTCTGAGTGCCTCGTTCTGCGAAGTAATCTTGTAATCTGCCCAACATGACAAATTACACACATCAAAAAAAGTTTTGCATCACCTCGGTTCCCAGATCTCCGGCATATAGACGTTGACTGTGTATATTGTATCCAAGATACAGTCCCTTTGACTGTTCATAGATGTCACTAAAACTGCTCAAAGATGTAAACAACCATGCATGAGCAGGGCCTATTAGACGGAGGGGGTACGACAGCCGATCAGTTCCAGTCATTCCACCAGGACGAAGGTACGCTGCTCATGTTGTCTGTAGTTCTACCATGCCTAGAAGGTCAATACCGCAGTTCGATCGCGTCCGCATTGTTACTTTGTGTCAAGAAGGGCTCTCAACAAGGGAAGTTTCCAGGCGTCTCAGAGTGAACCAAAGCGATGTTGTTCGGACATGGAGGAGGTACAGAGATACAGGAACTGTCGATGACAGGCCTCGCTCAGGCCGCCCAAGGGCTACTACTGTAGTGGATGACCGCTACTTACGGATTGCCGCTCGGAGGAACCCTGACAGCAATGCCACCATGTTGAATAATGCGTTTCGTTCAGCCACAGGACGTCGTGTTTCAACTCAAACTGTGCGCAATAGGCTGCATGATGCGCAACTTCACTCCCGACGTCCATGGCGAGGTCCAGCTTTGCAACCCCGACACCATGCAGCGCGGTACAGATGGGCCCAACAACATGCTGAATGGACCCCACGGAATTGGCATCACGTTCTCTTCACCGATGAGTGTCGCATATGCCTTCAACCAGACAATCGTCGGAGACGTGTTTGGAGGCACCCTGGTCAGGCTGAACGTCTTAGACACACTGTCCAGCGAGTGCAGCAAGGTGGTGGTTCCCTGATGTTTTGGGGTGGCATTATGTGGGGCCGACGTACGCCACTGGTGGTCATGGAAGGCTCCGAAACGGCTTTACGATACCTGAATGACATCCTCCGACCCATAGTGCAACCATATCGGCAGAATATTGGAGAGGCATTTGTCTTCATGGACGACAATTCTCGACCTCATCGTGCACATCTTGTGAATGCGTTCCTTCAAGATAACGACATCGCTCGACTACAGTGGCCAGCATGTTCGCCAGACATGAACCCTATCGAACATGCCTGGGATATGTTGAAAAGGGCTGTTTATGGACGTCTTGACCCACCAACCACTCTGAGAGATTTACGCCGAATTTCGTTGAGGAGTGGGACAATTTGGACCAACAGTGTCTTGATGAACTTGTGGATAGTATGCCACGGCGAATACAGGCATGCATCAATGCAAGAGGACGTGCTACTGGGTATTAGAGGTAGTGGTGTGTACTGCAATCTGGACCACAAATGCTGAAAGTCTAGCTGTATGATGGTACAACATGCAATGTGTGGGTCTCATGAGCAATAAAACGAGCTGAAATGTTGTTTGTGTAGATCTCTATTCCCTTTGTATTTAACGGTTCCGGAACTCTTGGAACCGAGGTGATGCAAAACTTTTTTTGATGTGTGTAGTTTCGCATACGTGAAACACTCACACGCCCACAAGACCTTGGACGCTCAGATCGGTTCATGTTGCACGCGCTTCACCTCAGACTTGACCGAGGTATTAGGATAACATAAAGAGCCGGGAGGTAGGAGATCGACGCGACCATCGAAATTCCCCGAGCGCTTTGCTCTTCATCTCCAATACGTAAATGAGGTATTAGTACGGCATACAGTAGTAGGAGGTATTCCTACCAGCATGATGGCTTGGTGGTAGGACTGAATGTATATGTTATCTTATTGCCGTGTAACATAGTTATTTTGTGTATGTTGTAGAGTGTGTGTGTGATTGTAATTGAAAGAAGGATGGACACCGCCAGGGGCATAAGTTAGGCGCCACCCTGGCATTTTGCCTCCACACCGAGAACCCACGAAAACCCACTTCTAGTATTGCTGAGATGGGAATCGACCCACATTTTCTCAGTTTTGTCTCTACAATTCCAGGCCAGAATTAAATTTCTTGGCAAAGTCGGGAATCGAACCCGGGAACTCAAGAGATAACAGCCACTATGTCACACGATGACTCTCTTAGCCGTTGACAAGCGTTTGCCCTCAGCCCAGCCAAAGAATATCTGAACGAGTCAGGGAACCGTTCATAACCTCCTGTCAAGGCATGTGCTCCTAATCGGCAAGGAACAACTGAGCGAAGTACAAAGGGGCCTAGGTATTTATGACCCGTTCGTTATCTCAGAAACTATTCAAGATACAAAGCTGTATAGTGTTTATCAGTTGTAAATAGGAACGTGGACAGTACACTGATCTAGTTTCAGACAGATCAACTGATTAGGAAAGAAACTGTATTTTTAGCCTATTTTCAATTTTGAAAAAATAGGCTTATGAGATCACCTTTTGTCCGTGTGTGTGTGCGTGTGTGTGTGTGTGTGTGTGTCCCCCTAATAAAATCTAAACGGCTGGAGCGATTTCAATGAAACTCGGTAAGTTCATAGCCCTATTCCGGGCGACCTCGACCGTGCCCTTCAAATTTTGTTACGTCTCACCAATCCAACATGGCGGCTGTGCGAAATATTTCACCACCATTCAATATCTCCGAAACTATCCGGATATCACCCTGGAATTTATTACGGTGATAAAGGGAACTACTAGAAGTTCATCTATGTAACTTTTGAAAAACTGGTAACTACAAAACCAACATGGCGGTCACGCGAATTTGCGACTTTTAAATAGACGTTTCTCGCGATTAACCAACCAAACTCAATAAAACTTGGTACAGTATATGTTTATACACATTGTAATGCACCGACATCTAACTTCGTTCAATTGTTTACATAACCACAAGATGGCGGATGTGCGAAATATTTCGCCGGCATTCAATATCTCTGAAACTACACTGGTCAAAACAATTAGGGGATCATTCGAGATATCTAGGTACTGACGTATTGTCATCGGCAGAATGGCCTAAAATGGTTCGACGTCTTTCTGTTGGTTCTACGGAGTGGATAGAACCACATTACGGCAACCGAGATAGTGGTAATAACAGAAAGTTGCTACAGAGGGGGTTCGTGGGGACGTGTGTTTACTCTACCAAACGAATGACACAAGCAGTTGGGTTCAGATGGTGTAGAGAGCAGGTAGTGCAATGCAACAACAACGTGGCTTACCCGAAGGAATTGCATGGAGAGCCATAGGAAGGTTGGAAGCAGGACAGACACAGAGGGAGGTGGCTGCAGCTATTGGAGTGTCCCAAAGTGTAATTTCCAGGACCTGGACGCGATTTCAGACAACAGGAACCGTTAAAAGAAGGCCAGGCCGAGGTCGTCCACGGGTAACATCAGCAAGAGATGACCGTTATCTCCGGTTAACAGCCCGCCGAGACAGGAGGCCAAATGCAACTCAGCTGCAACGCACCCTCTAGGCGGCAACAGGACGTGCAATATCAACACAAACAGTCCTTCGGGAAAGTGGCCTCTACGCACGGAGGCCTATGGTGTGTGTCCCATTAAAACCACGCCACCGTTTAGCCCGCAGAAACTGGTTGGAGGAACATCAGGATTGGCGTCATAGCGAATGGCAACGGGTTCGGATCACAGATGAGTCAAGATTTTGTGTTCAGCCGGACAATCGTCGTTCCCTCGTCTGGAAAGAAAGTGGAACTCGGAACAATCCCACGTATTGTAACGGCTACCTTCGTCGTTGGATATCGCTCTACAAGTTGGGCGATCATTTATAACGTTTCTACAGATATTACACTCAAGACTCCTTAAAACCACCTCATCGTTCTTATTTAGCATTGGCCTGTCTAGACAGACGACATACACTTTATTAATTTAGATTTACTGGGCGCCAGTTATCGTAGAGATAACACATTAAAATTTTATTTAGCCACGGCCGCTCCCTTCCTTGAGCCAAGATCTATCATCGGAGCGTAGGGCAATAAACTTGCTCTATGAGATACTCTTTGCATTCCAACTATCCTATATATTCAACTCCCAATGAACAAGACTTTTTAACTAATACTGGTTTATTTACAACAAAATTATTAACATTTGATCTGTGGTTTCGAGCTGTGTACAATATGTGCATTAATATTCCCTAATTGCGGGGCAATATTGACTGTCTTCTCGCTAGCGCTGATCTTCTGTGTTGATAATAACTCGGTCCACATATCTGGTGCCTTGTGGTTCAAAGTCCATCTCGTTGGTCTGCTTGTAGTCTAATTTGAGATCTTACGCCAACACACGTTTATTGACCTTTGAAAACATATGTTTTCTTCTTCTCGTTGTTGTTGTTGTTGTTGTTGCTGCTGCTGCTTGTTTCTGAGTTTGATCACCATGGTAAGCAAATTTGAACAAACCAGGCTAATTGAATTCACTAAGTCCCATCTTACTGAGGGACTGGCAGAGTCTACGACTCACAAAGTCAGTGAGTGAGTGCGTGATCGAATATGTGAATGACAGAATAGAATCTATAGAATAGCCAGTGCTGAAGTCGCGCTGGGCTTTTATACACTCTGAATGGTCCCGATGTTTCGCGGCATAAATTTGCCCGCGACCCATCAGACCAATTATAGCAAAGCATTTCTCAGTCCTCAAGCGACGCTAAAACTTCTCCGAGCGGGAATACAGGCCCGCGTACTTCAAATATTCCACTCAGAACCCGCTATTCCTCTCGTTGCGCATTTATATATTCCACCGAAATCTTTCTCCAAGCCCTTGTCTCCAGTCAGCGTGGCTTCGTTCCAGAAATACATTTTCTTGCAATATGTTGCTTCACCGTCCGTAACTTCTTCCAACCATGCCCGTCCTGTCTTTACAATTTAACTAATAAAACAGCCCTAGACCTCTATAAAAACCCTGTTTCTTAATCTAAGCACTTGACAATATTATATATGACTATGGTAATGACGTGAATATGGTATGGCCCCTCCCTTGATATTAATGGGTGAATAAAACGATATAACTTTGATATTTCAATAATAATAATAATAATAATAATAATAACACAATGACTTTAAAAATAATAATAATAATAATTTGTACCGTAATCAAGATTACGTTACAAAACGTCCCCATGGTTTCATAAAGAATGTAATGAATGATGAAATCACAAATCTTCCCTTTAAAACTTAACAGGAAATACACTGAATATACATATATGACCCTTCAAATTACATACATAATGATTATACCCTTTTCATTTTCCTTGATTGATCTGCACTCTTCTTGCAATGTTACATAAACATTCTGATTGTCCTGTGCAGTCATACAGGATTTACATGCTACATTTGTTCTTGTAGTCCCTTACAATAACAGAACACAATATATATTGCTTCTTGTTTCACGCAACACAAGTGATTTATCTCACTTCCACCAATTCCTTAGAGCCACGACACGACTCTAATTATAAACACACGGCAGTCTGCCCTTCTTGCAGCACTTGCTCTTTTCTATGATATTTCCTCAGATTGAAAATGTTATATGTACCAATGACACAATTTTCCTGATCTTTCAATAAGTAGGCATTCTTTCCTATCCTCTTCGAAACGACATAAGGTCCAGTAAACAATAAAAACAGCTTTGACATTTTCCCTTCCAATGCACAAGATGGCAACGGCTTACGTAACAAAACTTCGCTACCTACTTCCAATTCGTCGTAGACCCCCTTCTGTCGGCGTTTCCTTTGGTTTCCTGACTTTACTAAGTTGTCCCTGGCCAACAGAAGATAATACTCCGTGGAGTGTCCCTCACCCGGATCTAAACCTATCATTCTTGCTATTTCGTTGGAGGGCTTCCTTCCATAACGAATTTCATATGGTGAACATCCCGTACTCTCGTGTAACACTGAGTTTAACCAGCGTTCGGCATCACCCAACCGTGAGAACCACGCGTTGTGTTTGTCGTGCACGTATGTACGGAATATTCTTCCAATGGATTGCATAGTCCGTTCAACCATGTTGCCTTGTGGATATCTAATTGAAGAGTAGATAATCCGGGTACCTAGTTCCGTCAGCTTGGTAGTCCATATTTTAGACGTGAACTGGCTTCCATGATCGCTAAGTATACTGAGTGGGCATCCAAACTCAGGAATATACTTTTCTGCTATCTGTTTGACACAACACCTTCCCGTAGCTTGTCTCAAGGGATATAATTTGACAAATTTACTGAATGCGTCAATTATTACCATTATAAATTGGTATCCGTATCGAGACTTCACCAGTGGCCCATTAAGATCAACACACACAAGCTCTCCCGGCTTCTTGGCTATTACCGCTTGATACTCTCCAATCAAGTGCCGATTTGAGTGCTTCGCGCGTTGGCAGAGATCGCAAGTAGCAAGAATCTTCCTTCCCATAGCTTTAAAAAAGAAATGCCCTTTAATGGCATACAGAACTTTCCTGGCTCCGAAATGACCCAATTGAGCATGAAAGAACCAGATTAAATCTTCCTGTAAAGATTCTGGTACACACACTTTCCACTCACCATCTCTATCTTTCCTAGATAGCATACCTTGATATAGCCCGTACTTGATCCTCCCTACTGATAACTCACCATCATTGCTGCTTCTCACCAAGCGGACAATGTCGCCTAATACTCTGTCTCTCTCCTGTTCAACAGACATATTTCGTAAACGTACTCTCTCATCCTCCTGCACTATACGTTTACCAACACACACTAAGATGCCTTCTTTCACTCCTATATTGATTTCACACTCTTCACTATGAATGTGTCTGCTCAGGTAGTCTGCTAAATTATTATTCGTTCCACTGATATGTTTGATACTGAAATCATATTCACTCATGGCTAGCGTCCAACGTGTCATCCTATTACTAGTTAACCTGCTAGATTTAATGAACGTTAGCGCCTGATGATCGGTCCAGATTTGAAAGTGCGTGCCTAGCACGTAAACCCTAAATTTACTCATTGAGTAAATAATTGCCAAGAATTCCATCTCAGTAATTGTATAGCGTTTTTCAGCCATTGACAAACCTCTACTTGCCAACGATACAATGCCTAACTGACCCTGATCATCGTATTGGCATAGGCAGCCTGCAATACCAACCTCTGATGCATCCGTGATTACTATAAACTCTCTATCATACCTAGGGTGTTTCAGCATCACTGTTCTACTGAATCCTTCTTTCAGCTTTCTGAAGGCTTCCTCGTGGACCTGTGTCCATTTCCACACACTCTTACTCTTCAACAATTCTCTAAATGGTTCTAATAACCCTGCATACTGGACAACAAAACGCCTGAAATAATTGAGAACACCAATAAATGACCTTAATTGCTTACTATTACGTGGAGACGGCATACTACTAATTTTCTCTAGCCTAGATGACTCTGGTGTAACACCATCTGCTGAAACAGTGTGTCCTAGAAAAGTTATGTGGTGTACACAAAATTCAGATTTTTCCAGTTTCAAAGTGAAACCCCCTTCCCATAATTTACGAAAAACTATACTCAAGTGATCTATATGTTCCTCGAATGTATGTGACGCAATAACTATGTCATCCACATAATTCGTAACAAACTCACTAGTCTCTGGACCTAGAGCCATAGATAAAGCTCGAATTAAGGCGGAACTGCTAGTTTTAGTCCCAAATGGTACTTTTTTGAACTGTAGGAGTCTATTCTTAAAAGCAAAGGCAGTTAAATACCTATCTGAAGCACGGAGTGGAACTTGCCAAAATGAGCTACTTAAATCTACTGTCGAGAACCACTTCCGCCCCTGAAAACGTTGAACTAATTCCTCCACTGTTTCAGTTCTCAGCTGGTCGCTTTCGATTCTGGTATTTAACATTCTGGCGTCTATGCACAGTCTCACTGAATTGTCTTTCTTGGCTACTACAACTAATGGATTTAAACAATGGCTAGCTGAAGGCTCAATTATGTCGTTTTCCAACATTAATTCTATCTGTTCTTCGACGGCTTTCATATATTTAGTTGCGACAGGATACCTAGGCCCTACGAAACTACTTGTGTCTTTAACGACAAAACTATGCTCATATAAGTGTGTTGCTCCGGGTTTTGAGCTGAAAATTTCCTTATATTTTATTAATACCTCATGCAACTGATGACCTTGCTCATCATCCAGCTTACACTGTGACAATGCATCATGGATCCTACTCTCAAGTTCAGACTCCATTGCAACCTGACACACCTTAAAAACTTTGCTCTCACTAGCATCTCCGCGGTCTACCTCATTTACTTCAGGAAACTCATCACTCACAACCACGTTGCTTTCTTCCTCAAACATACACACTTTCATCTGTTTGTCAGTCTTAGACACCTTATACGTAACCTGAACTTCTTTATCCTGCCAAAATAAACATATCCTGCCAAAATGAAAATCTAATTTAACTTGATATAATGATAACCATTCCGCACCGAGAATCACCGGATATACTAAATTTGGAACTGCCAAACAGGGCTGAAATTTAACTAACTCACTAATGTTAATTGGAACTGCGACTTGCTTAGATATTTTCTGAGACCTACGACCTACAGCTGTGACAATGAAAGTGGACTTAACTGGAATTATATCAACATGAATACCTTCTCTCATTACATCTTCCAAAAATCTTAAATTTATACAAGAGTTTTCGCTTCCACTGTCCAATAAAACATCAACTTCTTTACCCCACACATTAAGTTTAATTACTGGTGACATAATCTCATTCTCAACATTATCTAAATTTCCACCATTTAGGTCATAAAGCAGTTCTTCTCTAACATCTATATTAAAATCTCCTAAATACTCAATATTCCTAGGACATTGAACTGCAATCACTTCGGGCTGTCTGTTGACCTCACTGCAACCCGTTATTCGTTTAAATTAGGCCTACCTGCCCCTGATGTAGATTGTTGTTGTTGACCTGTACGTCTGTCTGGCCTAGTACCTTCCCCTACTCTGTTCAAATTCTCGTTCCTCGTATTTGCTGTGCGTCCCCCATTGTCAAGTCGTCTTTCGTAATTCGCATTCCTGCCTTGTTCTCTTCCCCTCTCTCTCTCACCCTGCCCGAAATTATCCCCTCTACTTATTGGCTTGCGTTCGGTCCTACTATTTTCAAGAGAGTCAAAGTTTTCCAATAGCTTCTCGAACCCGTCAATAGTAGTAATATTCTGCATGAAGAATGCTTCTTTAATTATATCAGGAAAATGCCTTAATAATGTTTTAATTACCTGTGATTCAGTCTCTAAACCTTCTAAATTCTGGCATATAAGTACATGCGCTAAGAAATACTCTGTGTACGAAACACCATCTCTCCTTTGGTACTTCCCAAAAATAATGTTACATCTTTCTCTTTCTTGCACATTTTCATTCCAGTATTTGGCTATGAACTTCTCTTTAAATTTTCTAAAACTAGTCATCTGGTATTTATACACACTGAACCATGACCTTGAATCCCTAACAAAAGATTTATCTAGCATCTCAAGTACTTGTTCCCATTGAACGATCCCCTCTTCTAAATCTTTAGCGAACTTCTTTTCTACTGTTTTTAAGAATTCCATTGGGTTATATGCCTTGCCTGTGAATACTGGCAAATCTGCCTCTTTAGTTAGAAATCTACTTAAATTTCCTATTTGTACATTACCGCTATTTGTTGCTATTTGCTTCTGACATCTCTGCAATTTCTCCTCCATTTTATCTGTCTTACTCGCTACTTCTTCACTGATACTGTTAAATTTACTGTTAACCTCTTCCCTAATTTCTTGATTATCGCTCTCTAGTTTATTTTCTAAATTACCTATTTTAGCAATATTATTATCACACTTGACCTTCATACTGTTGACTTCTCCTTCTAAGTCAACCCTAACCTTACTACATTTAATTTTCACTTCCTCGTCAATTTTATCAACTCGCTCCGACACTTGTTGCATTCTGGCATCAACCTTAAGTGACCATGATTCCTCCACCTCAGTAATCCTGTTTTCTAACTTATTGTGAAATTCTCGGCCTACTTCTTTAATTTGTCTATTGAAGTTCTCTGTAGCTTCATCAAACTTCTTACGTTGTTCATCTAGCTTCTTACTATGCTCAGTGAACTTAAGATCTATTGCTTTTTCTAATTGATCACTACGCACGTCAAATTTCTTACTTTGTTCCTTTTGCTTCTTACTCTGTTCAGCTAGCTTCTTACTCTGCTCCTCTAACTTAATACCTATGTTTCTGTTCTGTTCCTCCTGCTTCTTACTCTGTTCTGTTATCAGCATCGTCAGGTTTCGAAGCCAGGAAGGATTCTCCCCCTCATTACTCTGGATGTTTGTAGCCCCGTCTTGTTTATTTTCCTCAGTTTCCTGATTATCGCTTACTTTTGACATCTCATCATTGGTACCCTGCACATCTAATTTCGACATTTTAACTGATCTTATAATACTACGGTTTCTCAAATTTATGTTCCCCAAATTATCCCTGTGACTCATTACCCAAAAAACAACTCATCAAAGGAACACTCCTAATTTATAACCGTAGTTCCCTAACTTGATATATGCCTCTTTATTGAAAAACTCGGAATGAATGCAAAGAGTACTCGTTTATATCGTACATGAAAACAACTTTAAACTTTAACATACTTGAAATAAACTGGATTTATACATAATATCCATTCACTTCAGTACGATATTTCGTAGCCCCACATTGGTTGTGCCATTTGTAACGGCTACCTTCGTCGTTGGATATCGCTCTACAAGTTGGGCGATCATTTATAACGTTTCTACAGATATTACACTCAAGACTCCTTAAAACCACCTCATCGTTCTTATTTAGCATTGGCCTGTCTAGACAGACGACATACACTTTATTAATTTAGATTTACTGGGCGCCAGTTATCGTAGAGATAACACATTAAAATTTTATTTAGCCACGGCCGCTCCCTTCCTTGAGCCAAGATCTATCATCGGAGCGTAGGGCAATAAACTTGCTCTATGAGATACTCTTTGCATTCCAACTATCCTATATATTCAACTCCCAATGAACAAGACATTTTAACTAATACTGGTTTATTTACAACAAAATTATTAACATTTGATCTGAGGTTTCGAGCTGTGTACAATATGTGCATTAATATTCCCTAATTGCGGGGCAATATTGACTGTCTTCTCGCTAGCGCTGATCTTCTGTGTTGATAATAACTCGGTCCACATACCTGGTGCCTTGTGGTTCAAAGTCCATCTCGTTGGTCTGCTTGTAGTCTAATTTGAGATCTTACGCCAACACACGTTTATTGACCTTTGAAAACATATGTTTTCTTCTTCTCGTTGTTGTTGTTGTTGTTGTTGTTGCTGCTGCTGCTTGTTTCTGAGTTTGATCACCATGGTAAGCAAATTTGAACAAACCAGGCTAATTGAATTCACTAAGTCCCATCTTACTGAGGGACTGGCAGAGTCTACGACTCACAAAGTCAGTGAGTGAGTGCGTGATCGAATATGTGAATGACAGAATAGAATCTATAGAATAGCCAGTGCTGAAGTCGCGCTGGGCTTTTATACACTCTGAATGGTCCCGATGTTTCGCGGCATAAATTTGCCCGCGACCCATCAGACCAATTATAGCAAAGCATTTCTCAGTCCTCAAGCGACGCTAAAACTTCTCCGAGCGGGAATACAGGCCCGCGTACTTCAAATATTCCACTCAGAACCCGCTATTCCTCTCGTTGCGCATTTATATATTCCGCCGAAATCTTTCTCCAAGCCCTTGTCTCCAGTCAGCGTGGCTTCGTTCCAGAAATACATTTTCTTGCAATATGTTGCTTCACCGTCCGTAACTTCTTCCAACCATGCCCGTCCTGTCTTTACAATTTAACTAATAAAACAGCCCTAGACCTCTATAAAAACCCTGTTTCTTAATCTAAGCACTTGACAATATTATATATGACTATGGTAATGACGTGAATATGGTATGGCCCCTCCCTTGATATTAATGGGTGAATAAAACGATATAACTTTGATATTTCAATAATAATAATAATAATAATAATAATAATAATAATAATAATAATAATAATAACACAATGACTTTAAAAATAATAATAATAATAATAATAATAATTTGTACCGTAATCAAGATTACGTTACAGTATGTGCAGGAAACAGCACCATGTTATGGTGGTGGACGAATGGTGTGGGCAGGAGTCAGTATTGGCGGACGTACGGTTCTCTATGTCGTTCAGAATAGCACTATGACTGCTCAGAGGTATCGATACGATATCCTTCAACCGTTTGTTGTGCCCTACGCTGGTGCCATAGGGGATGGGTTCATTTTGGTGGACGATAACGCACGTCCCCACAGAGCTGCACTGGTGGACAACATGCTTGATGACGAGGGCATTGAACGAATGGAGTGGCCAGCTTGTTCGCCGGACTTAAACCCGATTGAGCATGTCTGGGATACAATTGACAGACGCATTGCAGCCAGACCAGCACCTCCCACAACGGTTGCCGAGCTGGATATTGCATTCATGGAAGAATGGCCAAATGTCCCACAAGAGCTGATTGATAACGTCATACTGTCAATGCCACGCAGGTGTGCAACTCTCCTGGCCGTCCGAGGTGATCACACACAATATTAGAGGGCAACGAGAATGACTTTTTCAGTATTATGGTAGCCCCATAGTGCCTCGCCCTAAGTAAACGCTATGTAAACCTCCAGTAAAGAGTTGAGACAGCACAATACGTACTGTAGCACACACAAATTACAATTGTAACCGAACTCTGAATAAAAGACGATACCATATGTATCTTGTGTATGATATCTCACCTGATCCCCTAATTGTTTTGACCAGTGTATTAGTGGTATCACCGTGAAATTTTGTACGGAGATAAAGGGCACTATTGGAAGTTCATCTATAAGACTTTCAAAAACCAGTTAACTACAAAACGAACATGGCGGCCAAGCGAATTTGAAAATTTTAAATAGACCTTTCTCGCGATTTAATGTACCAAACGCAATGAAATCTGGTACAGGAAATGTTTATGCACATTGTAATGCACTGGTAGGCTATCTAATTTAGTTCAATTGTTTACATAACCTCAAGATGGCGGCTGTGCGAATTTCGAAAATTAAGTTTTTATTTCTTGGGTCGTATTCATGCGATCGAAGTGAAAGTTTGAATAATAAACCTACGCAATAATTTTCCTTTAATGGTACATGACTCTATGGCCTATACATTTAACAATCCAACATGGCAACCATCCGAAATATTTAGACGGCTCTGAATATCTACGAATCTATTATAGCAATCAAACTGAATTTTTTTATGTTCATAGGTGCTATGAACTTAAGTTCGCCTATAGGACTTTAAATAACCTGGTGATCACAAATCCAACATGGGGGCGACGCAAAGTATAAATATTCACATGAACGTTTCTCGCAATTTAACCATCCGAGTGCAGTGAAACTTGGTACAGTAAATCCTTATACGAATGTTAATCCACTGGCATCTAATTTATTTCAATTGTTTCCATAACCACAAGATGGCAGCTGTGCGAAATTTTAGAAACTCGTTTTTACTTCTTGTGTCCTAATCATGCAATTGAAGTTTGAATGCTCCACGCACACAATAATCTTTATGTAACAGTACATAACTTTAGGACCTACATATATAAAATCCAACATGGCGACCTACCGAAATATTTAGACGGTTCTCAATATCTTCGAATCTATTACAGCAATCAAACTGAAATTTTGTACGTTGATAGTGGCAGTTAACATAAGTAGGATATATGAAAATAGGCTGTGCGAAACTACTTGTTTTAAAACATAGCTTTTTTTTAAATCGAAAATTATACCCATTTCTTGTTATAAAATGAATCCTACCAGTGATCAGTTTATTGTATTGAATAATGTGTATGAATATTGTAGGCCTACTTCTGTTGTGTCCAGTTTTTGAGAAAAAGGGACAAATGTAGGGGGGGGGGATACTGAGTTCAAGTATCAAGACAAGTCCACACACATTTTGTTTGCTGATGAACTGCTAGAAGCACGATTCATCATAGTCTGAGCCTTCTTCTTCATCCCTGAGGCCTAAGTTCTTCCTTCTCCTCTTCTTTCTTGCCATTTTAGTCATTTGTTCAGCCGCAGTTTCCGCCTTTTGCACTCGTAGTCTGTCAAGCTGCAACAGGGCTCTTCCTGTGTTATGTCCTATGCACTTAAAATTTAAAAAAATGACTGTATTAAATGACCTAAAAATTTGAAAAATGCACTATAAAATGGAGAAACTGAACTGAGACAAGAATATACACCCCTTCCCCTTTCTACCCAGCCACAGCTGACCTTGATCAACAGAGTGGTTACCCACTCTCAATATCTACGAATCTATTACAGCAATCAAACTGAAATTTTGTACGTTGATAGTGGCAGTTAACATAAGTAGGATATATGAAAATAGGCTGTATAGTTCTTTCTCGGAACTACTTGTTTTAAAACATAGCTTTTTTTTAATCGAAAATTATACCCATTTCTTGTTATAAAATGAATCCTACCAGTGATCAGTGACAAGAATATACACCCCTTCCCCTTTCTACCCAGCCACAGCTGACCTTGATCAACAGAGTGGTTACCCACTCTCAATATCTACGAATCTATTACAGCAATCAAACTGAAATTTTGTACGTTGATAGTGGCAGTTAACATAAGTAGGATATATTCCGCTAATAACTGGTTTGCGACGAAAACAAGAGCATCGTTATTTCTACGACACCGTTCTTCTACTATTAAGTCAACCCCTGGCACTATATAGCCCATGACGGGCTAAGGCCGACCAAGCGACCACTCTTGGATTTCGTGATCGGGGCGCTGTCTTACTGTCAGACAGCTACTCAATTGTCCTCACGAGGCTGAGTGCACCCCGTTCCAACCCCCACGTCAGTTTTTAAAATCCCTGACAGAGTCGGGGATCGAGTCCGGGGCCTCCGGGTGAGCGGCAGGCGCGCTACCCCAACTCCACGGGGCCGGCCTCTTCTACTATTAGCAATACCGAAATAAATAATCTTGTATCAGCTAAGTTACTAGCTTCTTCTTAACTCTGAGAGACGTAACTCCCTCATATAAAGCTGGGACATGACAAAATTGGAAAAAAATACCTTAAAAGGCCGATTTCTCTAAAATATGACAAAACAAAAAAACCACCAAACTCAAAAAATGCTCTTAAAATGGAAAAATAGCAAATAATGCAAAAAGATGCAAAATAAAAATGACATATTTGAATACGGGGCGGCCCGTCCGGGGTTTCTATGTATTTCAGCATTGTTTTAGACAACTAAGTAAAAAGATGACATGTCATCAAATACGGGCCTTAGATTATGTCCTATCTTCACCCCCCACCCCCCCCCCCCCCCCTCGCGCTCATTAAGGACCTTGATCCTACCCTCATTTTCAATGATTTCATGCCAACAAAGACATTTTTTTATATTCGAGACCAAATAATGTTGTTGAATGCTTCGTTGACATTCTGTGTCGGTCCATGAAGACACTCTTTTATTAAGTTTGTGTGTGCCAAGTCCCTGTACACTGGTTTGATAGCCGCCATAACTGCCTCAGGCATGGAGTGTTTATGCTTGAGCTCATTCAGTGTGTAAGCTTCCTGTTCTCTTATGTAGCCTACTAACACTATGTATTCGGTGCAGGTGGGCACAGCAGGTGAACTAGACAATCTATGGAAGTAGGTTGCCCACACAGCCCTTCTCATTGATTCTAAATCATGAGTATTTTCTCTGATAGCTTTTCCATAGTAGACTACTCCTAGAGTTCATCTATGACCTCATCGGTAAGCCTTCCAGTATTCTTTATGCTCTTGCCATCAGATAATTTTGTGTCACGCAGTTTACTTTTCAGCTGACGAAGTCGTGCTCCCATTCTCTTCTTTACGTGACCTACACCCTCCATCTTAGTAATAGGTTCCTCATAAGGTTTACTATTCAAACCTGTGTTGTGAAAGATTAGCAATATCCATAGGACACAAGAAATAGAAGCAAGATTTTAAAATTTTGCATAGCCGCCATCTTGAGGTTATGAAAACAATTGAATTTAATTAGATGTCAGTGGATTAAAATATGTATAAGCATGTATCGTACCAAGTTTCACTGCGCTCAGATGGTTTGGGTCTAAATCGCGAGAGACGTCCATTTGAATATTTACATTTCGCGTAGCCGCCATGTTGGATTTATGTTCGCTTTGTTATTGAATGTCCCATAGATAAACTTATGTTAATAGCCTGTAAAACATACAAAATTTCAGTTTGATTGCTACCATAGATTAGCCTAGTAGATATTGCGAACCGTCAAAATATTTCGGAAGGTCGCCATGTTGGAGTTTTATATATGTAGGCCATAGAGTTATGCACTATTAGATGACTATTATTGCGTAGGTTCATTATTCAAACGTCAGGAGAGAACTGCAGCAGCCACAAGACCAATCTCAGCCATAAAGGACCTTCCAGCTCTGTCCCTAGTTACAGCAATGATACTTTTTAACGCCGCCATATCCCCTATAGTAACGTACGGATTAGAACTGATCTGCGAACGTCTAAAACTCAGTGACTTTGAAAAAATAGAACGAGTCAAAGCCCGCTTCCTCAAAAATGCACTGAGAGTGGGAAAAGCAGCACCAATAAGAATGGTCTGTAGACTAACAAAGGAGACCTACTACGCAGAAGACCTGAGGACCCAACTGCTTCTACCAGCTACAGAACATTACTCTAAACATCTGGAGAGGAGGAAAGCCAAAAGCGAAGATATAGATCCGGACTTCTACGCTACAAGCGCCATGGTGGACAGGAACTGGATGAAGGAAAACCAGGAACTGAGACATGTCGTGACGAGACACACCATCCACGGTTTTCATCACAGAGTGTGTGCAACAAAATCGTACCACAACCCAAGCGAAAGCTGTGTATGTGAGCTGTGTAACCAGAAATGTGACAGGTACCAGCTATCAAAGTGCTCCAAAAAACATTATCATTGACCGAGTACAGTAAGATGTAATTTCTCTTCTTTTGGCCTTTCGGCTGCAAAAAATTCTTAATTATTCAAACGTTAACTTCGATCGCATGATTAGGACACAATAAATAAAATATTAATTTTTAAAATTCGCACAGCCGCGATTTGAGGTTATATAAACAATTGAACTAAATTAGATGTCGCTGCATTCCAATGAGTATAGGCTAAACATTGGTTAAATCGCGTGAAAAGTCTAATTAAATGTTCGCATAGCTGCCATGTTCGTTTTGTACTTAACAGGTTTTTAAAGATCGCATAGGTGAATTCCAGTAGTACCCTTTTATCATCGTACAAAATTTCAGGGTGATACCAGTAATAGTTTCGGAGATATAGAATACCGGTGAAATATTTCACACTGCCACCATGTTGGATTGGTGAGATGTAATAATATTTGAAGTGCACGGGCGGGGTCGGACAAAGTAGTAGTATGACCTTACCGAGTTTCATTGAAATCGCTCCAGGCGTTAAGATTTTATCGGGGGGACAAACACACACACATACACACGGACAAAAAAAGGTGATCGCATAAGCTTAGTTTTTCATAAATGAAAATAGGCTGAAAATCATTTTTGTTGAATTGGCCTACCCCCAAACATATCTCCAACCGAGACATGTGTGAGGGAATAACCTGCTGCTAATACCTGTTCTCCTAATAGTCGGGAGCGACAATCGAGCAAGTACAAGGACACCGATAATAGGCTAGTGGGTGTTTTTCTCATAAACTAAGCGCCTCCGTAGGCGGCAGCACGCCGGCCTCTCACCGCTGGGTCGTTGTTCAAATCCCGGTCTCTCCATGTGAGCTCTGTGCTGGACAAAGCGGAGGCAGACAGGTTTTTCGCAGGGTACTCCGGTTTTCCCTGTCAAAATTTCATTCCAGCAACACTCTCCACTATCATTTCATTTCATCTGTCATTCATTTAATCATTGCCCCAGAGGAGTGCGTCAGGCCTCGGCAGCCGGCACAGTTCATATCCTCGCCGCTAGATGGGGGCTTCATTCATTCCATTCCTAACCCGGTCGGAGGCTGGAAGCAGGCTGTGGATTATCATTTTCATTTAATTTTCATCTCAGAAACTATTCAAGCTCTTTTTAGCCTACTTTTCACATTTTGCAAAAATGAGGAAAAAGTAGACTTATGAGATCGGGCAAATGTGTGTCTGTCTGTCTGTCTGTCTGTCTGTCCTTCTGTCTGTCTGTCTGGCTGGCTGTGTGTGTGTCCCCCCCCCCCCCCTATCAACTCCTAAACGGCTGCAGCAATCGAAACAAAATTCGGTAGGAGTAAAGATCTACACCTGAATATCTCACGGCCATATTTGAAAATGATGTCAGTGCTACCAACTGCTAAAAAATCGCAATTGAAATTTGAGCTCCATGTTGGATATCTTGGAAAGTATGAATGGGAGCTATTTCAAAATTGGCACACGTACAGATCATAATATTTCAGTTTAATTTCCAGGAGGCCAAACATGGCAGTGTTGCCAAAATGATTATAAGCCTCCTGATATGTCCAATTTTTAAATGCATATAACTTCTACACTATCAATTGGATTTCAACCAAATTTCGTATGTTGTATGTGTACATAACCAGATATGACTGAGCGTATTCTTAAGACCTACCAGGGCTGCCAACTGTTAATAAATGCTCCTAATTTATTTTATCCAAATACCAATATATCAGAAAGTATGCAAGACGACAGCTTTAAACTATGCACACGTATAGTACCTGACATTCTATATTAATTTGGAGTAACTTATATACGTCAGTGCTACCAACATGATTCTAAGCCTGCTGATAGGTCCAACTTTAAATACATGCAACTTCCATCCTATCATTTGGATTTCAACCAAATGTCGTACGTGTTATGTGCACCATAACAGATATGACTATGCGTATTCTAAGGAGCAACCAGGGCTGCCAACTGTTAATATGTGCTGTCCCTATTTTTGTTACCCTAATATCAATATATCAGAAAGTATGCAAGCCAATAGCTCTAAAATTTGCACACGTATAGTACCTGGCATTCTAGACGAATTTGGAGTAACTAATATACGTCAGTGCTGCCAACATGATTCTAAGCCTGCTGATAGGTCCAATTTTAAAATGCATGTAACTTCTATACTAACTAATGGATTTCATTCAAAATTGGCACAACAATAGATCATATTATTTCAGATTATTTCTGACCAATACATGCATGACATTGTTGCCAACATGATTTTACGCGCGCTGTTAGATCCAATGTTTAACTGCATGTAACGTCCATGTGATTCATTGGACTTCAACCAAATTTTGTATTTTGTACCTTAAGAGATGGAACTAAGAATATATTCAGTCATCAGGGCTGCCAACTGTAGTGCTCTATTAGGATACATTATGCCAGGTATACAGAATTTCGAACTAATTGGAAATTTCGATATTAGCAACTTAATTTCGTCATTATTCTAGATAGGTTCATATTCTGTAGAATAATCATTGGCATGAAAAGTAGGCTGTATAGTTCTTAACGGAACTTCTTGTTATCAATTGTAAATGAAATCTTTGACAGTATGTGACCTAATTTCAGGCTGATCAGCGTGACTACGAAAGGAACGTATGTATCATTTTATCTTTAAATTGCCAAGTATTTAATGAAAACTACACACATTTCTTGTCATGAAATGAATTCTATCAGCGAAATAGAGCACACTGAAGGAAGATCCACATAATCAGTAGGCTACATTATATTAAACTAGCGGACCCGTGCGAGAACTGTCGCCCGGCTTTACTGTTATGCGGGCTTCAATAAATAACCTATGTATATTTGTTTAAACGCACTTTTTAAACAAATTGTCGATATTTATGAAATCAGAGAGCAATTCATCCATCACTGCTGCTGGTTGCACAATGGGTTGTGTGTGCCCCATGTGTACAGACTACCCGCCCGGTCCTAGTGCTATGCGGCTGTACACTACACAGTTCTGCCAGGGGCTATCGTCTTGTTTAGCCTACTTGTTTAAAAGCACTTTATAAACAAATAAATATATTTCCGTTGAATTTTCAAGAAATGCAAGATTTTTCCTGTAGCCTACTATTGAGAAGATTTGTAAGATTTTGGTACAAACCACACCTTCTAACTCCCTCTGGTTTAGGAGCTTGAGTTTTATGAAACATACACCTTAGCGTATTGGGTAGATAATGGGCTATTATACTTATGCTGTGTCGTTTTATACGCTGAAAATAGGATTTTATGAATACGTAGTCTAAATACCAACAGCAAGGACAGCATTTCCAGCAAACTCTGAAATTCATGTTAGTATGATGATTATTAAATCGTCTACGTTAAAAAGTGTCAATGTGTTGGGCACTACGCTGCTGCTAGCGCCAGTGCCTTGCCCAACAGGCGGCTAGCCAGAGTGCCCCTGCCGTCACACGGCGCATGTGAAGTTCCAATCTGTAGAGAAGGCTCTCGCTGTAGAAACGCGCTGGAGAAATCAAGTTTCATCTCTATAGAAGCATTCTTAAATAGGCTAAAATAGGCTACTCTGTATAACCATCTAACGTTTCATCACATTTGTCAGTTAGGGTGACTCTACCCATGGTTGGACGGTTACCAGTGGATGTCTCTCTGTCTGTTAGGTAGTCAGCCCGAAGGTTGGTTGGATCCTCAAAAAGTAGCGCCGTTAGGTTATGCGGGTGTTCAACCATTTTTAATTTCTTAAACAAAATCGTTGAAAAATTGGAATTTCTTACCTTATGGGAAAATTGCTTCTCAGTTTCAATGATAATAAAATATCATTTTCAGTATAATCTCATTTTAAAAGTTTAATAAGTGCGATTGGTTTGGTGCAATACTTCTGTATTTCGTACAAAGAGGTAGTCAGAGAACACTCACAGCAAAGAAAAAAGATTTTTGGATGGAATTTTACACCATGGATACCATGATAACGACGGATTGGAAAGAAGCAAACTATCAGCATGTTACCAGATATGCAGGGCATGGTTTCCATCACTAGTGTTCACCCTTTCTTTGGTCACCGACCTCCAAGAGGACGGCTCAAATCAAGGAAGAGCTTCATACAATCAACAACAATGCTCACTGCTAAACCTGAAGTAGTTAGGGCCCAGCTATGGCCACCCACTACTCCACCAGAGTGGATGAAGGCTAAAGAGAGCCTTCCTACAGGTCACGACACCAACTGGGAATCTTGGCGATCACTCAATAGACTTCGGAGTGATGTTGAGAGATGTAGAGTTAATCTTCATAAATTGGGGATATCTACAGGGATCGGAACTTGGCGATTGTGGTGAGAGGCAGACAATGTTACACCGGTGTTCCTGTGAGCTGTGCTCTTACTCTTGCACAACACAAGAGTTAAGCTCTATGGGAGTGGCTCATTTCTGGGCGAAGATTATCTAACATGAGACATTTTTTCTTTTCTTATTGGCGTATCTCTGCTTGGTATAAAACAAAGTCCCCGATTCTTCGATGCCACGGGTAATCTTGAGAACCACTGGATGGATTTTGATGCAGTTTTCACCATTTTGTAAAGTATATCTCGAGGAAGGTTTCTGTAGAAAATAATTGATTTATGATCAAAGGAAGCCAAGCAATAACGATTTCAGTGAAAAGTCGAAAAAACCCTGGCGTCCGTGCGCTTTTTTGGCTTACGTTGGGCAAACCGTTAAAATATCAATATACTATGTGTGTAAAAACCATCAACCACAAAGCCTTCCCTCGTATCTCATCCCCGGCCCTGTTGGAAAGCGGGAATTATAAGGGGTAGACCACAATAAGTGCTATTGAACATATTTACGTGATTTAAGAGTGAAGTTATAATTTATTTCAGCCATTCTATCTATGTCTACCGCTCATTAATCCGGTTTCAAACGGGGTCAGGGATGGGATGCGATGAAATGCTACGTGGCTGATGGTTTCTACGGCCGGATGCCCTTCCTGTCGCCAACCTCACGAGAGGAGTTAATGAGAAATGAAATGAATGATGATGAATGAAAGTTCAATTTCAAGTAGTTCGAACTTTGGTCACCCAGCGGTGAACGTTGGAACTTGAAAGAGCGTTCCTCACCAAAGAACCTACAAATATTCTACACACTACCAATTGTAGTGGAAGGTTGTCTCTCTCTTTCACGCCATAAATCTGTGACATGTGCCCTCCGGCTGTACTTCCCCTCCGAAGGATACATACTGAAGGATTTTAACGCACTTAAAAATCCAACGACTACGGCCGGGTTTGAACCCTCGAACTTGGGCATAGCAGTTCAGCATGCTACCGACTACGCCACATAAGCCGCTAATTTATTTCAGCCATTGTCCTATTTAAAACTATGTGAGCGGCTCGGTTATTACTAAATCCAAGGATGATAGTCTGATGATGAGCACATTCTGAGTGCCTAGTTCTGGGAAGAAATCTCGTAATCTGTCCAACATGGAAAACTTGCTTCACACACGTGAAACACTTCACTCGCCCACGCCCAGATCGGTTCATGCTGCACGTTCTTCACCTCAGACTTGACGGAGGTATTAGGATAACATAAAGAGCCAGGTGGTAGGAGATGGACGCGACCATCGAAATTCCCTGAGCTTTTGCTTTTCATCTCCAATACGTAAAAGAGGTGTTAGTACGGCATACAGCAATAGGAGGTATTCCTGCCAGCACCATGGCTTGGTAGTAAGACTGATTGTATATGTTATCTTATTGCCGTGTAACATAGTTATTTTTGTGTATGTTGTGGAGTGTGTGTGTGATTGTAATTGAAAGCAGGATGGAGACCGCCAGGGGCATAAATTAGACACCACCCTGGCATTTTGCCTCTACACCGAGAACCCACGAAAACCCACTTCTGGGATTGCTGAGATGGGAATCGACCCACATTTTCTCAGTTTTGTCTCTACAATTCCAGGCCAGAATTAAATTTCTTGTCAAAATTGAGAATTCCAGCAACACTCTCCACTATCATTTCATTTCATCTGTCATTCATTTAATCATTGCCCTAGAGGAGTGCGTCAGACCTCGGCAGCCGGCACAGTTCATATCCTCGCCGCTAGCTGGGGGCTTCATTCATTCCATTCCTGACCCGGTCGGAGACTGGAAGCAGGCTGTGGATTTTCATTTTCAAGCAAATCGTTGAAAAATAGGAGTTGCCTGTCTTATGGAAAAATTGCTTCTCAGTTTCAATGATAATAAAATGTCATTTTCGGTTCAATCTCATTTTAAAGTTAAATAAGTGCTATTGGTTTGGTGCAATACTACAGTGTTGCCTACAAAAAGGAGCAAACTATCAGCTCCGACACCTTGTTACCAGATATGCAATGAATGGTTTCCATCACAAGTGTTCACCCTCTCTTTGGTCACCGACCGACTGACCTCAAATCAAGGAAAAGCTTCATACAATCAATGCTCGCTGCCATACCTGAAGTAGTTTGGACCCAGCTATGGCCACCCACTACACCACCAGAGTGAATGAAGGCTAAAGAGAGCCTTCCTACAGGCCACGACACCAACTGGGAATCTTGGCGATCACTCAATAGACTTCCGAGTGATGTTGAAAGATGCAGAGTTAATCTGCATAAATTGGGGATATCTACAGGGATCGGAACTCTGCGATTTTGGTGAGAGGCAGACAATGTTACACCTGTGATCCTGTGTGCTGTGCCCATAGACTACTCTTGCAAAACACAAGATTTAAGCGCTATGGGAATGGGGCTCATTTCTGGGCGAAGATAATCCAACCTGAGACATTTGTTTCTTGTCTTATTAGTGTATCTCTGCTTAGTATAAAACGAAGTCCCCGATTCTTGGATGTCACGGATAATCTTGAGAACCACTGGATGGATTTTGATGCAGTTTTCACCATTCTGTAAAGGATATCTCGAGGAAGGTTTCTGCAGAACATAGGCTATGTTTTTATGATCAAAGGAAGCCAAGCAGTAACGATTACAGTGAAAGAATCGAAAGAAACCTGGCGTTCGTGCGCTTTTTAAGCTTACGCTGGGCAACCCGTTAAAAGTATCAATATACTATGAGTGTAAGAATTGTTCAGCATGAAAGGTTCTACAAAAAATTCTAGGAGAGCATATCTCTATCTTCAATACATTGCTCACTATAAGTGTTTTGTTTTCATTTCTTCAAACAATCTCCACTCAATTACTGATGCGACAGTTTATGAACTAGTTAGGGGCAAGCCTATCACCCCAGTTACAACCTAGCAAGCGGGCGAGCCTATTACCCCAGATACAGCCAGCAACAAACTGTCGAGTCGTGTTGAGTTAAGACTTCAGAGAAGAGTGGTTGTGTTCGGAGTTTCCCTGGACGTTAACTCATCCTTTCTTCATTTCGCCTGTGAACTTTTCGTTCCACAAAATAGGCTATACAGTCAAGTTAAGATTGGTCGGAAGGAGGATTTGTGTTTCATGCACCTCGCCTTTCTTAAATTACTTCTAACATGAATTCGTTGCACATGCAACTCCATGATAATATAACTAAGAGTTCAGTCAGTGATTTTAACCCATCAAGCTGAGACGTAAATCGGATATAATTCGTAGTTCATTGACATTGAAAAAAGAAAGCGCTTATCACGTAATGGATTCATAACTTTTCCCGGGCGAAGCCGGGGCGGGTTGCTAGTTGTATATAATATGTAATTGCTTTTGACTCGACTAAATAAAAATCAAAAGTGTTGTAGGACCGTACGGTCTCATTAGCCATGCGTGGACTGTATTATTTGTCGTAACCTAACTTATGTGTGGGAAACTCTGTGAGAGTTAACCCGTGATGGGTTGTAGGCTACATAGGCTATTTATTTATTTATTTATTTATTTATTTATTTATCGTATGGCTTTTATTTCCGGGAGTGTCCGAGGATATGTTCGGCTCGCCTGAGTCTGTAGCTGCTTCCAGCGGACACCCTAAAGGGTGAGCTACAAGTTCCGTTCAATTTCAAGTAGTTCCAACTTTCGCCACCAGATATCAATGATACCTAGAGGTGAACGTTGGAACTTTGATAGAGCGTTCTGACGAAATCTAACCTAACAATTTTGCTTTACACAAGTTTAGTCTGTGAAGGGATCTTTTACATGCCATAAATCTATGACATGGGACCGCCGGCTTTACTTCGCCTCCGAAGGAAGGCATACTGAAGGATTTTGAACGCTCTTAAAAAATCCGACGACTTCGGCCGGGTTTGAACCCGCTATCTTGGGCATATCAGTTCAGCATGCTACCGACTACGCCACCGAAGCCGCTAGGCTACGGATAGACTTATATCATTGACTCAATTCTGTTGTGAATCAACATGATTGATTATGTTTCGAACTGGCCATTGGCTGCATTATTAATTTAGTCAATTAAAAAGTGCTACTGAAAATATTTACGTGATTTAAAAGTGAAGTTTTAATTTATTTCAGTCATTCTATCTAGCCTATGTCTACCACTTATTAATCCCGTATGCATTACTGGTTCCATCAAATCAACTCCATGTCACTGGTTACCAATGCTGAGTCACATCTCTCCACCTCACTTAAGGAGGAAGCAAGCTCTACTAAGGGAAGCTAAGAAAATCTTTTCGTCACCCTCTTTGCCATTGAACCAAGAATTCTGCCATCCATCACAGCAACGACTGCAATCTAGAAGACCAGTAAGTGTCACTGCGGGGCAACTTATTGCTGCTGGATTTGACTTAAATGAAAGCTGTAAGCATGAGTGGTAAACTAAAACATTGGGAAAAGTGCCCACCATCTTGATCCAACAAAGAAACCAAACGGTTTTGACTTACCGAGGAACCTCTGGTGCCGCATCAACAGGCTGAGGACTGGACATGGTTGCTGCAATTATTTCAGGTACAAGTGGGGCTGGATCAGCTCACCAATGCGTGAGTGTAACCTGGAAGAACCGACGATCGAACATTTGGTTCAACGCTGTCCTCATTATTCGTACCCTGGCATTCCGGACGATTTGTTCGCTCTCACGCCCGATTTAACCGAATAGTTTGATTATACCTTTTTATGTATAATTGTATAGTGTATAAATTACCATACGATTAAAATAAATTATTCAATCCCGTTTCCAACGGGGTCGGGGATGAGATGCGATGAAATGCAACGTGGCTAATGGTTTCTATGGCCGGATGCCCTTCCTGACGCCAACCTCACGAGATGAGTTAATGAGAGATGAAATGGATGATGATGAATGAAAGTTCAATTTCAAGTAGTTCCAACTTTGGTCACCCAGCGACGAACGTTGGAACTTGATAGAGCGTTCCTAACCAAATATAAATGACTAACTACACACTACCAAGTGTAGTAGTAGGTTCTCTTTCCTGCCATAAATTTGGCTTCACTTCACCACCGAAGGATACATTCTGAAGGATATTAACGCACTTAAAAATCCGACAACTCCGGCCGGGTTCGAACACTTGACTTGGGTATAGTTCAGCATGTTACCGACTACGCCACCGAAGCTGCTGATTTATTTCAGCCATTGTCCTATTTAAAACTACATGAGCGGCTCGGTTAGTATTAAAAATCAAGGATGGTAGTCCGATGATGAGCACATTCTGAGTGCCTCGTTCTGCGAAGTAATCTTGTAATCTGTGCAACATGGCAAATTTGTTTCACACACATGGCACACTCACACGCCCACAAGATCTTGCTTGCAATGCCCAGATCAGTGCATGTTGCACGCGCTTCACCTCAGACTTGACCGAGGTATTAGGATAACATAAAGAGCCGGGAGGTAGGAGAGATCGACGCGACCATCGAAATTCCCTGAGCTCTTTGCAGTTCATCTCCAATACGTAAAAGAGGTATTAGTACGGCATACAGCAGTAGGAAGTATTCCTGCCAGCTTCATGGCCTGGTAGTAAGACTGAATGTATATGTTACATAGTTATTGTTGTGTATGTTGTAGAGTGTGTGTGATTTTAATTGAAAGAAGGATGGAGACTGCCATGGGCATAAATTAGGCGCCACCCTTGCATTTTGCCTCTACACCGAGAACCCACGAAAACCCACTTCTAGTATTGCTGAGATGGGAATCGACCCACATTTTCTCAGTTTTGTCTCTACAATTCCAGGCCAGAATTAAATTTCTTATCAAAGTCGGGAATCGAACTCGGGAACTCAAGATATAACAGCCACTATGTCACACGATGACTCTCTTAGCCGTAGACAAGCGTTTCCCCTCAGCTCAGCCGAAGAATATCTGAGCGAGTCCGGGAACCGTTCATAACCTCCTGTGAAGACATGTTTGGGTTTCCTAAAAATCCACAATTGAAAGCCATATGGGAACGTGCTATTCCTCGAGCCGATTGGGTACCTACGAAATATTCCATCGTAGGTATTAAACACTTTCTTCCTGAGGACGTAAGTTATGCTGAAAAATACAAGGATGGTGATGGAAATAATAAGGAATTCACACGGAAGAAGCCTGTATTGTTACCTCGTGCGGTTCCAAAGGTATTCCCAAACTTACCATCGTATTTCAGTAAGTGCTCCTCCAAGATAAGGAAATCTCCTCAAGAAAGAAGAGAAGAAGAAAAAGAACGGAAAAAGTCTGCAGAGTAATGTGAGAAGACCCTTGCTGAGGAAGCCAACAAAATTACGACTTTCGAGTCCTTTGTTTGTGATATACAAAATAAATTGGTGGAGCATAAAACAGACTGGTCTGTAAGTACTAGTGAAAACTATTGTATTTTGCATAAATTAGATGTGTCAAGCATACCTAAAATAAGGGTAAACAATGATTTTACGGTCGAAATTCATATCAATGGAGGCGTAATTCCCAACGCTGTTGTTCTTCATTCTGGCTCTGTAATATTTCGAAATTCATTATTAATTAAGTGGAGTCAGTTATTCCAAGCAATATAATTTGGCCACGACTTTTTCTTACCTGGAAGTTCTGTAAGTTCACTAGTCGTCCAGATTAATAGTTTAATAGATAGCCTAAAAACTGACCTTGAAAACCAGGGAGACGAAACTTCAGAGATTCTGTTAAAAAAGTTAATGTTTCTGCAAGATCAGTTTACACTTACTTTTTTAAAGAAACCTAGATATAACGTCACTACAACTCTAAATGCATTCCTCATTTATATGCAGTCTACAAAGTGTTATAACGCAATTAGATTTAACCACATTTTATCCCTACCTCATCCCCGAGTTTTACAAAAATTAACAACTTCCTTCGCCATATCCCCGAAAGCTGATGAAGAGAACAGTAACTTTCTAAGTCACATTGTGAAAGATTTATCAATTTTAGAAAGGGTTGTAAATTTACAGATTGATGAAATACATGTCAAACAAACTTAAGATTTTAAAAATGGGCAATTATTTGGTGTTGCTACAAATGAATCTGTCGATTTAGCTAAGACAGTTCTGGCCTTTCTCGTTAGTTCTGCTTTTGGAAATTTGAAAGAGGTTGTTAAATTTGTTCCAGTGAAACATTTAACGGGTTTGCAACTAGCTGATATTGCAAAAGGTGTTATCAGGCAAATACAGGATTGTGGCCTAAATATTCTGTCTATCATAGCTGATAATAATGGTGTGAATCGTGCTATGTTCAAAGAACTAACCAAACATTCTGATAGTAATTACTGGTACCATATTGATGGAAGCCCCCTAAAAACCGTTGTTTTATATGACAGTGTCCATGTATTAAAAAATATACGAAATAATTGGCTGAATTTAAGTGGAATTGATAAGTCATTTATTATTCCTGTATGGAAAGATTTAGACTAATTTTCAAATGTTTTAAGTTCAGATGACCGTAACCCTGATTTTAAAGAGGTAACTCAAGCATCATTTAGTGACATAAGAGCGATCTACAAAAAGGAATCCGATTTACTGATTAAGTCTGCACCAAAGTTAACATTTAAATGTGTTTATCGAAATTCACTTGAACGCCAAAGGGTTTCTTTGGTTACAAACGTGTTTCACGAATCTACAGTTTCTGCTCTAAACAAGTATTGTTTTTTGTCAGAGAAATCCTAATGTAGTGGTCCATTGTTAATATTAAGCTGCCTCTCACCCATGTTGTTAAACGTAATAGTCTTCAAATGCCTTTCAAAAATCCCGAAGACAAAATGTTGGCTTTCCTAAAGGCATTCCTCCAATGGTTGTCCACGTGGAAAAAGAACGATGAAAATGATTCCTCAAAAAAGAGTTGAAAACGAATGAAACTTACAACGCTTTGTATGTAACAACCTATGTATTACGTGAGATTATTATTTATGCTCTACTGAATGTGAACCCCTCTTAGGCTATGTGTTAACTGGCAAATTTCAGAGTGACCAATTAGAATCCAGGTTTGGGCAGTACCGCCAACTAACAGGCGGCAACAATAATATATCACTTACCCAGGTAATGGAGGCCGAATTGAAAATAGGGTTGAAAAGCGTACTTGACCTTCATTCATCCAGGTATGGAGCAGTTACTTTTTCGAAAGAAATGATAATGTCCTCTTCCGATACAAATTCAGGAGAAAGTACAACACGTAGCCTTTCGTCAGCTACTGTTGACGATACCTTTTACAGTATTTTAGAAGACAAGTACACTGAAAACATACAATTCGATGAGTCGGGTTTTATATATGCCTGTGGTTACATATCGTTCAAGCAATGTTCAAGAAAAAATGTGAAGAATGTTTGGCTTTGCTTAGAAATAAAGAAAAGACAAATGACAGCTACTTCAATCAAATAAATAGGGGTGGACTTTCAGTTCCTGCAGATTTGATTTTATCAGTGTCTAAACATGTCGTTGGAATTACGCAGGCACTAATTTCTGATAAGTTTGAGGAACAAATTTTAAAATGTAAATGTAACAATCAACGCCAAGTAATTCAAAATCTTTGTCTACTCGGTATTTTATCAGATATTGATGATGATGATAATTGTTGTTTTAAGGGGCCTAACATCTAGGCTATCGTCCCCTGGTTATCAGATATTGAATTGTCAGAAACTGCCGAGAAAACTTGTACCTGTGGATGTAATGTTATGACAATAGTCACAAGTATTGTCTTAACATGAGTAACATTTTGTTAAATAATTACAGGAAGTTGAGGAATGAACGGGTAACTTGCTATAGTAATCGCAGAAAACTTGCTTTTTTTTTGTTGTTAGAGGCCAACCTGTTGTATAATTTGTAAATGTCAAATAAATATTGAAAGCAAATTGGTTTTGTTACTCCAAGTAAGCCCTACTCACTCTTGACAATCCTTTTACTTAAATGTTGAAAAGAACAAATATTATTTCGTTATTTCAATTTGTTTTCGTGGCGAAGCACACGCATCAACAGCTGGCCGGCTGCTATGGCCATCCCAGTTCAGAGAAGTGCAGCGTTGCGAGGTCGAACGCCGTGGCCTTCCGTAAAGCCGGCCATGGCTGTGCCCATACTCTTGCAAAACACAAGTGTTAATCGCTATGGGAGTGGCTCAATTCTGGGCGAAGATCATCTAACCTGAGACATCTTTTCTATTCTTATTAGTGTATTTCTGCTTAGTATAAAACGAAGTCCACGATTCATAGATGTCACGGGTAATCTTGAGAACCACTGGATGGATTTTGATGCGGTTTTCACCATACTGTAAAGGATATCTTGAGGAAGGTTTCTGTAGAAAATAATTTATTTATGATCAAAGGAAGCCAAGCAGTAACGATTTCAGTGAAAAATAGAAAAAAAAACCTGGCGTCCGTGCTCTTTTTAAGCTTACGCTGGGCAACCCGTTAAAAAATCAATATACTATGAGTGTAAGAATTGTTCAGCATGAAAAGTTCCACAAAATAGCCTGGAAGAGTATATCTCTATCTTCAATAGTCTACATCACTCAATATAAGTGTGTTATGTTTTCATTTCTTCCAACCATCTCCATTCAATTACTGAGGCGACAGTTTACGAGCTAGCTAGGGGCAAGCCTATCACCCCAGTTACACCCTAGCTAGGGGACGAGCTTATTGATGCAGCCAGCAACAAATTGTCGAGCCCTGTTGAATTAAGATTTCAGAGAAGAGTGGTTGTGTTCGGTGTTTCCCTGGAAGTGAAACTCGGCCTTTCTTCATTTTGCCTGTAAACTTTTGTTCCACAAAATACACAGTCAACTTAAGATTGGACGGAAGGGGGATTTGTGTTTCATGCACCTCGCCATTCTTAAATTAAGTCTAACAAGAATTCGTTGCTCATGCATCTCTATGACAATATAATTAATAGTCCAGTCAGTGATTTTATCCCATCATGCCGAGACGCAAATCGGGTGTAAGTCGTAGTTCATTGACATCAAAAAAAGAAAGCGCTTATCACGTAATGGGTTCATAACTGTTGCCGGGGGAAGCCGGGGTGGATTGCTAGTTGTATATAATACAGTATGTAATTGCTTCTGACTCGAATAAATAAAAATCACAAGTGAGAGTTATCACGTGATGGGTGGTAGGCTACAGATTGACTTATATCATTGACTCAATTCTGTTGTGAATCAACATGATTGATTATATATCTAACTGACCATTTGCTGCATTATTATATTAATTTAGTCTATAATAATAATAATATCGTATGGCCTTGGTACCGGGTGCAAGCATTGTCATTTGACACCCAAAGGTTAGCTTGCATGTCGAATTTCGTTGTTCCTTGAAGCATTATGAAAGTCAAGGAGGTTAGAAAGGCTATCTAAGCTCCTTGCACACTATAGCGCTTTCTAGTAGAGAAATGAGGAACTTTGTGTTGGCGGAAACTCCCGATATTTATTTTGCCGTAATGAACACGGCCTACTGAATTCAAATGGGTTCTTTGACATCGTATGACGTGGTGTCGTATTTTTGGCGCCTTTCAAAAATCACTTACCACGGCGAGGAGCGAACCATCAAGCGTGGGGCTAGTAGACCGACACGTTGACCACTCACCCACCGTGGCAAGAATCTAGTCTCTTAATAAGTGATATTGAACATATTTACGTGAATTAAAAGTGACGTTTTAATTTATTTCAACCATTCTATCTATATCAACCCCTAATTAATCCCGCTTCCAACGGGGTCGATTTATGGCATGTTAAAGAACCTTCTGGGTAGTTTATTGGCTGAGGAATAACCCACCCACCAAGGGAAGATGATTGAGAGAATGAAGTAGATTTTGGATTGGAAAAGAAGGATAGAAAAATAGGAGGAGAGTCCCACAAAATTAATAAGTTGAGATTTAAATACCCTTAGAAGCAGTTGCCAATGGAAATTAACTCTCGGATACCTAAAGTAGGTACGAGCTTGGTCTAGGCTAACGGGAACCGCAGCTAGGACTTGGGCGGTTTGCAAGAGAGAGGCTTTAGTATGTTTCCTTCCAAGCATGTATAAAAGTACTATGGGGAAGGGTGATGGTCTGGCAAGACTGAGAGGAACAAATTTACTGTATGTCTTCTCAAAGAAATTAGGTTTTTCAAAGTAATTCACAGAATGCCAATGATTTAACTCAGGTTTGGTATTTTCAATTTCCAAATTTATGGAGTTCCTGTAAGGGCGACCAAGTGTCTCTAAGAAGAAATATGATAAAAGATTATGCCTTATTGGGTAATCTTGGTAAATGAACCAATGGTTGCATTGGACAATGGCTAAGCTTTTACTCAGCGAGGAGCCGGCTAAAAGTTTAGACAAAAGGAAACACTTATCTTTTAGAAAATTGACCATAAGTTTTCGGAGAGGGTCTCCACAAGCAGGTAGTTGGCTTAGCGAACTTTACTTGCCTTACTGGCCAATTAGAATTAGCTATTAACGCTAAGAAGAACTTTGGTAAGGTGAAAATTAAGAGTTCTTGCTCAAATGCAACAAATGGTGAAAGCTCTATTAATGATTTTAATATCATTGAGTGAGGAAAGTCAAGGAAGACAGGATTTTGCCTAAACTTTATATTCGTAAATGAAAAAGCGAAGGGAAAAGATTTGTTTATTTTACAATTAGAAAAAATTTGAGGAAATTAACAATTATGCAATATAATTTTAATAAACATAGTTCATTTGAACTTTTTAACAAATAGGGTCGCAGACCTCTCAACATTAAACGGTTGCTCCAGGCAATTGACAATTTACAAGGTTTCAAACCTTACATGTTTTTAAAATCTTTCTAAGATTTGAGCAATGAAATAATTAAAGCTTAAACGTGAATTGGAGTACAAAAAGTGCACCTTAAGAAATTCAGGAGAGAATGTTCTAGAGAAAGTGACAACTTTGAAAATAAAAATAATAACAACATGAAAAATAAGATAGAAGTTCCTACAACTTCTTATATTTATACAGAATTAATATATGAGAATTATACAAAGAGGGCAGGTCACTTACTGTGAAACCTGAAGAAATTGAAAGGGAAAGTTCTAGACTTCCCAAGTTTGAGCAGGAATCACTCGCCAAATGGGACAGTTTCCATTTCGTGAAACCTGAACATGACTCGCTCAAGAGTTTAGAGAATTGTTTTCCCTGATTATGGGAAAGGAACAACGTGAATTTAAAACTTGTATCACACAAGCAATTATGCAGAATTTAATTAATGTTAAACTAACAAAGTTGGAAGGGCACCTCGTGGGTGACACCTTATAGAAAAGTTTCAATTTTATTAATAATGGTTGTTAGTAGAAGATTGAGGAAAGATCATTGGGATATAGGATCAATGTTCATGGCCGTATTTAATATAACCGGACGATCGCGACGCGGTAGAAACGCGGAGCAAGCACTGTTTATCACTATAGTCTATGAAGATGGATGCAAAGTTCACTATAGAAACACTGAAGTTTATGAGAAAAAAAGTTATTGCAATTAGGGAAATAATTGATTGCACTATAGGCGAGAGTCTATTTCTTGAAAAAGTTGTGATTTACAATTAAATGCGCCTTAGAATGTTCCAGAGGTTCCAGCGGTGGAAGAAAATTAGCTATTGCAAAAATTTATAAGGAAGATTCCCCATTTTAACTAGCATTTTCACAAGTGCGTGAACAATACTTAACGGCAATACTCGCAGATAGAGAATAAGATCTCGAAGGTTCCAGAACGACCTTAGCAGAAAATGGGGTTGAGAAAATCCAACGGAGGAATTAGCTTTATAATTATCCCACGTAGCGAGAGGGTTTCTCGTTTAAATAGCTTAAGACAAGCTCTTTTTTAGTAAAGTTGGCTTATACAAGCAAAAGCTCAACATGGCAAATCCCACGAGGAATGAGTATTGCCCCAAAATAAATGATTTCACACTGTCTATAAATTATAATTAAAAGCACGAGGAAGTTAAAACCATGAAGATGAGGTTAAAACTTTTAAAATGGTACTTATCTTGATTTCATGTTGAAGTCGAAGTTTCTGTTGAAGATTACTTAGCCAACATGGCGTAGAAGAGGTTGAGCCTCTTGGTTTGAGGAGGCAAGCTCGAGCGGAGCTTTGACTGAACGAGTCAACTGCAGACTAAGAAGTGAGAGCAGCTCAACGGAGCACGAAGGGACCAAGAAGGGGGGAAAGAGTGGGGGGTAGGAGACAAAAGGAGAACATATAAGCATTACCAACTTAAATACAAAAAATTTATCTTCTCTTGCTGAGCTGGTCTTCTAAGAGTTGATAACAGTTGATACTAGCGCAGCATGGTGAGTAAAGAAGTAGACGTAGTCCTCTTGCTCAAGGAGAAAATAGCTGGCGATGGTACAGGATCTGGTGGCCAAATGGATAAATAAGTCCACTAGCACCAGGAAGAATTGAGGAGCTTCAGAGATTCGCTGCGAGGTGACGCTAGGTGGGTCACAGAAGTTATATATCTGAAACATACTTATGAAGACATAAGAGATATGCCCAACAAGGAGAAAACAGATGATCACTGTTGGTGTTTGGCAAAGAGGAAGGAAGAAATGAACATGCAAAGAGCAATAGACTTTATTCTCTCGTACCGTGTATTCAAAGAATACACCATACTGGGGGGACAAACACCAACAGCGAGCAAATAAACAGTTACACATTTATTGGCAGCGGAGCGATCAAAGACAGTGGTCTTGTGATCGGTCCATTTGTGGTCAAGATTCTGGCCACCCTGACTCTCCCATCTCTCCCAGGGTAACACTTAGTCACTCTACAGGAAGTCCAGACTAGAGGGGGAGAAACATCCCTAACCAAGACCAAGTCCCCCACTTTAATGTCGGGACTGGAAAGAAACCACTTCTGTCTCCGTTGTAAGGAAGTTAAATATTCCAAGTTCCACCTTTTCCAAAAAGAATTACGAAGGGATTCAAGTTTCCGCCAAACAATAGGTAAATTGAAATCCCAGTAAGAATTGGAAAGAGGAGGAGGGGCAGAAAGAGAAGTGCCGATAAGGAAGTGACCAGGGGTGAGTGGAAGTAGGTCATCAGGGTCATTGGAAAGTGGAGTTAAAGGGCGAGAGTTAAAAACACCTTCAATCAAAACAGACAGTGAATTGAATTCTTCGTAAGTCAGGATTCGATTACCTAAGACTTTTCTTAAATGACGTTTAGTGAGCTTTACGCAAGATTCCCACCTACCACCATGATGCGGAGCGTAAGGAGGTATGAAGCGCCATTTGAAACCTTTTGAATAAGAAAAATTAGAAATTTGTTCCATGGCAGGAGAGGAAGTGAGAGCTTTCTTCCACAGGGAAGCTGCGCCCTGAAAGGTGGAAGCGTTATCAGAGAACATCTCAGAAGGAACACCACGCCTAGCGGTGAAACGAGAGACAGCTGATAAAAAATAAGAAGTAGAAGCATTCGTTACTAGTTCCAAGTGGATTGCGCCGGTAACCATGCAAACAAAGAGAGAAACATAAAGCTTACCAAACAATTTGCGTTTAGCTTCAGGAGAGTTTCGTTGATATTGGAACGGACCCATATAGTCCACGCCAGTTAAAGCAAATGGGCGTATAGGAGAAGAACGAAAAGAGGGCAGATCGCTCATTAATTGAGTGTTGATTTTAGGTTTCGCTTTGAAACAAGGAATGCACTTATGAATTACAGAAGAAACTTCATGAATTCCATTTATAATCCAGTACTTTTCCCTTAAGAGGCAAAGCAGAGTACGTGTACCAACATGAAGATTACGGTAATGAAAGTCACGTATAATTAAGGAAGTTACGTGATGTTTGGAAGGCAAAATAACAGGATGCTTTTTGTCCTCAGAGAGTAAAGATTGCGAGAGCCTTCCACCTACCCTGAGTAACCCATGGTCATCAAGGAACGGGGCTAAAGCACGGAGACGGCTGGATTTGGGAAGATCTCTTTTAGAAGAAAGCAATGACAATTCGGAAGAAAAGGCTTCTTGCTGTGTCAGTTGTAAAACCTTAACGGTAGCGAGATTCAATTCATGATTGGTAAGGTGTGGTTTAGGGAGAAGAGGTTGGTCGACCACAAGATATTTCCATCTAAGGAGATAGGCGACAATTCGTAATAATTTATGAAAAGAAGAATAGCGGGACAACAAAGGATGAGAAGCGTTGGAAACAAGACACGAAGCAATGGGTAGAGGTACTTTAGCGTCAGGCAAGTTGGAGTTTGTAGCTGGGGGTTTAGAAGGCCATGAGGAAAATTCTTCGATTAGCCACGAGGGCCCATGCCAGTACAAATGGGAAGCTGCAAATTGAGAGGGTAAACAACCACGAGAGATAATATCAGCTGGATTATCCGCACTGGGAACATGCCTCCATTGACATCCAGAAGAAAGAGTTTGAATTTTGGAAACCCTGTTTGCAACGAAAGTTTGCCAGTGAGAGGGGTTCTTGGCGATCCAAGAAAGGGCGATCATGGAATCGCTCCAGAGATAGATTTGCGAGAATTCGACCTTTAATACTTCCCGTAATTTCTTGACAAGTTCTGCAGCCATGAGTGCAGCGCACAGTTCGAGCCTAGGCAAAGTGATAGTTTTAAGAGGAGCGACCTTCGATTTGGCACAAACCAGGTTGGAAACTAGAGATCCATAGAGTGAATCGTGATAAACTAAATATGCACAGCAACCATAAGCTTTTTCGGAACTGTCCGCGAACACATGGAGGGAAAAAGATGCATTAGAATGAGAGCTGATTAAATTCCTGGGAATTTCAATAAGGGCAAGATCCAGCAAATTGCTGCGAAACGAGAGCCAACGATTAAGAAAAGAAAGAGGGACAGTGTCATCCCATTCACATTTAAGCGACCACAGCTCTTGCATGAAGAGTTTGGCTATAACGATAACTGGGGCAAGGAATTGAAGTGGATCAAAAATTTTTGCAATTTCAGAAAGAATTTGTCTTTTTGTATTAGGAAGCTCTTCTGCGAGCGAAACTTTATAGATAAGAGTGTCAGTGCTAGTGCACCAGTGAACTCCTAGAGTTTTTATAGATTCGGAGTTACCACAAATTTCGACAGAAGAAGGATCTACGTCTTCGATGGGAAACTGAGCGAGAAACTCAGGGGAGTTGGAGTTCCACTTATGGAGTGGGAAACCTCCATTCCTTAGTAATGCCTGAAGTTCTAAGGATACAAAAGAAGCTTCCTCCAAAGAGGGGAAGGATTGCAAATAATCGTCAACATAGAATGACGTAGTTAGTGCTTCAGAGGCTTTGGGGTTAAATAAATGACCATCTTGAGAGGCTAGCAAATGTAGGGATCGGATAGCAAGGAAAGCAGAGGGTTTTAAGCCATAAGTAACCGTTTTCAAGCGAAATACCTTAATGGGCTTACTGGTTTCATCACGCCACAAGATTCTTTGAAGATCTCGTTGTTCTGGTTGAATTAACACTTGACGGTACATCTGTTTTATGTCGGCTATGACAGCTATGGGAAATAATCGAAAGTTTAAGAGTATAGCAGATAAATCTGATTGAATTGCAGGACCAGAATAAAGAGTGTCGTTAAGGCTGTTGCCATTAACGTCGGGTGATGAACCATTAAAAACAACTCGAATTTTATCTTTTACAAGAGGGTTTTTCCACACGGGATGATGATTTAAATAAACCGTTTCAATTGGGGTTTGCAATTCATCATTGGATTTGTTAACAACTTCCATATGATCTAAGCTTTCATACTCATCCATGAACTCAGTGTACTGCTTTTTGACAAGGGGTTCCTTTTTGAATTTGCTCTCGATAGCAGAGAGAGCTTTTCGAGCTTTAGGCTGAGAGTTAATAAGTTTAGGAGGATTATGTAATCTTGGCATTTGAACGACGAACCGGCCATCAGAAGAACGAGTGGTGGTGTTCAAAAAAAGTTGCTCACAGAATTCATTTTCTGTAGAGATTCCATTAGGAGAATCGATATTTTCAAGCCTCCAGAACTGTTCCAGGTCAGTATTGGAGAAGTAACATTGCGATGCAGGTTGAGGAGAATAATGGGGAAGTTGCCCTGTGACGATCCATCCAAAATTAGTGTCTCTGGCGACCACATTTGAGGATAACTTACGAACCTGTTTACGTAGGCAATTCCAGAAAACATTGGCACTAAAGAGTATGTCAATAGGGTTCTGCATATTAAAACAAGGATCGGCTAGCCTTAAATGCGAGGGAATGTTTAACCCTGAAATATCCACAGAGTGACTTGGAGTGTCTTCTCCAATGCTATTGAGAATTAGACAATTAAGTTTAAGAAAGTTGTTTCTATGACAAATATCTCTTATAGTTAGCTTTGAGAATTGTAAAGCTTGCGATTTTGAGCTGTTGATGCCCGACACGTTGATAGAAGTGGGTTTTACAGGTAGGCTTAGTTTTCTAATCAAGGAATTGGACACAAAATCATGAGTTGCCGCTGAGTCTAGAAGACCGCGTGCACGGACCCAGTTGCCAAAGTTATCCTGAACTTCGATTTGGACAGTAGACAACAATACTTGAGCACTGCGAATGGACTTGGCATTTTGAATATAAGATGAAGCATTAGAATTGTTAGCACTATCATTTTTCGGCGAAGTAGATGCTGTCGATGACCTTGCCTGATCATGACGATGTAGCAGAGTATGATGAGCCTTTTCACAATGGTAGCAAAGTCTTGTGGACTTACAGTTAGAAGCAGAATGCGTGGGCGCTAGGCAGTTGAAACAATGTTTGTTTTGAGCGACTAATTTTCGTCTGTCATCGACTGACATTTCTTTAAAGGATTTGCAAAGGTATAGGGCATGGGGATCTTTACAAATTATGCACTTTACAGGTTCGTTTAAACTTTTGCGAGATTCGCTTTGCGTGTTTAAAACAATAGAGCTAGCAACACGACGTTCACTAGACCTAGTTGGGTAACCAGTGGAGTTTGATTTGAATTTGGATGAGCTGGACCCGGGTTTTTGGGTATTGGGCGCTGAGCGTTCACTTTTGGATTTGATGGACATTAATTCGAATTTGGAACTAGGAGATGAAGGTTCACTTTGATTAGCTAGAGCGGTTAAAAGTTGGCATCTAGCGTTTATGAAAGTGACTAAATGCTCGTAAGAGTAGTCGTCTTCTTTAGAAAGTTCAATTTCCCAAGCTTTGAGGGTAGCAGCATCAACTTTAGAAACCACTAAATGTATTAGGAAAGTATCCCAATGTTCAGTAGGTTGATCTAATTGGGACAAAGCTTTAACGTGGAGTTGGGTAGTGTCAATTAAAGTACGCAAACTAGTGACGTCATTGTGCTGTGACGCAGGTAGGTTAAATAGAGCCTTAATATGGCGTTGAATACGTAAACGTGAATTTCCATATCTTTCTTTTAATAAATTAAAGGCAATGGGGTAATTTTCGGCACGCAGAGGAAGTGCTTCAACCAACTGCAAAGCTTGACCTCGAAGGATAGATCTCAAGTAATGAAACTTGTAAATGACTTGAATGTCTTCATTGTCATGAACAAGGGAGCAAAATAATTCATAGAAAGAATCCCAAGTGGATTCATCTCCAGAAAAATGGGGTAAATCAATTTTCGGTAAAGTAGGTTTGGGCTTGTGAGTGCCCTCACGGAAAGAAGTTTGGGGTTCGTGAAGGGAACCAAGAACAGAAGCGTCCTTTTTCTGCTCCTCTTCAAGTTGGCGTATTATTTTGAAAGCAGAACCTATGCCTTCGTAATATAAGTTTTCTACTTCGACACGATCTTCTGTTTGATTGAGCATGCAAGTTTCAATTTCAGTTTGAATGTTACAGTAGTTTTCATAAGAACGTTCAAAATCCTTTACACGATGTTTCAACAAATCTAATTGCGCGTCTGAGGGATCTAATTCTTTTATGTACCTTCTGAATCGGGTAATTTGCCCTTTATAGGATGCTCGTTTAGAAGTAAGTTTTTCATCCTTATCCTTATCAGTGGGAGCCATATTAAAAAAGGTAAATGAAAATGTAACTCACGAAACTGTGGAACCTTGGAAATGCTGTCAAGCTGGCAGCAGCAAATGAGTAGAAAGAATGGGACACACCATAGGAGACAGGAGCGGCCTCTTTCCCGTTCACAGGCTTTGCACGATGTGGTTATAGCTGAAATATTCAACACAAATATTAGAAATATGCAAAGTATTGTCAAATGACACCTTTTTAAAAAGAAAAAAGAGAAAATGGGCTCTCCCGGGTTTCTGGGACCAAATTTTGGGTAGTTTATTGGCTGAGGAATAACCCACCCACCAAGGGAAGATGATTGAGAGAAGGAAGTAGATTTTGGATTGGAAAAGAAGGATAGAAAAATAGGAGGAGAGTCCCACAAAATTAATAAGTTGAGATTTAAATACCCTTAGAAGCAGTTGCCAATGGAAATTAACTCTCGGATACCTAAAGTAGGTACGAGCTTGGTCTAGGCTAACGGGAACCGCAGCTAGGACTTGGGCGGTTTGCAAGAGAGAGGCTTTAGTGTGTTTCCTTCCAAGCATGTATAAAAGTACTATGGGGAAGGGTGATGGTCTGGCAAGACTGAGAGGAACAAATTTACTGTATGTCTTCTCAAAGAAATTAGGTTTTTCAAAGTAATTCACAGAATGCCAATGATTTAACTCAGGTTTGGTATTTTCAATTTCCAAATTTATGGAGTTCCTGTAAGGGCGACCAAGTGTCTCTAAGAAGAAATATGATAAAAGATTATGCCTTATTGGGTAATCTTGGTAAATGAACCAATGGTTGCATTGGACAATGGCTAAGCTTTTACTCAGCGAGGAGCCGGCTAAAAGTTTAGACAAAAGGAAACACTTATCTTTTAGAAAATTGACCATAAGTTTTCGGAGAGGGTCTCCACAAGCAGGTAGTTGGCTTAGCGAACTTTACTTGCCTTACTGGCCAATTAGAATTAGCTATTAACGCTAAGAAGAACTTTGGTAAGGTGAAAATTAAGAGTTCTTGCTCAAATGCAACAAATGGTGAAAGCTCTATTAATGATTTTAATATCATTGAGTGAGGAAAGTCAAGGAAGACAGGATTTTGCCTAAACTTTATATTCGTAAATGAAAAAGCGAAGGGAAAAGATTTGTTTATTTTACAATTAGAAAAAATTTGAGGAAATTAACAATTATGTAATATAATTTTAATAAACATAGTTCATTTGAACTTTTTAACAAATAGGGTCGCAGACCTCTCAACATTAAACGGTTGCTCCAGGCAATTGACAATTTACAAGGTTTCAAACCTTACATGTTTTTAAAATCTTTCTAAGATTTGAGCAATGAAATAATTAAAGCTTAAACGTGAATTGGAGTACAAAAAGTGCACCTTAAGAAATTCAGGAGAGAATGTTCTAGAGAAAGTGACAACTTTGAAAATAAAAATAATAACAACATGAAAAATAAGATAGAAGTTCCTACAACTTCTTATATTTATACAGAATTAATATATGAGAATTATACAAAGAGGGCAGGTCACTTACTGTGAAACCTGAAGAAATTGAAAGGGAAAGTTCTAGACTTCCCAAGTTTGAGCAGGAATCACTCGCCAAATGGGACAGTTTCCATTTCGTGAAACCTGAACATGACTCGCTCAAGAGTTTAGAGAATTGTTTTCCCTGATTATGGGAAAGGAACAACGTGAATTTAAAACTTGTATCACACAAGCAATTATGCAGAATTTAATTAATGTTAAACTAACAAAGTTGGAAGGGCACCTCGTGGGTGACACCTTATAGAAAAGTTTCAATTTTATTAATAATGGTTGTTAGTAGAAGGTTGAGGAAAGATCATTGGGATATAGGATCAATGTTCATGGCCGTATTTAATATAACCGGACGATCGCGACGCGGTAGAAACGCGGAGCAAGCACTGTTTATCACTATAGTCTATGAAGATGGATGCAAAGTTCACTATAGAAACACTGAAGTTTATGAGAAAAAAAGTTATTGCAATTAGGGAAATAATTGATTGCACTATAGGTGAGAGTCTATTTCTTGAAAAAGTTGTGATTTACAATTAAATGCGCCTTAGAATGTTCCAGAGGTTCCAGCGGTGGAAGAAAATTAGCTATTGCAAAAATTTATAAGGAAGATTCCCCATTTTAACTAGCATTTTCACAAGTGCGTGAACAATACTTAACGGCAATACTCGCAGATAGAGAATAAGATCTCGAAGGTTCCAGAACGACCTTAGCAGAAAATGGGGTTGAGAAAATCCAACGGAGGAATTAGCTTTATAATTATCCCACGTAGCGAGAGGGTTTCTCGTTTAAATAGCTTAAGACAAGCTCTTTTTTAGTAAAGTTGGCTTATACAAGCAAAAGCTCAACATGGCAAATCCCACGAGGAATGAGTATTGCCCCAAAATAAATGATTTCACACTGTCTATAAATTATAATTAAAAGCACGAGGAAGTTAAAACCATGAAGATGAGGTTAAAACTTTTAAAATGGTACTTATCTTGATTTCATGTTGAAGTCGAAGTTTCTGTTGAAGATTACTTAGCCAACATGGCGTAGAAGAGGTTGAGCCTCTTGGTTTGAGGAGGCAAGCTCGAGCGGAGCTTTGACTGAACGAGTCAACTGCAGACTAAGAAGTGAGAGCAGCTCAACGGAGCACGAAGGGACCAAGAAGGGGGGAAAGAGTGGGGGGTAGGAGACAAAAGGAGAACATATAAGCATTACCAACTTAAATACAAAAAATTTATCTTCTCTTGCTGAGCTGGTCTTCTAAGAGTTGATAACAGTTGATACTAGCGCAGCATGGTGAGTAAAGAAGTAGACGTAGTCCTCTTGCTCAAGGAGAAAATAGCTGGCGATGGTACAGGATCTGGTGGCCAAATGGATAAATAAGTCCACTAGCACCAGGAAGAATTGAGGAGCTTCAGAGATTCGCTGCGAGGTGACGCTAGGTGGGTCACAGAAGTTATATATCTGAAACATACTTATGAAGACATAAGAGATATGCCCAACAAGGAGAAAACAGATGATCACTGTTGGTGTTTGGCAAAGAGGAAGGAAGAAATGAACATGCAAAGAGCAATAGACTTTATTCTCTCGTACCGTGTATTCAAAGAATACACACCCTTCCAATAATTGCACCTATGTGAAGCTAAATTGGATAGGTTAAGAATGTAAACAACGCTCTTAGGTTTCAACGTTCGTTGTCAAGAGCCGGCGTCTAGTAGCAAAGTTCTGAACTTGGCCTAGTAGTCGTTGACGGTGGCGCTTGGCGGCAAAAGTAGGAACTATTTGAAAAATTCTAAGTTGCAGTACTTAAATTAAAACACAGATAACACACACTAATACAGTCATCACAATTAACATCGGTTATCAGACAGATTCTACACACACCCAAAGTACGCGTTGTCGCAGCCCCTAAACTTAAGAACCAACCAACCTTCCAGCGGGGTCGGGGATGAGATGCGATGAAATTCCACGTGGTTGATGGTTTCTACGGCCGGATGCCCTTCCTGACGCCAACCTCACGAGAGGAGTTCATGAGAGATGAAATGAATGATGATGAATGAAAGTTCAATTTCAAGTAGTTCCAACTTTGGTCACCCAGCGACGAACTTGATAGAGCGTTCCTCACCAAATAGTAAAAATCAAGGATGGCAGTCCGATGATGAGCACATTCTGAGTGCCTCGTTCTGGGAAGTAATCTTGTAACCTGTCCAACATGGCAAATAAGTTTCACACACGTGAAACACTCGCACGCCCACATGATCTTGGACGCCCGTATCGGTTCATGTTGTACGCGCTTCACCTCAGACTTGACTGTGGTATTAGGATAACATAAAGATAATAATCATTTATTGCAGCAAATAGCCATGCAGAGATACAAAACTAATACTAATAACTTAAATCTTACTCATCAAAGTGTCTATATACAAAGTGTCTGACAGGTTCTTTGCTATATATATAGTTATTCGCAGCAGAAGCGTGTTAGCGATACTTTCCTCTGGGCGCAGGAAATGGCGTGATATCTATCACAAGCACTACCACACAGAGAGCAGGTGCATTGGGGGCCTGGGTCATGAAATCCTCTTGCTGTGCATATCTTAAAATGAAAACCGTGGACTGCAAAACGGGTGATCGTATGCCGCAGTTCAAAGTTGGCATTCATCCAGTCCGTCGACATAAGAGCTTCTGTGGAATAGAAATCAGGCCATATGTCATTACGCTTGAGGTTTAGTTCTTCGATCAGTCTCTGGTATTGCACTGTTGATGGTAGGGAGTTCTCCAAACGCAGGTCTTCTATGAAGAAAGTCTCCCTTGCTAGTACGTACGTTAGACGAGATGGCGTGTATTTTGATAAGTGCAGAATTTTCTTTAGAAAAGTAGACTTAACTCTTTCTATCTCTCGAAGGTTACTTTGTGTCAAATGATCCCAAGTTATTTGAATGCCGTATGTCACTATTGGAGTTATTTTCGTTCTGAATAAATTCATTGCGGTTTGTAAAGATAGATTTCCCAGTTGCATTATGTCTTGCATTGCTTTTATGGCGGATGTTGTTCTATCCCTGACATGTCGCGTGAATACGTTCCCTTGCATTTGCATTACTACTCCTAGGTATTTGAAATGATTTACATTGACTAGGGGTTCTCCATTTAGTAGTATATGCTCATCTGCGGATAGTTTCCCGCCTTTACGGAATGCCAGCATTACTGTCTTGGTGCAGTTTATCGTCATATCATTTTCTTGAGCCCATGTGGTAAGTTTATCAATGGACGATTGCAAGGTTTCCTTTGATGTCGATGCCACAACCATATCATCCGCGTAGATGTAAATTTTCGCTCCCTCAAGGTAAATAGCCTCAATGACATCAGCTGTAGCGATGTTAAATAGTAACGGACTCAAAGGGTCACCCTGAAGTACACCATTTGTTTGTTCTATTCGTTCTGATTGAACTATACTGTCATCTATTTGTAGGCTGTTTTTGTGGAGAATGTCCCTTATTATCCCAAAAAGGTAATGTTCTTTTCCGATCATATTTTCAAGTTTCCTGAGCAAAGTGTTTCTACTCACTAGATCAAACGCCTTGGTGTAGTCGACGAATACTGCATATAGCTTTCCTCTTTTCTGTCTTAGCGCGTCTTCTACATTCGTTAAAAGACAGTTAACGGCTTGTAGTGTATTCCTTCCTTTCCGGAAGCCAAACTGTTCTTCAGGTATCTTGTTGTCAACTAAATCTGTGAGTCTTCTAGTGAGTATTTTCGTAAAGATCTTAAAGATTGTGTTTTCCAAAGCGATACCACGATAGGAATTTGGGTCTCCTGTATTACCTTTTCCTTTATATAGCATCTTCAAAGTCGAGGTTCTCCAGTTTGACGGTATGTGACCTTGAAGTAAACATTCGTTCATGAGCTCTGCCCATAGCCCTTTTAACAGCGGAGCTGTCATCTTCAGGTGCTCGTAGTGAATAGTATCTGGACCACATGCTTTCTTTTCTGCGCAGTTGTTTATCTCAATTAGGACATCTTGTGCCGTGATCGGCACTGGTAGTTGAGAAGGGTTGCTAACCTGAATAGGTCTGGTGTCCCGCGCTTGTAGGGTTGCTGTAAGATGCTGAATCCACGTTGTCATAGGAATGTCCTTTGGGAATTTGGGTCTTCTGGGATTTAGGGCTGAGAAAGGGTTTGTTTCAGCCTCCTGTATTAGTTGAGCTTCCTTCAATTGTTGATAGCTTTCCTTTGCTCTTTTAACTACCTCCTTATAATATCTTCTTTTCTCGACATACTCTTGTAGTGCTGTATGTGTACTTGCCCTTCGATCAACTTCGATGATCTGGAAAAAACTAAGGACCCACTGTTCTGGCCGCGAAATGTGATAGTACGACCCTACCGCTTTCCAAGACAACGTCCAGGACTCATAACTACAAGTACAAGTGAGCCCACCCAATGACTTTTGGATACAAATTCAAGTCAAGTAAACTATATTAATCCAAGTATTAGCGAACTGAGAGATAAGACTAATTCAATCAGGTTACAGACATTACTATGGAATATTGAAGGAATTACTAGTGCGCTAGACCTTGCCCCGAACAACCTACTACAACGATACGACATTGTGATTCTTAATGAAACTTACCTCACAAAACATTGGGAAACGCATAATTTTTACTGCCTCCACAGGTACGCATCAAAGGGAGACAAAGGCAGGCCTAAAGGCGGCATTTCTTGCCTACTCAAACCGTCTCTATCACCATTCACAAAACCGTTTGAAACTGACAATGTGATGCTGGTGCTAACGAACAGGCTATCAATATTGTGTGCATACTTCCAACCAGACCTAACAGAAGTAGACATTATAGACGAATTAGGCACAGTAATGTCGATAGTACCTACCACAAATCCGATATTGATAGCCGGAGACTTCAACTGCCGCATTGATGTCCCATGCAGGAAAACAAACGCGTTACTTGAATACTTAGAAGAAGAGGGCTTTTCCTTAACGAACAAAAGTGATGAGAAGACATACATAGCTTTCAATGGCACAAGCACGATAGATCTCTTATTCATAAGCAACGACATAGAAATATTGCATCAAGAAGTACTATCCAATGTTGTAGCAAGAAAACACCTCCCATTAGCAACCACCCTCTCAGTTAACATCAATATAAACATTCAAAAAAGCTCCAGAACCCCTATTTCGCGGAAAATAGTAATGAACAAATTGAGCACTATAGACATGGAAGGAATCACGAACATAATCAAATCTGGAAACATAGACGCCGCGCTAACACTGATCGAGAATCATATCAAGGACGCAACTCCTAAGATAGGTCAAAATACAAGAAGAGCAAAACCATGGTTCACTACCGAATGTTACCAACGGAGGAAGGAGACGCTAGCAGCATTACACAAGATAACATAAAGAGCCGGGAGGTTGGAGATCGACGCGACCATCGAAATTCACCGAGCTTTCGCTCTTCATCACCAATACGTAAAAGATGTATTAGTACGGCATACAGTAGTAGGAGGTATTCCTGCCAGCATCATAGTTTGGTAGTAAGACTGAATCATGTTACATAGTTATTGTTGTGTATGTCGTAGAGTGTGTGTGATTGTAATTGAAATAAGGATGAAGACCGCCATGGGCATAAATTAGGCGCCACTCTGGCATTTTGCCTCTACACCGAGAACCCTCGAAAGCCCACTTCTGGGATTGCTGAGATGGGAATTGACCCACATTTTCTCAGTTTTGTCTCTACAATTCCAGGCCAGAATTAAATTTCTTGGCAAAGTCGGGAATCGAACCCGGGAACTCAAGAGATAACAGCCACTATGCCACACGATGACTCTCTTAGCCGTTGACAAACGTTTCCCGTCAGCTCAGCCGAAGAATATCTGAACGAGTCAGGGAACCGTTCAGAACCTCCTATCAAGACATGTTCTCCTAATAGTCCCAAGGAACAATTGAGCGAAGTACAAGGTGCCTAGGTAAGAAAATATAGCCCTATACCGACAATGTTGTGCAGACTAACTATTCAAGATACAAAGCTGTATTTTTTATCAGTTGTAAATAGGAACGTGGACAGTACACTGATTTAGTTCCAGACAGATCAACTGATTAGGAAAGAAACTGTATTTTTTTTAAAACATAGCTATTTATTAACGAAAATTATACACATTTCTTGTCATAAAATGAATCCTACCAGTGATATAAAGCTCATTGTAGATCCACATAATCAGTACATTGTGTGGAATAATGTGTATAAATATTGTACTTCTGTTGTGTCCAGGTTTGGAGAAAACGGGACAAATGTGGGAGGGATATAAACTGAGAAAAACAGAGTTCAAGTATCAAGACAAGTCCACACACATTTTATTTGCTGATGAACTGCTGAAAGCACCCTGCATCATAGTCTGGGGCTTCTTCCTAATCCCTGAGGCCTAAGTTCTTCCTTCTCCTCTTCTTTCTTGCTATTTTAGTCATTTGTTCAGCCGCAGTTTCCGCCTTTTGGACTCGTAGTCTGTCAAGCTGCAACAGGGTTCTTTCTGTGTTATGTCCTATCTTCACCCCCAGCTTATTAACGACCTTGAACTTACCCTTATTTCCATCATTGAAGGTAATTATGGCATCAGATATACCCAACCTCAATGATTTCATGCCAACAATGACATTTTTTAATATTCGAGACCAAATAATGTTGTTGAATGCTTCGTTGACATTCTGTGTCCGTCCATGAAGACTCTTTTAGTAAGTTTGGGTGTGCCAAGTCCCTGTACACTGGTTTGATAGCCGCCATAACTGCCTCAGGCATGGAGTGTTTATGCTTGAACTCATTCAGTGTGCCAGCTTCCTATGCTTTTATGTAGCCTACTTACACTATGTATTCGGTGCTGGTGGGCACAGCAGGTGAACTAGACAATCTATGGAAGTAGGTTGCCCACACAGCCCTTGGCATTGATTCTAAATCATGAGTATTCTCTCTGATAGTTTTTCCATAATAGCCTATTCCTAGAATTAATTCATCTATGACCTTATCGGTAAGCCTACCAGCATTCTTTATGCTCTTGCCATCTGATAAGTTTGTGTAACGCAATTTACATTTCTGCTGACGAAGTCGTGCTCCCTTCTCTTCTTTACGTGACCTATACACTCCAACTTTGTAATAGGTTCCTCAAAAGGGTTACTATTAAAAACAGTGTTGTGAAAGATTTGCAATCTCCATAGTAGACTACACAAGAAATAAAAGCGAGATTTTAAAATTTCGCAAAGCCGCCATCTTGAGATTATGAAAACAATTGAGTTAAATTAGATGTCAGTGGATTAAAATGTGTATAAGCATTTATCGTACCAAGTTTCACTGCGCTCAGATGGTTAGGGCCTAAATCGCGAGAAACGTCCATTTAAATTGTTACATTTCGCGTCGTCGCCATGTTGGATTTATGCTCGCCTGGTTATTGAAAGTCCCATAGACGAACTTATGTTAATAGCCTTTATCAACATACAAAATTTCAGTTTGATTGCTACCATTGATTAGTAGATATTGCGAACCGTCTAAATATTTCGGATGCTCGACATGTTTCAGTTTTATATAGGCTTATGTAGGCCTTAGAGTTATGCACTATTAGATGACGATTATTGCGTAGGTTCATTATTCAAACAATGACTTCGATCGCATGATTAGGACACAATAAATAGAATACAAGAAGTTCCGTGACGAACTAAAGAGCCTACTTTTCTTAAAATTTAAGATTCATACCAATGATTAATCTTTATGGAACTATCTAGAATAATGACGAAATTAAGATGGTAATATCGAAATTTCTAATTAGTTCGAAATACTGTGTACCTGGCATAATGTAGCCTAATAGAGAACTACAGTTGGCAGCCCTGGTGACTAAATATATTCTTAGTTCCATCTCTTAAGGTACAGAATACAAAATTTGGTTGAAGTCCGATGGATAGCATGGACGTTACATGCAGTAAAACATTGGATCTAACAGCGCGCTTTAAATCATATTGGCAACAATGACATACATGTATTGGTCAGAAATAATCTGTGTCAATTTTGAATGAAATCCATTAGTAAGTATTGAAGTTACATGCATTTTAAAATTTGACCTACCTGCCGGCTTAGAATCATGTTGGCAGCACTGGCGTAGGCCTATATTAGTCACTCCAAATTAAGCTAGAATGCCAGGTATGATACGTGTGCAAAGTTTAGAGCCATTGGCTTGCATACTTTCTGAAATATTGATATTAGGGTAAAAAAATAGAGACAGCATTTAGTAACAGTTGGCAGCCCTGGTTACTCTTAAGAATCGGCAAAGTCATAATATCTGTTAAGGTACACATAACACACACGAAATTTGGTTGAAATCCAATTGATAGTATAGAAGTTACATGTATTTAAAGATGTAGGCTACTTCCCAGCAGGCTTAGAATCATGTTGGTAGCACCGACGTATATAAATTACTCCAAATTAATATAGAATGTCAGGTAATATACGTGTGGGTAGGGGCGTGGTGGCTCAGCGGTCTAGCTGTATGCCTCTCACCAAGGCGGTCCGGGTTCGATTTCCGGTCAATGCATGTGAGATTTTCGAAGTGAGATGCCATGTCCTGTGGTTCGGATTCCACGTAAAAGGAAGGTCCCGTGGCTCATGATCTCAAGATTAACGGTCACGTTAAACTACAAGCTTCCTTCCTTCCAATATACGTGTGCATAGATTAAAGCTGTCGGCTTGCATACTTTCTGATGTATAGGTATTTGGATAAAAAAAATTGAAAGCATTTATTAACAGTTGGCAGCCCTGGCGGCTCTTAAGAATACGCTCAGTCATATCTGTTTATGTACACATAGCACATACGAAATTTGTTTGAAAACCAATTGATAGTGTAAAAGTTATATGCATTTAAACTTTCGACCTATCAGTAGGCTTATAATCATTTTGGCAACACTGCCATGTATGGCCTCTTGGAAATTAAACTCTAATATTATTATCTATACGTGTGCCAATTTTGAAATAGCTCCCATTCATACCTTCGAAGATATCCAACATGGAGCTCAAATTTCAATTGCGTTTTTCAGTAGTTGGTAGCACTGACATCACTTTCAAATATGGCCGTGAGATATTCAGGTATAGATCTTTACTGCTACCAAATTTTGTTTCGATTGCTGCAGCCGTTTAAGAGTTGATAAGGGGGGACACACACACAGCCAGCCAGACAGACAGATAGACACACATTTGCCCGATGTCATGTCTTACTTTTTCCACATTTTTGCAAAACATGAAAAGTAGGCTAAAAATCTTAATTTTAAAAATTCGCACAGCTGCGATTTGAGGTTATATAAACAATTGAACTAAATTAGATGTCGCTGCATTCCAATGAGTATAAACATTGGCTAAATCGCGAGAAAAGTTTAATTAAATGTTTCAACTTCGCATAGCTGCCATGTTCGTTTTGTACTTAACAGGTTTTTAAAGGTCGCATAGGTGAACTTCCAGTAGTAGGTCCTACCCTTTATCATCGTATAAAATTCCAGGGTGATACCAGTAATAGTTTCGGAGAAATGGAATGCCGGTGAAATATTTCGCACAGCCGCCATGTTGGATTGGTGAGACGTAATAAAATTTGAAGGGCAAAATAGTAGGCCTACTATGACATTAACGAGTTTCATTGAAATCGCTCCAGGCGTTTAGATTTTATCAGGGGGACAAACACACTCACACACATACACACATAAGCTTAGTTTTTCACTAATGAAAATAGGCTCAAACCCGTTCTTTGGTGCATACATCCCATACACACCCCCGAAACATATCTCCAACCGAGACTTGTGTAAGGGAATATCCTGCTGCCAAGTCCTGTTCTCCTAATAGTCGGGAGCGACAGTGAATCAGTGCAAGGTGAGAGGGCATCCTGCCGACAATTGGTGTGTAATCTCAGAAACTATTCAAGCTCTTCTCAACTGTAAATGAAATCTTTGACAGTATGCCGATCTAATCAGGCTGATCAGCGTGACTACGGAAGGAACTGTATCATTTTATTTTAAAAATGCCTAGTTTTTAATGAAAAATACACATTTCTTCTCATGAAATGAATACTATCAGGGACTGAAGATCCACATAATCAGTACATTATATTAAACTAGCGGACCCGTGCGAGAACTCTCGCCCGGCTTTACTGTTATGCGGGCTTCAACAAATAGCCTATGTTTATTTGTTTAAACGCACTATTTAAACAAATTGTCGAGATTTATGAAATCAGAGTGTTATTCATCACTGCTGCTGGTTGTGTGCGCCCCATGTGTACAGACTACCCGCCCGGCCCTATTGCTATGCGGCTGTACACTACACAGTTCTGCCAGGGGCTATCGTCTTGTTTATTTGTTTAAAAGCACTTTATAAACAAATAAATAGTCTATATTTCCGTTGACTTTTCAAGAAATGCAAGATTTTTTCCTGTAGCCTACTATTGAGACGATTTGGAAAATTTTGGTACAAACCAAACCTTCTAACTCCCTCTGGTTTAGGAGCTTGGGTTTTATGAAACATACACCTTAGCGTATTGGGTAGATAATAGGCTATTATACTTATGCTGTGTCGTTTTATACGCTGAAAATAGGATTTTATGAATGCGTAGTCTAAATACCAACAGCAAGGACAACATTTCCAGCAACCACTCTGAAATTCATGTAGCTTAAGTCATCATCATCATCATCATCATCATCATCATCATCATCATCATCATCAAAGTCCTGCTCCTTCACCCGGGTGTGGTTTACAAGCCTCGTCCACTCCTTTCGGTCCTTCCATTTTTCCTGTTCCATCCCTTTTGTCCAATCCTGCTTCTCCAATGTCCTTCAAAATTTTTTCCAACTGGTCTCTTTCCCTTGACTTCTCTTTCTAATTCCCTTCTTGCTACTCTTTCTTTACCCATTCTTTTTACTTGTCCGAACAAACGTAACCTTGCTTTCTGTATCTTCTGATTTAATAATGATTTTTAAATACGTTGAAAGTGTAAATGTGTTGAACTATTTGGGAACTACGCTGCTTCTAGCGCCAGTGCCTTGCTCGACGGGCAGCTAGACAGAATGCCGTCACACGGTGCATGTGAAGTTCCGTTCTATAGAGAAGGCTCTCGCTGTAGAAACGCGCTGGAGGAAAGCAAGTTTCATCACTATAGTTGACAGTAATAGGCCTATTGATTATTAATTTCTTAAGCAAAATCGTTGAAACATAGGCCTTGCTTGCCATAATGGGCCGGCGTCAAAGTGTTGGGGTAGCGTGGCTGCCTCTCACCCGGAGGCCCCGGGTTTGATTCCCGGCTCCGTCAGGGATTTTAGAAACTGACGCGAGGGCTGGAACGGGGTGCACTCTGCCTCTTGAGGACAATTGAGTAGTTGTCTGACAGTGGAGCAGTGCCCCGATCACGAAAACAAGATTAACGGCCGAGGGGACCCGATGCGCTGATCACGCGTCACCCCAATATCTGCAGGCCAAATGGCTGGGCAGCGGTCGCCTGGTAGGCCTAGGCCCTTCACGGGCTGTAGTGCCAGGTGTTTTTTTTTACTATGGACATAATGGGAAAATTGCTTCTCAGTATCGATGATAAAAAATTACATTTGCAGTACAATATCATTTTGAAAGTTAAATAAGTGCTATTGGTTTGGTGCAATACTTCAGTGTTGCCTACAAAAAGAGATAGGCTATCAAAGAACACTCATAGCAAGGAAGAAACATATTTGGATGGAATTTTACACCATGGATGCCATGATAACGACGGACTGAAAAGAGGCAAACTATCAGCTCCGACACCTTGTTACCAGAAATGCAGTGCATGGTTCCATCGCTAGTGTTCACCCATTCTTTGGTCACCGACCTCCAAGAGGGCGGCTCAAATCAAGGAAAAGCTCCATACAATCAACAACAATGCTCACTGCTAAACCTGAAGTAGTTTGGACCCAGCTATGGCCACCCACTACACCACCAGAGTGGATGAAGGCTAAAGATAGCCTTCCTGCAGTCCACGGCACGAACTAGGAATCTCAGCGATCACTCAATAGACTTCGGAGTGATGTTGAGAGATGCAGAGTTAATCTTCATAAATTGGGGATATCTACAGGGATCGGAACTTTGCGATTGTGGTGAGAGGCAGATTATGTTACACCTGTGTTCCTGTGAGCTGTGCCCCTGGGCCTACTCTTGCAATACACAAGAGTTAAGCGCTATGGGAGTGGCTCATTTCTGGGCGAACATCATCTAACTAGGGACATCTTTTCTATTCTTAATTAGTAGTGTATCTCTGCTTAGTATAAAACTAAGTCCCCGATTCTTAGATGTCACGGGTAATCTTGAGAACCACTGGCTGGATTTTGATGCGGTTTTCACCATACTGTAAAGGATATCTCGAGGAAGGTTTCTGCAGAAAATAATTTATTTATGATCAAAGGAAGCCAAGCAATAACGATTTCAGTGAAAAATAGAAAAAAAAATACTGGCGTCCGTGCGCTTTTTAAGCTTACGCTGGGCAACCCGTTAAAAAATCAATATACTATGAGTGTAAGAATTGTTCAGCATGACAAGTTCTACAAAATAGCCTGGGAGAGTATATCTCTATCTTCAATAGTCTACATCACTCAATATAAGTGTGTTATGTTTTCATTTCTTCCAACCATCTCCATTCAATTACTGATGCGACAGTTTACGAGCTAGCTAGGGGCAAGCCTATCACCCCAGTTACACCCTAGCTAGCGGGCGAGCCTATTACCCCAGATACAGCCAGGAACAAATTGTCGAGCCGTGTTGAGTTAAGACTTCAGAGAAGATTGGTTGTGTTCGTAGTCTCCCTGGAAGTGCAACTCGGCCTTTCTTCATTTTGCCTGTAAACTTTTGTTCCACAAAATACACAGTCAACTTAAGATTGGACGGAAGGGGGATTTGTGTTTCATGCACCTCGCCATTCTCAAATTAAGTCTAACAAGAATTCGTTGCTCATGCATCTCTATGACAATATAATTAATAGTCCAGTCAGTGATTTTATCCCATCATGCCGAGACGAAAATCGGGTGCAAGTCGTAGTTCATTGACAGAAAAAAAAAAGCGCTTATCACGTAATGGGTTCATAACTGTTGCCGGGGGAAGCCGGGATGGGTTGCTAGTTGTATATAATATGTAATTGCTTCTGGCTCGAATAAATAAAAATCACAAGTGTTGTAGGACCGTACGGTTTCATTAGCCATGCGTGGACAGTATTATTTGTCGTAACCTAACTTATGTGTGGGAAACTCTGTGAGAGTTATCACGTGATGGGTGGTAGGCTACAGATTGACTTATATCATTGACTCAGTTCTGTTGTGAATCAACATGATTGATTATATATCTAACTGGCCATTTGCTGCATTATTATATTAATTTAGTCTATAATAATAATAAAATCGTATGGCCTTGGTACCGGGTGCAAGCATTGTCATTTGACACCCAAAGGGTAGCTTGCATGTCGAATTTCGTTGTTCCTTGAAGCATTATGAAAGTCAAGGAGGTTAGATAGGCTATCTACTAAGCTCCTTGAATACTATAGCGCTTTCAAGTAGAGTAATGAGGAACTTTGTGTTGGCGGAAACTCCCGATATTAATTTTGCCATAATGAACACGGCCTACTGAATTCAAATGGGTTCTTTGACATCGTATGACGTGGTGTCGTATTTTTGGCGCCTTTCAAAAATCACTTACCACGGTCAGGAGCGAACCATCAAGCGTGGGGCTAGTAGACCGACACGTTGACCACTCACCCACCGTGGCAAGAATCTAGTCTCTTAATAAGTGCTATTGAACATATTTACGTGAATTAAAAGTGACGTTTTAATTTATTTCAACCATTCTATCTATATCAACCCCTAATTAATCCCGCTTCCAACGGGGTCGATTTATGGCATGTTAAAGAACCTTCCACTAATTGCACCTATGTGAAGCTAAATTGGATAGGTTAAGAATGTAAACAACGCTCTTAGGTTTCTACGTTCGTTGCCAAGAGCCGGCGTCTAGTAGCTAAGTTCTGAACTTGGCCTAGTTAGTAGTCGTTGACGGTGGCGCTTGGCGGCAAAAGTAGGAACTATTTGAAAAATTCTAAGTTGCAGTACTTAAATTAAAAAACAGATAACACACACTAATACAGTCATCACAATTAACATCGGTTATCAGACTGATTCTACACACACTCAAAGTACATGTCCGCGTTGTCGCACCCCTAAACTTAAGAACCAACCAACCTTCCAACGGGGTCGGGAATGAGATGCGATGAAATTCCACGTGGTTGATGGTTTCTACGGCCGGATGCCCATCCTGACGCCAATCTCACGAGAGGAGTTAATGAGAGATGAAATGAATGATGATGAATGAAAGTTCAATTTCAAGTAGTTCCTACTTTGGTCACCCAGCGGCGAACTTGATAGAGCGTTCCTCACCAAATAACCTACAAATATTCGACACACTACCATTTGTAGCGGTAGGTTCCCTTTCATGCCATAAATCTGTGACATGGGCCCTCCGGCTTTACTTCCCTTCCCAAGGATACATACTGAAGGATTTTAACGCACTTAAAAATCCGACGACTATGGCTGGGTTTGAACCCTCGAACTTGGGCATAGCTACCGATTACACCACCGAAACCGCTAATTTATTTCAGCCATTGTCCTATTTAAAACTACAAGAGCGGCTCGGTTATTAGTAAAAATCAAGGATGGCAGTCCGATGATGAGCACATTCTGAGTGCCTCGTTCTGGGAAGTAACTCGCACGCCCAGATGATCTTGGACGCCCATATCGGTTCATGTTGTACACGCTTCACCTCAGACTTGACTGTGGTATTAGGATAACATAAAGAGCCGGGAGGTTGGAGATCGACGCGACCATCGAAATTCACCGAGCTTTTGCTCTTCATCACCAATACGTAAAAGATGTATTAGTACGGCATACAGTAGTAGGAGGTATTCCTGCCAGCATCATAGCTTGGTATTAAGACTGAATGTATATGTTACATAGTTATTGTTGTGTATGTCGTAGAGTGTGTGTGATTGTAATTGAAATAAGGATGAAGACCGCCATGGGCATAAATTAGGCGCCACTCTGGCATTTTGCCTCTACACCGAGAACCCACGAAAGCCCACTTCTGGGATTGCTGAGATGGGAATTGATCCACATTTTCTCAGTTTTGTCTGTACAATTCCAGGCCAGAATTAAATTTCTTGGCAAAGTCGGGAGTCGAACCCGGGAACTCAAGATATAACAGCCACTATGCCACACGATGACTCTCTTAGCCGTTGACAAACATTTCCTCTCAGCTCAGCCGAAGAATAACTGAACGAGTCAGGGAACCGTTCAGAACCTCCTATCAGGACATGTTCTCCTAATAGTCCCAAGGAACAATTGAGCGAAGTACAAGGTGCCTAGGTAAGAAAATATGTATGCCCTATACCGACAATGTTGTGTAGAACTACTATTCAAGATACAAAGCTGTAATATTTATCAGTTGTAAATACTATTCAAGATACAAAGCTGTAATTTTTATCAGTTGTAAATAGGAACGTGGACAGTACACTGATCTAGTTTCAGACAGATCAACTGATTAGGAAAGAAACTGTATTTTTTTTTGAAAACATAGCTTATTTTTTAACGAAAATTAGCCTATACACATTTCTTGTCATAAAATGAATCCTACCAGTGATATAAAGCTTATTGTAGATCCACATAATCAGTATATTGTGTTGAATAATGTGTATGAATATTGTACTTCTGTTGTGTCCAGTTTTTGAGAAAAAGGGACAAATTGGGGGGGAATAAACTGAGAAAAACCGAGTTCAAGTATCAAGACAAGTCCACACACATTTTGTTTGCTGATGAACTGCTGAAAGCACCCTGCATCGTAGTCTGGGCCTTCTTCTTCATCCCTGAGGCCTAAGTTCTTCCTTCTCCTCTTCTTTCTTGCTATTTTAGTCATTTGTTCAGCCGCAGTTTCCGCCTTTTGGACTCGTAGTCTGTCAAGCTGCAACAGGGCTCTTTCTGTGTTATGTCCTATCTTCAACCCCAGCTTATTAAGGACCTTGATCCTACCTTATTTCCATCATTGAAGGTAATTATGGCATCTGATATACCCAACCTCAATGTTTTCATGCCAACAAACACATTTTTTTATATTCGAGACCAAATAATGTTGTTGAATGCTTTGTTGACATTTTGTGTCCATCCATGAAGACACTCATTTAGTACGTTTGTGGGTGCCAAGTCCCCGTACCCTGGTTTGATAGCCGCCATAACTGCCTCAGGCATGGAGTGTTTATGCTTGAACTCATTCAGTGTGCTAGCTTCCTGTGCTTTTATGTAGCCTACTTACACTATGTATTCGGTGCTGGTGGGCACAGCAGGTGAACTAGACAATCTATGGAAGTAGGTTGCCCACACAGCCCTTGTCATTGATTCTAAATCATGAGTATTTTCTCTGATAGCTTTTCCTTAGTAGACTACTCCTAGAATTCATCTATGACCTTATCGGTCTTTACGTCTCTTCTTTACGTGACCTACACACTCCAACTTTGTAATAGGTTCCTCATTAGGGTTACTATTCAAAACAGTGTTGTGAAAGATTTGCAATCTCCATCTCCAAGGTATTCCATGTACCGGACTCCTCGGTCCCTCTCAGACCTGTGAAAAATAGCCAGTGCAACTGCTTACTCCATACCACCACTAGACCCTTCATAGTTCTTTGTACATGTAGGTTTGTGCTTCATTTTGCTTTTCCTCATCATCACCAGCTAATGTGCAACCTTGGCAATATTTAGTCAGGATTTCAACATTTAGCACCTTACCTGTATCAACACTTGTGGCAGTGCATATCCATTCTTTTATATTACCCTTTCATGAATTGATTGCCGGCAGTCGAGATGGGAACTATTCTTTGTTTACTAGTGTCACACGCCAGCCTGCTTCGCTGACAGGTACAGTTGTGCGAGTAGGATATGACTCAGTTCCAATAGCCTCAGTAATCGTTTAACTGTCCGTGGTGACATGAGCTCCTGCTGCTTGACTTATGCGCAGAATGCATCGCGGGGCTCACACAATGGCGCAGCCACGCTTGGCAATCAAATCTTAAGTGGGTAACACATGGCCCCTTTTTTTTGCCACGATCCGTCAAAAGCTAAATAAAAGTGTCGAAATGATTACAATTTTTGTCCAGATTTTGTTCATTTCTTCAATTATTTCATGACTGTAGGCTATAGTCATTGGCTGCAATAAACCAATTATTGTTTCGTGTCTATAGGCTACTGAAATCTAGTTCATCATGAACTCATCATCATTCATCTCATTAACTACAGTATTCTCATGATGTTGGTGTCAGGAAGAGTAACTTATCCACCTTAAGACTACCGGGTCCATTAACGGGGTAAAGCCCATCATAAGGCAGATCAATTTTTAAAATGTTTTATGTTCGACCCTCACTATTATGTGTCAGATAACTGTATCATAATGATGGTCATTATAACACTGTTTTCCATTATGATACAGTTTCTCCAGCCAATCAGAGCTCGTTCATTGACCAATTAAGTAACGATAACTTCGCGCATGCGCTCAAAATCCAACATGTCGGACATAAACACAACATCGAACTATAATAAATTACCGACATGGAATACCCACCGTCCATATGTTCGCGTAAATAAACTGGCGAATATGAGACAAGAAATAGCACTGTACCTTAAAATCACCAACACTAATTTCTACACAGCGCATTGTCTTCAAATGACTGCGGTGACAATATTACTGAGGGACGGCTGATTTAAACATATGGCTGCATATGGCATTGTAAGCCCACAGAGCGCATGCGTCGGCCGTTCAAAGCTCTTGAAAGACAAAGATATAACACCCAACGCTCGCTCTGCGATCACAAAATTCCAGTAGCTGACTCTCAACAGATATTTATGAATATTTATGTTAAAACATATAATAAAGTTATAATTATCGTCGAACATAAACAGTCGTATGCAACTCGCCTATAATGGTAATTAAGACACTCGTATGGAAATTATAAAACTCGCATACGCTCGTTTTATAAAAAATACTCGTGTCTTAATTATAGCCATTATAGGCTCGTTGCATAATGTACTATTATTTTATTTGTATTTATTCGTATGTTTCGTTTTTATTTTTATTTTTTAAAATTTGAATTTAATAATTCTAAAAAGATGGTAGCCTATATTCGCTTTCACGGCCAGTGAATTAAATCTCAGCAATTGTTCGAGGTTTGTGCCACACAAGACACGACACAAACCTCGAAAAGTTGCTGAGTTTTAATAATTCCAATTTTTATATTTCCACAATTTTTGTTTTAGGCTATAACTTTAATAATTTATATGATTTTAATTTTTATATTTATTTTAAATGTTTACATATTTTAATTTTTTGTAGTTTTCTTATTATTTTCTGTATTTATATTTTATTCTTAATTTTATCCATCACAGCAGTTCTTCTTCTTCTTCCTCTTCTTCGCCTTTTGAGACCACAAAGGATCACTTGTAGGAACTGTACGAGCCTTGATGTCTCCCCACTACTTTTTCATTCGTATGGATCTTATTGCCCTTTCTTGGGCGGAAAATATTCTCGTTGGAATTTTCTTTTTTATGAGTTCAAAATGAAAAGTCATATTTTTAAGTGCTGTAGCTAACCGTTTCTTATTTGTACCATCTTCTATTGTTAAACCATTTTCTTCTAAGTCCTCTCTGATTTCTTTTAACCATTGGCATCCAGTTGTGTTTTTTGAAGCAAGATTGTACTGTAAGTTACCAGTTGTTTTAGAAGACGTGAATCTGGCATTCTTATGATGTGCCCAAAGAATCGTAGTTTTTTTCTTTCGCATGGTATCAGTAATAGGTTCTAGATACAAAAAATAATATTTGGTTTTTAGAAATGTTAAGACTGCCTTAGGAAAATTCCTTAAAATAGGGCAGAAATGTTCAACCATCAAACTGGGCTTTTAATTGGCGATACGCTAAAGGTTTAAGATGTATTTGTGGAAGAAATTGGTCATTCGTTGTATATTTTGGGCCAATATAGCAATTTTGTATTTCTTACTACTGATTTGTCACAAAACACCCAAATAGTATGGCGCAATTAGTCCTAAAAACGGCCGAACCTCAACATCCAAAGTAAAAGTTTCCCTCCAAGCTCAAATTGTTCTATACAGTCTACATGTTGTTCGGTAAAAAGTCTCACCATTTTGAGCGTCGAGTTAGGGGGAGGGGTGAGGGGGGAGGGGGGGAGGGGGGACAGAAGTAGGTAAATAAGTAGTTTTATCAGTTTTCCTTAAATATTTCGAAAAATATGCGGTTTAGCGCAAAATGTGTCATTTACAAAAATAATCTACATTAAATTGCGAACACACAAGGTTCCATGCATAATCTTCCTAAAGTGAACGGTTCCAGAGTTACGGAGGGTGCGAAAGTAGCAATTTTTCGTATTTTGTTAGATTTTTTGGAAAAATGAAATTTTAACTACTGTGTAAACAGAAATAACTAAACAATTTTATTAAAAAGTAATATTGTACAATCGTATTGTAGTCCAAACGAGGCTGAGGTACCACGAAGGATTAGAAGCGTTAACATACTGGGAACAAAAACCGGTTTAGTACAAGCACGGCCGCCAGTACAAAGCTGTGCGTTAAGGGGCCGGTCGACCACCTCCACCCAGCACCGGCCACCTGCCCCTCCCACGCACACACTCTCTCATCTACTCTCTTTCCCTCATTCGTATTGGGGGACCCATTGAATGCGTTTGTTATTTCTAGTGAAGTTCTGCTGTCATTTTTATTGTGCGTCTTTAGAATACTGTGCCAACTATGTGGTTATACTGTGACAGATCTTGGATCTGCACAGGCACTCCTCATCATTAATCATTATATTAATTTAATCATCTCATTTTGATATCAAGCAATTCACAGTATTACTTATTGTCGTCCGCGCCATTACCTCATATAGTCTATGATGTTAATTATTAGTAAAAGGGATAGACTATGTATATTTTTTAGATGATGTGAATTAGTCGGAAAGTGCCAAGTTAGGGATTACAAAAAAGCAGCCAGGCTATTGACTGATGGGCTTGGGCTCATTACGAAGCTTGTATCGCTACTGTGTATGAGATGAAGGTTATTGATATAATTTTATTCCTTTGTATGGGATTCCCTCGGATTGTCTACGTGGCAGAAGGATTACCTGAAGGTTGGATCCTCTGTAATTTGACTGCTCTCGACATAAATGAAGGCATAAAGTAGCGACACGGACTACTGTCGAACTAATGCGATATAAATATTGGAAATTAAGAGTGATCTAAATGGCGGTGACACGCTGTATACAAACTTTTTTGGTTCAATGAAAATTACGCCGTATGAGAAAGTGTAAGCCAACATAGCTCTTCGTACGAAACTTCTAGTCTTCAACGACCCCAAAGCTGACCCCAGTGCAGTGACTGACGCTGGAAAGCATTTCCTTCTTGCGATGTTTAGAACCAAGAATACTGAAGATCAAGATTGTTTTCGCTACCAGTGTTACTTGCAGGCTATTGCAAAGCAGCCTATACAAACATTGTTCAAGTTGGCTGCACTTCCCCCCACTTCGGCAGCTTCCAGGCAGCATTCATTTAGAACCTACCACTAGGTGCAGGCAGCAGTGGCTTAATGAGAAGAAGAATCCGCTCGAGTAGGGGTGGAAGAAGATTGGCGAACACCCGAGACCAATAAATTACAACAGCACGTCCTGCAGCTCCCCAGGAATTACTTTCCCTCATAGTGTGCGCTTGCAAAGACGAATGCGTCCGTAATTGCGAGTGCGGAAAGAGTGGTCTTCACTGCTCGAGCATATGCGGTAATTGCTCAGGCCTAGGATGTGATAACAGGGACACGAACATCATAGACGAGGATCTAGAAAGGAAAGTGCTTTGTTTGAAGAGGACTGAATACTGATGAATAGCCTACTTTACATTAATTTAAGGTCGCATTTAACATTCTACATTTTTATTAGTTTTAGTCTAATAGTTCAGAGTGGGATTCTCCGTACCACGGGTTTATATTGCTTAGGCCTGTGGAAGCCTCTTTTCCCTTAAAAAGTAGCGCCCCTTGAGAAGGGGGTGAGGTTGACGTTCCTTCAAAGGCTTATCACTAACATACCACCGCCGGTCATTATGGGGTTTGAAGCCATTTTTCAGTGTAGCCTTGGTAAACAAAAGTTTGGTGCTTTCCAGTCGGTCAACACGAATGTACCCAAAATAGTTCAATTACATGAGATGATAGGTATGTATTATTCTCATTTTTTTTCAGGATTAGGGTATCACCCAAATTTTTTCGGTACATTCGCGTTGACCGACTGAAAAGCACCAAACTTATGTTTTGTATACCACCGGTCAATAAAATCGGTATTTGCTTTTACAAAACACAATCCTGTATAAACAAAAATAGTTTCCTTAGTGATAATGTCAAATTCTTTCCAAAAAACAAAAAATACTGAACCCTTATTGATTTGCCGATCAATAAGTCTTCATGATTTTTATTATTATTATTACTGATGCCCAGGCAGTACATGTTGGAGATTGACAAAGGGGAGTCAGATAGTGTGTCGCAATTATTGCAACAGGAGTAGCGTGGTAGTTATTCCTGACGATGACCGGTTAAGCCGAGTTCAAGGACAAACTCAGGGCGAATGCGTTTCCGAGTCGGCGTCATTATGGGCGTGCCAGAAGTGAAGTTCCAACCGATACACGATTTAATCAGCAAATCAGGAGAGAGGACGCCTAAGTCACGCGGAGAGCGGCGTACCTTAAAAAAGCGCGCTAAAACACGTGTCTGAAGAACCGCCGATGCGATATAATTCCGCATAAGTCCATTGAGACGTTTGGATGAAAAGAAGAAGATTGATACTAGTCCCAAGTCTGTGAGTTGAAAACTACGGATTATTTTAACAGATTGCCCCCACTCCACCCCTTTCTGTCAGTTTCCAATAAATTGATCGGTGATGAGCTGTTTGAGACACAACTTTATCGAGCTCTGGTGAGCAACGTTCACGCCTGTCTGAGTCACGATTTATCAAGCTCTAGTGAGCATACTTCACGTCTGTTTGGACAAACATTTTATTTTGTGCTCAAGGGAGCAGACCTGTAGCAAACCTGTTCTTTTAATGGTCATTGGATCATAATTAATTGGGAGTTCGCCATGTCCGTTACGAATTACCGCATATCGTATGAAATGAAATATTTGTTTTATGATGTAAATGTTGGCTTTGAGCCTAGTGATTTTATGACTCATTTCATTGTTAGATTTTGCCTGTGGAGACACCGCTGGGTGTATTTTATTTCTCTTGTAAAAATGGCAAACGGCCATATGTGTATTTTTCTCGATTGGTCACGTGTTAATTTACTTGTGTTGATTTGAAAAGTCCTAATTTTAGGCGTTAATGTGGTTTGCTTCGGCAGTTCTTTGATTCCAATTTCATGCGGAAATTATTTTTGTTTTATTTAGTGTAGGAAGTGTCGGATTAGTTTAATTTAGTGTTTAGTTGGTTCCCCGTGTCTGTCTAGCTCTAAGACAATGCAGATTCGTCCCCTGAAGGTTTACTGGATGGTAACGAATCTCGCATTAATTTGTACGCATCGTAACGCATGTAGAACACCCGCACACGCACATGTCATTGTAGTAATTTGGGACATTTGGTCCAGATGTTTACGATCTCTCCTGAGATTAGGCCTAGTTTGGCAGTTACTTAATTCAAGTGGGAGTCATTTGGGAGACCTTTTTTTTTGTTCGTTGTAAATAGTGTAAATTTGTTGATCTGTTATTAAATTCATATGTTTTAATTCTGGTATTCACTTTTTCCTGCATGTTATTTTGTTATATGTTACCCTGCATGTTATAGGAAGCGCTTAACAACAACTTTACGAAATGGACTGTTACACCCCCTGGAACTGAGTCTCATATGCTTCTATGCAAGGGTTCAATACGAAAAAAAAGTCCACCTTTACACCCTCCGTAACTCTCGAACCGTTCACTTTAGCAAGATTATTCATATGACCTTTTTTGTTCGCAATTTAATGTAAATTATTTTTGTATAGGCTATGACATATTTTGCGCTAAACCGCATATTTTTTTGAAATATTTTAAAAAAATGATAAAAACTACTAATTTACCAACTTCTGCCCCCTCCCCCCCAAACCTGACGCTCAAAATGGTGACACTTTTTACTGAACAACATGTGGACTGTGTAGAACAATTTGGAGGTGAAGGGAAAACTTTGGATGTTGAGGTTTGGGTCTAATTGCACCGTACTAAAAGGAGAAAAAGAGAGAGAGAGAGGAAGCTAAAGAAGCAATTTGATCAAAATCCCAGTCGTAATCGTCATCCCAAACGTTGTTACCAAGCGTCCCGTTCCTAAATTAAAACATTCAAAAGATGGTATATCTCCAACTGAGACTTGTGTGGGGAAATAACCTGCTGCCAAGACATGTTCTCCTAATAGTCGGGAGCAACAGTCGAGCCAAATAAAAATATGCTTATTTTTGTAAAATTATGGAAAATCATGTTTTTAAAATTTTCTCATTACTGGCCTAAAGAACATTTTCTCGAAAACCGATATTGCTTTGCGCATGAATTTCTTTACAGTGAATGTATGGGGGCAAACACAGAACTTTGTGGAGCAGAATTAGTTGTGATGTCTTGATTTTAGCCTATTTTTGGAATTTTTGAAATTTTGCAAACAAAATTATCATGATTTTCATCTGTATCTTTCTTCAAAATATATTTTAAAAAACTGTTCCACATAATATTATAGAATGGAGTATCTCAAGTCTAAATATACTCTCATAAATGTCAGGATTATAGCAATCAACAACATCCTGGCATACAACCGAGTGGCAATACAGGACGGCAAGACATCTTCAGCAAGCATAGTACTGAACCCTTCAGAAAAGCAGTGTTTAATGTAAGAAATCTTAATCAAGGGGTCGCGCTCAGTTCCTATGTGATGTTTACGTTCGCCAAACAACATGCTCTACTGAGGTAAGGGTCATAGGATATAAACTATAAATCAAGAAAGAAAGGTGACAAGATGTAAAATAATAACAAGATTTAATGACTAATAGTGCATAATAAGAAATAAACAACAATAAAATATAAAACACTCCTCCCTGAATTTCCCATGATAGGAATATCTATAAATTTGAGGAGTCAGACGGATCTCCCCTTTATTTTAAAATGTGGATCCTGGTTCCACTACCTTGAAATTTGGGTTTTATGTGCGCGTAATGACTAACCACGAGGAATGAGTACTTTGGATGACTGTTCGTTTACAACGGGTTAACAGCCACGATGCTTACGAACAATCATCTCGTAAATCAACGTTTATGGATATGGAACATGACATTAAATAAAACCCTTAAAAAGTAATGCTGACACACGCACTACAAATCTACTATTTACAGGAATCTCCCTGAGACCCTCATTAGCGCGAAGACGCACTTGACTATGAGCTGCCAACACGGGCCAAATTGCTCAACAAAAACAAGGAAATACAGCAAGCATGTGACTCACGGGTCACTGAATAAAATAAAAACCATGGAATAAACCAACAACAACAAAAGCCTGACTGGCTGACATTACTTTATATGAACAAAACTGCATGTTAAGCTAACGCTTCGGAGATTATCGTGATTCGTAGGCAACTCCCATGTATTTAAACAATTTTTATCATTGATCAGTTCTTATTCTGTATTTAAAGTTATTACTGAGCCACACAGGCACTCTCCACTAATGACCTGGCTGGCACCCTTCAGTTCGTCTTGTGCAACATCTCCCCTCTTCCTCAATCACCTGCCATTGTCCCACTCCAGTGTGTATAAATACCTGACCAGCTGTGCCGTTATCTCAAGGAATCAACAGCAACAAACTCAACCACTTCAAAATATGGTCAGACATTAATCAAAATATCCAGAATTGCCCTCGCGAGGTCACAATCTAGATTTGTCATCAAGCTGCCAGAAATCAGTCTAAGCTGAAAATCCCGCTTGTAATGACACAAAAACACACACTCACACACACACATATTTGGGAATGACAATACGTTACCACACAGATCGGCTGAATGGATGCTCGCCGACAATTAAACAAAATATTAAAACCTACGATAGAGCTGACTGCTCTTCGTCCTAAATCACATTGCTCCAAAGGCAATAATCTCATTGAATCTGATCAATAATAAAACAAAAGGAATTAATTACCCTCCAATCTACTGTATAATTATTTTACTTCTGTCCTACTTCTGAAACACAACATATCTCCGAGAGACTTTTTAACCGCATCGCGTAACATATGCAAACACGGCCGTTCACATAGCTACGTTAGTTACAACAACAAACAAGAAAAGAACCTTCTACTAAATATATATGCAAGCTGTTTCCATGCAAAAGGTGTGTCAGACCAAAACTAAATAGACTACGTTAATCACACAAGCAAATTATTTACAAAACAAGATATGTCCCATACACCATAAGTTAATTTATCAGATAATAATAAATATTATTCGGTACTCATCCTCAGCCAGCCACCCGTCAAAGAACATCCGCTGCCATCTCCCAACTGGATCCTTCTTATCTCATCTCAACCATCTTGATGGAGTCTTGATGTTTCCAGGCTTCCTCCATGGTCAATGATGTCATCTCTCGTGCTGATTCAAAAATTAAATTATTATACACTTGATGTCTGACTACTAAATTCGCCGTTCGGGTACTTCTTTCCCCAAAGCAGTCTATTGGCGAATTATCGAAGATACTGCCCCTACAAATATAGTACTGTGACTATCTAACACTGAATTTAACACTTTTAATAATAATTTCTGTGTCCTTCATGACACGCAAAGTATAAATGTCAACGTCCTAAGACGCGCAAAGTATAAAAGCCTGTGTCCACTGACACACAAAATAACAGCCTCCGTCCTCAGACGAACCAAAGTAATAAGCCTGTCCTCGACACACCAAAGTCTAATAAGCTTACGTCCGTAGACGCACAGAATAATAATAAGCAAAGTCTTGGCTCTTCACACCACTTATAAATGAACTGGCCCTATGTCTTGATGGGGGGGGGGGGGATTTATACAAAAATTTCTCGAAATAATGGTGGTACAGGAATGAAATAAATATCGCTGAACTCGAAAAATAGCGTAGGTCAAGAATATGCCCATTAATCCTAGAATCGATCGTAGAGATTTTGTCTAGGCCATCTCCCGCGTGAATGCTAGCCGAGCGTGCCCATGCTAGACCTGCCGCGCTAAATAGGCATTCTTCTCTCATTGGTTCCCACATTTTCTGTAATTTGGCGGTTTTTAGCAGATCTTGGCGTCGTAGGAGTGTCTATTTTCTTCATCAGCCACTCCCGTTACTGCATCATATTACTTCTAGGCGCGAATATCACAATGAACATACCAGCAGCATGTCTCACTGCGCGTCGCTTCTATTTTGAGGTGGCCAACACCTGTCCTTCTGACACATCGCTAGGCTATTTCCTTTCACAGCTGAAGTATTTAGCCTTTTGTCAATCTGCTTCAGGTATGTACCCGCTGTCTCCAACCAATGCTTGAAATTTCCTCATCTCCGTCTGGCTACTTTCATGATGCTGGTGGAAATATTTATTAATTGAAGAAATAAAACATAGAATCATTTATCCAACAGAGGATAAAGGGTTCACAACTCTCCCACTCACAAAATTTCGAACTTAGGAATAAAGTCGACAATTTTTAAAAGACTTCCGTAGGCCAATTGTTTTATTTCAGGATCACCCCTTTTCTATTACTTGGTCTAGCCGCTCTTGTCTTGAATGGCATTTACTCGTTTCACATCCTGCTCATAATGACTCTCTCAACTGCTTGCGTGACGCATAGGTGCCTGGGGCAACACTCTGCTCGCCTCGTTAATGTTTGTCAACACCAACTCTACTTCCTCCTTCACGTGCCGTACTCAACTGCTCCCCGTTCACTTTGTGGATAGTAGGACGTCCATATATTCAAACTGCATCGTTATTTCGGCGCTCCCATGGTTCACTTCTACGATACTTTTTTAGGTTGGCAGCGTTGTAGACTGACATTGTTCCTGTACTCAATTCTTTCACTCTATAAGCATTATTTCCAAGGTTTCTTACGATAGAATAGGGTCCTATGAAATTTTCGCAGAATTTACTGAAGATCTTCTTCTCTGGGTCCGATGTAGCAGGTCGTTTCACTAAAACGAGCTGGTTGATTTCAAGATCACAGTGAAACCTCTTATTTCTTACTCGCCGTAATCTGCGGTCTGCTTGTTTCCTCATGTAGGCTCTCGTTCTCTCAATTCGCAAGTCAGGTGCTATCATTGGATCTTGTGGGCAGTTAATGATGCTTATCCACGATCTCACTGGATACTCGTTTTTGTGTAGGACCATAGGGATTTGTCCTGTTGACTCGTGCCTGGTAGAATTCATGCATGTCTCTACATCCTTGATTTTATCCACCCATCTGTGATGTTCATTTGGAATGAAGATTCTCAAATATGAAGTTACACACTTAATTGCTCTCTCACTTGGATTTGCTTGAGCATGTCGGATACTGCTTAAAATGTGTTTTATACCCATGTCCTCCATACCTTTCTTGAATTCGGCGCTTGTGAAATAGCTGCCATGATCTGATAATATAAATTCTGGTTTTTCAAGGATTGGAATAACTCTATTCCGAATACGACTGAGTACCTGTTTTGAAGTAGTTTTCTGAATGGGGCATAATACGACAAACTTAGAAAATACATCAATGCATACTAGTAAGTGTCGGCAACCTCGCCTTCCCTTCGGGATTGGACCGAAACAGTCGAGTGCCAGTAGCTCGCATGGTTTCTGAGGTAGCAATGGTCGAGGATACTGCCTCATTAAATAATTATTGGGCTTTGTCCTCTGACACGGATCACAAGTTGTAATGACGTCACATATAGTTGTTCTCATACGTGGCCATGTAAATGTCTCTCCTATTGTTGCTTCGCACTTATCTACGCCCACATGACCGTAACTTTCGTGCGTATGCCATGTCAGTCCTCGCTAAAGCGAAGCAGGTACTAATATGCGTAACTTGGTGTGGTCATTATCTACCCATTTGTGCAGCAAATTGTTGACATAAACATATCTTCCTTCTTTGGCTTTCGCTTCTCGAAATGCAGGTGTTCCTGTAGGTAGTTGCTTTCTGAAGTATTGAATTAAAAGCATCATCCATGGTTCCGCTTCTTGTTCTCGCTGTATCTCACGTAACTCCTCCAAGAATTCCCGGTCCTTCGGTGTTAACTCCAAGTGTTGTACCATCGCTGTTTCCTCATTATCAGGTTCTGGGTTCCTGCTGAGTGCATCCGGAATCACGTTCATCTTCCCTGGGCAATGTTCAATCTCAATGCTAAACTGCTGAATATATATAGACCAACGTGTCACACGTTCGCTTGCCATCGACGTCTTAAACAAGATTGTTAATGCCTTGTGATCAGTCCTGACAACAATGGGGTAACCATAGATTATTCGTTTCCATTGTTGTAGCGCATGAAGTATGGCCAACAGCTCTAGTTCCGTTACAGTATAATTGCGCTCGTACTTACGCAATTTTCGGCTGACAAATGCCAAATATGTTTTATGCTGCAGGTTAGCTGGATCCTCTTGGTAGAGCATAGCACCTATACCAACCAGTGAAGCATCCGCTTGGATTATAAATTTGTGCTTGAAATCTGGATATCCTAATTTAATGCAGTTCTCCAATAGCTGTTTTGTTGCTTGGAATGCCTTCTCACACTCCGCATTCCATAACCATTTATTATTTTTCTTTAGCATTTCCTGCATGGGGGCTACAGTCTCCGTATAACCTGGGCAGTTTTCCTTAAAGAATCCCGTTACGCCTAAGAAAGCCCGAATGTGCTTGACTCTCGTTGGTGTAGGGAAATTAGCTGGATTCGGCTTCACTCCCTCCTTGTCAATGATGTGACCCAAATATAAGATCTCGCTCTTGAAGAAATGCGATTTCTTCAGGTTTACTTTGAAATTCGATGCATTCAGGTTGCCTAATACTTTATCTAAATTTTCCATGTGAGTTTCAATGTTGTCGGATGCCAGCAAAATGTCATCAATGTAGCGTACCGTCATCTCCTTAACTTCCTCGGTTAGATTCCGGTCCAGGGCTCGGATTAAAGCACATCCCGCTGTTTTGACTCCAAAGGGCATTCGAACGAAGCAAAACGTTTGGTTCTCGAATAAGAAGCCAGTTAAAAGCTGTGACTTCTCATCCAATTCAATATGGTGGAACGAGCTCGTCAGATCGACTGATGAATAAATGCTTTTGTTTTTAAAGCCTTTTAGTACGTCTCTGATAATTGGCGCTCTGTCATACTCAGGAAAAATGAGTCTCGTGTTGAGATTTCTGGCATCTAAACAAAGTCTAATAGATCCATTTGGTTTTGTGACTGCCAAAATCGCATTTAGATAAGGTGTAGGTGTCTTCCTTATCACTCCAGCTTGTAACATCTCATCTATAATGACCTTGACTTGACGACGATATTTTTCAGGAATTTGATACAACCTACTTTTGAACGGTGACCAGTCCTCGACTTGCATAGAATATTTGAAATTTAATATTTTCCCAGGTACTGTATCAAATACTGTTTTGTGCTTCCTTAAAATCTCTTCCAATTGCTTTCTGTGTTCAGCCCCAAGTTGAATGTCATTGAGCCGCTCCTGTAGTAACTCTTCAAATTGTGCCTCACTGTCGTCTCCTTCCGTTAATAAAGACCATATCTCCTGGGATTCACTCTCCTCATCTAGTTCCACAACAGCCCCTTCTATGATGTTATCTTCTGCCTTTCGTACCTCCTCTTCCGTCTCTTCCGATATTGCTTCCAATGCCCACGAATTTACATCTCTTCCGGTGGTGATTTCATCCATATGCAATCCCACGTTCTTCAGCTGATCATACTCTCTAAAACTGACAGTATTCTTGTGCAAATCTATCACTGCTTGATAGTCACAAATAAAATTTGCACCAAGAATTATATTGAAATTCATCTTTGCCATGATAATGAATGTTTGCCCAAAAGTGTGTTCCAATATGTTCAGCTCTAAGTATGCCTGACGTTTACAAGTGACGGTGCGTTCAGGAATAACACCCCTCACTTTGAGCTGTGGTACGGGAATTACAGGAATATTTTGACTCCGTCCCAACTCTCGAACCAAGGCCTCCGATACCAGACTGATCTGTGACCCCGTATCCAATAAACATCTTATATTAATTCCACCAATCCTTGCGTAAATAATGGGTAGCTGCCTAATTTCATCGTTCCGTGGTTTCACCGTCTCCTCCAGGCAGTCTTCTGGCAAAGCAATCCATTCTTGTATGTTCGCTACTATCCATCCCTCTTCAACTTCCGACTGTTGCGTTTGTAGGCTGTCTTCTTTATCCAAATTTAACATTTTTTTTAGCTCCGGTGCGACTCCCATCATCCGTTTGTCGCCGATGTCCTTGATATTCCTCTTGTATCAGTAGACTTCCAGCTTCCTCAGTATGTGTATCAGGATTCTTCATGTTCCCAATGACTTTTTCCCATCTTCCTAGCTCTCCACCTTGACTAGCGTGTAATTCCTCTAGGTAATTTTGTGATTGAGCGTGCCTATCATCCCAGTCATTTCGATAATTTCGTGGCTCTCCTTGATTTTGGTCTCTTCTTCCTTTCCATCTTTGATTAGCATTGTAATCACCGTATCTTCCATAAGGCCTGTCATTTCTTCGATTTTCACGCCAATGTTGATATCCTCTCTGTTGATACCTATTGTTGCCTTGATATGATCTATTATTGTAGTTATTTTCGTTGCGCTGGTATGGTCTGTTTTCTCCTTCTTCCTGGTATCGCCTAGGTGTGGAGGTGCTTGTATTAGTGCCCTGCGTTTTAGTGTTTGCCTGCTTAGGTTTTATGACCTCTGTCGCATTGACTAACTCCAGCTGTCTTCCTCCTCTATAATGACTATGATACGTAGTCTCATCTATCTGGCGTAATATCTGCTCTGCATGTATGGCCGTACTAACGTTCGCTGCGACTAGTACTTGTTGCACGTTGACTGGCAATTGCCTCGCTATTGTCATCACCAGATCCGCTTCATTTAAAGGGTAATCAAGGTCGCGAAATTTTAACATTTGCATGTTAAAGAAATCTGAGTATTTTGTTTGCTGGGTGGTTTGGTACTTTCTAGAGTAAAGCTCCATCCTTAGACTCTGTTGTGTTGCGGGCGACCAATATTTGCGCAGAAACGCCAATTTAAAATCTGACATGGTTCCAAATGTATATTTGAAGCTTAAAAACCATGTAAGGACATTTCCTGATAAAAATCTCTCCATCATCCTCAATCTACGTGCTTCAGGTACCCCAGTGTCATTGAAATGGTCTTCAATCTCTTTGATAAAAGCTTTAGGTGTTACCCCTGAATTCTCCGTGTATTTCTGTGGTTTATAATCACTTGAGCGAATTACTTGGATAAGTTGTGTAGGCTGATGACCGTCTTGTGGTGTTGAGCTCCTATCGATATTCTTGCGAAACCCTTCCGTGTTTGTTGTTAATGGGCTCTCCGCCTGAGTCTGACTTCCTGCTGTGCTTGTCTCCGGGCTATTTGAGTCATCCTGCTTGTCTTTCAATGTTCCTGTTCTAAATATCGACGATTGCTCTAATGACCTGAGTTCGGCTTTAATGATCCTGTCCGTCTGTTCTTTAAGCTTGCTCTTCATTTCTTGCTCTAATGCTTGAATACGAGTGTGATTTTCGCCTACTGTTTTAAGAATGGTGGATCTTTCCTCTTTAGAATCGATATTCATTTTTTCCCAATCTTTTCTTATCTGCTCTTTAATCGTGCTTACTTTCTCTTCAATCTGGCTTTTAGTGTCGTTTAAGGTACTCTTTAACTGCTCCTGATCCGCTTCTAGGCTTTTCCACTGCTCTGCTGATTTTATTTCGAGACGATCCATATCTTTAATTATGCCGGATATATTCTCATCTACCGCTGAAAGTTGTTGTTGAATGACTTTGCCGCTCTCTTCCATCTCCATAAATCGTCCTTCTAACTTCTCCTGAGCTATCTTGACCTCGCTTGTATTCATAGTGCACGCTATTTCAATTTGCTCTAATTTAGCTAACACCGTTTCATCCAGAATGCTAAGTTTTTGATCAAAAATATTTTCCATTTTCTTAATCTGGTCTAATTGCTTTTCATTATTTTTACTCACATCTAGGGCCAGTAATACCATCTGTTGATTAGTGTGATCTTTCATCTCTGCGGTTAGCGTCTCTAACTGTGAATTGTTAGTGTCATTAATTTCACTTTTAAACAACCTAGCTTGTTCCGCCTGATATTCATTCTGTTCAATTCTACTGTTATTTAATTGTGTCCGCAATGATTCACTTTGTTCTGATAATTTGTTTATCGACTCACTTTGTTCTAACATAGTATTATTTATTGCTTCACTTTGTTCTGACAGTCTATCGTTTATTTGTTCAGATAACTTCGCTTTTAATGCTTCACTTTGTTCTAACATACTAGTGTTTAATGATTGACTCTGTTCTGATAGTTTAGTGTTTATTTGTTCAGATAATTTTGTGTTTAATGAATGACTCTGTTCCGCCAATTTAGTGTCCAACAATTCCTGTGTTCTCCTAGCTGCACTCTCAATGATTTCTTGAATCTGTTCAACCGTTGCCATATTACACACTTTATATGAGACATTAGGGAAATGGCATAAAGCAATGCCCTTTGACACACACATAAAATCCAATGCACATTTAATTTCTTTATCCTACTCAGTTCATTTATTTTTACATTTAATCCCACTAGTCGATTGCATCTCTGAGTAGTTCTAATTTTACTCAATTTAATTTAAACCCAAACACATATTCAGTCATTAAATTGTTATCCTGATCTGATATTAACACTGACTAATTAATAAAGTATTAATTGTCATTTAAGGCTACAGCCTCCTAACATTTTCACGAGTTTGACTTTCTAAACAAATCTAATTTTAATTTTTATCATTGGGCGCCCGGTATCACATGTTACCTTTTACTTTAATTCAATAGACAAAAACGTGAACCGTATTTTACTTTGCAAACCCCTGATTTTACTTTATATTTCACACATTTAGCGGTATCCTCTTCGCCTCACTTACTTTTAATAAAATATCACTTCCCGGTGATTAAAATACTGCCATATCTGCCTGCACTTGCGGCATGTCAGTTTTACTCAAATACGCCACTAAAATGTGTTCCAGCAGCGAACCAGCAATAAAATTACACCTTCATTGTTGCGTCAGTTTGAAAACCCAACTACGCTTACATTGACATGTGCAAAATCTTTGCCGTTACACCACAGTGAACCGCCCCACGCTTGGCCGCGCCAGTTTACTCCTATGAACCCTTCAGAAAAGCAGTGTTTAATGTAAGAAATCTGAATCAAGGGGTCGCGCTCAGTTCCCATGTGATGTTTACGTTCGCCAAACAACATGCTCTACTGAGGTAAGGGTCATAGGATATAAACTATAAATCAAGAAAGAAAGGTGACAAGATGTAAAATAATAACAAGATTTAATGACTAATAGTGCATAATAAGAAATAAACAACAATAAAATATAAAACACTCCTCCCTGAATTTCCCATGATAGGAATATCTATAAATTTGAGGAGTCAGACGGATCTCCCCTTTATTTTAAAATGTGGATCCTGGTTCCACTACCTTGCAATTTGGGTTTTATGTGCGCGTAATGACTAACTACGAGGAATGAGTACTTTGGATGACTGTTCGTTTACAACGGGTTAACAGCCACGATGCTTACGAACAATCATCTCGTAAATCAACGTTTATGGATATGGAACATGACATTAAATAAAACCCTTAAAAAGTAATGCTGACACACGCACTACAAATCTACTATTTAGAGGAATCTCCCTGAGACCCTCATTAGCGCGAAGACGCACTTGACTATGAGCTGCCAACACGGGCCAAATTGCTCAACACAAACAAGGAAATACAGCAAGCATGTGACTCACGGGTCACTGAATAAAATAAAAACCATGGAATAAACCAACAACAACAAAAGCCTGACTGGCTGACATTACTTTATATGAACAAAACTGCATGTTAAGCTAACGCTTCGGAGATTATCGTGATTCGTAGGCAACTCCCATTTATTTAAACAATTTTTATCATTGATCAGTTCTTATTCTGTATTTAAAGTTATTACTGAGCCACACAGGCACTCTCCACTAATGACCTGGCTGGCACCCTTCAGTTCGTCTTGTGCAACATCTCCCCTCTTCCTCAATCACCTGCCATTGTCCCACTCCAGTGTGTATAAATACCTGACCAGCTGTGCCGTTATCTCAAGGAATCAACAGCAACAAACTCAACCACTTCAAAATATGGTCAGACATTAATCAAAATATCCAGAATTGCCCTCGCGAGGTCACAATCTAGATTTGTCATCAAGCTGCCAGAAATCAGTCTAAGCTGAAAATCCCGCTTGTAATGACACAAAAACACACACTCACACACACACATATTTGGGAATGACAATACGTTATCACACAGATCGGCTGAATGGATGCTCGCCGACAATTAAACAAAATATTAAAACCTACGATAGAGCTGACTGCTCTTCGTCACAAATCACATTGCTCCAAAGGCAATAATCTCATTGAATCTGATCAATAATAAAACAAAAGAAATTAATTACCCTCCAATCTACTGTATAATTATTTTACTTCAGTCCTACTTCTGAAACACAACATATCTCCGAGAGACGTTTTTAACCGCATCGCGTAACATATGCAAACACGGCCGTTCACATAGCTACGTTAGTTACAACAACAAACAAGAAAAGAACCTTCTACTAAATATATATGCGAGCTGTTTCCATGCAAAAGGTGTGTCAGACCAAAACTAAACAGACTACGTTAATCACACAAGCAAATTATTTACAAAACAAGATATGTCCCATACACCATAAGTTAATTTATCAGATAATAATAAATATTATTCGGTACTCATCCTCAGCCAGCCACCCGTCAAAGAACATCCGCTGCCATCTCCCAACTGGATCCTTCTTATCTCATCTCAACCATCTTGATGGAGTCTTGATGTTTCCAGGCTTCCTCCATGGTCAATGATGTCATCTCTCGTGCTGATTCAAAAATTAAATTATTATACACTTGATGTCTGACTACTAAATTCGCCGTTCGGGTACTTCTTTCCCCAAAGCAGTCTATTGGCGAATTATCGAAGATACTGCCCCTACAAATATAGTACTGTGACTATCTAACACTGAATTTAACACTTTTAATAATAATTTCTGTGTCCTTCATGACACGCAAAGTATAAATGTCAACGTCCTAAGACGCGCAAAGTATAAAAGCCTGTGTCCACTGACACACAAAATAACAGCCTCCGTCCTCAGACGAACCAAAGTAATAAGCCTGTCCTCGACACACCAAAGTCTAATAAGCTTACGTCCGTAGACGCACAGAATAATAATAAGCAAAGTCTTGGCTCTTCACACCACTTATAAATGAACTGGCCCTAGGTCTTGATGGGGGGGGGGGAGGGGGGGAATTTATACAAAAATTTCTCGAAATAATGGTGGTACAGGAATGAAATAAATATCGCTGAACTCGAAAAATAGCGCAGGTCAAGAATATGCCCATTAATCCTAGAATCGATCGTAGAGGTTTTGTCTAGGCGATCTCCCGCGTGAATGCTAGCCGAGCGTGCCCACGCTAGACCTGCCGCGCTAAATAGGCATTCTTCTCTCATTGGTTCCCACATTTTCTGTAATTTGGCGGTTTTTAGCAGATCTTGGCGTCGTAGGAGTGTCTATTTTCTTCATCATCCACTCACGTTACTGCATCATATTACTTCTAGGCGCGAATATCACAATGAACATACCGGCAGCATGTCTCACTGCGCGTCGCTTCTATTTTGAGGTGGCCAACACCTGTCCTTCTGACACATCGCTAGGCTATTTCCTTTCACAGCTAAAGTATTTAGCCTTTTGTCAATCTGCTTCAGGTATGTACCCGCTGTCTCCAACCAATGCTTGAAATTTCCTCATCTCCGTCTGGCTTCATGATGCTGGTGGAAATATTTATTAATTGAAGAAATAAAACATAGAATCATTTATCCAACAGAGGATAAAGGGTTCAGTACAGAGTAATGGAGTTCTCCAAGGGGATCCGTTAAGCCCCATACTATTCAAAATCGCCTTGGCAGACATCGAAAAGATCACTCACGGAACCTCCGTGGCAATCTATGTATATGCGGACGACATGGTTATAGGGTCGAACAACAGGGAAGAATTACAAAACGTAATGGACAAACTCGAAGATTACGCCATTAAAAACAGCTTGGAAATTAACAAAAACAAGACAGTCCAGAAGGTATTCAGAAAAGGGGGAAGAATCGCTAACAAGGACAGGCTACAGTGCAGAATGGAGGACCTGGAGGTCGTGAGCTCATTTAAGTATCTGGGTATCACACTTCAACCTTCAGCTAATTCTTTCAAATGCCACTTGAGAGAGAGAACCGTGGCAGCCATAAGAAGCATTTATGATATCTCGGATCCCACGAGACTATCTTTAAGCACGGCTATGAGTCTATTTTACGCCAAAGTACTCCCAGTTCTAACTTACGGGCTAGAACTTACTTGGGGACACCTAACAGTAACCGATCTCCGAGCCATTGAAAGCGTAAAAGCTAGATTTTTAAAAAGAACATTGGGGATTTCCAAGATGTCACCCTCAAGACTGGCGTACATACTAGCCTCTGAGACATTCCTAATAGAAGATCTACGAACCAGAATGCAGCTTCCATCTACCAAACAAGAACAAGAGCTTCTACAAATTAGGCAGAAGAAAAGAGAAGACATCGACCTGGAGTTTTACTCGACTGATGCCATGCTCAATCGTAGCTGGTCTGGACCAAATAATGATATGCGGAGCGCTCTAACTAGGTTGGCAATACATGGTTTTCACCACAAGCTATGTACTCGACAGGGCTATCATGAACCGTCTGAGCAGTGCGTTTGTAAGCTGTGTGAAGGTCATTGCGAGCGATATCATTTCAACAAATGCACCAAACGAGAACAATCCCTTATGGACTATTGTAAAATGTAATCTATAGTTAACAGTGTGATACATCTCAATGTATATCTTATATATGGCCATTTGGCTGCATAAAGTTATTATTATAAATGTCAGGAAGTTATCTCTGCTAGTTTAGGAGAAAATGTCCCTTATAGGCAGGCCTAGGTATATTGACAAATGTAACCTTCGGGAAATGAAGAAAATTTGAATTGTGATTGATCTAAAAGAAAGTGATTATGCAGGCCATAAGTGTATTCTTCTTCCTACTCGGACTGCCTCTTCAGCATCTTTTCTCTTCGCTTGGTTGTCTTGCCTGGATTGTATACTGAGCCATTCAGCTGACAATTCATAATCAACAATAAGGTAATTCCGGGACAGATGCCACACCGGTACAAGCCGGACGTTTGTTTTAGACGAGTGAAAATTCATAATGGAAGCCTGGAGGCGAGTTACTACAGTACCTGTGTTGTTATCAGCTGCCCCAAGCGGTCCGATGATTGACTAAGCCGTTTCACACTACTGCTAGGAGTACAGTCATTGGCAAATATAATGACATTCTGTTCGTAACTACGTAACGTGTACTTCCGCGACACACAATACTTCGATGTGGACTGTACTGTCTGCTCATGTCTGGAATTCCATTACATCAGATCGGTGGTGACAAGTGTGAAGCGATAGGGTGAGAGAGTGAGTGTGTGTAGGCTCACCCACATGCTTCAAGGTCAAGGGCAATCGTCTAAAACAAACGTCCGGCCTGTAGCCATAGTTTCCCATCGTTGCAGCTAGATGTCAGTGTGTAAGCTATTTCGGTATCTAAGCAACAATCACCGTCTGCGGGTTTGGTGCAAGTTGCTCGCATATTACGAAGTCAGAGGCGGCCCTAGCAAGGTTTTCAGGTGGTGCGAGATCCCATTGCGCCTCCTCCCCCCCCCCCCCCCCCCGCCCCCCTTCCCCGAGGAAACTAAACTGTGCATAGAGACCAAAGATAACATCTATTTTTTACATTTTTTTACTCAGACCTCCGATAGATTAATATAGTAGTTAGCAGTGTGGATGAGAAACAATAACACTAAAAAGAAATATCTTGTTTGAAAAGGGTTTTCAACTGCTTCATACATCATGCAGTTAAAAGGGACGTAAAACCAATAACATTATTATCATACATCATGCAGGCTATACGGTACGTCAAATCTAAATCGTAAATTAATTTGAAACAAATTAAGAAAGAAAAACAAGTGGTTCCGTGACGAAATAAAGAGACTACTTTTCTTAAAATTTAGTCCAAGATTTATGCCAATCTATATAGAACTATCTGGAATAATGACGAAATAAAATCGATAATAGCCTACTAACATTCCTAGGTAGCCTAGTACAATTGGAAATACACCTGAAATTGGTTAGCCTAACAGAGTAACTTTGTACTACAATTGGCAGCCCTGGTGACTCTGAATATATTCTTAGTTCCATCTCGTAAGGTAGCCTGTAGAATGCACATACAAAATTTGGTTGAAGCCTAATGGATAGTATGGACATGAGGCCTACATGATGTTTGATATTGGATTTATCAGTGCACGTAAAATCATGTTGGAAACAATGTCATATAGACTATGTGATGTCCAGAATTAATCTGAAATATTACGATTTATTATAGTGTCAATTTTGCATAAAATTCATTTGTTAGTATATAAGTTACATGTAACTTAATTAAAATTGTAACTATCAGAAAGCTTTGGATCATGTTGGCAGCACTGAGGTATAGGCCCTATTAGTTACCCCCAAATTAATCTAGAATGTCAGTTACTATACGTGTGCGAAGTTTAGAGCTGATGGCTTGCATACATTCTGATATATTGTTATTAGGATTAAACAAATAGAGAGAGCATTTATTAACAGTTGGCAGCCCTGGTGGTTCTTACGAATACACATAGTCATAACTGTTATGGTACTGCAGCGCTATGTTTACTACGGGAGTAGGATTTTCACGCTCAGTCATATTGCCACAACCTACTTGAACATACTAGTCTACTGTAACAACAAAACTGTATCGAACTTGGCCAGTTCAAGTGGCCAGAATAGTTGCATCTCTGTCACGCTCAACACCTTAAAGGGGCGTGGCCATGTGCATGTCTAAACAAAATATACTTTTTGACAGATTTGCAGATTGAATCCGACTATGAAATTATGGGAATACATTTTGTAGTATCAAACTAAATTAGAATATAATACTAGTCTATTTTTAAACAAGTACAGTAGTTCCGTGAAGAACTAAATAACCTATTTTCATATAGGTCTTCCCTACTTATGTTAATTGCCTCTATCAGCATACAAAATTTCAGTTTGATTACTGTAATAGATTCGTACATATTAAGAACCGTCCAAATATTTCGGATGGTCGCCATGTTGGATTTTTATGTAGGCCTATGTAGCCTAGGCTATAGAGTTATGTACTTTACTATTAGATGAAGATTATTGCGTAGGTTCATTTTTCAAACTTCAATCCCATGATTAGGACACACGAAATAAAAGCGAGATTTCAAAACTTCGCATGCCCGCCATCTTGAGGTTATGAAAACAATTAAATTAAATAAGATGTCAGTGTATCAAAACTTGTATAGTCTACGCATTTACCGTACCAAGTTTCACTGCGCTCAGATGGTTAGGGCCTAAAACGCGAGAAACGCCCATTTAAATATTTACATTTCGCGTCGCCGCCGTGTTGGATTTATGCTCGCCAGGTTATTCAAAGTCCATAGGTGAGCTTATGTTAATAGCATTTATGAACATACAAAATTTCACAGTGATTGCTACCATAGATTAGTAGATATTGCGAACCGTCTAAATATTTCGGATGGACACTATGTTAGGTTTTTATATATGTAGGCCATAGTATGCACTATTAGATGACGATTATTGCGTAGGTTCATTATTCAAACTTTGACTTCGATCGCATGATTTGGACACAATAAATAAAATTTAATTTTAAAATTTCGCATAGCCGCTATCTTGAGGTCATATAAACAATTGAACTAAATTAGATGTCACTGCATTGCAATGAGTGTAAACATTTGCTGTGCCAAGTTTCACTGCGCTCGGGTGGTTACATCGCGATAAAAGTCTAATTAAATATTTCAACTTCGCTTGGCCGCCATGCTCGTTTTGTAAATAACAGGTCTTAAAAGGTCACATCGGTGAACCTCTAGTAGTATCCTTTATCATCGTACAAAATTTCAGGGTGATATCAGTAATAGCTTCGGATACTGTATATAGAATGCCGGTGAAATATTTCACACAGCCGCCATGTTGGATTGGTGAGACGTAATAAAAATTGAAGGGCACGGTCGGGGTCGGACAGAGTTGTACTATTTACCGAGTTTCATTGAAATCGCTCCTGGCGTTTAGATTTCATCAGGGGGACAAACACACACACACATACACACGGACAAAAGGTGATCTCATAAGCTTAGTTTTTCATGAATGAAATAAGGCTTTTTTTTTGTCGTGTGGCCCCCTGAGAGGCCGAGTGCAGTTATTTCTAGTCGACGCCCGTGGGCGACCTGCATGTCGGGATGAGAGGTGGAATGGATGAAGATGAATGAAACTGGGCAAGGATGAGGAAGGAAGCCTGTCAGAAGGTACCGTCCCAGCATTTGCCTGGTGTTGAAAATGGAGAAACCACGGAAAACCATTTCAAGGACGGCCGACGGTGGGGCTCGAACCCACGCGTCTACCGAGTCAGCAGAGAGCTTGGCCCCATGACCTAACGCTGCACTTTAGCCAGCGTAGCCATTACTGTCAGTGAAATAAGGCTAAAAATAGTTGTTTGGTGCATACACACCCCCAAAACATATCTCCAACCCAGACTTGTGTAAGGGAATAACCTGCTGCCAAGTCCTGTTCTCCTAATAGTCGGGATGGACAAATCGAGCAAGTAAGTGCAAGGAAAGAAAAGCTTCAGTGGCATCCTACCGAGACAATTGGTATGTTATCTCAGAAACTAATTCAAGCTTTTATCAATTGTAAAAGGAAACTTTGACAGTATGCCGATCTAATTTCAGGCTGATCAGCGTGACTACGAAAGGAACTGTATCATTTTATTTTTAAATAGCCAAGTATTTAATGAAAAATACACACATTTCTTGTGAAGAAATGAATTCTATCAGCGAAATACCTACCACACTGAAGAAGATCCACATAATCAGTACATTATATATTGAATAATATTATATACTTATGCTGTGTCGTTTTATACGCTGAAAATAGGATAGAAGTTTTAATTTATTTCAGCCATTTCAGGGTCTACTAACCCTTATTACTCCCGTTTCCAACGGGGTCGGGGATGAGATGCGATGAAATCCAACGTGGCTGATGGTTTATACAGCCAGATGCTCTTCCTGACGCCAATCTCACGAGAGGAGTTAATGAGAGATGAAATCAATGATGATGAATGAAAGTTCAATTTCAAGTAGTTCCTACTTTGGTCACCCAGCGGTGAACGTCGGAACATGATAGAGCGTTTCTCACCAAATAACCAAGGTAGGTTAGGTTCCCTTTCATGCCATAAATGGCTTTACTTCACCTCCGAAGGATAGGCTTACATACTGAAGGATTTTAACGCACTTAAAAATCTGACGACTTCGGCTGGGTTTGATCCCGCGATCTTGGGCATAGCAGTTCATCATGCTACCAACTACGCCACCGAAGCCGCTAATTTATTTCGGCCATTGTCCTATTAAAAAAAACTACATGAGAGGCTGGTCGAGAGACTCAGGCACATCACTTCGGTTATTAGTAAAACAAATCAAGGATGGTTTTGTCCGGTGATGAGCACATTCTGAGTGCCTATCTTGTAATATGTCCAACGTGGCAAATTGTTTCACACACGTGAAACACTCACACACGCCCACAACATCTTGGTGCTTTGGACGCTCAGATCGGTTCATGTTGCACGCGCTTCACCTCAGACTTGACCGAGGTATTAGGATAACATAAAGAGCCAGGAGGTAGGAGCTTGACGTTACTCGAAATTTTCTGAGCTCTTTGCCTTCATCTCCAATACGTAAAAGAGGTATTAGTACGGCATACTGTAGTAGGAGGTGTTCCTGCCAGCAATCATGACTCGGTAGTAAGACTGAATTCATACGTTATCTTATTGCCGTGTTATCTTGCTAACACCGACAGTAGTGGCTACGCTGGCTAAAGCACGGCGTTAGGTCATGGGGCCAAGCTCTCTGCTGACTCGGTAGACGCGTGGGTTCGAGCCCCACCGTCGGCTGTCCTTGAAATGGTTTTGCGTGGTTTCCCATTTTCAACACCAGGCAAATGCTGGGACAGTACCTTCTGACAGGCCACGGCCGCTTCCTTCCACATCCTTTCCCACTTTCATCCATTCATCTCAACTCTCATCCCGACGCGCAGGTCGCCCACGGGCGTCGACCAGAAAGACCTGCACTCGGCCTCTCAGGAGGCTACACGAAAAAAGAAAAAAGAAAAGAAAAAAAAAGAAATCTTGCCAACAATGCAAAACTTGGAGGCATTACATGACGTCACAGAAAGACAGACAAGTATCACTAAGCAGTGGCGTAACTATGGGGGGGGGGGTGTTAACAGGGGGATAAATCCCCCCCCCCCCCCCATATAGCCAAATAGGACTGGCGCATGGGTATTTTTCACCCGTGGTTTAAATATTGCTCTATATTTTTGTTTCGGTCAGCCCTTATTTCCTGTCGCTTGCTGTACCTCCCTTCCTAGCCTTGAACTTCACCCTGCAAAAGATACATGTCCATAGCTTTTTGAACACTCAAGTTATTTCTATATTATTTACGTTCGGGTCAGAGTTACCCAAGCCTCCGTGGCTTAGGCGGCAGCACGTCGGCCTCTCACCGCTGGGTCCGTGGTTCAAATCTCGGTCACTCCATGTGAGATCTGTGCTGGACAAAACGGAGGCAGACAGGTTTTTCTCCGGGTACTCCGGTTTTCCCTGTCAACATTTCATTCCAGCAACACTCTCCACTATCATTTCATTTCATATGTCATTCATTTAATCATTGCCCCAGAGGAGTGCGTCAGGCCTCGGAAGCCGGCACAGTTCATAATCCTCGCCGCTAGATGGGGGCTTCATTCATTCCATTCCTGATCCGGTCCGAGACTGGAAGCAGGCTGTGGATTTTTTTTTTCTTTTTTTTTTTTTTTTTTTTTTTTAACATGACGCCAGACCTCGGCTAAGGTTAGTCGGGACTATCTGTAAAAAATAAGAGTGAACATCCAAATATTTTGGTGCAGAACAATCACATAGCTCACATTCTTGTTGATCCATGTTTAGGGTCTAGGGGCACCTTGGTCATCAGCTCCATTGTTCAAAAAAATCGAGATGACTGCTTTACCACCATTATCAAGGCCTATTACGGTATAGGCCTACTGTTACGAAAATTGTAATTTTTCTGCATGTTAAATTTGAAAAATATAAATAAACCTCATTTTATTTTGGAAATAGTTCATAGGAGGACACCAGGTGTGTAATTACTTCATTCAAATCCGTATGACTACGACAAAATGATCCGGCGCCAGTCCTCGTGTTATATTTTTCACGCCAGTTCTCGAGAGTAAAAAAAAATGAGATTTGTTGAAGTTTTTAATTTAGATTGAAACCAATCCTCGGAATGATGACAAATGATTGGATTATGTAGCCTATGTTGATTGATACGTACTAATATGACAGTATTTATTATCATTCGTGTAATAATTTAGCTTTACCCTTACTTAGAAGCAAAATGGTCAGCTGTTGTAGTAGAAAGAAGCCCAAGTAAGACTGGGTGGCGTGATGCATGAAGTAAATTAGTCCTACATAGTTTCCATTTTCATTCTTTGAAAGTCATTCTTCATCTTCATCCTATCATTTGGGGAGGTGACCTAGATGTTTCGCCCCTTCAAGCAACAACCATCATCACGACCTTTTACAGCAAACACACACACACACTCTTTATGCTAAGCCTAAGCTCTCCTTGTGCTTCGCTCGATTGTTCCTTACGACTATCAGGAGAACATGACTTGAAAGGAGGTTATGACTCCTACAGATATTGTTGGGCTGAGCTGAGGGGAGACGCTTATTAACGGAATGCTTCAAGTAGACTAAGAAGAACCATCTTGTGGCTAGCAATATTAACTATCATCTCAGAGTTCTCGTTGCTTTAAAGTTTGTGTTATGTGTTGTTGTTGTCTAGCTAACGTTGTGAAGATTGGCGAACCTGGAATGACGTTACAGCGACTGAAGACGATCAACTCATGCTGGCAATTTCATGTTATATTATAGGCTAAATGCCGGCTCCAGTGTCTGCATGTGGTATATAAACACTGTCACAACGGAGGGCCGGGTTCGATTCCCGGCTCTCCCAAGACATTTAATTTCGGATTGAGGGTTGGAATGGGGTACACTCAGCCTCCTGAAGCAAAACTGAGAAGAGGTGGGTTCGATTCCCCCCTCCTCCATTCTGGAAGTGGTTTTTCGCTGTTTCCCCACTTCTACCCCAGGCGAATGCCGGGATGGTTCCTAAATTAAGGCCACGACCGCCTCCTTTCCAATAGCCTACTCATCTGAATCACAAATAAACACATTAAACAGCCAATGTACAGTAGTAACACATGTTACAGTAGTCTATTAGAAAAATACCACACACACCCAAGTACACGGGGCTACATGACCACGTTGTTGCAAAGCCCCTGAATTAATCAACAACAACAACGGTATTTAAACATGGTGACTTCGAAACATGAGTGGCAACAATGATTAAATCCAAAAGTTAATAATCTCGACATAGGCCTAGTATAAAACAAAGTGCATTAGCGGATGTGAGGTTTTTAATAAGAAAGTAATAGAGGAATAGAAGTCACTGTGCTATATGATCGACCTTGGATGTGCTCCTTCTCAATTCGTCACCTCATTCTGTTAATTAAATGATCTCAGCAGCAATGTGCTAGTGCGTCCAATAAGCGCGGACCAATCAGAGTTCAGTGAAGAACTATATAGGCTAGCTTGTTTTCACATATCCTACTACTGTAGTCTTACTTAGGACACGAGAAATGAAAAACAGATTTTAAATAAAAAATTGCACAACCGCCAGTTTTAAGTTCTCATAAAATTAGGCTACATTAAATTAAACTTCAGTATATTAAGGCTTGTATGAAGATAGGCTATACTGTGCCAAGTTTCACAGCAGTCGGATGAAAGTCACGAGAAAAATTCATTTAAATATTTAAATTTCGCGTCGCCGCCATGTTGGTTTTGTGCTCACCGGGTTATTAAAAGTCCCATAGGTGAACTTATGTTAATAGTCTCTATCAACATACAAAATTTCACTTTGATTGCTATAATAGATTCGTAAATATTGACAACCGCCTAAATATTTCGGATTTTCGTCATGTTGGATTGTTAGGATGTAGGTCATAGAGTTATGTAGGCCCTATCATTAGATGAAGATTATTGCGTAGGTTTATTATTCTAATTTTGACTTCGATCGCCTGTTTAGGACACAAGAAATAAAAACTTAATATTAAAATCTCGCACAGCCGCCATATTGAGATTATGTAAACAATTGAAGTAAATTAGATGGCAGTGCATTACAATAGCTTACAAACATTTGCTGTAGCCTACCATGTTTCATTGCGCTTGGATGGTTAAATCGCGCGGAAAGCCTATTTAAATGTTTCAACTTCGCTTGGCCGCCATGTTAATTTTGTACTTAACAGGTATATGAAAGTCACATAGATGAACGTCTATAGAGCATCCAGCGTTTCGAAAAGACTATGGATCTTATGGGCTTTTACTTTTAACGGAACCCCCCCCTACACTGGTTTTGTTACCTTACCTTTTATCATGAAGGAACTCTGAACATATATATTTTTCGTCATAATAGCTTCCTACAATTATCTGCCAATTTATTACCTTTGTTACTGCATACAAGTATCGTTTATATTACGTCTTAGTCATTTGAAAATTTTCGAGGTTAGCACGCTGGAAAGAAGAGCCTCGTCCTGTGCTGCATGCTCGCCCGGAGTGGAGCACGTGCTCAGTTCCGTCGGCAACATAAGTTCTGAAGCACTATTCGTCATTGGTGATACTGTTGTGTGTCTGTTTTATTTTCTGTTCGATCGAATCAGGGCTGCCGACAGTGGGGTTCGAACCCACTATCTCCCGAATGCAAGGTCACATTTGCGCGCCCCTAACCGCACGGCTAACTCCCTACAATATTACAAATATTAATCTAAACAAAACAACAACAATAAGAATCAAATTGAAAGAAACTAAATTATACGGTAGCCGAACTAATAACAAAAAAAAGGTGATGATCAACAGTATTGCTGACGTAAACATTGTTAACATCGTCAGCATGCATGCGAGAAGGATGGAAGGGCTGTGCTCTCGACATCTGTCAATCAGTAATGCGTCATATCACAAGGAAATGAATTTCGTTATTGGTTCTTTTCACGTATCCTTGATACTAGTCCAAACCATGAACTCCTGAAAAGGTGCTCCTTCCTGGGCGGGTTGTATTTCAGGTAGCTGCTGGGGATCGTGTTGCTCGCTAACTTATGAAAGCCCAGTAGGCCTACTCCAAGCGGGTGAACATAACGTGGCCGACGAGAAAGACAGGCCATGGCGCGGATCTGTGACGTCAGAGGAGTGGTGTCGCTCGCTCGCCTCGCCGCATTGATTGCACCAAGGTATTCTCATCTATAGAAGCCTACCAATAGCCGAGTAATTTGTTATTGTGAATTTAAGGATACTCAAAAATAAAGTTAAAAGCTGTGGAAGAAATCCACCCCTATCACTAGCTCAAAACCTTAGAGCAGTAGAATATTAAGCAGTGTAATACAAACGTTGAATGGATGTTCCAGTTTATGCAGATATACAAAACTGTACATATTATCCTCTTATCTTCGTTCATCAATAAGTTGTTTCCATATATACCAGTTTACATGTGAGTTTAACTTTAAAAGCAGCTGGAATTTTAAAAAAAGAAGAAACAACCAAGCATTGCATTAGGAGAAAGTATTCAGTGCTTCATTTATTGCAAGGGAAGGGTCATTCATGCCCCAAAATAATAAAAACGAATATAAGAAATTTGAGCCTACACTCGTGGTTTTTAGCATTTTGCTTTTTTGAGAAGGCCTACCATAAGACAATCTTTTTCAACAACAAAAATTTAATGCATAGGACTACTTCAGATACATATATGAATTGCTGAGATTATACTTACCTCCTTTAGCAGAGAGCCTTTTATCTGACACCAATCCCCTACAGTGGCAGGTTTACTTCTTGTGGCAACTACCTTCATGTTGGACATGTTTAACGGTTCTCTCCCGTTCCCAGTTAGGCTTAGGTCAAATTTATGGTTTTATGGGCTCAAGATTTTTATAACGAAGTATATTACTACAAATGAAGGACCTTGGAAACTTATTCATTGTGAGTTAATCCAGTGGATTGAAATGTCGTGGATATCAGCCCCATGCACTTATGTGTGTACTGTACTTGTAATAGAAAAGGATATGGTAGTGGTTTTCAGTTAGCTTTTATTTACAGTTGAGTTGGGAAGACACTTCCAGGATGCAAGGAGTGGGATTCAAATCATTCTATCAAGAGCCTTTGTGCGAAGCTTTGAAGACTAAATCCTATATCAGGTTTCAAATACTCCTTCGCAAAACAGGTCATCTGGACAAGAAGCCACTTTACTTACCCCTACTCCATGTAGGTGGAACTGTTCCATTTATTAAAATTAAAGAAAGACCATACTTGCCATTGTAATTTGGATCTATGCTGGCTACACGGACATGGTATCTCCCTCCCAATAAGATGTCCAAGATCTCCACCAAATGTCAAACGAGACCCTTCAAATTATTCAAATGAAAGCATTCCTCAACTTTTAATTATTTTTTCTATTTTTTGTTTCACCCTGGTGGTCTAGGGATGAAGAATTTTATAACATACCCAGTCCCCCCCTTCCCCTTCCTCCCAGAAAATATCGCATAATCCTCACCACATCCATTCCCCCTGAAAAAGAACATGGGCATCCTGTTAACATAAGCAGTTAACAGTACTACACACTGGGTAAATCGGTTTGAAATGGGTAAATCTAGAGCTTTAACAGAGAATTATGGATGTGGTGATTGGTAGGGCCCTGGAGTACAAAACTATGCCCGTATCTTCAAGAACACTAGCAAATTGCAAGTAATCTTCCTCCAATGACACAGTAATGTTTACACTAAATTATAATAAGCACACACAAAATGTATTACAGACATTATTTTATTTAGGATATTGGTTATAAATATAAGCATCTCAAGCACATTAACACATTGTCTGGAAGAATCTTAGAATGTAGAAAATGAAGTTTGCAGGTTTCACCAAGTAGGCTATAAAGGTGATATCTTGCTGATCTTGGATATATTACTGACGATTATTAGGATCTAATATCCTCCAGCTATTAATATTCTCAAAAAATCCTGCACTGCACATAGGGCCTACAGCCATTATACCCTGCTGATGATTCATGATCTCTTCAGGATTTTAAATTTTTCTGACACCATTTCTCAATCTCACTGGAGCTTAGTGGGTTACAAATTCATCGTTACAAAGATGCATGAACACAATTTGAGGACTGGACATGTCTAACTTGATTCCAGCTGCCTTGCTACTGTTTCCTTATGCAGTACAAAATCACTATCAATTATATTGGTATCTTGCAGCCTTGGCAACGATAGAGTCTTGTATTAACTCTTGTACTATTTTCATCTCTAATTTATCTCAACAAAACAAGCCTGCCAACTTGTGTCAATAGCTTTAATGTGGACATGGAATGGAATTCACACTTACAAAATTCCCCTAGACACAAAATTGCATCTTCCATGACAACGTGGACAACACTTAGGGTTTAAACGCTGCATACATGTTAAATTCTATGTGTTATACTCTGATTTACAAAATATGAACGGTGCAAGCTGCCATCCGCTTGAATAGTGAGGTGAGGAGTGGAGACAAGAGGGGTAACTGTGTCCATAGCAACAGCGAGCAGTGTTGCAATGAATGCTGACACAACAGTGAGCACATGGTTTGACGCAGTGTTCTACTGTGAACTAACTCGTCACTGCCATTAGTAATATCCCGTGTATATATTGAAGTGCATTTGCTTATTCTTTCATAGGCTACAGTAAACGTTATCCTTCTGTTTTTGTTGGAAGCGTGTGTATATACAGATTTTGAGTTTATTTCTTTTATTTGCATCATCGTGTCTATTTTCGTTGTGTAAAAATGGCATCGGTACATGCTCGCGGAAGGCCCAGGATCCATTCTCTGCGACAGAACAACTTCAGGCCGTGGTGTGACTCTCCATAGCCAAGTAAAGGAGATGGTATGTGCGGTGAGGAATTTTATGGAGGAAGAAGAGGAAAGTATGCACTTACGGGAGAAACCTCTGATTCCATTTGTTCAGGTGAGGAAAAGAATTTCCAAGACTCTTGGTGTGAGTGAAATCACTGCATACTGAGTGACGGAAGGGAAGTTCCTGTCTGATGATGCTGGCCCGTCTAAACTATCAACTCCAGGGAAGAAGAGGCATAGAGAAGGGGTGGTCACTAATTTAGATGGCTTTCAACAAGATGCTGTTAGACGGCATATTTATAGATATTATTTTAGGGAAGAAATTCCAACATGTCGCAAACTTCTTGTTTTTGCTAAGAGAGGCACAATTATTTCAAGGAAGCCTTTCTTCACTGAAAGTGTTGCACGATCTGGGATTTAAATATAAGAAAATTATGGGGGGGAAGGTGATCATGGAGAGGCCAGATATTGTGGCTTTGAGGTGTCAGTTCCTACATGAAATGGGGAGACCCTACTGAGTTGTAGGCCAAAAATTACAAACAAAAAACCAAAATCTGGTTTCATGCCCTAGAAGTTACCTTATCACTTGGGGCACTTAAATATACATTTGTTTTTTATGTACGGCCATTTTTAAATCCTTACGGGGGCTTTTAAAGAACACGTGCTTAGGTCTTGATATGGGCAACGCCTACTTCCTAGAACCAAAAACCCCCTCAATTTTGTTGTAATTTCATACTCTTGGCCAAGATTATCATGCCAATCATCTGAATACAAGCTTATGGTGCCATCTGTTGGTCAATTTATCAGTTATGAGTAACCTAGGCAATGTTTGTCAAGTGTGAAACTTTTCTTACCGTACATGTTATTTTCTTATCCCATATAATTTTTAGCTGTATGGCATTCACTAAAAGAATATCATTACTATACACATGCACATATTTAACATCGAACAGAAGTATTTTGGTTTGTAGTAAAGTATAGGCCATTTTGGATACATAGTGGAACCATGCGTCTTTGTTTATTTTGATGGTCAGTGGCTTTAGTGAAGTTTATTCGCAAGAATTATATTTTTATTGGTTTACTGTGAGTGGTGGAACTTGTGTAAGTTAATGGTATTTTAGAGATTTGTGTGCAGTTTATTAGATGTATTCTGTATCTAGTCGATGGCGTAAACCGAAAGTCTGTGAAACAAAGAAATGGAATAGTGCTATTTTGAATGTTGACAAACAGTGGGGTGATATTACATGTGAAGTTAAGTAATGCAAGTTCAACAGCTGCAACTACTTCTTCTGCCAGTGTCAGAAAACTGGAATAGGCCTATTTTAGTGAGGAGAATACTGTTAGACCTAGTGTTAATGACAAGCACATTCTCATTCATATATGGGTGCCCTCCAAAATTTGTTTACAGAACTGTGTGGTGAATGTGGCAGTAAATCTTCGTGTCAACGTCAGGGAGAAAGATGGGTTTAGTAATAAGTTACCTCTGAAGTGTGGGAAAAGTGATTTGTCAACTCAGGGAAGTCTTGATGCAGGAAATTCCACTAAAATACTGTTTTTCTTAATAAAGTTAGGTTTTTCTCAATACTATATTTTTCAGCATTTTAAATGTTCCAGTTGCCTGCCTTTTGATCCCATTACCTTCAAACTTGTTTTGCACATACAACTTTGTGGTCTTAATAATGTGTGGAATCCATTTTGAAAAATATTAATAACTTTCAGAAATATTTAGGTTCAAATTTGAAAAAAATGACATATTTTAACAGAACAACAGGTCATTCTAAGATAAAAACATTTTAATAATAAACCATTTGCACTGATTTTAAAAGTAATACCAATTTTTATTTGTAGACCATTGATGATCATTCCATAGAAGTTTTAGATTGATAACTTTAAATTTGATGTACCTGGGACATTTTCAAAATTTGCATATTTATTACATAAAATGTTATAATTTCTAAATGACTGAACCAAATAGCTCCAAAGTTTAGAATTCCCTTAATTATGCTCACTTTAAAGAACCTTCAAAATTTGGTGAAAATTGGGTGAAAATAGGCTACTGGAAAATTCAAAACTTAAGTTAATAGGGCAAAAATGTTATCGATATTGTGTGGTTAGGTGAAATGAGGGTCAATGCTGGTCACACAGTATCTAAGGGTTGGAGTGACAACTCAGTTCAGGGGACAAGGAAGGGCCGTCAGGCAGAGGGGGTCGATTTATTATTCTATATGCCGGGCTATCACACGGATTTGTTAATAATACACTTTTGCTCTTTAGGTCGAAAAGAACTCGTGATTACCATGAAGACATGGACTAAAATGGTTCCAGGAACAATTGTTACCCAACATCCCTGAACACAGTGTTATTGTAATGGACAATGCTTCGTACCACATAGGTCAGATAGAATAAGCTCCAACAACTTTAAGTACGAAGTCACGAATGTTGGAATGGCTGGACCACCATCGTGTAACCTACCATGCGACAGCTCTCGGACAAATGGAATCCTTCTCGGTAGTGCTGAATGAACATAGAACGAGCGATAACATTCTATATAATACATGAATTCGCCAAAATACCTTATAAAAGGATGAGAAATAAATCAGGAAGCAATGTTTTAATAGATGTTTCCTCCTCCGCCGTCTGTGACACACCCAGCCATTCCAAATATAGCGAAAATTACAGCAGTGAGCGCCATTGTTCAAATCAATCTTCAAAAAAGTACCATAACAGTACTGCCAACCTCGCCCTTACGGTACTATGTGAAACAAAAAAGTGCCCAATTTACTCTCTAGTGGGCATCATTCGTTCGCTGCACTCAGTTCACGACTCTAATTATGCTAGTGTGTGCAATATTTCGCATCTCTGTACGGCTGAAATGAGTGTTTTTTGTTATCTGCTCTGTAATAACTATGCAGTATATCGCTCTCCTGTAATAAGTATGTGTATTTTTTCCCGCACAACTGTGGTTTTGACAAAGGTTACAGCCTAACGCGCCCAGATCAATGGTTTTGTGTCAACCATGCCCCGCTAGTAGCGCGCGGCCAAGGCTGCACCTACACCCGACCATTCTTACCTACACTTTGTCCAATCCAATGGTTTTTGACAATGGTTACAGCCTAACGCGCCCAGATCAATGAATTTTGGCAATGGTTACTGCCTAACGTGTCCCGATGATTCTTTTTTTTATCAACAGTGATTTTGCATCCCACTTCTTTCTATCAACAGTGATTTTGTATCTCACATGTGTGCCTCGGTGCGTGCTGCTAGAGTGAGCCTTGATGACGGTTAAACGAGATCAAGTGCTATCGAAGCATGGCAGCTGTTTTTAAAATAGCAAAAAACAAAAACACATATTTACGTACTTTAGCACATATATGAGGTTCAGTAGTAAGTTTTAATTAGGGTTCCTAATTTCAATACGTAATATCGCCCAAAAAATGAAACAAGGACACAAGGTATGTAAAAGTACATTCATGTCTGCTACAAGTGTATAAGCCGCGTTCCACTTTCATTCAGAATTAATATCCTTCTCAACCTTATACAGCAGCGCAAGCCTAAACCCATGTAGGCTACCACGTGGATGAACTGGCGAGAAAGCATGGCCATGAGATCATCACGCTGCCCCATATCATTGCCACTTCAATCCTATAGAAATGATATGGGGTCAAGTGAAGGGTTATCTAGCACGGCATAATAAGAATTTCACACTCCGTGAGGTTGAGAAGCTTACCGTTTAGGCTATTAGGGAAGTGACTTCATAAAACTGGAAGCGTTTTGTGTTAATAGTGCAACGAGAACTGGATGAGGCTACGAAACGTGAATGTATACTCGATGATAGGGTAGATTGGTTCATAGTTTCCCTGGAAAGCAATTCCAGATCCAATTCAGACACAAGTGACGAAGAGGGGGCGATGAAAGGAATAGACCCATAATTAAGTTAGTAGCAGCTAGAGCGATTAGGCAACTAAAAATTCCCCTAAACTCGCGTGCATCGCAATGTTTAATTGACCCTTCACACGAATACGGCTGACACACCACAGATCCCAGTATTTGTGTCTTCCTGGAAACTTCTTGGAATGTTATGAGTCATGATCTGCCTCAGTGGCAACGCAGCATTTCCTCACGTGTTAGCTTTGACAACTGCCAGTGCTCATTATTGGTACCGGCAATACAGAGTATTCTTTGCGTACAAACACAAACCTAACCCCAGACCTCCTTGCTTGTACTAGGCCTACTAACAATAATTTTGGTCCAGATAGTCGCCTAACCAAGTAGCGACCAATGGCTTTGTCTCGCCATGACTTTAGAAGAGTACAGTTCAACTTTTCCATTAAAATGAACTACGGTAAAAGTAATTTATGAACATTCATGATCTTTCAAGAAATTATTCTTCTTTAGACTGAGATAGGCTACTCAATACTCCCAATAATGTCAAAAGTACTCAAATCAAACTTACCAAGCAACTTTTGAAGATTTGATGGATGAGGCAGATAAATATGACCACTCCGATGTAACTTTTTGTACACTGATGACAATTGAACATATTATATGGAAGCTGCCAAGAGTAACGTGTCTCCACTGTACCTACGATTGTTTACCTAACATCTAAAAAATTAATTTGCTCTATTAAAAATTATAAGGGTGTGCAATCATCACTCGAAAAACTTCTCTGTAGGGTGTTCACAGGAGCATTCACTACTGACAACTTTCTTCCATTTTCATCGCACTCAGAATTTTCAATGAACTGAAGTAGGCTAGTTCATCAAATGAATTTTTATCAGTAATGCAAAGAAAGTTTTGTGGAACTTAATGTTTGGGAATCTGCAACCCATTGACTCAATGCTGAGGTTATTTAGAATACACACAGAACCTGTAATTATGGGCACTGCATCACTCAAATTCTTCAAGTACTTCACCAACTTGTCTTCTGTCTTGATATGTGTCCATTCCTGCTTAAATTTATTCCTGTTGGAGGAGAAGTGTTCAGATATATCCGATAGACTGTGCACAGAATTCTCTTCTTCGTAGTGTCTGAAGTCTTCCAAGCTCGCTTCTATGGCTTTATCCGAGATTTTCTACCTCTGCATCACACAGTCTTCTAGAAGAAGGCCCAGGAATGGATAGCTATTCTGGCAAATTCGAAAATATTGAAGATACTGCATCAGGATTCAACTTCGGGTAACTCCTAGCAAATGTCTTTATTTCCCCATCAACTTGCTCTGTCCTGAAAACAGAGCTATCAGGAAAATGTTTTATACAAATTATAGGCTTGCTCACTTTAGAGAAGTCAGTGGGAATTTTTCTAGGCCATATATTTCTTAATTTTTCGTCCTTTGGGAGAGAAAATGTAGAAACATTTTCATGCTGGGATCTGTAATTGTTCTTACAGCCAGCCACATTACAGCATCTCGGCATTTTGATTTCCTGTAAAGAGACACATTCATTAAATATCTAACTTTAACTCAGATAATTAACTTAGCATGCATTCTAATAGTCCTTAACATCCACAATATTAGGCTAACGTAAGTTCGTACATAACCTGCACCACACTTGCGTTTGATTAACCTGTGTCATTAATGAGAAATAAAGTGTTAACACTTACCCTGTAGGCTACGTGATTATTGCAGCTACATGATGCACCACAACACAAGTTGGATGTAAAGTTGGACATGACACTTTATAAAACACTAACTATTCTCACACTGCTATTCACAAACAAGTCTTCTCAACCGGAGTCACTACTTCGCCTACGTCACAGACAAGATGGCTGCTCGCACTGGGGCCAGTATCTTTCGTGGGCCACGTGAACATAACGTATGACGTCAGCGCTACCTTTGCCTAGAGCTAGCAACACTGTTACCATAAGGCTCCGCAGTCTTTTCTAAACGCTGGATGCTCTATAGTAGACTAGTATCTTTTATCACCGTACACAATGTCAGGGTGGTATCTCTTACAGTTGTGGAGATACCTATAAGTTACGGTAGTCTAGAATGCCAGTTAAATATTTTGAACGGCCGCCATGTTAGATTGGTGAAGCGTATTAGAATTTGAAAGGCACGGTCGAGGTTGGTCAAGGTAGAAGTAGGCACTTACCGAGTTTCATTGAAATCGCTTTGGCCGTTTAGATTCTATTAGGACACACACACGGACAAAAGGTGATCTCATAAGCATATATTTTTCGTAAATTAAAATAGGCTAAAAAAAGAAAGGGGAGATGTAGTTGGACTCATCAAGCCGGCGGTTTCAACTCAGGGAAGGTTTCTACACTTCCGGGGCACCTACCTCATCCCTGTCCCCAATAATTACAAGGCACACACAACTACAGTCATCACAGATACACCGGTTATCAGACTAATTTAAGACACACCCAAGTACACGGGACTGATGTCCAAAGATGTCCCAAGCCTCTAATTAACAAGAACAACAACAACTCCGTTTCAAGGAAGGAAGGAAGGAAGGAAGGAAGATTGTAGTTTTACGTGACCGTGAATCTTGTGATTATGAGCCACGGGACCTCCTTTTTACGTGGAATCCGAACCACAGGACATGGTATTTCACTTCGAAAATCTCACATGCATTGACCGGGAATCGAACCCGGACCGCCTTGGTGAGAGGCATACAGCTAGACCGCTGAGCCACCACGCCCTCCCCAACTCCCTTTCAGCCGAAGAATATCTGCGCGAGTCAGGGAAGATGTCCATGACCTCCTATCAAGACATGCTCTCCTAACAGCCGTAAGGAACGATGGAGCGAAGTACAAAGGTGCCTTGAGGGTGTTAGGGTGGCTCGCCTTCCTCTTAACCGGAGGTCCCGGGTTCGATTCCTGGCTCCGTCAGGGCTATTAGAAACTGACGTGGGGGCAGGAACGGTGTGCACTCAGCCTCGTGGGACAATGAGGCAGTGCCCCGGTCACGAAAACCATGATAAACGACCGAGGGTACCCGATGCGCTGACCACGTGTCACCCCAATATCTGCAGGCCGAACGGCTGGGCAGCGGTCGCTTGGTAGGCTTGGGCCCTCCGTGGGCCAGGGGTCATTATTATATAGTGGTCCTGATTGATGTTTGAATGAGCGAATCATCTAGGTCACCTCACATCAAATAGCCTATAGATATGAAATGAAAATCCACTGCCTGCTTCCAGTCGACCGACCGGGTCAGGAATGGAATGAATGAAGCCCCCATCTAGCGGCGAGGATATGAACTGTGCCGGCTGCCGAAGCCAGTCGCACTCCCCTGGGGCAATGATTAAATGAATGACAGATAATGAAATGAGAGTGGAGAATGTTGCTGGAATGAAATGTTGCACAGGGAAACCTGGAGAACCCGGATAAAAACCTGTCTGGCTCCACTTTGTCCAGCACAGATCTCACATGGAGTGACCGGGATTGAACCACGGACCCAGCGGTGAGAGGCCGGGCTGCTGCCGTCATTTTTGAAAGCCTTGTCTGGAGCGCGGCGATCTATGGGGGTGAAACTTGGACAGTTGGCGCAGCAGAAAAGACGAGAGAATAGAAGCATTTGAAATGTGGTGTTACAGGAGAATGATGAAGAACAGATGGGTAGATAGAGTAAGACATTAAGAGGTAGCCTATTATGACGTATGGGCGAGGAAAGATGTTTCTGGTGATAGGACACATATTAAGACAACCAGGAATAGGATACTTAGTTATGGAAGGACAATAACTATACTCTGTGAGCTGCCTGAATACGATTGACATTAGGCCGGAAATTCCACGTCATTCATCGCCCCTCTGCCTCTTGACCAATCCATATTCACATGGATTGTCACAATATTCAGCGTTGCAATATTACAGCCCACGTGCTTCAGTTGCTGGTCAACTGTATCTCTGTGTTGTACAGTTTGGCAACCTCGTTCTCATACCACATGGCGAGGCGAGAACTGTCAATCCCATTCTGGCAGCTCACAGGGTATATAAGGGTAGACCAAGGTTAGAAAATGTTAAACTGATTGTCTCGTGGACTATCAATTTAGCCTCGTGTATGTGTGTGTGCATGGTATTATTATTATTATTATTTGTAGGGAAAGAGCAGGGAAGGGTCGGGTGAGAAGAGAAGGATCTGTCAACAGCCCACCGTGATATATGGTATTCCTTTCTATTCCAATACTGCTTACATTGGGCCGTTGCTCAAACCAATGTGGTGTTAGGAATGAGTGAGTGAGTCACCGACCAATGTATTTAGTTCTGTACTATGCACGGACCGAGAAACCTCATCACTCGTCAACACCACTACTCATAGTCCATGATACACATTCCTCTCAGGTTCACGCAGCTTAGACCCGAGCATTAGTTGGGTGTGTGGAGAATTTTGCTCCCTGTAGGTTAGTGTTGTGTGTATTTCCAATTGAGACCAAGATTGGGACGGAGGCGACCGTGGCCTATAGTAAAAGAACATGCCATCATTTGCCTGGAATAGAAGTGGAAAATCACGGACTATGTTAAAAATTGAGGTGGAAAATCACGGAAAAATAGACTCCTTGTAGGATAGCTGAGATTCGAATCTTTTCAGTTTTTTTTTTTTTTTTTTTTTGTAATGGTGTTTTGCGCCGAGTGTGCTACATTCCAGCCCTCAGATCAGTATTAATTTGTTTAGCAGAGCCGGGAGTCGAATCTCGACCTCAGGATTGACAGCCAAAAATCCTAGACACTGAGCTACACCACGAAGTGGTCGATTGGGTATGCTCCCTGAATTTGATTGGAGTCAGTATGAAAAGCACGGGGATATGGTCGCTCTAAGCGCCTGGTTTAGAACCTCGTAACTTCGACTTCAACGCTTGGTTACACTGCTGTGTTCTAAGAATTTAATAGATTTTGAGAGAGAGAGAGGTTATGAAGTGCAAGTATTCGGGTTCAAATCCCAGGCTAGAACATATTAACTTATGTTTAAAACTTTACTAGATGTGCGAAGACGTTCACAACGACGCTATGAGGCCTCCTTGCATAGGCCCTACTAGGGCTAAATAAACGGCATTTCCTACTAAAATGTTTTCTTTCTCTAAACCTGCTAGTCCTACAGCAAGAAAAAGATGTCAAAACAAGTAGTTCCGTGTAGAACTACTAACCTACATTATGCAACGAGCCTATAATGGCAATAATTAAGACAGGAGTATGTTTATAAAACGAGCGTAAGCGAGTTTTATAATTTTCATACGAGTGTCTTAATTACCATTATAGGCGAGTTGCACACGACTGTTTATGTTCGACGATAATTATAACTTTATTAGGCTATATGTTTTAACATAAATATTCATAAATATCTGTGGGATTCAGTTAGTGAACAGGGCGCGCTGGCTTTGCTGACTGAACATAGCGCATGCATGGGCCAAGGCACTCCGAAAGCAGAGACCATTCACTTTGCTTGCCAACACAGAACACCTATTGCTTACAGCGGATTTTGAGCACATGCGCGAAGGTAGATCCTTACCTAATCTGTCACACAACTGTTTCTTGAGCTTTGATTCGTGGGAGAAACTGATTCATAATGAAAAAAATCCTCTCGGCACGCCGGAAGGCGGAGGTAGATTTCACCGGGCAAACTAGGGGATTGGCTATAATAGCCAAATATGCAGGTTTTCGTAGGAGGATCAGACCACATTGATTGCAAGAAAGTATTTTACATTTGGAGGTTAAAATCAACTTTTTTTCGTTTTTGTATGCATATTTTTATCATTTTATTGTCTTATGGGGATGGTAACCTTCTTGTCATTCGGGGTTCATTTTTATACTTCTGATCACACTGTCCTTATGCAAGGTTTGGAACTGATGTGTAACTATCAGACAGTCTGTTACTTCTTCTCGCAAAATTTTATCTCCCGCAGAGATTTTTGTTGGTTCCTCAGTTTAGGAGCTGCGACAACGTGGTCATGTAACCCCGGGTGTGTAGAATCTGATAAACGGTGTTAATTGTGATGACTGTTTTAGTCTGTAATTCAGGTAAGGTCTGCAGACGGTCAATTTTAAGTAGTAGTTCCTAATTTTGTACCATATCCTCACGTGAACGACACCTAGCTGTGAACTTGGCTACTAGATGCCACCGCAACCAGCAACTTGCAACGAACGTTGGAACTTCTCCTCCAAAGGAGGGTTTTTTAGCGCTCTTAGAAAATCCGACGACTTTGGCCGGCTTTGAACCAGCGACCTTGGGCAATAAGTTCAGCATGCTACCAGTTAGCCGCTTCCCACAGTCAGATGGAAAAATGAATGTGATCTCGTGCAATGGCGTTGTCTTGGCGACCTCTGATAGCTCATCCCTCATCAATTTAGAAGCGTTGTCACGGTAACCTCTGATGGCACTTGGCATGTTCTTTAATTCCGAAATCATTTTTCTCTTCCCTTGGCGTAATGGTAGGTCAGATCATAAAATCTTTCAGACAAAGTTTTAGGTAATTATTAGGGGAATATTTTCCATTATGTACGGGTTTGATATTGTGCCTATTAAGAGAGATATGATTAATGTTTCCCGAAAAAAACACTTTTTTCCACCCCTTTGGTCAATGGTTGGTGCTATCAAAAAACCTATTTGACATAAATTTTTGGCACTTATCCGACAAATATTATGAACTTTGAATTGATTCGATATTTCACGTATTAAGAGAGTTATAGCGACATTTCACTTTTTCGAAAAAAAAAGCCCCCCCCCCCCCATTTCCCCCCCTTTTAACCGATTTTGCCCATTAACGAACTCGACCGATTTTTAAGGGGTTACATATTATGTAAAACATTAAAGTGATTGGTGCAAAATTACGGCAGTTATCGTGTCCACAAGAAACTGATATATATGCATATATATACACACACATATATATAAACTTTTGAACTGACGGTGGTTTGGGGTCTGGGGGATGTGAAAAGCGAAGATATGTCGAAATTTTCCGGAAGTCGAAACATGGCACCCATTGCAATAGTTAGCTTTCTGATGAAATCTACCTAAAATAGGCTACATAATTTAAAATACTACCATCAACGACACCTAGCTGTGAACTTGGCCACTAGATGCCACCGGAACCATCAACTCGCAACGAACGTTGGAACTTCCCCTCCGAAGGAAAGCATACTCAGGGTTTTTTGGCGCTCTTAGTAAATCCGACGACTTCAGCCGGGTTTGAACCCGCGACCTTAGGCATAGAAGTTCAGCATGCTACCAGTTCCGATACCGAAGTCGCTTCCCACAGACATATGAAAACAGAATGTGATCTCGTGCAGTGGCGTTGTCATAGCAACTGCTGATGGCTCAACCCGTATCAATTAAAAGTAAAGTTGTCATGGCAACCACTCTTGGCACTTGGAATTTTCTTATAATTTAAATCATTTTGCTCACTCCGTGGCGTAATGGTGGGTCATATCGAAAATTCTTTCAGACAAAAGTTTTAGGTAATTATTGGAGGAATATTGTCCATTTTGTACGGTTTTGATATTGTGCCTATTAAAAGAGATATGATTAATGTTTCCCGAAAAACCCACTTTTTTCCACCCCTTTGGTCAATGGTTGGTGCTATCAAAAAACTTATTTGACATAAATTTTTGGCACTTATCCGACACATATTATGAACTTTGAATGGATTCGATATTTCACGTATTAAGAGAGTTATAGCGAAATTTCACTTTTTCGAAAAAAGACCCCCATTTTCACCCCCTTCGACCGATTTTTCCCATTAACGAACTCGACCGAGATTTTATAGGGATACATGTTATGTAAAAAATTCAAAGTGATTGGTGCAAAATTACGGCAGTTATCGTGTCCACAAGAAACTGATATATATATATAGATAGATACATATATACATAAATTATGTATAAACTTTTGAACTGACGGTGGTTTTGGGGTCTGGGGGATGTGAAACGCGAAGATATGTCGAAATTTTCCGGAAGTCGAAACATGGTACCCATTGCAATAGTAAGCTTTCTAATGAAATCTACCTAATAGTGTTATAATGAGCCTCATTATGATACAGTTTTCTGACACATACTGTTTACATTTCGACATCGTCGAACATAGAGCCTATTTTCATATATCCTACTTATGTTAATTGCCACTATCAACATACAAAATTTCAGTTTGATTGCTGTAATAGATTCGTAGATATTGAGAACCGACTAAATATTGCTGATGGACGCCATGTTGGATTTTTATATATGTAGGTCTTACAGCTATGTACTGTTACATGAAGATTATTGTGTACGTGTAGTATTCCAACTTCAATCGCGTGATTAGGATTTTAAGATTTTGCACAGCGGCCATCTTGTGGTTATGGAAACAATTGAAATAAATCAGATGCTAGTGGATTAACATTTGTATAAGGATTTACTGTGCCAAGTGTCACTGCACTCGGATGGTTAAATTGCGAGAAACTTTCATGTGAATATTTATACATCGCGTCGCCGCCATGTTGGATTTGTGATCACCAGGTTATTGAAAATCCTATAGGTGAACTCATGTTCATAGCCCCAATGAACACAAAAACAATTCAATTTGATTGCTGTAATAGATTCGTAGATATTGAGATCCGTCTAAATATTTCGGATGGTCGCTATGTTCGATGGTTAGCCTATATGTATAGGCCATAGAGTCATGTACCATTAAAGGAAAATTATTGCGTGGGTTCTTTATTCAAACTTTCACTTCGATAGCATGATTACGGCACAAGAAATAAAAACTTAATTTTAAAATTCGCACCGCCGCCATCTTGAGGTTATGTAAACAATTGAACTAAATTAAATACCAGTGTATTACAATGTGTATAAACATTTGCTGTACTAAGTTTCGTTGCGTTTGGAACATTAAATCGCGAGAAAAGTCTATTTAAAACTTTCAACTTCGCTTGGCCGCCATGTTCGTTTTGTAGTTAACCGGTTTTCGAAAGTCTCATAGATGAACTTCCAGCAGTAACTTACCCCTTATCCCCGTACAAAATTTCAGGGTGATAACGGAAATAGTTTCAGATATATAGAATGCCGGTGAAATATTTCGCACAGCCGCCATCTTGAGGTTATGTAAACAATTGAACGAAGTTAGATGTCGGTGCATTACAATGTTTATAAACATATAGGCCTACTGTATCAAGTTTCATTACGTTTGGTTGGTTAAATCACGAGAAACGTCCATTTAAAGTCGCAACTTCGCTTGGCCGCCATGTTGGTTCTGTAGTTAGAGCAGTTTTTCAAAAATCTCATAGGTGAACTTCCAGTAGTTCCCTTTATCACCGTACAAAATTCCAGGGTGATATCAGTTATAGTTTCGGAGATATTGAATGCATGTAAAATATTTCGCACAGCCGTCATGTTGGATTGGTGAGACGTAACAAAATTTGAAGGGCACGGTCGGGATCGTCCGGAATAGTGCTATGAACTTACCGAGTTTCATTGAAATCGCTTCGGCCGTTTAGATTTTATTAGGGGACACACACATACACACACGGACAAAAGGTGATCTCATAAGCCTATTTTTTTTGTAAATTAAAATAGGCTAAAAAAAAGAAAGGGGAGATGTAGGTGGACTCATCAAGCCGGTGGATTCAACTCAGGTGTATCTATGCTTCCGGGGCACCTACCTCATCCCTGTCCCCAATAATTACAAGGCACACACAACTAGAGTCATCACAGATACACCGGTTATCAGACTGATTTCAGACACACCCAAGTGCACGGGACTGATGTCCAATGATGACCCAAGCCTCTAATTAACAAGAACAACAACAACTCTCTTTCAGCCGAAGAATATCTGCGCGAGTCAGGGAAGATGTCCATGACCTCCTATCAAGACATGTTCTCCTAATAGCCGTACGGAACGATGGAGCGAAGTACAAGGTGCTTTGACGAAGCCTTAAAAGGAAGGAAGGCATTTTAGCATGTTTGTTGATGTTGGTGCTCGTGATTGAGCCTGTGGTGTTGGGGTGGCTCGCCTGCATCTTAACCGGATGTCCCGGGTTCGATTCGCGGCTCCGTCAGGGATATTAGAAACTGGCGTGGGGGCTGGAACGGGTGCACTCAGCCTTGTGGGACAATGAGGCCGGTCACGAAAACCATGATAAACGACCGAGGGTACCCGATGCGCTGACTACGCGTCATCCCAATATCTGCAGGCCGATCGGCTGGGCAGCGGTCGCTTGGTAAGCCTAGGCCCTTCATGGGCTGTAGTGCCATAGTGGTCCTGATTGCTGTTTGAAGGAGCGAAACTTCTAGGTCACTTGACATCAAATATAGATATACTGTAGTTAATTAGGAAGTCATTTTTGAAAGCCTTGTCTGGAGCGTGGCGCTCTATTTGGGGTGAAACTTGGACAGTTGGCGCAGCAGAAAAGACGAGAGAATAGAAGCATTTGAAATTTGGTGTTACAGGAGAATGATGAAGAACAGAAGGGTAGAGAGAGTAACAAATTAAGAGGTAGCCTATTAAGACGTATGGGCGAGGAAAGATGTTTCTAGTGACAGGACACATATTAAGACGCCCAGGGATAGGAAACTTAGTTATGGAAGGACCTAAGGGTAGACCAAGGTTAGAAAATAATAAACTGATGTCTCGTGGAATATCAATTTAGTGTCATTTACACCACAATTAGCGATTGAATCATAGTACATTATGCAACGAGCCTAAAATGGCATTAATTAAGACACGAGTATGTTTATAAAACGAGTGTAAGCTAGTTTTATAGTGTCTTAATTACCATTACAGGCGAGTTGCATACGACTGTTTATGTTCGACGATAATTATAACTTTATTAGGGTGAAGTAAGGTTATTTGGCGAGACAGGTAATTTGGTGATAATCTTTCAAAAGAATGCCACCACAAAACCTATTCTATTCTTGAGCTCGCCTGTTGTCTGAAGGGAGTCTTGGGTTTTTCCTTTGCTCTGAGCTCACATATAATCCTTAGACCCTTCCACTTACTGAGGTATGCGATTTTGTAACACTTAGTGGCAGTGAATTGACAAGTGCTGACGTCTTAATTACAGTGTGCTCTTCAAGTGAAATTTAGTGTGTCAATATATCGTTTATTTTAGTTAGTCTTTGTGTCAATCTGTTCCTAAGAAAGTGAGTTATTTTTAACAGTGAGAGAAAAGTTGGATACCACAGACATTTTCGGCAGAAACCTTAAGATAATACCGAAATATTTAAGCATTTTCTACTCAGCTGATGGTAAGCCACAATATTGTTATTTTATATTTTTATATCAGATTTCGAGTCTGATTTCTTTAAATGTTTAAAGGAATGATAATTTAATAGATATTAGAGTTGTAGGTAGTGTAAATTAACAAATTTCATAATTATTTTCAGAAAATAGACTATCACCAAATTACCTTACGGTAAAATGCCGGAAAAAAGACAACATGAAACGAAAGGCTGATATTGATAACGATGTAATCGTGTACATGTGTGAAAACTCACCATAAGACAAAAACTCCTGTGGAATGTACTGTCCCCGCGCCAGCTCTGAGGACGCGGGGTATGAGTTAAGGGGAAGGTAAGGGGAGAGGGAACAATAAGTTAGTGAGGGAATTTCCGGGCCATGCTTATGCTTAGTATAGTACAGTGCTACGTCATCACTGGCTTACTCACTCCACTCCACATTCCTGCCAGGTTTTCAGAGCTGGCGCGGGGACAGTAGTTATACAATTCTAGAAAGTAAAAACATGTTTAGACAACTATCACCAAATTATCTTCCTACTGTCACCAAATTACATATATGTATCACCAAATAACCTTACTCAAGCGAGTTGTACAAAATGACATAGATTTCAATAAAAAAGAATTACAAGAAGGCATTGATGATGAAAACCTGTAGCTAACGTTCTGTTCTATAATATACATTAAATTTAAAGTGAATAAATGATGTATATTTACACTTAATATTGCCAAAATATAAAATTATCACCAAATTACCTTACTTCACTTTACTTTTAACATAAATATTCATAAATATCTGTTGAGGTTCAGTCACTAGAATGTTGTGATCGGAGGGAGAGCGCTGGGTAGGATATCTCTGTTTTCCAAGTTCTCTGACCGACCGACGCATGCGCTCTGTGTGCTTGGCAGTTTATTTACGCAAACGTATGGACGGTGCACTTTCGGTAATTTATATAGACATGTGTGCTTATGAGCACATGCGCGAAGGTATCCTTACCTAATTGGTCACACAACTGTTTCTTGAGCTCTGATTGGTGGGAGAAACTGTTTCATAATGAACAATAGTGTTATAATGAGCCTCATTATGATACAGTTTTCTGACACATAATGCTTACATTTCGACATCCTTTTTCCTTTATCTTCGGCTTTTCCCAATTAATTGGGGTCGCCGGAGCAAACCAGACTGATTTTGGATTTTTGCCGGGGATTTAAGGCCGGATGCCCTTCCTGACGCCACGTGATTTTTCAGGTGAAAATTCCACCCTGCTGTCACCGGGATTCGAACCCCGGCCGTCCGGGTGGAAGACGAGCAACAAAGCCACTGCGCCATCACGCTCCCCGTTTACATTTCGACATCGTCGAAAATAAATTAATGTATGATGTTGTTGGACTCGGGACATTCTTGATCATTAGCCTCATGTATTTGTGTGTACATGGCATTATTATTATTATTATTATTATTATTATTTGTTCTTGTTTTTGTTGTTGTTGTTGTTGTTGTTGTTGTTGTTGTTGTTGTTGTTGTTGTTGTTGATTCATTTAGCGGCTTGCGACATTGTGGGGCCTACTTTCGTGTGTGGAGAATTTATGGTTTCTGTAGTGCTGTGTGTATGTGTAATTGAGACCAAGATTGGGACGGAGACGACCGTGGCCTATGCTAAAAAAACATGCCATCATTTGCCTGGAATAGAAGTGGAAATTCACGGACTATATTAAAATTAGAGGTGAATAGAGGTGGAAAATCACGGAAAACTAGACTACTTGTAGGATAGCAGAGATTTGAATCTTTTCAGTTTTTTGTAATGGTGTTTTGCGCTGAGTGTGCTACATTCCAGCCCTCAGACCAGCATTAATTTGTTTGGCAGAGCCGGGAATCGAATCTCGACCTCAGGATTGACAGCCAAAAATCCTAGACACTTGGCTACACCACCAAGTGGTCGATTTGGAATTCCCCCTGAATTTGATTGGAGTCAGTATGAAAAGCACGGAGGTATGGTCGCTCTCAGCGCCTGGTTTGGAACCTCTTCGACTTCGACGCTTGGTTACACTGCTGTGTTCTAAGAATTTAATAGATTTTGAGAGAGAGAGGTTATGAAATGCAACTATTCGGGTTCAAATCCCAGGGTAGGACATACTATGTTTAAAACTTTACTAGCTGTGCGAGGACGTTCACAACGACGCTATGAGGCCTCCATGCATAGGCTCTACTAGGGCTAAATAAACGGTATTTCCTACTAAAATGTTTTCTTTCTCTAAACCTGCTAGTCCTACAGCAAGAAACAGATGTCAAAACAAGTAGTTCCGTGAAGAACTAAACCCTATTTTCATATTACCTACTTATGTTAATTGCCACTATCAAGATACAAAATTTCAGTTTGATTGCTGTAATAGATACGTAGATATTGAGAACCGAATAAATATTGCGGAAGGACGCTATGTTGGATTTTTATATATGTAGGTCTGAGAGTTATGTACTGTTACATGAAGATTATTGTGTACGTGTAGTATTCAAACTTCAATCGCATGATTAGGATACAAGAAGTAAAAACGAGATTTTAAAATTTCGCACAGATGCCATCTTATGGTTAAGGAAACAATTGAAATAAATTGGATGCTAGTGGATTATCATTTGTATAAGGATTTACTGTGCCAAGTGTCACTGCACTCGGATGGTTAAATTGCGAGAAATGTTCATTTGAGTATTTATATTTCGCATCGCCGCCATGTTGGATTTGTGAACACCAGGTTATTGAAAGTCCTATAGGTGAACTCATGTTCATAGCCCCTATGAGCACACAAAAATTCAGTTTGATTGCTGTAATAGATTCGTAGATATTGAGATCCGTCTAAATATTTCGGATGGTCACCATGTTTGATTGTTATATGTATAGGCCAAAGGGTAATGTACCATTAAAGGAAAATTATTGCGTAGGTTCTTTATTCAAACTTTCACTTCGATAGCATGATTACGACACAAGAAATAAAAACATAATTTTATAATTCGCACCGCCGCCATCTTGAGGTTATGTAAACAATTGAAGTAAATTAAATACCAGTGCATTGCAATGTGTATAAACATTTGCTGTACCAAGTTTCATTGCGTTTGGATTATTAAATCGCGAGAAAAGTCTATTTATAACTTTCAACTTCGCTTGGCCGCCATGTTCGTTTTGTAGTAAACCGGTTTTTGAAAGTCTCATAGATGAATTTCCAGCAGTGGCCCTTATCTCGGTACAAAATTTCAGGGTGATACCGGTAATAGTTTCAGAGATATAGAATGCCGGTGAAATATTTCGCACAGCCAACATTTGAGGTTATGTAAACAATTGAACGAAGTTAGATGTCGGTGCATTACAATTTTTATAAACATAAGTTATAGGCCTATTGTACCAAGTTTCATTGCGTTTGGTTGGTTAAATCGCGAGAAACGTCCATTTAAAAGTCGCAACTTTGCTTGGCCGCCATGTTGGTTTTGTAGTTAGGGCAGTTTTTCAAAAGTCACATAGGTGAACTTCAAGTATATCCCTTTATTACCGTACAAAATTCCAGAGTGATATAGGTTATAGTTTCGGAGATATTGAATGCAGGTGAAATATTTCGCACAGCCGCCATGTTGGATTGGTGAGACGTAACAAAATTTGAAGGGCACGGTCGGGATCGACCGGAATTGTGCTATGAACTTACCGAGTTTCATTGAAGTCGCTTCGGCCGTTTAGATTTTACTAGGGGACACACACATACACACACGGACAAAAGGTGATCTCATAAGCATATTTTTTTTTTGTAAATTAAAATAGGCTAAAAAAGAAAGGGGAGATGTAGGTGGACTCATCAAGCCGGCGGTTTCAACTCAAGGAAGGTTTCAATGCTTCCGGGGCACTTACCTCATCCCTGTCCCCAATAATTACAAGGCACACACAACTACAGTCATCACAGATACACCGGTTATCAGACTGATTTAAGACACACCCAAGTACACGGGACTGATGTCCAAAGATGACCCAAGCCTCTAATTAACAAGAACTACAACAACTCTCTTTCAGCCGTAGAATATCTGCGCGAGGCAGGGAAGATGTCCATGACCTCCTATCAAGACATGTTCTCCTAATAGCCATAAAGAACGATGGAGCGAAGTACAAAGGTGCCTTGAGTTAAAGCCTTAAAGGAGGGAAGGCATGGATGTTTATTGATGTTCGTGTCATGATTGAGCCTGTGGTGTTGGGGTGGCTCGCCTGCATCTTCACCGGAGGTCCCGGGTTCGATTCCCGGCTCCGTCAGGGATATTAGAAACTGGCGTGGGGGCTGGAACGGGGTGCACTCAGCCTCGTGGGACAATGAGGCAGTGCCCCGGTCACGAAAACCATGATAAACGACCGAGGGTACCCGATGCGCTGACCACGTGTCACCCCAATATCTGCAGGCTGAACGGCTGGGCAGCGGTCGCTTGGTAGGCTTGGGCCCTCCATGGGCGCGGGGTTATTATTATATAGTGGTCCTGATTGATGTTTGAAGGAGCGTAACATCTAGGTCACCTCACATCAAATATAGATATACTGTAGGTAATTAGGAAGTCATTTTTGAAAGCCTTGTCTGGAGCGTGGCGCTCTATTTGGGGTGAAACTTGGACAGTTGGCGCAGCAGAAAAGACGAGAGAATAGAAGCATTTGAAATGTGGTGTTACAGGAGAATGATGAAGAACAGATGGGTAGATAGAGTAAGAAATTAAGAGGTAGCCTATTATGACGTATGGGCGAGGAAAGATGTTTCTGGTGATAGGACACATATTAAGACAACCAGGAATAGGATACTTAGTTATGGAAGGACAATAACTATACTCGGTGAGCTGCCTGAATACGATTGACATTAGGCCGGAAATTCCACGTCATTCATGGCCCCTCTGCCTCTTGACCAATCTATGTTCGCATGGATTGTCACAATACTCTGCGTTGCAATATTACAGCCCACGTGCTTCAGTGCCTCGTCCACTGTATCTCTTTGTTGTACAGTTTGGCAACCTCGTTCTCAGATCACATGGAGAGGCGAAAACTGTCAATCCCATTCTGGCAGCTCACAGGGTATATAAGGGTAAACCAAGGTTAGAAAATGATAAACTGATTGTCTCTTGGAATATCAATTTAGTGTAATTTACACCACAATTAGCGATTGAATTAAATAATGTATGATGTTGGGCTAGGGACATCCTTGATCATTAGCCGCGTGTATGTGTGTGTGCATGGTATTATTATTATTATTTGTTGTTGTTGTTGTTGTTGATGATGATGATGATGATGATTCATTTAGCGGCTTGAGACATTGTGGGTCCTACTGCTCGGGTCCAAGCTCTATGAACTTGCGGGGCGAGGGGAAAGAGCAGGGAAGGGCGGGCAAGAAGAGAAGGATCTGTCAACAGCCCACCGTGATATATGGTATTCCTTTCTATTCCAATACAGTACTGCTTACATTGGGCCGTTGCTCAAACCACTGTGGTATTAGGAATGAGTGAGTGAGTCACCGACCAATGTATTTAGTTCTGTACTATGCACGGACCGAGAAACCTCACCACTCGTCAACACCACTACTCATAGTCCACGATGCACATTCCTCCCAGGTTCAGTCAGCTTAGACCCGAGCAGTAGTTGGGTGTGAGGAGAATGTTTGCTTTCTGTAGGTTAGTGTTGTGTGTATTTCTAATTGAGACCAAGATTGGGATGGTGGCGACCATGGCCTACGGTAAGAGAACATGCCATCATTTGCCTGGATTAGAATTGGAAAATCACGGACAATGTTAAAAATAGGGGTGAATAGAGGTGGAAAATCACGGAAAACTAAACTTCTTGTAGGATAGCTGAGATTCGAATCTTTTCAGTTTTTTTAATGGTGTTTTGCGCCGAGTGTGCTACATTCCAGCCCTCAGACCAGCATCAATTTGTTTAGCGGAGCACGGAGTCGAATCTCGACCTCAGGATTGACAGCCAAAAATCCTACACACTAAGCTACACCACGAAGTAGTCGATTTGGTATTCTCCCTGAATTTGATTGGAGTCAGTATGAAAAGCACGGCGGTAATGGTCGCTCTAAGCGCCTGGTTTGGAACCTCGTAACTTCAACTTCAACGCTTGGTTACACTGCTGTGTTCTAAGAATTTAATAGATTTTGAGAGAGAGAGAGAGAGAGAGAGAGAGGTTATGAAATGCAACTATTCGGGTTCAAATCCCAGGGTAGGACATATTATGTTTAAAACTTTACTAGCTGTGCGAAGACGTTCACAACGACGCTATGAGGCCTCCATGCATAGGCTCTACTAGGGCTAAATAAACGGTATTTCCTACTAAAATGTTTCCTTTCTCTAAACCTGCTAGTCCTACAGCAAGAAAAAGATGTCAAAACAATTAGTTCCGTGAAGAACTAATACACTGAAGAAAATGGAAATTGCAACACCCAGAAGGAGTGGTGCTACATTGCTACAATTGAACATGCAGGACGAGTGGTCGGTTGTGATTCGATGATTACACTTTCAGGTTCCTCTGACCGCGAGTTTGGACCACAATCAATACAGGATGTGCCCACCACGAACTTTAAAAAAAATGATGAATTCGACGAGGCAGGGACTCAATAAGGCCCTGGATCGCTTCCTGAGGAATTGTAGCCCATGCTTGCTGCACTGCACGGGTCAGTTATTCCAGAGCTGTGGGTGGCTGAGGACGGTTGGCCATTTGTCGACCCATCATGTCCCACACATGCTCAATAGGACTGAGGTCCGGGGATCTGGCGGGCCATTCGAAGTTTGTGATGTCGTGGAGAGCTTCTCTGGAGATGCGTGCAGTGTGAACCCGGGCATTGTCCTGCTGAAACATCCCATTAGCAATGTTCGCCATCATAGGAACAACCACTGGGTTGAGTACCCTATCAACGTACCGTCGAGCAGTCATAGTGCCCTCAACAAGCACTAATTGTGATTTCACATTAAAGTCAAGAGCTCCCCTGACCATAATGCTTGGTGTTGGCCCTGTGTGCCTCTCGACATTAAGGTCTGGGCGGCCCATATTCCCGGTACGTCGGCGCACACGATTCCGGCTATCACTGCGGGCAAGACAGAAGCGCGATTCATCACTAAATACGACCCTATGCCATTCGTCGACCCATGTCGATCGTTCTTGACACCAGGCCAGCCTTACACGTCGCTGTTGTGGGGTCAATGGAACACCTTCTGCAGGGACACGGGATCGGAAGCCAGCTCCACGCAGGCGATTACCAACTGTTTGTTGTGTTACGTGGGGTGCCACAGCTGCTCGAATTTGCGCTGCTGTTGTATGGGGTTCCATCCGAGCCATCGGAATGATGCGGCGATCCTCTCTCACAGTTGTCTGTCGCGCTGGGCCTGTGCCAGGTCTACGAGTGCGGGTACCTTCATTTGACCACTGCTGCCATACACGTTGTACCGTAGATGCCTGTCGGCCAACACGTGCAGCGACAGTCCTTAGCGATAATCCAGCCTCACACAGCCCAATTAACCGAGCCCTCTCAAACGGCGACAGTTGTTGATAGCGTGCTCTTCTCTGTCGTCGAGGCATGTTTGACGGGGAACATTTCACTGTACAGACTGTAAGTCAACTACGCTACACCAGAGTCCGTATACTGGAGTTGATTCCTCCGCGACCAATCTCGTGGGGATACCTGTAGCAACAATCCAATGGGTCTGAAACTTTGATCGTTTACATACCTACATGGCATCGTTCCATATCTTGAAAATCAACACAAACGACCAATGCCTTCATGGTGTTGCAGTTTCCATTTTCTACAGTGTAGTAGCCTACATTATGCAACGAGCCTATAACGGCAATGTCTTAATTACCATTATAGGCGAGTTGCACACGACTGTTTATGTTCGACGATAATTATAACTTTATTATATGTTTTAACATACATATCCATAAATATCTGTGGGATTCAGTTAGTGAACAGGGCGCGCTGGCTTTGCTGACTGAACTGAGCGCATGCGTGGGCCAAGGCACTCCGAAAGCAGAGACCATTCAATTTGCTTGCCAACACAGAACACCTATTGCTTACAGCGGATTTTGAGCGCATGCGCGAAGGTAGATCCTTACCTAATTGGTCACACAACTGTTTCTTGAGCTTTGATTGGTGGGAGAAACGGTTTCATAATGAATAACAGTGTTATAATGAGCCTCATTATGATACAGTTTTCTGACACATACTGTTTACATTTCGACATCGTCGAACATAGAGCCTATTTTCATATATCCTACTTATGTTAATTGCCACTATCAACATACAAAATTTCAGTTTGATTGCTGTAATAGATTCGTAGATATTGAGAACCGACTAAATATTGCTGATGGACGCCATGTTGGATTTTTATATATGTAGGTCTTACTGCTATGTACTGTTACATGAAGATTATTGTGTACGTGTAGTATTCCAACTTCAATCGCGTGATTAGGATTTTAAGATTTTGCACAGCTGCCATTTTGTGGTTATGGAAACAATTGAAATAAATCAGATGCTAGTGGATTAACATTTGTATAAGGATTTACTGTGCCAAGTGTCACTGCACTCGGATGGTTAAATTGCGAGAAACGTTCATGTGAATATTTATACTTCGCATCGCCGCCATGTTGGATTTGTGATCACCAGGCTATTGAAAGTCCTATAGGTGAACTCCTGTTCATAGCCCCTATGAACACAAAAACAATTCAATTTGATTGCTGTAATAGATTAGTAGATATTGAGATCCGTCTAAATAATTCGGATGGTCGCCATGTTCGATTGTTATACAGTATGTAGGCTATAGGCCATAGAATCACGTACCGTTAAAGGAAAATTATTGCGAGGTTCCTTATTCAAACTTTAATTTTAAAATTCGCACCGCCGCCATCTTGAGGTAATGTAAACAATTGAACTAAATTAAATACCAGTGTATTACAATGTGTAAAAACATTTGCTGTACCAAGTTTCATTGCGTTTGGATGATTAAATCGCGAGAAAAGTCTATTTAAAACTTTCAACTTCGCTTGGCCGCCATGTTCTTTTTGTAGTTAACCGGGTTTTGAAAGTCTCATAGATGAACTTCCAGCAGTAACTTACCCCTTATCCCCGTACAAAATTTCAGGGTGATAACGGAAATAGTTTCAGAGATATAGAATGCCGGTGAAATATTTCGCACCGCCGCCATCTTGAGGTTATGTAAACAATTGAACGAAGTTAGATGTCGGTGCATTACAATGTTTATAAACATATAGGCCTACTGTATCAAGTTTCATTACGTTTGGTTGGTTAAATCGCGAGAAACGTCCACTTAAAAATCGCAACTTCACTTGGCCGCCATGTTGGTTTTTCTAGTTAGAGCAGTTTTTCAAAAATCACATAGGAGAACTTCCAGCAGTTCCCTTTATCACCCTACAAAATTCCAGGGTGATATAGGTTGTTATAGTTTCGGAGATATTGAATGCAGGTGAAATATTTCGCACAGCCGCCATGTTGGATTGGTGAGACGTAACAAAATTTGAAGGGCACGGTCGGGATCATCCGGAATAGTGCTATGAATTTACCGAGTTTCATTGAAGTCGCTTCGGCCGTTTAGATTTTACTAGGGGACACACACATACACACACGGACAAAGGGTGATCTCATAAGCCAATTTTTTTTTGTAAATTAAAATAGGCTAAAAATGAAAGGGGAGATGCAGGTGGACTCATCAAGCCGGCGGTTTCAATTCAAGGAAGGTTTCTATGCTTCCCGGGCACCTACCTCATCCCAGTCCCCAATAATTACAAGGCACACACAACTACAGTCATCACAGATACACCAGTTATCAGACTGATTTAAGACACACCCAAGTACACGGGACTGATGTCCAAAGGTGTCCCAAGCCTCTAATTAACAAGAACTGCAACAACTCTCTTTCAGCCGAAGAATATTTGCGCGAGTCAGGAAAGATGTCCATGACCTTCTATCCAGACATGTTCTCCTAATAGCCGTAAGGAACGATGGACTGAAGTACAAAGGTGCCTTAAAGGAAGGAAGGCATTTTAATGTTTGTTGATGTTGGTGCTCGTGATTGAGCCTGTGGTGTTGTGGAGGCTCGCCTGCATCTTAACCGGATGTCCCGGGTTCGATTCCCGACTCCGTCAGGGATATTAGAAACTGACGTGGGGACTGGAACGGGGTGCACTCAGCCTCGTGGGAGAATGAGGCAGTGCCCCGGTCACGAAAACCATGATAAACGACCGAGAGTACCCGATGCGCTGACTACGCGTCACCCCAATATCTGCAGGCCGATCGGCTGGGCAGCAGTCGCTTGTAAGCCTAGGCCTTTCCTGGGCTGTAGTGCCAGGGGTCATTATATAGTGTGGTCCTTATTGATGTTTGAAGGAGCGATACATCTAGGTCACCTGACATCAAATATACTGCTACGGCTGTGAGTCTGTTTCGTCGCTCGCCGCATGAGTCACAACTGCCCCCGGGCTGGGCTGTGCTCTGCCTCAGTGTATTGCGTACGCCTTACGCAACAGGACTACTAGGACAAAGGGATGGTCCAGAATATTCGTGACCCAGCCAGTGATAGAAACCTCGAGTTGCCGTGAACCCTGGATGGGTCTAGAAGCACTTATTGAGTCACCGACCTGCTATATAAGAGCGACCTGTCAAGCGGTGTGTATGTGTCTTTTCGAGCTTGTGCGAGCGTTTATCCTGAGCGACAGAAGTGTGGTGACGTGACTTGCGAAACCGCTAGTGAAGCTGATTCTCTTGACAGCGAGGGAGTGAGAAGCATACAGGGGACTGCCTGTGTTTTGAGCGAGTGTGATTTCACTGAGCGACAGAGGTATTGTGCCGAAGTGCCGTGCGAGTTACGAAATCCAGTGACATTGTTTCCCAGCTTGTGGACAGTGAATTAGCGTGTATCAGGTTATCGTAAGTAACTGTAGTTTGTGTACATAAGGAAGAGGTGCAGGTATTCCACGGGTCTCATTAGTGGAGGATTAGCTGCATGACTAAGTGAAAGGGGCAAGAGCGCTCCATAACGAAGAGACTTGAGGAAACTGGAGTAAGGTTCTAATTGCTTGTATTTGCTGTTGAGTGGTGTATCTTTCTGGCCGCAATAAAGTTAATTATTTCTTTAAAAAACAATATGTGTTGTGCTTCAACCCACCGTAATCCAGTTAACAAAAGTGCCACTAGTGGGGTGGCACGTAACAATAGATATACTGTAGGTAATTTGGAAGTTATTTTTGAAAGCCTTGTCTGGAGCGTGGCGCTCTATGGGGGGTGAAACTTGGACAAGTGGCGCAGCAGAAAAGACGAGAGAATAAAAGCATTTGAAATGTGGTGTTACAGGAGAATGATGAAGAACAGATGGGTAAATAGAGTAACAAATTAAGAGGTAGCCTATTAAGACGTATGGGCGAGAAAAGATGTTTCTGGTGATAGGACACATATTAAGACACCCAGGAATAGGAAACGTACTGTAGTTATGGAAGGACAATGACTATAAGAGGAGACCAAGGTTAGAATATGATAAACAGATTGTCTCGGGGAATATCAATTTAGTGTAAATTACACCACAGTTAGCGATTGAATCATAGTACATTATGCAACGAGCCTATAATGGCATTAATTAAGACACGAATATGTTTATAAAACGAGCGGAAGGGAGTTTTATAATTTCCATACGAGTGTCTTAATTACCATTACAGGCGAGTTGCATACGACTGTTTATGTTCGACGATAATTATAACTTTATTATATATTTTAACATAAATATTCATAAATACCTGTTGAGATTCAGTCACTAGAATGTTGTGATCGGAGGGAGAGCGCTGGGTAGGATATCTCTGTTTTCCAAGTTCTCTGACCGACCGAGGCATGCGCTCTGTGTACTTGGCAGTTTATTTACGCAAACGTATGGACGGTGCACTTTCGGTAATTTATATAGACATGTGTGCTTTTTAGCACATCCGCGAAGGTATCCTTACCTAATTGGTCACACAACTGTTTCTTTAGCTCTGATTGGTGGGAGAAACTGTTTCATAATGAACAATAGTGTTATAATGAGCCTCATTATGATACAGTTTTCTGACACATAATGTTTACATGTCGACATCGTCGAACATAAAATAATGTATGATGTTGTTGGACTCGGGACATCCTTGATCATTAGCCTCATGTATTTGTGTGTGCACGGCATTATTATTATTATTATTATTATTATTATTATTATTATTATTATTATTATTATTATACATTCATTTCATCACATAAGTGGGACATACCAACATATCGTCCGCTTGTTTGCAAGACGGTATGGCTAATTCTCTTAAGGTGGTACATTGAGAAACGAGCGAAAAATGGAACAGGTCTCCAAGATGACGGCCTTCTGCATGGTGATATGTAGACCAGGATGTATTCCCAATATTTGTAGATTGCGAGCCAATAATTTTGGGATGATGCCGGTAGAAGAAATTACTATGGGAAGAACCACTACACTTTCCTGTCTCCACATTTGCCGTATATCCTCAGCCAAAGGCAGATATTTGGTGATCTTATCACAGCAGGTTTGTTGCAGATTATGGGAATTGGGCACTGCAATATCAATTAGGAAGGTTCTCTTCTGCTCCTTGTCCACAAGAACGATATCTGTCCGGTTTGCTGGTATGGTTTTATCAGTAATAACTGATCGGTCCCATAACAACTTGTGACCGGGATTTTCCAAAACGGCGTCAGGAACATACTGATAGTAAGGCAAAATATTATCAGATAATAAATGCTTTTGAGCAAGGTGTTGGTGCATTATTTTGGCCACTTGGTTGTGCCTTTTTATGTAATCAGTACAGGAGATTGCTTGGCAGCCTCCTGTGATGTGTTGAATTGTTTCCGGTTCTAGTTGGCATCTTCTGCATTTATCATCCTGAATATTTGCCTTAACTATATATTTAAGGTAGTTCTTGGTAGCCACAACTTGATCCTGGATTGCAACCATGAATCCTTCAGTCTCAGTGAATAGGTTAGCATGAGTCAACCAGGTGTTCGACGCATCAATGTCGACATGTTTCTGGTTGAGATCATACGGATGACGACCGTGCAGAGCTTTCTGCGTCCACTGCTGAAGCTTGATGGCTAAACATTCCTCATCAGTGGCTAACTGTATATCCCTTAGGTGAAGAAGATCCAGCGGTGTGCACTTGTCATCTGCCTTCACAGCGGCTTGATGTATGGGAGAGTCATGTCTTCCCAGAAAATATCTCTGAAGGTTCCTCACTTGCCTTGCATGCAATTGGATAATGTCCGTGAGCCCTCGTCCACCTCTTTGACGCGGGATTGTCAATCGCTCAACAGCTGACATAGGGTGGAGACATCTGTGTTTTGTTAAGATGGTACGTGTCCTAGTTAGGATGTTCTCCTAGTCAGTCCGCGTCCATTTGATAATACCGAAAGTATATGTCAGAGCAGGAATAGCATAGGTATTAATAGCCTTAAAGGTGTTCTTTCCATTCAACTTTGATTTTAAAATGTTGTTAAGGCGTTGATTGAAGATAGCTACGGTTCTAACTTCAATACCTTTATGATCAATTCGATTAGATTGCAGGAGACCAAGATATTTGTAGGTCTCATTACCTTCCATAGGCTTTATGAAACAACCGTCATCAAGTTGAAATGTTCGGGCCTCTAATTTTCCACGCCGAATGGTGAGGGTGCGACACTTAGGCTATCTAATCCGAAGGACATTCCAATATCAGAACAAAATGAAGCAGTAATTGCAATTAGATTGTCGATGTGTTTCTCAGAGGATGCATATAGTTTAATGTCATCTATATACATCAAATGAGAAATTTTGTATTTGACTATACCATGGTGCTTAATTGGAAAACCACACTTTGCATTGTTCAGCAATGATGATAGTGGATTGAGCCCCAAACAGAACCATAGAGGGCTCAAGCTTGTAACGGTTTCTTTTGCTCCACGTTGAGCGTACAAGTGTAACGGGTTTACTAGTGACCCCTCTGTTGGGTGACAAGTGTAACTGTTTCTCCACGTTGGGATGACAAGTGTAACTGTTTTCCTGGTGAGAGTGTGGAAAAACCACAACAAGTCCTACGTTTGAGGTGATAACTGTAATGTTTACTCTGACTAAGATACGTTGTATTAATGGGCGCCAAGACCTCAACGCAATGTTGAAATCTAAATGTATATTTAACAACACCTAGCTCAGGCAGAACACCTTTAAGAATCTTCACACTCAGATCGTGGTATGAGTTGATCATTAACCCAACTAACAATTGTATCAGGAGAAGGAATTTGGTCTATATCTAATGCTACCTACTGAAAGCAAAGATTGCATAGTATAAGAAATGAATGAATTATCTAAAAAACAAGTAGTGGCAATTTTAAAAATAATAATAATAATAATAATAAATTTAAATTGGAGCGTAACGATTTGAATTTACCACTAGAGAATTACGTGAAAACGGAGTCGGATGAATTACCGCTTTTACTATTATTCCCAAGCTAAGAAGTTACTGAAATTTTGAATATGAAACAATGAAGCGAGAGATTATGTAGTTCTGAGTCATTCGCTCTTACCATTCGAAATTGCCGTGGCATTTCTCTCGTACTTGATGCTGAAGAGAGCTTCCCTCACCCTTCTCGACGTCGCCATCTTCTTCGTCAGTTGTGGAGATTGTTGTAGAAATGTATAGTTATGGTCCGATCACACCGGAACCAACCAAACGAGCAACCACAACGGTCAAGTTTTACAATGTTAATCGTCCCCCCTTTTCGGCGCGCAAACAATATATGCCTCGCCGAACCCCCTCTCCGGAGCCGTCTCCAAGTCGCCCGGTCTCCTATGATTGGCTGAGACACCACGCGATACTCCCGATATAAGGGTCAATATAGTCGGCGAGACGATGTCGATTTCCGGTTCAGGCCATTTCGCCTTTTCTTGATGCAGCCAGCTGGTAGTGCCCCACGGCTTGCGTCACGCTTCTCGACAAGAATCTACCTGTAGCTGAATTCCCAATGACTCATCTCTCTCACAATAAACTCTAACTGACAAAAATCCGTAAAATTCCGTAATCATATAATTTTCCGCGATAATGTTGTTCGTAATAATTCGCTTGATAGTGTTTTCTATAACATCGAAAACCTGTCTGTATACTTATAATCTTATAAAAAACGTTCCAAAAATACCTTAATAATAATAATAATAAGTTACATGAAACATATCTTGGCTTAACAAGTTGCCGCGTAATTAAACATTGAATGGCTTCCTACTGACCTATGTCAGTGGCGTAAAATACCCTCGAAAAACACGTTACATATTCGCCTCGGATCATCGGATGATTTACCGTGACGACGGTACATCATGCGATTATCCCAGACACGTTAATAAAATCCCCATCCAAAATACATATTACACCAATTAAATCACCCTAAATTACATATATATATACACTCATAATTTTCTTTACGCACTTTGCGTCAAAGTCTGTTGTTATATTGGATTGCCCTGTGCAATCAGTCCAATGTTTTTCATTTTGAATGTTCCACGGATATTTCCGCCTCTCAAATATCTCTATGTTGGGAAAGGTATACATAAATAATGTGTGAGCACTGTGTATATATGATGTCACATCACACGCATCAAAGGTGTTCTGATATATATTGTGCCCGTTTAGACCGGAGTCCGCACGACCACATATGCATTTTACCAATAATCAGTCAGCACGAGAGTCAAAATATCCCGGAGCGCCAGATGGGTTAAAGCAAATCGCAAAAACGACATCAAATTAAAAAAATGCTTTGCTGATTTTTGGCTCAATGCAACAATAAGGATAGAAGGAGATTTAATTGGGAGTAACACATCCTGTAAAATTATCTCAGTTTATTTTGAAGTTAAAATCTGACTGCAAGGATGCTCAAAGCAGCATCATCCACGTGTGGCGATCCACACTCTTATTTACACACAATATACAGAAAATTTCCAAACACATTTGACAATCTTTTTGGAAACACAAGTCCGATTAATAGTCCTGTAGACTGTGTTCCAAAATTATTAATCATTAATTCCAGTTCAAAGTTAATTGTCTCTACTGGAAATATCGTAGATCACTGTTTGAAATTTTACATAAATATTAACACTCGTAGAATAAATGTTCATAGAATTCTAAACTTTCACTTATTTTTCCAGTTTCAAAAATACATCGTCGAAAAATATTATCATCATCGAAGCAACATAAATTATTTACACATATTAATAACATCTGAAAAGTATTTGACCTTGAGCATAGCATCGAAGAACTGTGCGAAGCACAACAACAATTAATTGTTCTTCTGACATTTAACATTCGAGAAGTGACTCGATTATGAACTTCAAGTTCCTAACAAAATACAAGATTTCTGAATCATCAACTTGATCAATAAATGGTTGAACCATTCAATTATTTAATTTTCCACTTGGAATCATTATTATAAAAAATATTTATATTCATGGCCATTTTTAGCAACTTTCACAACTTGCAATTCTTCGACAGAATACGGAAATAAGAATTGTAGTTTTATAATGAATTCATTTAGTTCATGGCACTAGGATTGAAAATATCCTTCAAATTATTCGTGGTTAAAGAATTATTTTTAATTGGCAGTGGCCCATTCTACTATTTGTGTAAGAACACAATATTACAACAACAACGGCAAAGGTCTTCCTCTGAAGAAGAATAAACTACTATCATGACAAATCCGGGTTCTAGCAAAATCAAAGTCTAAATGGAATTCGTAAACAAGGTTGAAATAAGAACTGATGGTTTCTAAGAAATAACCTTCGGGTCATTCATACGACGAAATGTGTAGTTCCAATACTCCTACTATAAACCTGAGCCATCGAACCTGCTATTTGATTGATGCTCGAAAAAACCTTCATTCCTGCGACTTAAACATGCGCACCTGGGAATGGCATTTCAACTACTCCACACATATAAATTTTCTTCCCAAAATTTATACAATAAATCAAGCCTCTGCTTGTTATCAACACTGGAAGATTAATAAACTTACAAGTTTATTTTATTTTACCATTCAGTTCAACCCGTGAATCTACCATACTTATGAAAATCTTTATTTCACTTTCGAGTGTATTTACGTCATGATTTTATATAAATACAAAAATATCCTATTTGATACAAATATCAATTGCTTCCCGTTCCATGCCTCTCCGTGTTATCTGAAAAATATACTTTGCTCATTGCAAATATCAACTGTTCAACCAGAACTGAAATGTTGGTTGAATGCGGGCTTGCGTTAACCACTCTCCTTCGGAAAATCTCCTGTTCCAAACTAGAAATGATTAAACTACTTCACAGGCTCTTTCTCAATACATATGATTATTATAAAATATAATATCCAAGAATTATTTAGAAAAATTATAAAAATTATTATTATTATTATTAGTGGATTATTATTATTATTATTTATATTATTTTAAATATGTTTAATTGTCATCTCATTATGTGAGAATCCACATGTTCGAACCTTCGAATATGGAAAAAATATCCATTCCTCAACAAAAATAAATTTTAACTTTTACAGTTACATCGGCTGATTACCGTGATTTCCCAAAAATATGAAATATTCAAATAAATGCTCGAAATGCTCGGTCATCGATCCTAAACTGTTCTGAGTGCTGAAAATACTCAGAATAACTCTAACAAGTCTTGCGTAAATCATTGCAAACTTTAAATACGAAGAAAAAACAAGATGTTCAGTAAAGAACATATAGCCTACTTTCTCCTAAATGCATGGGTATTGTTATAACTCTTTGTCCTTTTCAAGGAGTATGATCGAATGTTGGTTGTAGTAGCTTGTTGAAATACAACGTGCTATAGGGATATTAAACATGAATATGAGGTGCCCTTTGCTAGTGCTACCTCTGTACCAAATTTCGTTCAATTCGGTTTCACCGTGTTTGAATTGATAGGGGGAATCGATTTGCACACATACTTGGCCACCATCTGCAAACTATTGGGCTGATGTTCTTGCAGTTTGGTCTGAATATGTTTCCCACATAAAGATATGGTGTTGCAAAATTTGGTAGAGACTAGATTATTAGGTTGGTCGTAATTACATTTTAGCTTTTAACATTTGGGTGGCCACGATTACGTTTCCGTCAAGATAGCGGTGATATAAAACATGACACTGAGGTGCCCTTTGCTAGTGCTACCTCTGTACCAAATGTCGTTCCATTCGTTTTCACCGTGTTCGAATTGATAAGGGGAATCGATTTTCACACAAAGATGGCCGCCATCCGCAAAATATCAGGCTGATGACCTATTAGATTGGTCAAAGGATGCTCCCTCCATAAAGGTATGTTGTTGCTAAATTTGCTAGAGATCGGATGATTAGGCTAATCGTAATTTGATTTAAGCTTTGAACATTTGTGTGGCCACCATTACGTTTCCGTCAAGATGGCGGCGATATAAAACATGACACTGAGGTGCCCTTTGCTAGTGCTACCTCTGTACCAAATTTCGTTCATTCGGTTCCACCGTGTTCGAATTAATAGGGGGAATCAATTTTGACATAAAGATGGCCGCCATCCGCAAACTATTAGGCCAATGGCCTATTAGATTGGTCAAAGGATGCTCCCACCATAAAGGTATATTGTTGCAAAGTTTGGTAGAGATCGGATGGTTATGTTAGTCGTAATTTGATTTAAGCTTTAAACATTTGTGTGGCCGCCATTACGTTTCTGTCAATATGGCGGCGATATAAATCATGACACTGAGATGCCCTTTGCTAGTGCTATCTCTGTACCAAATTTCGTTCCATTCTGTTTCACCGTGTTTGAATTAATAGGGGGAATCGATTTTGACACAAAGATGGCCGCCATCCGCAAACTATTAGGCGAATGACCTATTAGATTGGTCAAAGGATGCTCCCTCCATAAAGGTATGTAGTTGCAAAATTTGGTAGAGATGGGATGATTAGGTTAATCGTAATTTGATTTAAGCCTTGAACATTCGTGTGGCCGCCATTACGTTTCAGTCAAGATGGCGGCGATATAAAACATGACACTGAGGTGCCCTTTGCTAGTGCTGCCTCTGTACCAAATTTCGTTCCATTCGGTTCCACCGTGTTCGAATTAATTGGGGGAATCAATTTTGACATAAAGATGGCCGCCAGCCGCAAACCATTAGGCTAATAACCTCTTAGATTGGTCAAAGCATGCTCCCTCCATAAAGGAATGTTGTTGCAAAGTTTGGTAGAGATCGGATGGTTATGTTAGTCGTAATTTAACTTAAACTTTGAACATTTGTGTGGCCGCCATTACGTTTCTGTCAATATGGCGGTGATATGAAACATGACACTGAGATGCCCTTTGCTAGTGCTACCTCTGTACCAAATTTCGTTCCATTCGGTTGCACCGTGTTTGAATTAATAGGGGGAATCGATTTTCACACAAAGATGGCCGCCATCCGCAAACTATTACGCTTATGGCCTATTGGTTTGGTCAAAGGATGCTCCCCCCATAAAGGTATGTTGTTGCAAAATTTGGTAGAGATCGCATGATTAGGTTAGTCGTAATTTGATTTAAGCTTTGAACATTTGTGTGGCCGCCATTACGGTTCCGTCAAGATGGCGGCGATATTAAATATGACACTGAGGTGTCCTTTGCTAGTGCTACCTTTGTACCAAATTTCGTTCAATTCGCATTCACCGTGTTCGAATTGATAGGGGGGGACAGACATTCAGAGTACACACACTCACACACACACATACACACACACAGACAGACACACTTTTTTCGCCCTGTGTTGATCTCATAAGTCTACTTTCATTTTTTGCAAAAATCGAAAGTAGGCTAAAAATGTGTTGGTCATCTGCAGAAAAAATAGTTTGTTCCAATTAGCTAGGCATAATATAATTCAAATGTGGCTTACATTTCTTGATGGTCTTGAAGCGTAGTAAACCTGGTCTGTACCAGATTTATCCATATACATGCCCTATCGGACAAGCACGTATAATCCTTGTATCGGCCGCCATTGTAGACCCACAATTCGTCTAGTCAGACATAGTGGTAGTATCTTTTGACGTTTGAATAAACTGTGGTTCCATTTTAATATGGGCTTCTATCAAAGCCATAACAGTTTGTTTAAATAGGGTCAGATCTAAGTGATCTCTTCTTAAATATGTCAGTTGTAACATAACTCACTGTAATCTCATCAGTACAAGAAAAACATTGACAGTCTAAGCAATTAACGGCTGTTCTGAAGATCGTTCCCTGGGCATGGTTTATTAATATCACCATCTGCCATGCGCTAAGCAACCTGCAGTTTCCCTTGCGTAGACTAATGAACGCCACCGTTATAGACTAGTCTTCAGTGTACTGACAGATCGAAGTGGTTAACTAGTTACAAATATGAAAACTGACTTGAAATGGATTTAAACATCCAAGTATTAAGTTACTACTGGACTGTGACAAAATACTATTTTCTAGACAAAGTCTAGCATATGTCCTTTTAGAAATATAAATATTTCCACCAATGTCTGTAGAAATCAATCACCTCAGTGATTCTCCTCGCCGTAAACTTACTAAGTTCCAACTCGTAGCGCAGCACTTTTCGTGACTATCACGACTTTCAAAAGAACTTCTGCGTAGATCCGGCAACCATGTGCCTTGGCTCAGCGTCGCAGCAACTTGCTAGGCAACTGCTTGTGTTAGAATGAGCTGAAGTTGCTTCGGCCAGCTGGCTTTTATTCAAAACTGTCAGGGTCACGCGTCATCACCTGATATCTGGAAATCCTCATATCTCTGGTATCCCTGGTCCGATTTACTTGATACTAATTGCATTCTCTTTCATTTGGCCGTGCCAGTAATCTGATCCCAGTCTAAAGTCTCTACTCCATGGTTAACTATTTAATCAATAAATAGCCTCGACCTCTGCTATTACTCGCTACGTCACTTGACATCCAAGTATCGGTAAATTATTTCCAAATGCTTCGAGAAGCGATGTAGCGCGATATTCAAATATCTCAACTTTCAAAAGCGGCTACAGCCTTTCCCTTGATATCTAGGTGTCTGAAACTTGGAATACCCATTCCTAGAGTTGGGCACATCCACCCCACACCTAGCAAAAAATAAAAATTGAAAAATTTTTATTTTTCCTATCTACACATTAAATCATCTGGTTCTTGAATAATATATCTTCAAATTCGACGCATTATAAGTTCCCACGATGTTACCAGTTCGTTTATTGGCGATTTCATAGGTTCCATTATTGTTTACTTCCACAATATTCAAAATCTTCAATTTCACCAGGTTTATTATCAAAAATATCGTGATACTCTTCCAAAAATCTTCCCTAGCTCTGGGGACTCCTTATCAGTGTAGACTTCTCTTCCTTCGCCTTCATGAAAAATCAGAGACCATTGAGCATCTCCCTCGATGTCTTCCTCTTCTTTTCCCTCGAAGTTAATCTCTTCGGTATTCTTGAATCTAATCGTCTCTGTCTTCATATCTATCACTGCTTGGTATTTCTGAATGAAATCCGCTCCCAATATCATGTCAAAAGCCATGTCCTTCATTACCACAAACACATGTCGGAAATCATGTCCTCCAATCGTAATACATAAGTATAATTGTGTTTTACACAGAGATATTTTATTGGGTATTATTCCTTGGATCTTAATTCCTGATACTGGAATCTCCTCTAAATTCTCTTTGAGCTTCCAGAGAATATAAAGTTTCTCACTCACCAGACAAAGCATAGCCCCAGTATCGATCAAAGTATCGACAGGCATACCAAATACTTCGCATGATATGATTGGCATTCTAATTCTCGTACCCATTTCTTTTCGTTCGTCATTCTGTTGAATTAAGTCATCATCCTCTGCTTGCCATTTAATAATTCTGGAAGTGAAAGTATTCAAAATTCTATCTTCTACTGTGAATTCGAAGGTTTTTTTTTTCGTTACCATTCCCCCGGGATTGTTGTGTTCCCGATGGACCTGGTTCGTTGGGCCTCTGCTCCAAAAACTGCAAGTTATCTTGGTGTCTTGCTTCCAAATTTTTCCTCGTCTCCTTGTTGAACTCTTCATTGGACTGACGAGTATCCACATTCCCTCTGTTATTGTAGTTGTTTCGACCATAATGTCTTCTTTCCTGGTACCTTCCTTGACTATCTCGTGGTCTTCTCCATCGAGTATTGTATCGATTACCACCATCCGGTCTCGCATATGGTTTGTAACTGTATCTGTTACTGTACTGGTTCCATCCTCTCTTATTGGAATCTTCCCTCGGCGTTTTCTCTTCTCGCTCCTCTCGAATCTCTCGAGGTGTCTGAGAATAACTATCAGCCATAACAGCGTACACAGCGTTGTTATTTTTTCCTCCCTTCTGATGGAAGAATTGAGCGTTCGTATGATCCAGCTTCTGTAATACTTCATCAAATTGTTCCATATTATAGATATCAGCAGCGATCAAAGTCCTCTGGACGTCTGCTGGAAATTGACGTATCAATGCAGTAATCAATTCGTTATCTGGCATAAAAAAAAACAACCCCTGGTACTATCCAGCCCATGACGGGCGGATCTAAATGTTGGAGTTTAGACAGCTGTCCAGAAAAGTACGTCGAGTATCGAGTAGGTTGTGACGTCGAGAATCTCTTCGAATATAACTCTGCTCTAACTTGCTGTTGGGTTTCCGGGGACCAAAACTTTTTCAATAGCCCACGAGAAAACTCCTCAAAAGTGGTTAGAGTGGATCTAAAAGCTCTAAACCAAAGAAGTGCAGGACCTTCCAAAAACTTCCCTATCACTCGGATCTGTCTTTCTTTAGGGATCTTAGAATCTTTCAGGTAATCACCTGCTTCTCTCAAAAATTCCACGGGTGTCACAGAATCTCGCCCTGAAAATTTAGAAGGCTTATCCTCTATATTCTTAAATACAGTTATGGGGTTGGATTGAAATACTGTCCTGACCTCATCCTGTTTTTGACTATCCGTGTCTCTAGCTCCTTCTAGATTTATCTGTATCTGTTCCTTTCCCCTTACATTTGGCATTTTTAACAGATGATCAGACTGTTTCTCATCCTTGATTTGAGTTTTCATAGCCTCAAGTTCCTTCTGGTTTTCTTCTGCCATCTTCTTAATTGCTTCAGTTTCTTTACAATTCTCCTTAACATCAGTGGATATCTGATTCATAACAGCCTCATGACTTTTCAATGACCCTGTCATATCTGATATGTCCTTCTGAGTTGCTTGGATATCTTTGGCAATTACTTCAATATGGGATGACAAAGATTCCCTAATCTCCTTGATTCCCTCTTGGTTCTCCAGCTTGAGTGTGTCTTTAATTTCATTGACAACTGTGGTTTTGATTTCAGTCTGCAACTCATTAATCACACCTTCTCTTATTTCTCCCATGACAAGTTCTTTGAATTGTTCCGTTAAACGTTGAACAACTAGAATTCCCATCTCGTTACTCTCCTTCTTCACTCTGACTTCTAAGTCGATCATGTCTTCACCAACTTTCCTAAGACCATGTTCTATCCTATCAGCTAAGCTTTGAGATCGAAGATCGGCATCGCGAAATTTTTCGTCCATTAAACTTGCGTTAGTAGCTAATGAAGTTTCGAGCTCATGTGTTTTTTCGCATAATTTATTCATTTTACTTTCAAGTGTCATTTTCAAAATTTCAGAATTCTCTTTAAATTTACTTTCCATAGAATTAAATTTACTATTTAAATTTTCTTTCAAATTACTTTTTAAAGAATCAGAACTTTCTTTAAGTTTATCATTCAAATTTTCTCTAAGTTTATCTTCTAAAGAATCAGAATTTTCTTTAAGTTTACTTTCTAAAGAATCAGAATTTTCTTTAAGTTTATCGTTTAAACTTTCTTTAAGTTTATCAGAATTTTCTTTAAGTTTCTTTTCCAAAGCCTCAGTATTTTCTTTCATAATGGCTGCTACACGCAGTCCAGCCTCTTTTGAACTCTCCTCCAAACTCCTCATCATCCTCATCATTTCTTCCATAATTTTCAATTATTATTCAAAACTTAGGGGTATACAACAGTGGCAAACACAAGCTTATAACTAGAACAAGAAATATGAATAGCTAATTGGAACACTCTAATAAAATGAGATTTGTCCTAATGTCGACCTGATGGAAAAACAAAATTCTTTACTTTTACGAATTACATTTACCATAATATCACAAGAAAAATATGCAAGTTCTCAAATATCCTCCACCTGGATTCTAATAATGTGTATGTCCAGTCATCGAACGTTTACTACTGAATTTACTTGAAGCCCTAATGGTTAAGCCATTATCAAAAATAATCAAACCCATTCTAATTATTAACCAAGTTAAATTTTTAATTTTCCCCACTAATTGGGTTTCCTACTAATTTATTCATTCAAACCAGACATCTCTCAACTCCCAAAATATTTCTATAAAAATTATCACAATTTCAAATCGGCATGCGATTGACCATGTCTAAATCGGGACCCACGTTCGAAGCCATTTCTCTCTCTATCTTATTTTATGTGCCCGTTTAGACCGGAGTCCGCACGACCACATATGCATTTTACCAATAATCAGTCAGCACGAGAGTCAAAATATCCCGGAGCGCCAGATGGGTTAAAGCAAATCGCAAAAACGACATCAAATTAAAAAAATGCTTTGCTGATTTTTGGCTCAATGCAACAATAAGGATAGAAGGAGATTTAATTGGGAGTAACACATCCTGTAAAATTATCTCAGTTTATTTTGAAGTTAAAATCTGACTGCAAGGATGCTCAAAGCAGCATCATCCACGTGTGGCGATCCACACTCTTATTTACACACAATATACAGAAATTTTCCAAACACATTTGACAATCTTTTTGGAAACACAAGTCCGATTAATAGTCCTGTAGACTGTGTTCCAAAATTATTAATCATTAATTCCAGTTCAAAGTTAATTGTCTCTACTGGAAATATCGTAGATCACTGTTTGAAATTTTACATAAATATTAACACTCGTAGAATAAATGTTCATAGAATTCTAAACGTTCACTTATTTTTCCAGTTTCAAAAATACATCGTCGAAAAATATTATCATCATCGAAGCAACATAAATTATTTACACATATTAATAACATCTGAAAAGTATTTGACCTTGAGCATAGCATCGAAGAACTGTGCGAAGCACAACAACAATTAATTGTTCTTCTGACATTTAACATTCGAGAAATGCCTCGATTATGAACTTCAAGTTCCTAACAAAATACAAGATTTCTGAATCATCAACTTGATCAATAAATGGTTGAACCATTCAATTATTTAATTTTCCACTTGGAATCATTATTATAAAAAATATTTATATTCATGGCCATTTTTAGCAACTTTCACAACTTGCAATTCTTCGACAGAATGCGGAAATAAGAATTGTAGTTTTATAATGAATTCATTTAGTTCATGGCACTAGGATTGAAAATATCCTTCAAATTATTCGTGGTTAAAGAATTATTTTTAATTGGCAGTGGCCCATTCTACTATTTGTGTAAGAACACAATATTACAACAACAACGGCAAAGGTCTTCCTCTGAAGAAGAATAAACTACTATCATGACAAATCCGGGTTCTAGCAAAATCAAAGTCTAAATGGAATTCGTAAACAAGGTTGAAATAAGAACTGATGGTTTCTAAGAAATAACCTTCGGGTCATTCATACGACGAAATGTGTAGTTCCAATACTCCTACTATAAACCTGAGCCATCGAACCTGCTATTTGATTGATGCTCGAAAAAACCTTCATTCCTGCGACTTAAACATGCGCACCTGGGAATGGCATTTCAACTACTCCACACATATAAACTTTCTTCCCAAAATTTATACAATAAATCAAGCCTCTGCTTGTTATCAACACTGGAAGATTAATAAACTTACAAGTTTATTTTATTTTACCATTCAGTTGAACCCGTGAATCTGCCATACTTATGAAAATCTTTATTTCACTTTCGATTGTATTTACGTCATGATTTTATTATATAAATACAAAAATATCCTATTTGATACAAATATCAATTGCTTCCCGTTTCATGCCTCTCCGTGTTATCTGAAAAATATACTTTGCTCATTGCAAATATCAACTGTTCAACCAGAACTGAAATGTTGGTTGAATGCGGGCTTGCGTTAACCACTCTCCTTCGGAAAATCTCCTGTTCCAAACTAGAAATGATTAAACTACTTCACAGGCTCTTTCTCAATACATATGATTATTATAAAATATAATATCCAAGAATTATTTAGAAAAATTATAAAAATTATTATTATTATTATTAGTGGATTATTATTATTATTATTTATATTATTTTAAATATGTTTAATTGTCATCTCATTATGTGAGAATCCACATGTTCGAACCTTCGAATATGGAAAAAATATCCATTCCTCAACAAAAATAAATTTTAACTTTTACAGTTACATCGGCTGATTACCGTGATTTCCCAAAAATATGAAATATTCAAATAAATGCTCGAAATGCTCGGTCATCGATCCTAAACTGTTCTGAGTGCTGAAAATACTCAGAATAACTCTAACAAGTCTTGCGTAAATCATTGCAAGCTTTATATACGAAGAAAAAAAATGTGTTGGTCATCTGCAGAAAAAATAGTTTGTTCCAATTAGCTAGGCATAATATAATTCAAATGTGGCTTACATTTCTTGATGATCTTGAAGCGTAGTAAACCTGGTCTGTACCAGATTTATCCATATACATGCCCTATCGGACAAGCACGTATAATCCTTGTATCGGCCGCCATTGTAGACCCACAATTCGTCTAGTCAGACATAGTGGTAGTATCTTTTGACGTTTGAATAAACTGTGGTTCCATTTTAATATGGGCTTCTATCAAAGCCATAACAGTTTGTTTAAATAGGGTCAGATCTAAGTGATCTCTTCTTAGATATGTCAGTTGTAACATAACTCACGGTAATCTTATCAGTACAAGAAAAACACTGACAGTCTAACCAATCAACGGCTGTTCTGAAGATCGTTCCCTGGGCATGGTTTATTATATCACCATCTACCATGCGCTAGGCAACTTGTAGCTTCCCTTGCGTAGACTAATGAACGCCACCGTTATAGACTAGTCTTCAGTGTACTGACAGATCGAAGTGGTTAACTAGTTACAAATAATGAAAACTGTCTGAATGGATTTAAACATCCAAGTATTAAGTTATTACTGGACTGTGACCAAAATACTAATTTCTAGACAAAGTCTAGCATATGTCCTTGTAGAAATATAAATATTTCCACCAATGTCTGTAGAAATATCAATCACCTCAGTGATTCTCCTCGCCGTAAACTTACTAAGTTCCAACTCGTAGCGCAGCACTTTTCGTGACTATCACGACTTTCAAAAGAACTTCTGCGTAGATCCGGCAACCCATGTGCCTTGGCTCAGCGTCGCAGCAACTTGCTAGGCAACTGCTTGTGTTAGAATGAGCTGAAGTTGCTTCGGCCAGCTGGCTTTTATTCAAAACTGTCAGGGTCACGCGTCATCACCTGATATCTGGAAATCCTCATATCTCTGGTATCCCTGGTCCGATTTACTTGATACTAATTGCATTCTCTTTCATTTGGCCGTGCCAGTAATCTGATCCCAGTCTCAAGTCTCTACTCCATGGTTAACTATTTAATCAATAAATAGCCTCGACCTCTGCTATTACTCGCTACGTCACTTGACATCCAAGTATCGGTAAATTATTTCCAAATGCTTCGAGGAGCGATGTAGCGCGATATTCAAATATCTCAACTTTCAAAAGCGGCTACAGCCTTTCCCTTGTTATCTAGGTGTCTGAAACTTGGAATACCCATTCCTAGAGTTGGGCACATCATATCACCACAGAACTTCCTAATATCACTGGAGGTCTCTTCCTTCTGGTGAAACATAAACTTACTGATCTCACTGAGCACACGATCACACTATTGTGTCTGCGCATCGTGATCATAATACTTAATCTCTCTGTGTATTAGATAATATTAATATTGATTTCTGAAAAAAAACAGTAAGTGCGCATTACATATAACACCAAATATTTCTGTGCCGTAATCGGTCTTACTAAGTTCCCGTAGACCATATTCTACTTAATACTAGTTCACTACTCAGACCAGTTCTCCTCACTCAAATAATACCTTTGTACTAATTACCTTAAATTACACACCTACAGCTTTTACATGGCGAGGCCGTAAACAGAAATCACGTGTGCCGTTATGTATGAGTTTCATGAAGGACTGTCTCGCCTTCTGGTGGCCCATCTTTTGTCTCGTGGACGCCTTAAGCAAAAATACCCTGTACAAGCGCTCACCCATCTCTAGGAGACCAATGGGAATTCACCAGCGCTACCAAATTCTGGCTTTGGTGTATCAAGACATTTTAGTGCTCAAGAGCCTTCGACAATTCCGTCATATTTCCCTGTACCTTAAAAATTCTCAGTTACTTATATACTACCCTCTTTTGTGACTTCTGATAAGCCTGCCTGGAAGACAAGATCTCGCACGCACCAAACACCACACTTACTCATTTGATAGGCTGGCTCGCCAGCTAAACACACACACTTTATGACACATACTTAATGTCATCACGTTGCTACACTAGCATATTTCTCAGTGTCTGTAACGATGCCCTGCTGCTACTGTCCACACATGCTAACCCTACTTTCCTCTGGTGTCACACCTCTACTCGACAATCTAAGACCTAAAAATGTCACTTCTGACTGACAGAATGACGACTTAGACAGCTTCAAAATGAACCCTGCCTGATCTAACTTCTGAAAAACTATATCTAAATGAAGTATATGCTCCTCAAAACTGCGTGAACTAATTACCATATAATCAATGTAAATGTTTACAAACTCTCCCGTGTCATCCTCTAATGCGATGTTTAAAGCCCTAATTAAAGCTGCTGAACTACTCTTTAACCCATAAGCTGTTCTACAAAATTGATAAAGGTTATATTTATGACTAAAAGTTGTAAATGGTCTATCTTCGTACATAAGTGGCACTTGCCAAAAACTGGAACTCAAATCTACACAAGTGAAATACTTCTTCCCATCAAATGTTTGCATTAATTCCTCTATTGACATGGATTTCAGCTGTTCTGAACTAATTCTACTGTTAACCAAACGAGCGTCTAAACAAATACGAACTGTGCCATCGGCCTTGGGCACGGTGATCAAAGAATTAACATATTGACTGTTAGAGTGCTCAATAATCCCATCTTCAAGCCTCTGGTTAATTTGTGCCTCAACTGCACTCTGATAAGCGAAAGGTACAGGGTATCTATGTCCTGTGAATACTGTCCTATCAATAACGTTCAATGAATGTGTATAGCAATTGGCCATACCAATGCGATCCTCAAAAACTCTCCTATTACACAATAACACATCATAGAGCCGAATACACTGTTCTTCCTCTATATTTCCCTGAAATGCAGCATCACGTAGCGAGTCCTCTAGACTACAGTTCGAAATCACACTGCCCACAAAACATGGAAAATCCCGCTCTACGGCTGGCGATATCTCATTTAAAGTACAAATCACACCGACAACATGGTCATTGAACGCTACTTCTACTTCAGAATCACCCCATTTAAATTTCAGACTCCCTACATCATAACATAAGTTACCAGACACTCTACTTAGCCACTCTGAACCCAAGAAAACACTGAATGCTAAATTTGGAATTACAAGACAAATCTGCTTTTCTACATGATTATTAATTTTAATGTCTACTAGAACTTGTTTAGAAATTACTGTAGACCTCTTCCCAACAGCTGTGATAACAAAAGTGCTTTTAATTGACATCTCCTCAAAATTTACTCCAGTTCCTTTCATTTTGTCATAAAATGCACTACTTATGCAACTCTTCATACAACCACTATCAATTAAAACACCTGTGTACGCCTCGGACACGTTAAATTTAACTATGGAGCTCTTACTAGCCACCTCCTGAATAATACCTTCATCATTTAATTCACGTAATAATTCATTTCTTACATTTAGGTCATAGGGTTCCTGTATAAGTGTATGGACAGTGCATGTTACAGACTGAGATTCTGACCTTACATCGCAGCCTGGTTCGTGTTTAAAGTACCGCTAACGCTTGGTGTAGTACTACTCACTACTGCACTGGTCTGGTTGTTCGGGGCTGTGTTAAAGGTATTTTTCTATCTGTTATTACCTCCTTGACCCCCGTTCTGGTTATAATTATTATTGTTATTATTCCTCCCTTGGTTACCCCTAAAATCATTATTTCGGCCTTTATTTCCCCTGAAATCATTATTTCTACCTTGGTACTGCGTACCATACCCGTTTCCTCTGTACTGATTTTGCTGATTATTATTATTATTATTATTATTATTATTCTGGTTCCCCCTATTTTGGACGTTGGCCCCTTCGCCACTGTTCCCTTGAACTTCCTGATTCCTATTCTCATTAGGCCTGTTCTTATGGTTACCCTGGTTCCTGCCGAAATTCTCCTCGTAACCACCTCTTCCCAGAGCATCGAATGTACTTAATAAATTTTCCACTTGTGAAATAGATTTAACATTTTGGATACAGGCAGCTTCTTTGATTCTATATGGAAAATGTCTTAGTAATAGCCTGACTACATCACTTTCCTCCCTCAAACCATCCAGATATTTACACGTCAATACCTGTCCTAAAAAGTACTCGGTCATAGTGTAGTTGCCTCTCGGGTTATATTTCCCACACACAATTCCCTCACGATGCTGAGACTGAATAACCTCATTCCAAAATTTCTCACAAAATTTAACTTTAAAATCTGAAATATTCTCGAAATTGTCTCTGTAGACAGAAACCAGTTTCTTTTCTCCCCTACAAACGCTTGCTCTAAAATCTCAACTACCTGGCACCACTCAATACTACAATCTTCCAACCTCTCCCTGAATTTATTTTCTATTGCATTCATGAACTCCATTGGACAAACCTGCCGATTACTGAATTTGCCTAGTTCTATTTCCCTATTCACATAAACTGGCCTACTCTGACTATTTTCCTGCCTAATTCTAGCTTTCAACTTCTGTTCTAATTCAGTAATTTTCTCTTCAGCTTTTCTTTCAATATTAGTCACAGTTAACCTAATGCTCCCTTCCAATGCTTCAACTTTACCACTTAACTTAGCTTGTTTCTCATTAATCTCATTAATGCTTTCCTTATTCCTCTCCCGTAAATCATTAACTTCAGAGATTATTTCTGCATGAACTTTATCAATTCTTCCCCTCAGCTGTTCTTGAACCTCTTTAGTTGCTACCTGAATTTTGTCAATTTCTCCCCCCAATTGCTTTTTGACCTGCTGTGTTTCAAGTTGCACTAGTTCTTTTAAATTTTCAGCCTGTGTACTGATTCTAATTTCCAACTCCTCCTGTACTTTTCCTAATTTTCTGTCTACATCTGCAATAATCTCTTTAGCCTTCTCTTCCATCACCCCTCTGATCTCACCTCTAATCAGCCCAAATTTATCACTAATTTCCCTACTGTTTTGTTCAAATTTAGCATTATTTTGTTCAAGTTTAGCATTTAAACTTTCAGTACTCTCTTTATTTTCCCTACTGTTTTGTTCAAGTTTAGCTTTTTAAGTTTCAGTACTCTCTTTATTTTCCCTACTGTTTTGTTCGAGTTTAGCATTTAAACTTTCAGTACTCTCTTTATTTTCCCTACTGTTTTGTTCGAGTCTAGCGTTTAAAGCATCTGTGCTAATTTTATTTTGTTGCATAAACCGAAGAAGCAAACTCTCTAACCCTGCTTGATTGTTTGGATTACCCCCCCCTCAGTATCCTCCGACATCCCTGTACTGCTTTCATTTTCAAGACTAGCCATACTGCTCGTATCTTCAGTATCCAACTGTGACCACTACGCAACTTCATCTCTTCCTCAACACTACCCATGCTGATAGACACCGTTAAATGAAAAAAAAACAAAATACAGGCACAGAAATATATACCCTTCTCCTTCCACGAATGATGTTAGGATTTCGGCTTCACGTTGCTAGCGACAAGTGTAACGGTTTCTTTTGCACCACGTTGAGCGTACAAGTGTAACGGGTTTACTAGTGACCCCTCTGTTGGGTGACAAGTGTAACTGTTTCTCCACGTTGGGATGACAAGTGTAACTGTTTTCCTGGTGAGAGTGTGGAAAAACCACAAGTCCTACGTTTGAGGTGATAACTGTAATGTTTACTCTGACTAAGATACGTTGTATTAATGGGCGCCAAGACCTCAACGCAATGTTGAAATCCAAATTTATATTTAACAACACCTAGCTCAGGCAGAACACCTTTAAGAACCTTCACACTCAGATCGTGGTATGATTTGATCAATAACCCAACTACCAATTGTATCAGGAGAAGGAATTTGGTCTATATCTAATGCTACCTACTGAAAGCAAAGATTGCATTGTATAAGAAATGAATTTATTATATAAAAACCAAGTAGTGGCAATTTTAAAAATAATAATAATAGTAAATTTAAATTGGAGCGTAACGATTTGAATTTACCACTAGAGAATTACGTGAAAACGGAGTCGGATGAATTACTGCTTTTACTATTATTCCCAAGCTAAGAAGTTACTGAAATTTTGAATATGAAACAATGAAGCGAGAGATTATGTAGTTCTGAGTCATTCGCTCTTACCATTGGAAATTGCCGTGGCATTTCCCTCGTACTTGATGCTGAAGAGAGCTTCCCTCACCCTTCTCGACGTCACCATCTTCTTCGTCAGTTGTGGAGATTGTTGTAGAAATGTAAAGTTATGGTCCGATCACACCGGAACCAACCAAACGAGCAACCACAACGGTCAAGTTTTACAATGATAATCGTCCTCCCTTCTCGGAGCGCAAACAATATATGCACTCGCCGAACCCCCTCTCCGTAGCCGTCTCCAAGTCGCCCGGTCTCCTATGATTGGCTGAGACACCACGCGATACTCCCGATATAAGGGTCAATATACTCGGCGCGACGTTGTCGATTTCCGGTCCAGGCCATTTCGCCTTTTCTTGATGCAGCCAGCTAGAAGTGCCCCACGGCTTGCGTCACGCTTCTCGACAAGAATCTACCTGTAGCTGAATTCCCAATGACTCATCTCTCTCACAATAAACTCTAACTGACAAAAATCCGTAAAATTCCGTAATCAGATAATTTTCCGCGATAATGTTGTTCGTAATAATTCTCTTGATAGTGTTTTCTATTACTTCGAAAACCTATCTGTATACTTATAATCTTATAAAAAACGCTCCAAAAATACCTTAATAATAATAATAAGTTACATGAAACATATCTTGGCTTAACAAGTTGCCGCGTAAATGAACATTGAATGGCTTCCTACTGACTTATGTCAGTGGCGTAAAATACCCTCGAAAAACACGTTACAATCTGTCATCCTGAAAGATGCCTCTTTTGATTTGGATAAATTCCGATTCCATACATGTGTCTCCATTAGATATTAATAAATTGGTCCCCCAATGGGACATCATATGTTGCAGACTTATAATGATGGCAGGATCAACTTTATATATCTTCAGGGTTTGGATTAACCAGGAATGTGGCACTGAATCAAAAGCTTTCTTGTAATGATTAAAGGTCATGTAGAGGTTATTATTATTATTATTATTATTATTATTATTATTTGTTGTTGTTATTGTTGTTGATGATGATTCATTTAGCGGCTTGCGACATTGTGGGGCCTACTTGGGTGTGTGGAGAATTTTTGGTTCTGTAGTGCTGTGTGTATGTTTAATTGAGACCAAGATTGGGACGGAGACGACCGTGGCCTATGTTTTAAAAAACATGCCATCATTTGCCTGGAATAGAAGTGTAAAATCACGGACTATGTTAAAATTAGAGGTGAGTAGAGGTGGAAAATCACGGAATACTAGACTACTTGTAGGATAGCTGAGATTTGAATCTTTTCAGTTTTTTTGTAATGGTATTTTGCGCTGAGTGTGCTACATTCCAGCCCTCGGACCAGCATTAATTTGTTCGGCAGAGCCGGGAATAGAATCTCGACCTCAGGATTGACAGCCAAAAATCTTAGACACTAGGCTACACCACGAAGTGGTCGATTTGGTATTCTCCCTGAATTTGATTGGAGTCAGTATGAAAAGCACGGGGGTATGGTCACTCTCAGCGCCTGGTTTGGAACCTCGTACCTCTTCGACTTCAACGCTTGGTTACACTGCTGTGTTCTAAGAATTTAATAGATTTTAAGAGAGAGAGGTTATGAAATGAAACTATTCGGGTTCAAATCCCAGGGTAGGACATATTATGTTTGAAATTTTACTAGCTGTGCGAAGACGTCCACAACGACGCTATGAGGCCTCCATGCATAGGCTCCACTAGGGCTAAATAAACGGTATTTCCTACTAAAATGGGTTCTTTCTCTAAACCTGCTAGTCCTACAGCAAGAAACAGATGTCAAAACAAGTAGTTCCGTGAAGAAATATAGCCTACAGCCTATTTTCATATAAACTACTTATGTTAATTGCCACTATCATCATACAAAATTTCAGTTTGATTGCTGTAATAGATTCGTAGATATTGAGAACCGACTAAATATTACTGATGGACGCCATGTTGGATTTTTATATATGTAGGTCTTACAGCTATGTACTGTTACATGAAGATTATTGTGTACGTGTAGTATTCAAACTTCAAACGCATGATTAGGATTTTAAAATTTTGCACAGCTGCCATCTTGTGGTTATGGAAACAATTGAAGTAAATTAGATGCTAGTGGATTAACATTTGTATAAGGATTTACTGTGCCAAGTGTCACTGTACTCGGATGGTTAAATTGCGAGAAACGTTCATGCGAATATTATACTTCGCGTCGCCGCCATGTTGGATTTGTGATCACCAGGTTATTGAAAGTCCTATAGGTGAACTCATGTTCATAGCCCCTATGAACACAAAAACAATTCAGATGGTTGCTGTAATAGATTCGTAGATATTGAGATCCGTCTAAATGTTTCGGATGGTCGCCATATTCGATTGTTATATGAATAGACCATAGAGTTATGTACCATTAAAGGAAAATTATTGCGTAGGTTCTTTATTCAAACTTTCACTTCGATAGCATGATTACGACACAAGAAATAAAAACTTAATTTTAAAATTCGCACCGCCGCCATCTTGAGGTTATGTAAACAATTGAACTAAATTAAATACCAGTGTATTACAATGTGTATAAACATTTGCTGTGCCAAGTTTCATTGCGTTTGGAAGAATAAATCGCGAGAAAAGTATATTTAAAACTTTCAACTTCGTTTGGCCGCCATGTTCGTTTTGTAGTTAACCGGTTTTTGAAAGTCTCATAGATGAACTTCCAGCAGTAACTTACCCCTTATCCCCGTACAAAATTTCAGGGTGATAACGGAAATAGTTTCAGAGATATAGAATGCCGGTGAAATATTTCGCACAGCCGCCATCTTGAGGTTATGTAAACAATTGAACGAAGTTAGTTTTCGGTGCATTACAATGATTATAAACATATAGGCCTACTGTATCAAGTTTCATTACGTTTGGTTGGTTAAATCGCGAGAAACGTCCATTTAAAAGTCGCAACTTCGCTTGGCCGCCATGTTGGTTTTGTAGTTAGAGCAGTTTTTCAAAAATCACATAGGTGAACTTCCAGTAGTTCCCTTTATCACCGTACAAAATTCCAGGGTGATATCGGTTATAGTTTCGGAGATATTGAATGCAGGAAAAATATTTCGCACAGCCGCCTTGTTAGATTGGTGAGACGTAACAAAATTTGAAGGGCACGGTCGGGATCGTCCGGAATAGTGCTATGAACTTACAGAGTTTCATTGAAATCGCTTCGGCCGTTTAGATTTTACTAGGGGACACACACATACACACACGGACAAAAGGTGATCTCATAAGCCTATTTGTTTTTGTAAATTAAAATAGGCTAAAAAAGAAAGGGGAGATGTAGGTGGACTCATCAAGCCGGCGGTTTCAACTCAAGGAAGGTTTCTATGCTTCCGGGGCACCTACCTCATCCCTGTCCCCAATAATTACAAGGCACACATATTTACAGTCATCACAGATACACCGATTATCAGACTAATTTAAGACACACCCAAGTACACGGGACTGATGTCCAAAGATGACCCAAGCCTCTAATTAACAAGAACTACAACAACTCTCTTTCAGCCGAAGAATATCTGCGCGAGTCAGGGAAGATGTCCATGACCTCCTATCAAGACATGTTCTCCTAATAGCCGTACGGAACGATGGAGCGAAGTACAAGGTGCCTTGAGGAAGGAAGGCAGTTAGTTGGTGCTCCTGATTGAGCCTGTAGTGTTGGGGTGGCTCGCCTGCATCTTAACCGGAGGTCCCGGGTTCGATTCCCGGCTCCGTCAGGGATATTAGAAACTGGTGTGGGGGCTGTAACGGGGTGCACTCAGCCTCGTGGGACAATGAGGCTGAGTGCCCCGGTCACGAAAACCATGATAAACGACCGAGGGAGGGTACCCGATGCGCTGACTACGCGTCACCCCAATATCTGCAGGCCGATCGGCTGGGCAGCGGTCGCTTGGTGGTCGGCTAGGCCCTTCATGGGCTGTAGTGCAATAGTGGTCCTGATTGCTGTTTGAATGAGCGAAACATCTAGGTCACCTGACATCAAATATAGATATACCGTAGGTAATTAGGAAGTCATTTTTGAAAGCCTTGTCTGGAGCGTGGCGCTCTATTGGGGTGAAACTTGGACAGTTGGCGCAGCAGAAAAAACGAGAGAATAGAAGCATTTGAAATGTGGTGTTACAGGAGAATGATGAAGAACACATGGGTAGATAGAGTAACAAATTAAGAGGTAGCCTATTAAGACGTATGAGCGAGGAAAGATGTTTCTAGTGACAGGACACATATTAAGACGCCCAGGAATAGGAAACTTAGTTATGGAAGGACCTAAAGGTAGACCAAGGTTAGAAAATGATAAACTGATGTCTCGTGGAATATCAATTTAGTGTAATTTACACCACAATTAGCGATTGAATCATAGTAAATTATGCAACGAGCCTATAATGGCATTAATTAAGCTTAATTACTATTACAGGCGAGTTGCATACGACTGTTTATGTTCGACGAGAATTATAACTTTATTAGGGTGAAGTAAGGTTATTTGGCGAGCGAGGTAATTTGGTGATAAACTTTTAAAAGAATGCCACCACAAAACCTATTCTATTCTTGAGCTCGCCTGTTGTCTGAAGGGAGTCTTGGGTTTTTCCTTTGCTCTGAGCTCACATATAATCCTTAGACCCTTCCACTTACTGAGGTATGGGATTTTGTAACACTTAGTGGCAGTGAATTGACAAGTGCTAACGTCTTAAATACAGTGTGCTCTTCAAGTGAAATTTAGTGTGTCAATATATCGTTTATTTTAGTTAGTCTTTGTGTCAATCTGTTCCTAAGAAAGTGAGTTATTTTTAACAGTGAGAGAAAAGTTGGATACCACAGACATTTTCGGCAGAAACCTTAAGATAATACCGAAATATTTAAGCATTTTCTACTCAGCTGATGGTAAGCCACAATATTGTTATTCTACATTTTTATATCAGATTTCGAGTCTGATTTCTTTAAATGTTTAAAGGAATGATAATTTAATAGATATTAGAGTTGTAGGTAGTGTAAATTAACAAAATTTCATAATTATTTTCAGAAAATAGACTATCACCAAATTACCTACGGTAAAATGCCGGAAAAAAGACACCATGAAACGAAAGGCTGATATTGATGACGATGTAATCGTGTACATGTGTGACGTGTGTTGTGAAAACTCATCATAAGACAAAAACTCCTGTGGAATGTAGTTGTACAGCTCTAGAAAGTAAAAACATATTTAGACAACTATCACCAAATTACCTTCCTACTGTCACCAAATTACATATATGTATCACCAAATAACCTTACTCAAGTGAGTTGTACAAAATGACATAGATTTCGATAAAAAAAAAAAAAGAATTACAAGAAGACATTGATGATCAAAACCTGTAGGTAACGGTCTGTTCTATATGATACATTGAATTTAAAGTAAATAAATGATGTATATGTATACTTAATATTGTCATAATATAAAATTATCACCAAATTACCTTACTTTACTTTACTTTTAACATAAATATTCATAAATATCTGTTGAGATTCTGTCACTAGAATGTTGTGATCGGAGGGAGAGCGCTGGGTAGGATATCTCTGTTTTCCAAGTTCTCTGACCGACCGAAGCATGCGCTCTGTGTGCTTGGCAGTTTATTTACGCAAACGTATGGACGGTGCACTTTCGGTAATTTATATAGACATGTGGGATTTTGAGCGCATGCGTGAAAGTATCCTTACCTAATTGGTCACACAACTGTTTCTTTAGTTCTGATTGGTGGGAGAAACTGTTTCATAATGAACAAGAAGTTCCGTGAAGAACTATACAGCCTACTTTTCATGCCAATGATTATTCTACAGTATATGAACCTATCTAGAATAATGACGAAATTAAGTTGGTAATATCGAAATATCTAATTAGTTCAAAATATACCTGGTATGATGTAGCCTAATAGAGCACTACAGTTGGCAGCCCTGGTGACTGAATATATTCTTTGTTCCATCTCTTTAGGTACAGAATACAAAATTTGGTTGAAGTTCAATGGACGTTACATGCAGTTAGACACTGGATCTATCAGCACGCGTAAAAGCATGTTGCCAACAATACCATACGTGTGCTGGTCAGAAATAATCTGAAATATTATGATATCTTGTTGTGCCAATTTTGGATGAAATCCATTTGTTAGTATAGAAGTTACATGTATTTTAAAATTGGATATATCAGCAGGCATAGAATCATGTTGGCAGCACTGCCTTGTATTAATTACTCCAAATTAATCTAGAATGTCAGGTACTATACGTGTGCAAAGTATAGAGCTGTTGGCTTGCATACTTTCTGATATATTGATATTAGGGTTAAAAATATAGACAGCATTTATTAACAGTTGGCAGCCCTGATTGCTCTTAACAATACTTATAGTCATATCTGTTATGGTACACATACCACATACGAAATTTGGTTGAAATCCAACTGATAGTATAGAAGTTACATGTATTTAAAAATTGGTACTATCAGCAGGCTTATAGTCATGTTGGTAGGACTGACGTATATAAGTTACTCCAAATTAATCTAAAATGTCAGAATATACGTGTGTATAGTTTAAAGCTGTTGGCTTGCATACTTTCTGATATATTGGTATTTGGATAAAAAAAATAGAGAGAGCAATTATTGACAGTTGGCAGCCCTGGTTGCTCGTAAGAATACGCCTAATCATATCCGTTTATGTACAGATATTACATACAAAATTTGGTTGAAATCCAATTGATAGTGTAAAAGTTATATGCATTTAAACATTGGACCTATCAGGAGGCTTAAAATTATTTTGGTAACACTGTCATGGTTGGCCTCCTGGAAATTAAACTGAAATAGTATTATCTACATGTGTGCCAATTTTGGAATCGCTCCCATGCATACCTTGCAAGATATCCAACATGGAGCTCAAATTTCTAGTGCGTTTTTTCAGCAGTTGGTAGCACTGACATCATTTTCAAATATGGACGTGAGCTATTCCGGTGCACATCTTTACTCATACTAAATTTGGTTTTGAATGCTGCAGCCGTTTAGGAGTTGATAGGGGGGACACACACACAGCCAGACAGACAGACAGAAGGACAGACAGACAGACAGACAGACAGACACACACACATTTGCCCGATCTCATAAGACTACTTTTTCCTCATTTTTGCAAAATGTGAAAAGTAGGCTAAAAATAGTGTTATAATGAGCCTCATTATGATACAGTTTTCTGACACATAAAGTTTACATGTCGACATCGACGAACATAAAATAATGTATGATGTTGTTGGACTCGGGACATACTTGATCATTAGCCTCATGTATGTGTGTGTGCATGGCATTATTATTATTATTATTATTATTATTATTATTATTATAATAATTATTATTAAGTGAGACACCGGAGGAAGTAGACGTGTGCCTGAGTGCTCCGCAAAAAGTTTAAGTATAGCAAGGAAATGGTTTGCGACCGCTGTCAAGAAGGACTCCCAAGTGATGGTGACTATGTATACTGCACAGGATGCAAAGGGAAATATCATTATGAATGTACATCAGTCACAATACGTACGTGGAAAGGTATGGCAAAACAAGCTAAGGAGTCATGGCGGTGTCCACAGTGCCGTAGCTTCAAAAAGACAACGTCAGCATCTGTTGTCGCAAGCGGAGGAACGATGACCCTACCAGCTGCTGCCAACACTGATTACACAGCGACTCCACCTTCAACACCGGACACGGAGATAATACACGCTTCGGATATCAAAGGTATGTTTTTAGAATTAAAGAAGCAGATTAGTGAACTGAAAAACCAAGTGAGTGAAAGTGTTAAAAGTGCCGACTTTATTGCGCAGAAATATGATGAGTTGATTAAGGAAACTAAGTCAAATGCAACTCTTCTGAAATCACTTACAGCAGAAATAAAAACCCTAAAAGACGAAAAGAATCTACAAGACAAAATAATATCAGATCTAAACGAGAAAGTGCACACAATGGAACAGAACGGTAGGCAACAATACATTGAAATATGTGAAGTGCCACGCGCGAAAGACGAATGCCTGGATGAAATCGTCCACAAAATTGCTGAGACTCTAGAAGTAGATCTAAACATGTTTGATGTAGAGGAAGTTTACAGGCCCCCACTGCAAAGAAAGAACAAAATCCCCCCAATAGTGGTAAAATTTAACTCCATATCCAAAAAGAATGAATTTTTACAGAAAAGAAAAGGACAAAATTTCCTCACTCATGGGAACACTAAATCTAGGTTTTTCATTAACGAAAGTCTAACGTCATTTTACAGGGAGCTACTATGGAAAACTAAAAATCAGGCCAGAGAAAATAACTGGAAATTCATTTGGGTTAAAAACGGCAAAATACTTGCGCGAAAAAACGACGAATCTGGTATATTGAGAATCTCCCGTGAGGAAGACATTAACAAAATTAGGTAACCCCCCCCCGCCAAAAAGAAAGAATTATTATTGAATTATTATATTAATTGATATTATGAACAGTTGGGATAGCAATATAAGTGTTTCTGGAATACAAAATGAACTCACATTTCTCAATATACCCGATTTCGTCGAAAATGGTAATAAGACAAGAAATAATGCTGAAATCAATATCCTCTCTCTAAATATTCAATCTATATCAAAAAACTGGGATTATTTAACCATAACCTTAGGCAAGAAAATTAATGATCTGGATATTATTTGCTTAACAGAAATTAACATACTTGAATCTAATAATTACCTATTTACTTTGGATAATTTTAATGTTGTATTTTGTAATAGAACAAATCGTAAAGGAGGAGGCATAGCCATATATGTAAAGAACAACATGGCTATTAGAACACACAATTCATACATTTCCAATACTCATGAATCAATGGTAATAGAAATACTTCACATGAACAAAAAGATTGGATTAACATGCATTTACAGACCACCTAGCACTAACATAAATGACTTTCTTGATGAACTGGAGACACATATAACACAACACACTAGTAAGTACAGCGAATACGCCATTTTAGGAGATATCAACATTGATACTTTATCTAATGACATCAGTCTATCAGCTATCAAATATACAAATATTATGGCAACTCATGGTTTCCTACCACTTATCACTCAATGTACTCGTTATGATCCAAATTTAGACTCGAGAACATGTATTGATCACATAAACTATCGTAGCAGACTAGATAAATATACTTCTGCAGTCATACAATCAGATATCTCTGACCACTACATAACATATGCAGGTATTTGGCCAAAAAATGATAAGACACAATTACAAGATAATGAATCGTACATTACGCTAATGAACGATACTATAATACACACAAGCCTTAACAACACAGACTGGACAGATTGCCTTGAATTAAAAAATCCTAATGATATATATAACAATATAACAACCAAATTTAAGGAAATCTACCAAAAAGCATCTTACATAACAACTCGTAAACACAGGAAAAGCAAACAATGGTTCACTTATGACCTAAAAATACAATGTAAGGAAAGAGACAGACTTTACAAAACAATGCTCAGAAACAAGGATAATATTGCAATAAAAAATGAATACAAAGCTTTCAGAAACAAATTAAATAAGCTAATAAACAAAACAAAACATCAATATCTTAAAAATAAGATAAATAGTTCCAAAAACGATAATAAAGGAATGTGGAAAGTCATTAATGATATAACAGGTCGGAAAACACAAACTGTCAATGAAGTCATAAACAAACATTTAATATTACATTATACTAACGAAGTGATAGTCAATAAATTCATCAATACCTTTAGTGAAAAAATAAACAGCCTAGCTCATAACTGTAGTATCAACATATGGCAATCAAATAGAAACACATTAATGAATTCCTTTACATTACTTGAAACTGATGAATATGAAATAGAAAACATAATTAAGGAATTAAAAACAGACAAATCGCCTGGGGTAGACAATATACGCTTGAAAGACATAAAGGCAACATCCAAAAAAACTATACCAATCATAACACATCTCATAAACAAGATATTCGAATCAGGCATAATACCAAAATATCTGAAATACACAATTATTAAACCAATATATAAGAATGGCGATCACTTAGACTTTGGCAACTACAGACCAATATGCATTTTATCAATCCTCCACAAAATAATGGAAAAATGCTTGGATAAGAGATTGAAGAATTTCCTAAATAAATATGATATTTTAAAGGGACACCTATACGGTTTTAGGAAGGGGAAAAGTACTGAACTACTCCTGGCTGAATTTGCCAATGTAATAAATAATGCCTTAAATAAGAACAATCACATAATGGTACTTTTTCTTGACTTTTCTAAAGCATTTGACACAATAAATCACAATAAACTACTTGCTAAATTACACGATATTGGAATAAGAGGCACGACTTACAAACTATTTGAAAGCTATCTGAAAAACAGGGAAACGGCAGTTATGGTCAATAACACTATCAGTGACGCAGTAGAAGGAACACAAGGTATCCCTCAAGGCAGCATTATTTCACCTACACTATATAACCTGTTCGTAAACGACATGAATGAAGCCATTAAACACAGTAAAATATTTATTTATGCTGATGACACCACTATATATACCATACATAAAGACTCTAAAACAGCTTTTGAGAGACTTCAAGAAGACTTCAATAACATCACAAGATGGTGTCATGACAATAATTTGTATATAAATACAACCAAATCTAAAATAATGCACATCAGAGTTGATCACTTCACACAAGAAAAATACAAACTAACGCACCACAGCTTATCATGCATACACCAAAACATCCTGGCAGGTTGCAAATGTAACACCTTCATAAATAGTACTTCGACACAAAAATACCTAGGAATTACCCTTGATGAACACTTTAAAATGAACACACACACAGTAAACATAATAAAAAACCTAAGAGCAAATCTCTACACCTTCTACAATCTCCGATTTTATGTAGATAGGAAAACTTACAAAACAATTTACAGTGCTCTGATTGAAAGCAAATTAAGATATGCTATAGCAGCTTGGGGAAATCAAAACACAACTTTAATTAATAATCTTCAAGATAGCCAAAACAGGTTCTTTAAATATTTCACTGATATCCCTTATTTTAATATTAAAGAGTTGTTTCAAATTACTGTACTGAATCTCTACTACCATGATCCAAGATTCAGGCATAAAGTCTCTCACAACATACAAACAAGAGCCATAACAAGTACTAAACATGTTAAACCTTTATGTATAAATAGCTATGGTTTCAAGAGACTAAATTATATTATACCATCACTACTTAATGAACTACCACCTGGACTGACAAACATTAACAGCAAACAACTAGCTATAAGTCGCATTAAAAAATATTACTTAACCAAACATTAACTCATAACATAAATGTATTAATATAACTACCATAGTGTAATTTTTTGTATCTTTAATTATTTACATTAATATTTTATCATTAACATTACAAAAAAAAAATGCATGCACTCTTGTACTGAAATATAATCTATATATATATGTTGAAAATAATAATTAATATGTCTCACAGATAATCTGTACTGTCATCAGATTCGTGAGACATATCACAATAATGTAACATAAATAGTATTTAATAAATAAATTAAATTAAATTAATTATATTATTATTATTATTATTATTATTATTATTATTATTATTATTATTGTTATTTGTTGTTGTTGTTGATGATGTTTCATTTAGCGGCTTGCGACATTGTGGGGCCTACTTGGGTGTGTGGAGAATTTTTGGTTCTGTAGTGCTGTGTGTATGTGTAAATGAGACCAAGATTGGGACGGAGACGACCGTGGCCTATGTTAAAAAAAACATGCCATCATTTGCCTGGAATAGAAGTGGAAATTCACGGACTATGTTAAAATTGGAGGTGAATAGAGGTGGAAAATCACGGAAAACTAGACTACTTGCAGGATAGCTGAGATTTTAATCTTTTCAGTTTTTTGTAATGGTGTTTTGCGCTGAGTGTGCTACATTCCAGCCCTCGAACCTGCATTAATTTGTTTGGCAGAGCCGGGAATCGAATCTTGACCTCAGGATTGAGAGCCAAAAATCCTAGACACTAGGCTACACCACGAAGTGGTCGATTTGGTATTCCCCCTGAATTTGATTGGAGTCAGTATGAAAAGCACGGCGGTATGGTCGCTCTCAGCGCTTGGTTTGGAACCTCGTATCTTCGACTTCAACGCTTGGTTACACTGCTGTGTTCTAAGAATTTTGTAGATTTTGAGAGAGAGAGAGGATATGAAATGCAACTATTCGGGTTCAAATCCCAGGGTAGGACATATTATGTTTGAAATTTTACTAGCTGTGCGAAGACGTTCACAACGACGCTATGAGGCCTTCATGCATAGGCTCTACTAGGGCTAAATAAACGGTATTTCCTACTAACATTTTCATTCGTGACTGTCCAGATCTTTTTTTCTTCGTTCGATGAATTTCTTCAGTGTAATGAGCTACATTGTACGACTGCGATTCGTCTTGAAGCATCATTTCCAGTTTTTCCACTATGTTGTCTGGGAAGATCTATTGCCCTATCTCCTTTTGAAGCAATTGCCTTTTATCAATCCACATAATTTCCTTATGATAATAATATTATTAAGAATAGGCCTACCGGTAATACTAATAATAACAGACTAATAATAATAATAATAATAATAACAATAATGTCCTCGAGAAGGTTATCCGTGAGTAGCGTAAAGAACGGAATAAACAAGTAGGCCTAGGTTGCAAGCGGAGTCAGGCTGGGATACAGAAGCCGGAACATCAAAATTGACTGTCTAGCCTTTGCCGATGATCTTGCAATCATTTCTGATTCATTAGAGACTGCCACGGAACAGATTAATCAGCTTAGTGCACAAGCAGCGAAGGCAGGACTCCAGATCTCCTTTGAGAGGACAATGTTCATAACTAGGGCTCGGATTCGAGCATATTTGCATTTTTTTTTTCCTGAATAGTAGCCTATACATTGAAAGAAGCCTTTCGGTGGTATTTTCACCTCTCTGGGACCAACAGAATTGAAATTTATCGAGCATATAAATGCATAAAACCGCGGTTTTCAGAATAGAAGCATATACATGCAAATTCTTGTGGTTTTTGTCTAAATAGTTTGTTTTTCTTCGAATTCTCCCCCGAATTCGGGCCCTGACAATCCTTAAGGTTCGAAAACAGAAATAATTATTGAAAAGCCTATCTGGTGCGGATAATAGAACCACAGGCTTTTAACCTTTTGTGAGGTCGTTCTCGTCATTGAAACTTTTATTGACTGATTGAAGAAAATCATTCAAAACTAAAAACATAGAAAATTTCTTGTTGTACAGACCAATGCAGATCTACTTCGGTTGGTTGGTTGGTTCCTTAGTTTAGGGGCTGCGACAACGCGGTCATGTAGCCCCGTGTACTTTGGGTGTGTGTAGAATCTGTCTGATAACCGGTGTTAATTGTGATGACTGTATTAGTGTGTGTATCTGTTTTTTAATTCAAGTAGGGACTGCAACTTTGAATTTTCAAATAGTTCCTACTTTTGCCGCCAAACGCCACCGTCAACGACTACTAGGCCTAGTTCAGAACTAGCTACTAGACGCCACCGCAGTCGGCTCTTGGCAACGAACGTAGCAACCTAAGAGCGTTGTTTACATTCGTAACCTATCCAATTTAGTTTCACACAGGTGTAATTAGTGGAAAGATCTTTAACATGCCATAAATCTATGACATGGGACCGCCGGCTTTACTTCCCCTCCGAAGGAAGGCATACTGAGGGATTTTTAACGCTCTTAAAAAATCCGACGGCTTCGGCCGGGTTTGAACCCGCTATCTTGGGCATAGAAGCTCAGCAGAGATCTACTTCATTGACTCGCCTAATTCCGAACATTTTGTAAATGAACTTTTAAACTGTATCTTTTATAAGAGCACTTCTCTTATATATACTTGTAAAACTTGAATGCGAGTATATTGCAGTGTATCACACATACAGCTAGAAAATAAAGCTCGTATTAAAGGTACGGTATGTTATTGTTGTTTTTTTCGTTTCACTTTCCTTTCTATGGTTTTTAACGGTGTCTTTCAAGCATATTCTGCATATTTAACCGCATATAATGGGGGTTTCGAGCATATCTTTCGAGCATATAATGGGTTTATAATGGGTTTTTTTTGAGCATATAATGGTTTTTTCGAGCATATCTATCGAGCATAAAACACATGGTTTTCGAGCATATCTGGAGATTTTATCGAGCATATCGATCCGAGCCCTATTCATAACTAATATCGAAATGGCGCCCAAACACCTTGCTGTGGAACCAGGACAAATTAAGCGAGTTGCAAAGTTTAAGTAGGCCTACCTGGGAGAAATTATAACATCTAATGTATTAGAGAAAGAAGCATTCACATCGCGCATGCGCAAAATGGAAATGGCCTACCATTTAACTAAGGACATCTATAAGAAAAGGCCAATATCCTTCAACGCAAAACCGAAACATTACTGCAGTGTCATCCGTCCGGAGGTCTTGTATGCTTCTGAATGCCTCACAATGAACAAAAAAGGCTTGGTCGAAAAACTGGAGTTCAAAGAAAGGACAATTTTGAGAAAGATATTGGATCCCATCAAAGACAATGGGGAATACAGAAGACGGCATAACCATGAACTAGGCTATAGTCTATATTCATGTGGAGAAGATAAGTGACGTCATCCGGAAGAGAAGGATAACATTTTATGGGCATGTGAAACGAATGAGCCCAGCGAGACTGACCAACCGCAACATAACTTACTTTCAGGAGAGGAAAACAAAATGGGCCTGGTTCATAGAACTGGATCAAGATCTGAAAGAAGTGGGGATTACACCAACAGGCATTCAGGAGCGCGCCCCACTCGAAAGGAAACTTCAAGCTTGGAAAGGTTTCCAAGAAAAACCGAAACTGAAAACGGGAAAGATTTGGAAGCAGGAAAGGAAGGAAGTCCACCGAGAACGAATGCGGGCGTACTGGGCAATCATCAAAGCCTGTAGGAGACAGTTGGAATGACGTGGTCCATAGATGGCCTATATGAAATGAATGAATGATAAGTCTAGTAATAATAAATTCCAAAAATCACGATAATATGAATATATTGTAGGATATTTAGCAAATGATCCGTTTATTCCATAAATGATTCATTTTAATCACTGAAAAACTATATTCTATTCGCAATACTACAGATTTGCCATTTTGTAGCATTACTCAAGTATGTCGTTCAGAGAGCAGCACTGGTGTGAGAGCCTCCTCCATTACATTATCTCCTGGTAACCGACATTCGCATGTGAAGCTGCTGCAGCTGAACACAAGCAAGGAGCGTCCTCCATTACAGTATCTCCTGGTAACCGACATTCGCATGTGAAGCTGCTGCAGCTGAACACAAGCAAGGAGCGTCCTCCATTACAGTATCTCCTGGTAACCGACATTCGCATGTGAAGCTGCTGCAGCTGAACACAAGCAAGGAGCGTCCTCCATTACATTATCTCCTGGTAACCAACATTCACATGTGAAGCTGCTGCAGCTGAACACAAGCAAGGAGCGTCCTCCATTACATTATCTCCTGGTAACCAACATTCACATGTGAAGCTGCTGCAGCTGAACACAAGCAAGGAGCGTCCTCCATTACATTATCTCCTGGTAACCAACATTCACATGTGAAGCTGCTGCAGCTGAACACAAGCAAGGAGCGTCCTCCATTACATTATCTCCTGGTAACCAACATTCACATGTGAAGCTGCTGCAGCTGAACACAAGCAAGGAGCGTCGTCCTCCATTTATAATAGGAGGGGCTTCGTGATATTGTGTGTGGTCTTGCCCTGTGTTTTGATTGTGTTGAATCTTTCTGGGACAACCTGTGTCATTGTCATGCCTGTTCTATTGCGAGTATTTGTAACTGGGGCTAGAATTTGGGTGATCTTAATTAAGGCACCACCAGGGGCGTATATAAGGGGGGACCTGTGGGGGCTCCAGCCCTTCCCCCCCCCTACCCCCCCCCCCCGAAAAAAGCAATAAAAAATAAGAAAGTGTTGTTTTGGTAAAAGCATAAAATAATTGGTTGTACCCTAATCTTAACTTACTGGCTAAGTTAAAACAATATTAAGATTGAAATTAGACTACCTCGTGGTAGGCCTATTAGTGTCTCTGCCAAGAAATTGTAATTCTTGTCTGAGGACTGGAACGGGGTACACTCAGCCTTGTGAGGCAAAACTGAGTATTTCAGAGTACGGTACTTTTGAGGTATAAATTATCAATTTGTAAAAAAAAAAAAAAAAAAAAACTATTTACCTTTCTGCTTAGTAAATTGGCAAATATTTAGATATTTGTCATTCATACTCCATAGGCCATAATAAACAAGATGTTCTGTAAAGAACATATAGCCTACTTTCTCCTAAATGCATGGCAATTGTTATAACTCTTTGTCTTTTTCAAGGAGTATAATTGAATGTTGGTTGTAGTAGCCTGTTGAAATACAACGTGTTATACGGATATTAAACATGATTATGAGGTGCCCTTTTCTAGTGATACCTCTGTAAAAAAAAAACATTCAATTCGGTTTCACCGTATTTGAAATGATATGGGGAATCGATTTGCACACATACATGGCCGCTATCTGTAGAGATCAAATGATTAGGTTGGTCGTAATTTGATTTAAGCTTTTAGCATTTGGGTGGCCGCCATTCCGTGTCCGTCAAGATGGCGGTAATATAAAACATATTGGGTTTCAATTGATAGGGGGGGGGGCAGACATTCCGAGAACACACACTCACACACACACACACACACACAGACACACAATTTTTGGCCCTGTGTAGAACTCATAAGTCTACTTTCATTTTTTTTTTTTTTTTTTTGCAAAAATCGAAAGTAGGTTAAAAATTCGTTAAGTACCGGTAGCCTATAACATTTCATTTTGTGTTGTGTTGTATTTTACAACTTTTTTTGTATTGCAACTAATGAAAAAAATCCACAGCCTGCTTCCAGTCTCCAACTGGGTCAGGAATGGAATGAATGAAGCCCCCATCTAGCGGCGAGGATATGAATTGTGCCGGCTGCCGAGGCCTGACGCACTCCTCTTGGGCAATGATTAAATGAATGACAGATGAAATGAAATGATAGTGGAGAGTGTTGCTGGAATGAAAGTTTTGACAGGGAAAACCGGAGTACCCGGAGAAAAACCTGTCTGCCTCCGTTTTGTCCAGCACCGTTCTCACATGGAGTGACCGGGATTTGAACCACGGACCCAGTGGTGAGAGGCCGGCGTGCTGCCGCCTATGCCACGGAGGCTTCTGTATTGCGACTAATAATGTAGGCTATATAAACTTAGAATTTTACAATTAACACTTAACTAAAATAATTAGTCTATACAAAGTTATATGCTCTTAGATATTGGTTGATATTTCTGGGTAATTTGCGGTGACAATCCCCTGAGAATGCTCACAATATTCCTGGATAGTCAGCCCCTCCCGAAAAAAAATATGTATATAGCCTATGCCCCTGGGCACCGCTCCAGCATTTACCTGGAGGAGATGTGGGGAAACCACGCAAAACCATTTCTAGGATAGCTTAGGTGGGACTCGAAACGGGATTCTTATTAATTCTCCCTCACGAGGCTGAGTTTGCCTAGTACCAGCCCTCAGTCCTCCAAAACAAAATTTTCGGAAAATTATCATGGAACGTAGTTAGGTTGCTGTTGATTCTTTTAGTGGCTTTGCGACATCGTAGTCATGTAGCCACGTGTACTTGGGTGTGTGTAAAAGGTTTCTGATATTCTGAGTCACAGTGTGTGTATTTGTGATTGAAGTAGGATTTGGAGTAGGAAGCGGCCGTGGCCCTGGTTAGGTAGGCCCACCATCCCGGCATTTGCCTGGAGTAGAAGCGGAAAACCACGAAAAAACATTTCCAGGATGGCTGAGCAAGGAATCAAACCAGCCTCTTCTCAGTTTTGTCTCACGAGGCCGAGTGTACCCCGTTACAGCCCTCAGACCAGAATTAAATTTCTTGGCAGAGACGAAAATCAAACCCGGGTCTCCGTAACAAATATTATCACGTTGACAACACAATGTCCTTATAATTATAAAACTATTTGAATACCAAAAAAACTGTGAACACTGATTCATTTGATCATACGTTATGTATCATAATACCATCTTGAAATTATTAGGCTGATGACCTCGTAGTTTGGACGCCAGACGCTTCCCGCATGAAGGTATATTTTTTTCAAAATTTGCTAGAGATCCGATACTTAGTTTCGTCGTAACTTTATTTAACCCTTGAGTGCATAGGCTAAGCCTTTTATTGTACTGATTTACATAAGCCGGACCTCCGCGGCTGGGGTATGGACTATAGAGGAAATAGCCTACTGGTGAGAGGTCAATATTAATAACTAAGACCTAATAATAATACGAATGAAGAAGGAGACAAAGTGAAGTAATGAAGAACTAGGTTAAAGTTAAGTAACTTCGTGATACTAAGCTTGTTTTGTTACTATTTCTGAAATTTTAGATTTCAGTTATTTCGATGCATTTCATGTTAAAGAGGTATACCCTACGGAACATTTCTGGCATATATCTTACAAATATTCATAAGTTACTTCAAGGTGTTAACCAACAAAATCCGGTAGTAGAAGTAGGCAACGCCGTGATATTCAAGATACTCCGTTATAGCATGCTGTTCACCATTCAGTGCACTTTTTAATCGTGAAAACTAATGTTTAATGTAATAAAAGTGTTCAAAGCGTATGTAGACTATACGTTTCTATTACCCCATATTGCCCATATTGAAACATTTCACTACACAGTATTTAAAAAAAAAAACATTCTATTAAAAATATTCCATTAAACATATTTTAAGTCTTCTTAGTCACTATCAGATTCCTCACACCTATCATACATAAAATAGACATTATAGGTACCAGACATTACAAAAATGATAATCAATCCATTCGGCTCCATTCTTCCTCTTGGTGTCATCAACCAGGGGAGCCACCTCACGCACCACAGCCATCATCGTCATTGTTCTGGGGTCTGGAATTAGGCCAAGACCGATCTATTGTGTCTATCTTGACACACTATCTTCATTTCAAATTCAGGTGACACAACGAAAGGCTTTCCAATTTTTGCAAGGGTTGCACTTCCTGGATCGGCTGAATATTTTTTTGCAATAATCCTTTAGTGTACTCCACGGGTTATTAAAACGCGTATTGGCCTTGTATACTGACCATCCTTCTTCCTTCATCGACCTCAGTGCTTCTTTAAGTGTTTCAGCTGTGTAGGAGCGAGCCTCTTTATTCCGTTTTGGCGCCATTTCAGCGTCCAACCTAAGAAAAACGTACTTATTGCTAAGCTCACACACCTTGCATGCGTGACACTACATGCATGTAAGTTTTCTATGCGAATGGTCTGCATCTTACCTCTGACTGGTGTTAAAATGAAACTTATACAATGAAACAGCTGTTTATAGGAAATTAAAATATTCACCACAGATTTCACTGGATGTGGATCACTTTGAAATGTCAACTCTCTGTTAATATATTTTTTAACCCTCATTGAGTTGGTCAAAGGTAGAACGCAAGGGCTTCCTGGATTCCTGGTTTCTACTGCCATAGTATGTTGGTAAAAACTTAGAACTTTCGGAATTGAACCTACGTAGTGATAGAGGAAATACGCTTTATCACGGTGTTACTTGATACCACGGAGTAACTAACTTGACTCTACCTATCATAAAATGAAAAAGTAACTGAATTATTTTAAAACATGAGATGGCTGGTATAAATGTGTGGTAAATTCCAATGAAGCTATATTGTTACTCAACTATAAGCAATAATGGTCGATTGATTCTATAGCTGCTTTTCACCTTAACTGTGAGAGAATTAGGAATTTCACACTAGAGGTCCGAACACTTTTACCGTAAATGATTATGCACAGAAGGGTTAAAGTTTTTAGCATTTTGGTGGCCGCCATTTTGATTTGGTCAAGATGGCGGTGATGTAAAACATGATACTGCTAACTCTGCACCAAATGTGGACAGGAAACATTTGGCCAGTGTTAAGTTTACTTTCATTTTTCGCAAAGGTCGAAAGTAGGCTTGTAGAACGAATCTGCCAGATTACTTACTGAGAGAATAAAACTTTCCAACTGGCTCAGGACAGCATTTTTCAGTAAAAATCAACAGGTGGTGAGCACAATTCTGAATACCTCGTTCTGGGAAGGGCCCCTGGAATGTTCAAATACTAACAAATCAAAGAAATCTTTGTTAATCTGGCCAGCATGGCAAAGGAACTTTGTTTCACTCACCGGGGGAAAAAACCGTCCGGTGCTTTTTTGGATGTCCAAATCGGGTCATGTTGCCCGCGCTTCACATCAGACCTGACCGAGGTATTAACATGACATAAAGAGACAGGAGGTAACAGCTGGACGCGGCCTACGAAATTCTCTAGAATTCTCTTGCTCTTCCTCATCTCAATGGCGTAAGAGAGGTATTAGCACGCCATACTTTAGTAGGAGGTCTTCCAGCCAGCAATCGTGGCTCCGTACTATAGTATGACTGGAAAGTCTGGAAACATTAAATTATATTGAATCTAGCGGCTTCGGTAGCGTAGTTGGTAGCATGTTGAGCTTCTATGCCCAAGATCGCAGGTTCAAACCCGGCAGAAGTCGTCGGACTAATAGTCCAATAATAATGCCGTAACAATAGGCCTAATGATAAGTCAATTTCCAAAATTCACGGCAATATGAACATAGCCTATTGTTCGACATTTCGCAAACGATTCGTTTATCCCACAAATGATTCATTTTTGTCACTGAAAAACTAGCCTATATTCTATTCGCAATACAGCAGATAAATTATTCGCCATTTTGTAGCGTTACTCATGAATGTCGTTCAGAGAGCAGCACTGATGTGAGAGCCTCCTACATTACATTATCTCCTGATAGCGAACATTCGCATGTGATGCTGCTGCAGCAAGGAGCGTCCTCCAAAATAATTAATTATGTTTTCTTCATTTAGGAGGGACTTTGCGATATTTTGATCTTATAGCCCCGTGTTTTGTGTGTGTTTTATGTGTATGATAACCTGTGCCATTGTCATGGCTGTTCTAGTGCGATTATTTGTAACTGGGGCTAGAATTTGGGTGGGAGGAGTCCGTAATCTGAATTGAGGCATACCACCCCCAGCGGCAGCACGCCGGCCTCTCACCGCTGGGTCCGTGGTTCAAATCCCGGTCACTCCATGTGAGATCTGTGCTGGACAAAACGGAGGCAGACAGGTTTTTCTCCGGGTACTCCGGTTTTCCCTGTCACAATTTCATTCCAGCAACACTCTCCACTATCATTTCATTTCATCTGTCAATCATTTAATCATTGCCCCAGAGGACTGCGTCCGGCCTCGGCAGCCGGCACAGTTGATATCCTCGCCGCTAGATGGGGGCTTCATTCATTCCATTCCTGACCCGGTCGGAGACTGGAAGCAGGCTGTGGATTTTCATTTTCACTCAAGAATGTCGTTCAGAGAGCAGCACTGATGTGAAAACCTCCTACATTACATTATCTCCTGGTAACCGACATTTGCATGTGAAGCTGCAGCAGCAAGGAGCGTCCTCCAAAATAATTATGAGGGGCTTTGCGATATTGTGGTCTTATAGCCCCGTGTTTTGTGTGAGTTGAAAATGTATGATAACCTGTGTCATTGTGACGGCTATACATGCCGATGATATGGTGCTCGCAGCCACTCGACGAGATGAACAACAAAACTCTTTCGACCATATATGTATGGTATTATGGGCAGAGTTAAATGACAAAAAGACTGTGTACATGGGCTTTAGAAAAGGGGACAGGCATGCAGCGACGGACCAAATAACTTATAATTAGGGCTCGGATTAGAAGGTATTTTTTTTAAATGTAAATACATATTATAAGCACTTTTTCTATAAACACATAAATTCCTGCTTTTCACTTATTAGCACATAAAAAGACATAATATTTACATTTTTAAAATCAGTATGCTAGATCTTTCAGTTTATTGCATTTTTGTTCTGTGTTACTTCAACGGGGAAGAACCTGTGAGCTATCTAATCTTCATGCAGAGCGTATGTCAGCATGCAACTGTGTGTTATTCTTAACTTGTCGCCCCATGCCACTCACTGTGGAAGCCGGCGATTTCCTTGTCCATAGCTATAGTGCACCACATGCTTGACCTTCCCCCCTCCAGCTACCTGGAACAAGTGTCACTCACATGCAGTTCATTTCTGGCACTGTGAAGTGTAAGGCAGTTCTACGGTGCCTGAAGTAAAAACAACTACCAGTTATCGTCTGTTGCAGAATTTAAAGCTAATTTTACTTCTGATGGGGGCGTTCTGTTCTGCCAACCATGTGGGAAGGCAATCAAGGCCGAACAGCGATCTCAAGTTACACAGCACCTCAAGGGCAAGATACATATTGCCGCAGTTTCGCGCCTTCAGAAGAAGTGTTTCGCGATAATCGTCGGTCATTTATGATGGACAACCTGAAGATGTATCTCGTTGTGTATTGTAATGCTTCAGCATTCAGTGACACATAGAATAAATTGCATTCGTGAGCGCTGCATACTGTTTATATTCACAATAATAAACTAAATTATAATTAAATATTTTTACCTTTTTGTCACATATTTCAGGTATTTTATATACATAAAAAATAAATATTTTCAAGATTTTGAGCACCTAAAGATCCGAGCCCTACTTATAATGGTAAAGCCCTGGCAAGAGTCGGTCATTTCAAATACTTGGGAGTTGTTTTCCAAAACAGAGATGTAATGTCATTACTCAGCACATAGCCTACTGTACACTAGCTGATAGGACCGCCTCAGCAACCAAAGCAATGTGAGATATTACGGATCTACGCAGAATGTCTGTTCAAGCCGAGATAAAACTTTTCAACATTAACCTGTTGTCACCTATGGTTTGGAACTTATATGGGAACACCTGAACACCACCAACACGCGACAAATAGAGAAAGTAAAAGCAGCATAAGCTACATAAAGGGGACACTGGGGCTATCGAAATACTCACGGTCCCGATTAGTAGGCCTAGGCTATATGTATTGACAGGAGAACCTTTTATGATTGAGGAACTTCGTTTCAAAATGCAGTTACCATTCGCAACCAGCTACCGAAGACTACTAACGGAACTCCAAAAAAGGAACAAGACATATGGCCAGATGTCTTCTCGACAGATGTCATGATGGCCAAAGAATGGAGGAGGACCAACTACGAATTGCGACATATAGTAACACGAATGGCCGTGCATGGCTTCCATTTTAAAATCTGCAAGACAAATTTAAAGACTCACCATGACCCCAGCCATGACTGTGCATGCGCTTAGAGACAGCCCAGCGGGGCAGTCAGCTGTTCCTCGTTGAGACAGACCAGCGCAGCGGTGCAATAAGAACGTACCCGAAATGTAAATACATATTCTTTCCCTTTGCTTTTACATAACTAAAAATGCATATTATGGCCAGAAGGTCTTCCCAAGAAGATCAGTCCGGCTGCCAGATCACTGTTGCTCGATTAGCACCACCCAGGGGTCACGTGTAGGGTACTTTAAGGTTAAACCTACGGACGTGAGCAACTTCAACCCCCATAACTAAAAATGATAAATATCAATGAATTAGAACCTTAGCTATCATATCCTATAATTATATTTTATTGTTACATACCGTATCTGATCATAATGACGTTTGTTTAACATATTTTAAATTTCTAATGTAAAATTACATATTCTGTGTTTTTATTATACATAGGCCTATTTGATCAAAATAACATTTTTAAACATAATTTTACTTTATATATTTAAAATGTCATATTCTGTCTCTTACTGTAAAAAAAGAGTAGGCTATTTATTCGCAAGTGAAATAGCCTATACGGTAATTCTAAACAGTCGGTAAATATTTGTTCACTAGAAACTCAGTTACATGAAACGAAATTTCCAAGCAATTCACAAGCTGTTGAGAAAGGACAAGGGAAGAAATATATTAGTGGAGATAAGGGCATGAAAATTCACGTAGCACCCTGTCGGAAACTCAGTGGCTAGACTTTAGTATATTTCAGTTGTCCAGTGAGTGCCTGCGACTCTACTTTTCAACCTGTTAAACCTCCTACCCCGGAAACAAAAAGTGCTCCAAACTATACTTATTCTTGAGTTCGTACACATTTTCTCAGACATAATGAAATTTATTTATGTTTGCTATAATATATATTTACATAAAAATCCTAGCCCTAATGATCGGTCTAGGTTGTGAAGTTTCGGGTAACTTAAGTTCTTATTGCCCCGCTGCGCTGGTCTGCCTCAACGAGGAACAGCTGACTGGGGATGGATGATCAGTAGGGGTCGTGGGTATTCGGGTCGCTTCGTCAGCCCCGCTGGGCTGTCTCTAAGCGCTAGTTATGCGATAGATACAGGCCGGGCGTTTGTTTTGGACGAGTGAAAAATCTTAATGGAAGCCTGGAGGCGAGTTACTACAGTACCTGTGTTGTTATCAGCTGCCCCCATGCGGTCAGATGATTGACAAAGCTGTCTCACACTGCTGCTGAAGTACAGTCATTGGCAAATATAATGGCGTTCTGTTCGTAATTATGTCACATGTACTTTCGCGTCACACAATACTTCGGCGTGGATTGTACTGTCTACAAGGCGGTGTCGTCACGTGCTCAAGTCTGAAATGCCATTACATCAGACCGGTAGTGACAAATGTGAAGCGAAAGGGCTAGAGAGTGACTGTGTACAGGCTCACCCGCAAGCTTCAAGGTCAAGGGCAATCGTCTAGAACAAACGTCCGGCTTGTATCATGTAATTTGGTCCCCTAACAGAGGAATATCTATTACGCAGCTTTGCATAGACGTGTAGTTTAATAAACCATCTACTGTATGTTATTGACGTAAAATTTTCTGTTATACTCTGTTAGCTGTCAGAATAGGATTGGCATTTGGCTGGAAATTCCACGTCAGTCATCACCCCTCTGTCTCTTGACCAATCCATGTTCGCATAGTCGCCTACTCTGCGTTGCAATACATATCCCAGCCTACGTGAGTAAGTGCCTGGTTAGCTTTGCCACTGGCTTGTGCAGTGTGATCGCTTGTTATTCTAACTGTTCCCTGACCACATGGCGAGGCGAGAACAGTCAATCCCTCACTGGCAGCTCACAGAGTCTATATGACCAACAACAACAACAATCAGGGCAGGATTTAATGTTTAGGCCCCATCCCCTCCTTACTGCTGGTTAGACATATGGCGATCATGGAATTATGAGCTGAGTTTGGCATTGATTGTGAATTCATCTTTCGTATCCGATCTTCCCTGGTCGACGCTTGTTCTGTTGTGATTCCCGAATGTTACAATATCTTTTGACGCAAGGAAAACATCTGTGATGGACTTTCACCCCCGAATTAATTTCTGAATACAGACATAAGATTCGGGCCTGGAGGGTGTACGAGACGAATTCCTAAATAGCTACATACAGTATTATTATAGTGGCGCCCTTGACGGTATCACACTATACGTTTACGGTGGTCGTAGTTTCCGATAATCAAGAATGAGAGCTTCAAAATGAGGCCAAGTTTCCTGCTGCTTGTTTATCCTGGACTGAGAAAACGTTTCTTCAGAAAAAGTATGAGAACTTCTTGTCGGGTAGTTGAAGAAATTTTAAGCTTGTTTTCACTACCAATAATTGTGATTATAACATATTTAAAAAAATCATTTCCCTCAGACAAGTAGTTTTCCATGTAGGCTATAGACCTATAGCCTATAGTTTTAAGTGAGCGATTAATAGAAAAGACGTCAAAAACCCAAACACTTTCTCATGCAAACACAAATAAAAATATAATTCTTAAACTTGCGAATCATTAGCTTATATAGTCTAACGCAGGATTAAAGAAGGAAAATATTGCCATAACTAATTTTTTAAACAGGTCTGTTGATTTGTTTGTAATTATGGCGTAAACTCGGGCATCCATAGTAAAAAGATCGATAGCCTGCTGCTATCTTCTGCTATCCTAATCTTCAAGGAGCCGTATGGAGCAGCATGAGCAGAGGAGCGACACTTCACTATCACAAACAGGGCAGGATTTTAATAATATTCTGGTCCCCTCCCCATCTCCAATGAGGTTTTTTTTTACATTAAAAGTTATCTGTTACTCCCTTAGCCTACTGTTGGTGAATGGCGATCACGGGATTATGGCCTGAGCTTGGCCATTAATCATTCATTTCCGGTCAAACAAACGCTTGGTAAGCCGAATGTTTAGAATAAATATCCGTTGTTTCAATCAGATTCATTCATTCAGTTTATTTGCAAATGGGGGTAATTTCCCGATGACAAATTGTACACTTACAGAAAATTACAAACAATAATATCAAAAACACTTAATGTACTAAAGTCGCGATTTGGAAACTATAGTAATTACATCTCTTAGTATTATAAATACCAGAGCCTCCGTGGCTTAGGCGGCAGCACGCCGGCCTCTCACCGCTGGGTCCGTGGTTCAAATCCCGGTCACTCCATGTGAGATCTGTGCTGGACAAAACGGAGGCAGACAGGTTTTTCTCCGGGTACTCCGGTTTTCCCTGTCAAAATTTCATTCCAGCAACACTCTCCACTATCATTTCATTTCATCTGTCATTCATTTAATCATTGCCCCAGAGGAGTGCGTCAGGCCTCGGCAGCCGGCACAGTTCATATCCTCGCCGCTAGATAGGGGCTTCATTCATTCCATTCCTGACCCGGTCGGAGACTGGAAGCAGGCTGTGGATTTTCATTTCAGTATTATCAATACCACGATTAACGAAAGAATATTTCCCACAATTTGTGCGCTGCGGTCGGTCCTTAACTTTATGTAGGCTAGATGATGTGTGCCCTGCTCGTGCTCAGGTAGGTAGGTGGGATTTCCCCGACGTTTGCTTAGCTCTCCCAATGCTGCACGATTAGTGAAAGTGTTAAACATAGCGGTCTTTCTATCTTCCAGAGATTCCCATCCTAGTTTTTCTATTTTCTGTTACAATATTTCTAGGATTAAAATCGTTGAGCACAAACTTAACAGCCTTCCTTCTTTTTCCATTTCTTTCTTTCCTCAACTCCTTATTTTATCCACTCTCAAGCGAACGTTAGTCATCTGATCTTAGCCTGAACTATTGTTGTTCCTCAGTTAACGGCAGCAAGAAGGCGCTTCATCAAACACTTGCCTTGAGCTGTGAAGAAGCACGATTAAGGGCAGCATAAGGAAAGAGGTTAACAGAGCTTTTTCAGTAAACTAGTCAGCCAAAATCATAATTGACCGCCTTAACATTCTTGACGAGGTAAAGCCACGCTCTTTCCAGGTTAGGAGGAGTGGTGAGAAGAGACACTTAGAACTTCCTGACCTCCTCAACTGAAAGGTTTGTAGACAATCCATATCTCCCAAAAGTTTCCTTTCTCTTGCCAACTGCTTAATATGGAAGTATGTACTTCTTGGGTGGTTCTCCTCACCTCCTTCCTTCCAGTCTTCCGTCGAAGCATACAGGGAGTAGGATGACAATCCAATTTTTTACCCCACAACCTCTAATGCAAGGGAATCAACGCACCTGTAATATTAGAGAAAAAATCTGTTCCATACACGTTGGCCAGATCGCAAGAAATAGGCTTAAGTCTGTGGTGGAAGTTCACGTTCTTAACGCGTTCTGAATACAGACATAAGACTCGGCCCAGGTGGATATACGAGCCAAATCCTCTCCTACAAATCTCTATAAATACCGTAGTCAAACTTCCAAATGTTGAAGAACTTCTTTAAATGACACCAATAAGAGCACTCAGGGCCCAGTTTAGCAAAAACCTTAAGTTAAGCTATTTTGACGATTGTGCCAAAAATTGAAAAGCTACAAGAGACGAAAAGTTTCAAAATTCGTGTTTTTAAAAGCTCTATCATATTCCAAAACAAAATTTACAAAATTACTTCCTACTTAAATGACATTTTGAAAACCAAATAAATGCTAAAAACGCTTGCTTTTTTTAAATGGAACTTGTTCTACTTATTTAAATGATATTATTTGACCATGTATGTGTCGACATTAGCGCTCGTAGTGATGGATTTAGGACACAAAGGATGTGGTCTGTTGATGATAGCCTGCTGCTACCTTCTGCTATCCTGATCTTCAGGGAGCCATATGGAGCGGCACAGGCAGTGGAGTACAACTTCACCACACACATGCGAGCGAGCGACTTGGCTGTCGCACCGGACTGTCTTGGTTCGATTCCCGGCTCTGCCAAGAAACTTTAATTCTGATTTGAGGGATGGAACGGGTTACACTCGGCTACGTGAGGAAAATATGAGAAGAGGAGGACAGACGATTCGACAACCTCCTCAGCCATCCTGGAAATGTGTGTTTGTGCTTACCCCCCACTTTCAGGCAAATGCTGGGATGGTTCCAAACTTAATGCCACGGTTGCCTCCTTCCTAATCCTACCCCCCTCCTACTCCTTCCCCCCTTTCCCGCTCCACACACACACTTAACAAATACAGTACAGTCCACATAACTACAGCCAAAACAATAACAAAAGTTATGGCTCAATTTCACACACAACACGATATTCCACGCCGGATAGCCTATTCTACGTCAGTCATCACACACAATCCCTCCCCCTCTTCCGGGTGAATTAGCCGTGGTCGTTACGGCATGACTGCTGGCAGTCGCTCACATCCGGGAGGCGGGGCGGTTCGAATCCCCCCGCCGGCAACCTTGAAGATGGTCTTCTGTGGTTTCCTATCTTCCTTCCAGGCAAATGCCGGGGTTGGTCCTAACTATAGGCCACAGCTGCTACCTTCCAACTCCTTGTCCTTCCTTACATTCAAACTTTCCTCCCCAGACAACACTCCAAACGCGACGGTACGTGTAGCTCACCCATTAGATGTCCGCCTCCCATAGTGGATGTCATAATACTCTGCGTTGCAATATCACTGCCCACGGGCGTCAGTGCCTGGTTAGTTTTGTCACTGGCTTGTACAGTGTGATCGCTTGTTATTTGGACTGTTTGGCATTCTTGTTCCCTGACCACATGGAGAGGCGAGAACTGTCAATCCCATTCTGACAGCTCACAGAGTAGCCTATATATTCTCTGTATGGCTATTGGCTGCTCCAATACAATTATTGTGATGGCTGCTCTAGTGCGAGTATTTATAACTGTGGCTACAATTTGGGTGTGAGGCGTCCGTGATCTTAATTGAAGCACCACCCTAGCATTTGCCTGGAATAGACGTGGGGAAACCACGCCAAACCATTTCTAGTATAGCTTAGGTGGGATTCTTATTAGTTCTCCCTCACGATGCTGAGCTTACCTAGTACCAGCCCTCATTCCTCCAAAACAAAATTGTCGGAAAATTATCATGGAACCTAGTTAGGTTGCTGTTGATTCTTTTAGGGGCTTTGCGACATCGTGGTCATGTAGCCTCGTGTCCTTGGGTGTTTCTGATAATCTGAGTCACAGTGTGTGTATTTGTGATTTTGGTAGGATTTGGGTAGGAAGCGGCCGTGGCCTTGGTTAGGTAGGCCTACCATCACAGCATTTCCTGGAGTAGGAGTGGAAAACCACGAAAAACCATTTCCAGGATGGCTGAGGTAGGAATCGAACCCACCTCTTCTCAGTTTTGCCTCATGAGGGTGAATGTAGCTCGTTCCAGCCCTCAGACCAGAATTGAATTTCTTGGTAGAGCCGAATATCAAACCCGGGTCTCTGTCACATACAGTCTTATGTTGTTATCACGTTGACAACACAATGCCCTTATGATTATAAAACTATTTGAATACCAAAAATACTGTGAACATTGATTCATTTGATCATACGGTATGGATTATAATACTTGCATGTTTTACACGGCCGCCATCTTGAAATTATTAGGCTGATGACCTTGTAGTTTGGACGCCATATGCTTCCCGCATGAAGGTATATTTTTTGCAAAATTTGGTCGAGATCCGAAATTTACTTTCGTCGTAACTTGATTTAATCCTTGAGTGCATAAGACTTTTATTGTACAGATTTACATAAGCCGGCCTGCGGGGCCCGGGTATGGACTATAGAGGAAATACTGGTGTAAGGTCAATATTAATAATGTGAATATTTCACTATGTTCATTTAGGTTCTAAAAAGGAAATTTAATATCGAAATGAGGAAATAATTGAATCAAAGATAGGCTATACGTAAGTGTGGTTAAAACACCATCACATAGCATGAAACCATGACGGCCTCACATGAAGTCATCACTAAATTAACAAACTATGGTTTTTGCCAAGTTTTCTGTCGACATTCACACATCATATAAGAATCATAAAATGAACAAGTAACTGAATGATTTTAAAACATGAGACGGCTCATGTAAATGTGTGATAAATTACAATGAAGCTACATTGTTATTCAACTATAAGCAACAATGGTTGATTGGTTCTACTACTAAGTTACCTTTCTCGTTAGCTGTGAGAGGAATATTGGGAATCTCACACTAGAGGTTCGAACACTTTTACCATAAATGATTATGCACTCAAGGATTAAAGCTCTTAGCATTTAGGTGGCCACCATTTTGAATTGGTCAAGATGGTGGTGATGTCAAACATGCTATTGCTATAACTCTGTACCAAATTTGGACACGAACAATTTGGGCAGTTGTACATCTCATAAGATTACTTTCATTTTTCGCAAAGGTCGAAAGTAGGCTTGTAGAACGAATCTGCCAGATGACCGAGGTTCAACTTTCCAACTGGCTCAGGACAAAAAATTTCAGTGAAAATCAAGGGGGGCTTTATGTCCAATGATGAGCACAATTTTATTCTCCGAGCCAAATGTTCCTTTGTTTCACACCTGGGAGAAAACCCGTCCGCTGCTATTTTGGATGTCAAAATCGGTTCACTTGCACTTGCTTCACCTCAGTCCTGACCGAGATATTAACATGACATAAAGAGACAGGAGGTAACAGCTGGACGCGGCCTACGAAATTCTCTAGAAGTCTCTTGCTCTTCTTCATCTCAATCACATAAAGGAGGTATTAGTACCCCATACAGTAGTAGGAGGTCTTCCTGCCAGCAATCATGACTCCGTACACTGATATGACTAGAAACATTAAATTATATTGAATCTAGCGGCTTCGGTGGCGTAGTTGGTAGCATGCTGAGCTTTTATGGGCAGGATCGAGGGTTCAAACCCGTCCGAAGTCGGCGGATTTTTAAGAGCGTTAAAAATCTCTCAGTGTGTCTTCCTTTGGAGGGGAAGTAAAGCCGGCGCACAGTGGGCCAGAATCGTGAAAACGTGGGCAAAATATAAATAGTTGTTCAATTTGTACCAAAGTTAGTATGTAAAGTTTATCGAAGTTGCCGATTAAGAATATTATATCAAAAAGTGAAAGGAACAAAATGGCGGGTCCAAGATGGCGGGCAAATATTGATAATTTCAAATAAACGTATTTTTTTTGGGAATTATGGAGGTTGCTGATGAAGATTATAAGTTCAATTTAAAAAAAATGGTGGATCCAAGATGTCAGTAAAAAGTTATTCAAATTATTAGCCTATTTTCATTTAAGAAAAAAATAGGCTTATGAGATCACCTTTTGTCCGTGTGTCAGTCTGTGTGTGCGTGTGTGTGATGGTGTGTGTCCCCCCTAATAACTTCTAAACAGCTGGAACGATTTCAATGAAACTCGGTAAGTTCATAGCACTATTCCGGATTACCCCGACCGTGCCCTTCAAATGTTGCTACGTCTCACCAATCCAACATGGTGGCTGTGCGAAATATTTCACCAGTTTTCAATATCTCCGAAACTATTACCCATATCACCCTGGAATATTTTACGGTGATAAAGGGAACTACTAGAAGTTCACCTATGTGACTTTCGAAAACCTGGTAACTACAAAACCAACATGGCGACCAAGCGAAGTTGCGACTTTTAAATAGACGTTTCTCGCGATTTAACCAACCAAACGCAATACAACTTGGTACAGTATATGCTTATACACATTGTAATGCACCGACATCTAACTTCGTTCAATTGTTTACATAACCTCAAGATGGCGGCTGTGCGAAATATTTCACCGGCATTCTATAGATCTGAAACTATTAGCGGTATCATCCTGAAATTCAGTACGGAGATGAAGGGTATTACTGGAAGTTCATCTATAAGACTTTGAAATACCGGTTTACTACAAAACGAATATGGCGGCAAAGCGAATTTGAAAATTTTAAATAGACCTTTCTTGCGATTTAATGATCCAATCGCAATGAAACTTGGCACAGGAAATGTTTATACACATTGTAATGCACTGGTATCTAATTTAGTTCAATTGTTTACATAACGTCAAGATGGCGGCTCTGCGAATTTTAAAATTAAGTTTTTTATTTCTTGTGTAGTAATGATGCGATCGAAGTGATAGTTTGGATAATGAACCTACGCAATAATTTTCCTTTAATTGTACATGACTTTATGGCCTATACATATAACAATCCAACATGGCGACCATCCGAAATATTTAGATGGATCTCAATATCTACGAATTTATTACAGCAATCAAACTGAAATTTTTAATGTCCATAGGGCTATGAACATAAGTTCACCTATAGGACTTTCAATAACCTGGTGATCACAAATCCAACATGGCGGCGACGCGAAGTATAAATATTCACAAGGTCGTTTCTCACAATTTAACCATCCGAGTACACTGACACTTGGTACAGTAAATCCTTATACAATTATTTATCCACTGGCATCTAATTATTTCAATTGTTGCCATAACCACAAGATGGCAGCTGTGTGAAATTTTAAAATCTCGTTTTTACTTCTTGTGTCCTAATCATGCGATTGAAGTTTGAATACTACACGTAGCCTACACAATCATCTTCATGTAAGAGTACATAACTCTAAGACCTACATATATAAAAATCCAACATGGCGACCATCCGCAATATTTAGTCGGTTCTCAAAATCTACGAATCTATTACAGCAATCAAACTGAAATTTTGTATGTTGATAGTGGCAATTAACATAAGTAGGATATATGAAAATAGGCTGTATAGTTCTTCACGGAACTACTTGTTTTTCTTCCTCTGCTTCTTCAACTGAATCAACATCATCATCATCATCAGCAGCAGCATCATATTCAAAGATTGTTTCCTCATCATCTGCATCGGAATCCTCATAATCTTCCACCACAGGAACTAAGAGGGCAACGGCTTCTGGCGACAAACTCATCAGTTTCTTTGGTGATGATTTGCGTGGAGAACAAATATAGGGGTCTGTGGTTGCCAACAATCTCCTGAACACGTCTTCCATAGTCTTAACTCTGGAGAACTTTCAAGAAAAACTCAGGCGATAGGCCTTTTGTTTTATAAACTTATTGGCTGATTCTGGAGCATCCTTCGACAGTTACCGATGGGTAAAATAGCCGAAGAAATAATGTCTGGTGTGTGTACGAGGGGTATTCTTTGACGTAGTGCCTGGCAGTTGCTATGGTGTAAGCTCGAAACTTTTCGACGTCGATTTAATGTCCGCTCGAAATCGTCTGCAAAATAATGTGAAACGACATCTTGCAAGTATCACTTAAAACATGTCTCAAAGCCGGAGTTGGTACCAGTAGGTGGATTTTGAGGTTAATTCACAAATGTAATAACAGACTATATACTTGCGAACACAGTGCAAAAGAAAGCCGAATGTTGTGGAATTAGAAACTTATCTCTATTTTTTAAGCACATCCTACAATTTTCTCATGATTTTTCCGGTAATAAGTCAATTTAAAAAAACACAATGTATAACTAATGATTTAATAATGATACAAGTGTGTTTTAATTAATACATACATACTAGAGCACCTTACGTATTGAAAAATAGTAGCTTCAGTAACACAGAACACAAATATTAATCTTTAACGGCAAGATTATTTTGTTGCCTGGCCGGCTGCACGCACCGCTAACAATGAATTGCCGCGATTGACCTGAGATATAACGAACGAAATGAACAACTGCTCGTCCGCACAACCGGTATTAAGTAGCCCCAACATTACTGTAGCCAACCTGATAGTCTAAAATTCCCATCTAGAAACTTTTCTTTTTCCCTTTTTGGCCACGTTTTTAAGATTCTGGCCCACTGTGCGGCGGTCCCATGTCATAGATTTATGGCATGTAAAAGATCCTTCCACTAACTCAACTTGTGTTAAGCTAAATTTCTAGGTTAGATTTTGTTAAAATGCTCTATCAAAGTTTCAACGTTCACCACTCGGTGTCAGTTACATATGGTAGCCAAAGTTGGAAATACTTGAAATAGAACGGAACTTGTAGCTCACCCCATGGGTGTCTGCTTGAAGCAGCTACAGCCTCTGGCGACCCGAACATGTCCTCGGACACTCCCGGCACTAAAAGTCATACTCTAAATAAATAAATAAATAAATAAATAAATAAATAAATAAATAAATAAATAAATAAATAAATAAATAAATAAATTTCCTTATACCGGAAGGGAGAAAGGGAAAAGAGTCACTGTGAAATGCCTGGCCTTTGCCGATGATCTGGCCACCTTAACAAACAACAAGGATGAAGCCATATTAACGCTAGACAATCTAGGCTGCATGAAATCTCCAGGAATACGGGACTTGATATTTCCTATGAAAAAACAGTATAGGCCTACGGATCAAATCAACAGGAAGCATCACCTTGCGAACGCAATGTGGAAAAATCTCGCAGGTCACTCACTTCAAATATTTACGAGAAGGCACCCAACCTACAGGATTGAACACAATGTCTAATGCAGAGAGAATAGTAAATCTGCGGAAGGAGTACAAGCTGACATGGAATCATTACCGTACAACAAAAGAGCATTATCTCGTAATGCAAAACTGCGCCATTACAACACAGTTGTTTTCCTAAAGCCTTGAACGCGGTAGAAACCACAGTCATTAGAGGAATGACGAGAATTCATGATATTGAGACACAGGAACGAAAAATTCTTAGGAAAATCCATGACGCTGTTTTCCGTGATGGAATTCGGGTCAGGAGACCAACAAAGGAACTTTATGAAAATACAGACACCAATATAGATACATTTAGGTAGAGAAGTCTGCAGTTCTATGGACGCATATAGGCCCATAGGATGGATGAGAACAGACTCACTAAGAAGATTTTCAATATCGTGAATGCAAGTAAATTAAATACTAGTTGGATAAAAGAAGTAGGCCTACATGAAGACTTGGAATTACTTAAAATCTCTGAAGACGACATTATGGACAGAGAACAATTTAGAAATAAAATCAGAAACATGAAAATTGTACTACTGTCGACCAAAGTATTATGAGCACTCGAGTTTGAAGGTTGTTTGTGAAGTAACCAATAGACCTACATAAAATCCAATACCATCATCATTTTCATCGTTCTATTTTACGTTAGTTCATGTAGGTTAGGAAATTTTTAATTTATATTTTAATATTTTTATCGCAGTTGGAACACAAAATGTGCCCGTTTTTAAGCGTGTTTCAACCATGCCTCCTCACATTTAAGAATTATTATCTCAAAACCCCGTCATCAGGTCGAATGCAAATTTTAACACAATATACATTGGAATGTTGTATAACTGGTTTATTAATTTCCAAATTTTGTGTGTTCAAGAATCAAAGTTGTTATCATTTTTGTAAGGTAACTTTTTCTCGGCTCGGGGTGGTTGGAAAATATAGCTCTTGGTCGCGTTGTAATCCTTATACATCAAGAAGTTATGCTGTATGACTGTGAAATACGTAAATTAATTCACTTATTTTATATCGGTTTGTATTTGTTCGTGGATAATAATAATATAATATCGTATGGCCTCGGGTGCCTTGTGCAAGCTTTGCTATTTGACACCCAGAGGGTAGCTTGCATGTCGAATTTCGTAGTTCCTTGACTATGAAAGTCAAGGAGGTTAGATGTTAGATATCTAATCTCCTTGAACACAATAGCGCTTTCTAGTAGAGAAATGAGGAACTTTGTGCTGGCGGAAACTCCCGAGATTAATTTTGCCATTATGAACTCGTTCGTGGAAATAAGGCATGATTCACCAGCCAGCCGCTCCGGGGTAAGCTGTACAGCGTTGCTGAGATGGAGCCCATCACTGCCGAGCGAGGCGAGGTCGTATTTCCCCGTTCAAATATAAACCGATATAAAATAAGTGAATTAATTTATGTATTTTAAAGTCATACAGCATAACTTTTTGATGTGTAAGGATTACAACGCGACCAAGAACTACATATTCCAACCACCTCAAGCCGAGAAAACGTTACCTTACACAAATGATAACAACTTTGTTTCGTGGACACGCAAAATTTTGAAATTAAAAAACCAGTTATACAACATACCAATGTATATTGTGTTAAAATTTGGATTCGATCTGATGACGGGTTTGTGAGATAATACTTCTTAAATGTGACACATGGTTGAAACACGCTTAAAAACGGGCACTTTTTGTGTTCCAACTGCGATAAAAAATATTAAAATATAAACTAAAAATTCCAAAACTACATGAACTCACGTAAAATAAAACGACGAAAATGATGATGTTATTGGATTTTGTGTATGTCTATTGGTTACGTCACAAACAACCTTCAAACTCGAGTACACATAATACTTTGGTCGACAGTAGTCTCAAGGAAGGACACATCAGGAAAAAAATGGACAGAGGAAAGGAAGAAAAAGCACAGTGAACTAATGAAGTGGTTTCGGGAAGAAAAGAAGAGAGGAAAAGGAAGTGAAGCTGTGATTGGCTAAATTTCTCATGCACTTTTAAAGGGGAATAATCGGTAATAATAATAATACCGGCAATAATAATAATAATAATAATAATAATAATAATAATAATAATAACAGACTAATAATAGTCTAATCTCTAATAATAACGATAATGATAAATCTAGTAGTCTAATAATAATATCCAAAATTCACGGTAATATGAACAAATTGTAGGATATTTCGCAAACGATTCGTTTATCCCATAAACGATTCATTTTAATCACTGAAAAACTATATACTATTCGCAATACTACAGATAAATTAGCCGCCAATTTGTAGCGTTGCTCAAAAATATCGTTCAGAGAGCAGCACTGATGTGAGAGCCTCCTACATTACATTATCTCCTGGTAGCGAACATTCGCATGTGAAGCTGCTGCAGCAGATGGTTTCTCCATTTAGGGAGGGGCTTTGCGATATTGTGGTCTTTCTTATAGCTCCGTGTTTTGTGTGTGTTGTATGTGTAGGATAACCTGTGCCATTGTGATGGCTATTCTAGTGCGAGTATTTGTAACTGGGGCTAGAATTTGGGTGGGAGGCGTCCGTGGTCTTAATTGAGGCATCACCCCCCACCCAGCATTTGCCTGGAGTAGACGTGGGAAATCCATTTCTAGGATAGCCTAGGTGGGAATCGAAACGGGATTCTTATTAGATCTCCCTCATGAGGCTGAGTTTACCTAGTTCCAGCCCTCAATCCTCCGAGACAAAATTGTCCGAAAATTATCATGGAACGTAGTTAGTTAGGTTACTGTTGATTTTTTAGGGGCTTTGCGACATCGTGGTCATGTAGCCCAGTATCCTTGGGTGGGTGTAGAATTTGTTTCAGATATTCAGAGTCACAGTGTGTGTATTTGTGATTGAGGTAGGATTTGGGTAGGAAGCGGCCGTGGCCTTGGTTAGGAAGGCCTACCATCCCAGCATTTGCCTGGAGTAGAAGTGGAAAACCACAAAAAAAACATTTCCAGGAAGGCTGAGGTAGGAATCGAACCCACCTCTTCTTAGTATTGCCTCATGAGGCTGAATGTAGCTCGTTCCAGCCCTCAGACCAGAATTAAATTACTTGGCAGAGTTGAATATCAAACCCGGGTCTCTGTACCATTCAGTCTTATGTTGTTATCAAGTTGACAACACAATGTCCTTATAATTATAAAACTATTTGAATACAAAAAAAAATTATTACTGTGAACATTGATTCATTTGATCATACGATATGGACTATAATACTAGCATGTTTAACACGGCCACCATCTTGAAATTATTAGGCTGATGATCTCGTAGTTTGGACGCCAGACGCTTCCCGCATGAAGGTATATTTTTTCCAAAATTTGGTCGAGATCCGATATTTAGTTTCGTCGTAACTTGATTTAGCCCTTGAGTGCATAAGCCTTTTATGTTCGATCCTGACTATTATACGTCAGAAAACTGTATCATAATGATGGTCACTATAACACTATTTTTCATTATGAAACAGTTTCTCCCACCAATCAGAGCTCAAGAAACAGTTGTTTGACCGATTAGATAACGAGTTCCACGGCCATCTAATTTACAGTTCACTGCCTGGCCGAGTGTCATAGTAGGGTAATCGAGGAGGCCATGGTCAAATACAAGGCATTCTCTGCGTCTCATGCGCTCTGTTCAGTACATAAAACTGGCGAAATCTCGACAGATATTTATGAATAATTATGTTCGAACCTAAAATAGTTATAATAATTATCGTCGAACATAAACTGTCGTATGCAACTCGCCTACAATGGTAATTAAGACACTCGAATGGAAATTATAAAACGCTCATTCGCTCGTTTTATAACATAGGCCTACTCGTGTCTTAATTATTGCCATTATAGGCTCGTTGCATAATGTAGGCTACTATTATTGTACCGATTTACATAAGCCGGCCTGTGATGCTCGGGTGGGGACTATAGAAGAAATACTGGTGTGAGGTCAATATTAATAATACGAATGCAATGTGAATATTTCACTACGTTCATTTAGGTTCTAAAATGGAAATTTAATATCGAAATGAGGAATTAATTGAAACAAATATATACGAAAGTGTGCTTAAAACACTATCACACAGCATGAAACCATGACGTCCTCACATGAAGTCATCACTAAATTAACAAACTATGGTTTTTGCAAAGTTTTCTGTCAACATCCACATATCATATAGGTATCATAAAATGGAAAAGTAACTGAATGATTTTAAAACATGAGATGGCTCATGTAAATGTGTGGTAAATTACAATGAAGCTACATTGTTATTCAACTAAAAGCAACAATGGTTGATTGGTTCTACTACTAAGTTACCTTTCTCGTTAGCTGTAAGAAGAATATTGGGAATCTCACACTAGAGGTTCGAACACTTTGTCCATAAATGATTATGCACTCAAGGATTAAAGTTCTTAGCATTTAGGTGGCCGCCATTTTGAATTGGTCAAGTTGGTTGTGATGTGAAACATGCTATTGCTATAACTCTGTACCAAATTTGGACACGAACAATTTGGGCAGTTGTAGATCTCATAAGTTTACTTTCATTTTTCGCAACGGTCGAAAGTAAGTTTGTAGAACGAATCCGCCAGATGACTGAAAGAATACAACTTTCCAACTGGCTCAGGACAACATTTTTCAGTAAAAATCAGTGGGGCGGGCTTATGTCCGATGATGAGCACAATTTTATTCTGAGAGCCAAGGGTCCCTGAAATGTTCAAAAACTAACAAATCAAAATAATCTTTGTTAATTTGACCAGCAAGGCAAAGATTCGCGATGTTCCTTTGTTTCACACACAGGAAACAAGCCGTCCGCTGTTATTTTGGAGGCCCAAATCGGATCATGTTGCACTTGCTTCACCTTAGACCTGACGGAGCTAAAATAAATAACACGTCATAAAGAGACAGGAGGTAACAGCTGGCTCAATGAGGTAAAAGAGGTATTAGTACGCCATACAGTAGTAGGAGGTCTTCCTGCCAGCAATCATGGCTCCGTACTAGACTAACGTATGACTGGAAACATTAAATTATATTGAATCTAGCGACTTCGGTGGCGTAGTTGAGAGCATGTTGAGCTTCTATGACCAAGATCGCAGGTTCAAACCCGGCCGAAGTCGTCGGATTTTTAAGAGCGTTAAAATCTCTCAGTATGCCTTCCTTTGGAGGGGAAGTAAAGCCGGCGGTCCCATGTCATAGATTTATGGCATGGAAAAGATCCTTCCACTAACTAAACTTGTGTGAAGCTAAATTTCTAGGTTATATTTCGTTAAAACACTCTATCAAAGTTTCAACGTTCACCACTAGGTGTCAGTGACATCTGGTAGCCAAAGTTGGAACTACCTGAAATTGAACGGAACTTGTAGCTCACCCCATGGGTGTCTGCTTGAAGCAGCTACAGCCTCTGGCGACCCGAAAATGTCCTCGGACACTCACTGCACTAACAATCTTACGTTAAATAAATAAATTTCCTTATACCGGAAAGGAGAAAGGGAAAAGAGTCACTGTGAAATGCCTGGCCTTTGCCGATGATCTGGCCATCTTAACAAACAACAAGGATGAAGCCATATTAACGCTAGACAATCTAGGCTGCATGAAATCTCCAGGAATACGGGACTTGATATTTCCTATGCAAAAACACATTATAGGCCTATGGATACCAAATCAACTGGAAGCATCACCTTGCGAACGCAATGTGGAAAAATCTCTCAGGTCACTCACTTCAAATATTTAGGAGAAGCCATCCAACCGACAGGATTGAACATAATTTCTAATGCAGAGAGAATAGTAAAACTGCAGAAGGAGTACAAGCTGACGAGGAATCATTACCGTAAAACAAAAGAGCAGTATCTCGTAATGCAAAACTGCGCCATTACAACACAGTTGTTTTCTTGAAGTCTTGAACGCGGCAGAAACCACAGTCATTAGAGGAATGACGAGAATTCATGATATTGAGAAACAGGAACGAAAAATTCTTAGGAAAATCCATGACGCTGTTTTCCGTGATGGAATTTGGGCAAGGAGACCAACAAAGGAACTTTATGAAAATACATAAACCATTATAGATCAATTTAGGTAGAGACGGCTGCAGTTCTATGGACACATATAGGCCCATAGGATGGATGAGAACATACTCACTAAGAAGATTTTCAATATCGTGAATGCAAGTAAATTAAAGACTAGTTGGATAAAAGAAGAAGACTTGGAATTACTTAAAATATCTGAAAACGACCTTAAGGGCAGAGAACAATTTAGAAATAAAATCAGAAACATGAAAATTGTAGGCTACATGTCTCAAGGAAGAACACATCAGGAAAAAAATGGACAGACGAAAGGAAGAAAAAGCACAGTGAACTCTTGAAGAGGTTTTTGGAAGAATAGAAGAGAGGAAAAGGAAGTGAAACTGTGATTGGCTCAAGTTCACACGCTCTCCTGAAGGGGAATAATCGGAAATAATAATAATACCGGCAATAATAATAGTAATAATAATAATAATAATAATAGTCTAATAATAGTCTAATCTCTAATAATAACTATAATGATAAATCTAGTAGTCTAATAATAATCTCCACAATTCACGGTAATATGAACAAATTGTAGGATATTTCGCAAATGATTCGTTTATCCCATAAATTATTCATTTTAATCACTAAAAAACTATTGGCTATTCTATTCGCAATACTGCAGATAAATTAGCCGCCAATTTGTAGCCTTACTCAAGAGTGTCGTTCAGAGAGCAGCACTGATGTGAGAGCCTCCTACATTACATTATCTCCTGGTAGCCAACATTCGCATGTCAAGGTGCTGCTGCTGAACGCAAGCAAGATTTTAAGTAATTCTTCTTCTTCTTTTTATCCAACTAGTCTTTAATTTAGCATTCACGATATTGAAAATCTTCTTAGTGAGTCTGTTCTCATCCATCCTATGGGCCTATAATGTGTCCATAGAACTGCAGACGTCTCTACCTAAATTTATCTATAATGGTGTCTGTATTTTCATAAAGTTCCTTTGTTGGTCTCCTGACCCAAATTCCATCACGGAAAACAGCTTTGCGACATCGTGGTCATGTAGCCTCGTGTACTCGGCTGTGTGTAGAATTTTTCTGATATTCTGAGTCACAGTGTGTGTATTTGTGATTGAGGTAGGATTTGGGTAGGAAGCGGCCGTGGCCTTGGTTAGGTTGGCCTACCAACCCTGCATTTGCCTGGAATAGAAATGGAAAACCACGAAAAAACATTTCCAGGCTGGCTGAGATTAGGAATCGAACCCGCCTCTTCTCAGTTTTGCCTCACGAGGCTGAATGTACCTCGTTCCAGCCCTCAGACCAGAATTAAATTTCTTGGCAGAGCCAAAAATCAAACCCGGATCTCCGTAACATACAGTCTTGTGTTGTTATCACGTTGACAACACAAGGTCCTTATATTTATAAAATTATTTGAATACCAAAAATTTGATCATACGTTATGGATTATATTACTTGCATGATTTACACGGCCGCCAACTTGAAATTATTAGGCTGATGTCCTTGTACGAAGTAGTTTGGGCGCCAGACGTTTGCCGCATGAGAGTATTATTATTTTTTAAAATTTGGTAGAGATCCGATATTTAGTTTAGTCGTAACTTGATTTAACCCTTTAGTGCATAAAGCCTTTTAATGTACAGATTTACATAAGCCGGGCCTTCGAGCCCCGGGTGTGGACTATAGAGGAAATACTGGTTTGTGGTCAATATTAAGTTAATGATACGAATGAAATGTGAATATTTCACTACGTTCATTTAGGTTCTAAAATGGATATTTAATATCGAAATGAGGAAATAATTGAATCAAATATCTACGAAAGTGTGATTTAAAAACATCATCACACAGCATGTAACCATGACGTCCTCACATGAAGTCATCACTAAATCAACAAACTATGGTTTTCGCCAAGTTTTCTGTCATCATCCACACATCATGTAGTCTATCATAAAATGAAAAGGTAACTGAATGATTTTAAAACATGAGACGGCTCATATAAATGTGTGGTAAATTACAATGAAACTACATTCTTACTCAATTATAAGCAATAATGGTTGATTGACTCTATTAGCCTACTGCTTTTCACCTTAACTGTGAGAGGAAAATTAGGAATTTCACACTAGAGGCCCGAACACTTATACCATAAATTATTATGCACTCATTAAAGCTTTAGGCATTTAGGTGGCCACCATTTTGATTTGGTCAAGATGGCGGTGATGTAAAACATGCTATTGCTAACTCTTTACCAAATATGGACACGAAACATTTGGCCAGTGTTAAGTTTACATTCATTTTTTGCAAACGTCGCAAGAGCCGACTGCGGTGGCGTCTAGTAGCTAAGTTCTAAACTTTCCCTAGTAGTCGTTGACGATGGCGCTTGGCGGCAAAAGTAGGAACTATTTGAAAAATTCTAAGTTGCAGTACTTAAATTAAAAAAAACAGATAACACACACTATTACAGTCATCACAATTAACACCGGTTATCAGACAGATTCTACACACACCCAAAGTACACGGGGTACATGACCGCGTTGTCGCAGCCCCTAAACTTAAGGACCAACCAACCATCTTGCTGGGATGGGCCCCTGGAACGTTCAAATACTAACAAATCAAAAAATCTCCATGATCCTCTATGATCTGACCAGCATGTCTGTTCCGGTGGGTTTTTTTTTTTTTTTTTTTTTTTTTTTTAATGTCCAAATCGGTTCACTTGCACTTGCTTCACCTCAGACCTGACGGAGGTAATAACATGCGCTAAAGAGACAGGAGGTAACAGCTGGACGCAGCCTACGAAATTTCCTAGAATTCTGTTGCTCTTCAATCATCTCAATGAGGTAAAAGAGGTATTAGTACGCCATACAGTAGTAGGAGGTCTTCCTGCCAGCAATCATGGCTCCATAGTATTGTAACTTATGACTGGAAACATTAAATTATATTGAATCTAGCGACTTCGGTGGCGTAGTTGAGAGCATGTTGAGCTTCTAGGCCCAAGATCGCGGGTTCAAACCCGGCCGAAGTCATCGGATTTTTAACAGCGTTAAAAATCTCTCAGTAGCCTATGCCTTCCTTTGGAGGGGAAGTAAAGCCGGCGGTTCTATGTCATAGATTTATGGCATGTAAAAGCATCATTCTACTAACTAAACTTGTGTGAAGCTAAATTTCTAGGTTAGATTTCGTTAAAACGCTCTATCAAAGTTTCAACGTTCACCACTCGGTGTCAGTGACTTCTGTAGCCACAGTTGGAACTACTTGAAATTGAACGGAACTTGTAGCTCACCCCATGGGTGTCTGCTTGAAGCAGCTACAGCCTCTGGCGAGCCGAACATGTCCTCGGACACTCTCGGCACTAACAATCTTACGCTAAATAAATACATTTCCTTATACCGGAAAGGAGAAAGGGAAAAGAGTCACTGTGAAATACTTGGCCTTTGCAGATGATCTGGCCATCTTAACAAACAACAAGGATGAAGCCATATTAACGCTAGACAATCTAGGCTACATGAAATCTCCAGGAATACGGGACTTGATATTTCCTATGAAAAAACACACTATAGACCTATGGATACCAAATCAACAGGAAACATCACCTTGCGAATGCAATGTGGAAAAATCTCGCAGGTCACACTCGCTTCAAATATTTAGGAGAAGCCATCCAACCCACAGGATTGAACATAATTTCTAATGCAGAGAGAATAGTAAAACTGCAGAAGGAGTACAAGCTGACATGGAATCATTACCGTACAACAAAAGAGCAGTATCTCGTAATGCAAAACTGCTCCATTACAACATAGTTGTTTACCTGAAGCCTTGAACGCGGTAGAAATCACAGTCATTAGAGGAATGACGAGAATTCATGATATTGAGAAACAGGAACGAAAAATTCTTAGGAAAATTCATGACGCTGTTTTCCGTGATGGAATTTGGGTCAGGAGACCAACAAAGGAACTTTATGAAAATACAGACACCATTATACAGTAGATAAATTTAGGTAGAGACGTCTGCAGTTCTATGGACACATAGGCTATAGGCCTATAGGATGGATGAGAACATACTCACTAAGAAGATTTTCAATATCGTGAATGCAAGCAAATTAAAGACTAGTTGGATAAAAGAAGAAGACTTGGAATTACTTAAAATCTCTGAAAACGACCTTAAGGGCAGAGAACAATTTAGAAATAAAATCAGAAACATGAAAATTGTACATGTCTCAAGGAAGGACACATCAGGAAACAAGAAGTTCCGTGAAGAACTAAAGAGCGTACTTTTCTTAAAATTTGAGATTCATGCCAATGATTAATCTATATGGATCTATCTAGAATAATTACGAAATTAAGTTGGTAATATCGAGATTTCTTATTAGTTCTAAATACTGTATACCTGGCATAATATAGCCTAATAGAGAACTACAGTTGGCAGCCCTGGTGACTGAATATATTCTTAATTCCATCTCTTAAGGTACAGAATAAAGCATGACTTAATTCTAATTACAGAAACTTGGTTATCTAGTAAAATCGCTGACAGTGAGGTCTGTTGTGATATGTACAGAGTATACAGGGCTGAGAGGCTCGCCAGAGCAGGGGGTGGGGTGGCTGTCTTGGTTCGGAGCGGATTAACAGTACTCAAGGTCGAAAGAATGACTGGCAGCTTGGAATGTCTATTAGTGAAACTGGTTATTGGAGGAAATATTTGGTACGTCTGTAATGTTTACATTCCACCAGCTTCAAAAGTAGAATCGTACAGGCAACTATACCGGTGGCTGGAATCCAGCACAGAAATATATGATAAATATGTATTAATCTTTGGTGATTTCAATATCCCAACAATACAAAGTACAATAATTAAAGATGACAATATTCACACAAGAGAACTCGTAAATTTTATTAATTATCTTCAGCTAAAATCTTATAATTCAGTACTAAACCGTAACGGGAGGACGCTGGACTTAGTTCTATCCAACAAACCCAACATAAATGTAACGGAAAACACAGATCCACTCTTACCGCTGGATCGCCACCACCCAGCTCTAGATGGGGAAATATCTCTAACTATATGTCGAAACCAAGTAATTATCCAGCCTAATGATACCTATAACTTCCGGGAAGCCGATTTTGAGCAAATGTACACTCGGTTGAGGGATAGTGCCTGGGGTCAAATATACGAGTGCACTGATGTAAATACTGCAGTAGACCTGTTTTATCAGATTTTTAACACAGTACTTGGCGAAACCGTTCCTATATGTAAACGACAAACGGGCAGAAAATATCCTGTCTGGTTCTCTAAGGAAACAAAGAGTAAATTGAAGGAGAAGGAACACCATAGGAAGAGAAAACATTACTCAGATCATCATAGACTACGTTTTGAAGAATTAAGGTCAGAAATTAAAAAGGACATTAAATTATCTTATAAGAAATATATCCATAATATTGAACAAAACATTAGCAGGGACTCAAAGAAATTTTGGACGTTTATTAAAAACAAGAAAAAAAATAGGAACACATGCGACACTTTTAAATATAATAATGAAGAATTGGACAGGAGTGATTCCATTGTTGAAGGTTTCGCGTCATATTTCAAATCAGTGTATGACTCTCAGTCAGCCCAATACAAAGTCCCAGCCTGCAATTCGAATACTCCCAACACCCTTCACATAAAACTTGTCTCAAAGGAAGAGATAGAAATGCCATTTAAAAAATTAAAACCTAAGTCGTCGGCTGGTCCTGATAATATTCCGCCGTATGTAGTTAAGGGATGTGCTGAAAGTCTCAGGGACCCGTTACACTTTATATTTAACTTAGCCATACGAACTTGTACGTCCCTGACGCCTAGAAAATCACTCGCGTCTGCCCTATACTAAAATCGGGAGATCCATCACTAATTAATAACTACCGTCCTATATCTATTTTATCTGCAGTAGCCAAGGTATTTGAATTCATATTGCACGGAAGAATATCAGTATTTCTCAGACCACTCGTAACAGATAACCAACATGGTTTCCCATCCAGGAAATCTACAGTGACGAATGCAATTAATTTTACTCAAATTATATCTAAAGAGTTAGATAAAGGAGGGCAGATGGATGTCCTATTTACAGATTTCGAGAAAGCTTTCGACACAATAAATCACGATATCCTTCTTAAAAAATTATGTATTTTGGGATTTTCCCACCCATTACTCAAATTATTCATCTCCTACCTCAGAGACAGGAAACAATTTGTTTTGTTCCAGAAAATTGTCTCAAAGGAATACATAGTTCATTCCGGAATACCCCAAGGTTCGAACCTTGGACCTTTGATTTTTCTAGCAATGATAAATGATTTGCCACGATGTACATTGCAATCAAATAGTCTTTTATATGCAGATGACTTCAAAATTTTTAAATCAATTTCTTCCACTAATGACTGCACTCTACTACAAAATGACCTAAATAATATACACAAATGGAGTATAGAAAACAAATTATACTTAAACGTACCGAAGTGTGTTGTTATGACCTTTACAAGTAAGAAGAACCCAATCACATTTGTTTATGGAATTGGACCTAAGTCATTGAAAACAGTAAGCGAGAAGAAAGATCTAGGGATTCTGTTTGACCGAGAGCTTGCTTTCACTTATCATGTGCAAAAGACGGTCGGGGATGCTTACCGCATGTTAGGGTTTATAATAAGAAACACTAAGCCATTCATTAGGACCAGTACCTGCATAAACCTTTATACTGCCATGGTGAGATCCAAGCTCGAGTACGCCAGCCAAGTATGGAGTCCCTGGCAGAAAACATGCATTAAGTCCATTGAGCAAGTTCAAAAGAAATTCCTCAGATACTTACACCTCAAAATAACGGGCAATTACCCACACATGGTACCCTACGGTGAACTTTTGTTGAATTTCGGCATGACTAGTTTGGAGTCTCGAAGGCAAGTGAATGATATGAAATTCCTTTATAAAGTCATTAACGGTCAAATTAATAACTCATTTTTCCTATCGCTCCTAAATTTCAATATCCCTCGCTTAACTACAAGATCAACCATAACAATCAACAAGTTCCGTTACGAACTAAAGAGCCTACTTTTCCTAAAATTTAACATTCATGCCAATGATTAATCAATATGGATCTATCTACCGGTAGAACAATGACGAAATTAAGTTGGCAATATCGAAATTTCTGATTAGTTCGAAATACTGTATACCTGACATAATTTAGCCAAATTCAGAACTACAGTTGGCAGCCCTGGTGACTGAATATATTCTTAGTTCCATCTCTTAAGGTACAGAATACAAAATTTGGTTGAAGTCCAATGGATAGCATGGACGTTACATGCTTAAACATTGGATCTAACAGCGCGCGTTAAATCATGTTGGCAACACTGACATACATGTATTGGTCAGAAATAATCTGAAATAATATGATCTATTGTTGTGTCAATTTTGAATGAAATCCATTAGTTAGTGTAGAAGTTACATGCATTTTAAAATTGGACCTATCAGCAGGCTTAGAATCATGTTGGCAGCACTGACGTATATTAGTTACTCCAAATTAATCTAGAATGCCAGGTACTATACGTGTGCATAGTTTAGAGCTATTAGCTTGCATACTTTCTGATATATTAGGGTAAGAAAAATGGAGACAGTATTTATTAACAGTTGGCAGCCCTGGTTGCTCTTAAGAATCGGCATAGTCATATCTGTTTTAGTACATATAGCACATACGAAATTTGGTTGAAATCCAAATGATAGTATAGAAGTTACATGTATTTAAAGTTGGATTTCTCAGCAGGCTTAGAATCATGTTGGTAGCACTGTCGTATATAAGTTACTTCAAATTAATATAGTATGTCAGGTACTATACGTGTGCATAGTTTAAAGCTGTCGGCTTGCATACTTTCTGATATATGGGTATTTAGATTTAAAAAAATTGAGAGCATTTATTAACAGTTGGCAGCCCTGGTGGCTCGTAAGAATACGCTCAGTCATATCTGTTCATGTACACATAGCACATACGAAATTTGGTTGAAATCCAATTGATAGTGTAGAAGTTATATGCATTTAAAATTTGGACCTATCAGCAGGGTTATAATCATTTTGGAAACACTGACATGTATGGCCTCCTGGAAATTAAACTGCAATATTATTATCAATACGTGTACCAATTTTGAAATAACTCCCAATCATACCTTCAAAGATATCCAACATTGAGCTCAAATTTCAATTGCGATTTTTCAGCAGTTGGTAGCACTGACATCATTTTCAAATATGGCCGTGAGATATTCAGGTATAGATCTTTATTCCTACCAAAATTTGTTTCGATTGCTCCAGCCGTTTAGGAGTTGATAGGGGGGACACACACACAGCCAGCCAGACAGACAGACAGACAGACAGACAGAAGGACAGACAGACAGACAGACAGACAGACAGACAGACAGACAGACAGACAGAAGGACAGACAGATAGACAGACAGACACACATTTGCCCGATCTCATAAGTCTACTTTTTCCTCATTTTTGCAAAATGTGAAAAGTAGGCTAAAAATGATATAACCAATACCACTTCACATAACAATTCACCAGTATGGAGGCTTTGCAGTATTTACAACAATGCGGTTCGTGTAAACTGGAAATTAGATTTCTGTCTCTCAATCAGACCGTTCTTGGAAATTATAATCCAGTCACTCTAATTCATACTTGAAATAAAATTATCACACATAACAGAATCAACAATGTATATATGTGGATAGACCTGTTCCCTAGTTATTAATGTTACCTTTTAGTTTATTATGTAATAATTTCAAAACCTGTTTTTATATTTGGCATTAGATCACATTTAGATTTAGTTTTTATATTATCTTTTTACTACTATGCATTTTGATCTGTGTGAACTTCTTAGTTTTAAGAATTACATTAAGATATTAATACTTAATGCAGACATATCAAGAAATGTATCTTACTGTGTAGGTGCACTATTATTGGGGCGCACACTGAGCCCTGTTGTGTACCATCAATAAATAAATAAATAAATAAATAAATAAATAAATAAATAAATAAATAAATAAATAAATAAATAAATAAATAAATAAATAAATAAATACAAAATTTGGATGAAGTCCAATGGATAGCATGGACGTTACATGCAGTTAAACATTGGATCTAACAACGCGCGTAAAATCATGTTGGCAACAATGACATACATGTATTGGTCAGAAATAATCAGAAATAATATTATCTATTGTTGTGTCAATTTTGAATTAAATCCATTAGTTAGTATAGAGGTTACATGCATTTTAGAATTGAACCTATCAGTAAGCTTAGAATCATGTTGGCAGCACTGGCGTAGGCCTATATTAGTAACTCCAAATTAATCTAGAATGCCAGGTACTATATGTGTGCAAAGTTTAGAGCTATGGGCTGGCATACTTTCTGATATATTGATATTAGGGTAACAAAAATAGAGACAGTATTTATTAACAGTTGGCAGCCCTGGTTACTCTTAAGAATCGGCATAGTCATATCTGTTATGGCACACATAGCACATACGAAACTTGGTTGAAATCCAAATGATAGTATACTGTAGAAGTTAGATGTATTTAAAGTTGGACATCTCAGCAGGCTTAGAATCATGTTGGTAGTAGTGACGTATATAGTTACTCCAAATTAATATAGAATGTCAGGTCCTATACGGGTGCATAGTTTAAAGCTGTCGCCTTGCATACTTTCTGATATATGGGTATTTGGATTTTAAAAAATGAGAGCATTTATTAACAGTTGGCAGCCCTGGTGGCTCTTAAGAATACGCCAGTCATATCTGTTTATGTACACATTGCACATACGAAATTTGGTTGAAATCCAATTGATAGTGTAGAAGTTATATGCATTTAAAATTTGGACCTATCAGCAGGCTTATAATCATTTTGGCAACACTGCCATGTATGGCCTCCTGGAAATTAAACTGCAATATTATTATCTATACGTGTACCAATTTTGAAATAACTCCCATTCATACCTTCCAAGATATCCAACATGGAGCTCAAATTTCAATTGCGATTTTTCAGCAGTTGGTAGCACTGACATCATTATCAAATATGGCCTTGAGATACTCAGGTATAGATCTTTACTCCTACCAAATTTTGTTTCGATTGCTGCAGCCGTTTAGGAGTTGATAGTGGGGGATACACACACAGACAGACAGACAGACAGACAGACAGACCGACAGACAGAAGGACAGACAGACAGACAGACACACATTTGCCGGATCTCATAAGTCTACTTTTTCCTCATTTTTGCAAAATGTGAAAAGTAGGCTAAAAAATGGACAGAGGAAAGGAAGAAAAAGCACAGTGAACTAATGAAGAGGTTTTGGGAAGAAAAGAAGAGAGGAAAAGGAAATGAAGCTGTGATTGGCTCAAGTTCACACGATCTTCTGAAGGGGAATAAACGGAAATAATAATACCCGCAATGATAATAATAATAATAATAATAATAATAATAATAATAATAATAATAATATGAGACTAGTAATAGTCTAATCTCTAATAATAACGATAACGATAAATCTAGTAGCCTAATAATAATCTCCAAAATTCACGGTAATATGAAAAAATTGTAGGATATTTCGCAAACGATTCGTTAATCCCATCAATGATTCATTTTAATAACTGAAAAACTATAGCCTATTCTATTCGCAAGACTACAGATAAATTAGCCGCCAATTTGTAGCGTTACTCAAGGATGTCATTCAGAGAGCAGCACTGGTGTGAGAGCCTCCTACATTACATTATCTCCTGATAGCCAACATTAGCATGTGAAGCTGCTGCAGCAGATATTTTCTCCATTTGCGATATTGTGTGTGGTCTTATAGCTCCGTGTTTTGTGTGTGTTGTATGTGTATGATAACCTGTGTCATTGTGATGGCTTTTCTAGTGCGAGTATTTGTAACTGGGGCTAGAATTTGGGTGGGAGGCGTAAGTGATCTTAATTGAGGCACCCCCCCCCCCCCCCAGTAGACGTGGGAAATCCATTTCTAGGATAGCCTAGGTGGGAATCGAAACGGGATTCTTATTAGATCTCCCTCATGAGGCTGAGTTTACCTAGTTCCAGCCCTCAGCCCTCCGAGACAAAATTGTCGGAAAATTATCATGGAACGTAGTTAGGTTACTGTTGATTCTTTTAGAGGCTTTGCGACATCGTGGTCATGTAGCCTCGTGTCCTTGGGTGTGTGTAGAATTTCTTTCTGATATTCTGAGTCACAGTGTGTGTATTTGTGATTGAGGTAGGATTTGGGTAGGAAGCGGCCGTGGCCTTGGTTATGTAGGCTTCCAATCCTGGAATTTGCCTGGAGTAGAAGTGGAAAACCACGAAAAACCATTTCCAGGATGGCTGAGTTAGGAATCGAACCCACCTCTCCTCAGTTTTGCCTCATGAGGCTGGATGTAGCTCGTTCCAGCCCTCAGACCAGAATTGAACTTCTTGGTAGAGCCGAATATCAAGCCCGGGTCTCTTATCTTGTTATCACGTTGACAACACAATGTCCTTATAATTATAAATCTATTTGAATAGCAAAAATACTGTGAACAATGATTCATTTGATCATACGATATGGATTATAATACTTGCATGTTTAACACGGCCACCATATTGAAATTATTAGGCTGATGACGTTGTAGTTTGGGCGCCAGATGCTTCCCGCATGAAGGTATATTTTTCCAAAATTTGGGAGAGATCCGATATTTAGTTTAGTCGTAACTTGATATAACCCTTGAGTGCATAAGACTTGTATTGTACAGATTTACATAAGCCGTCCTGGGAGGCTCGGGTATGGACTATAGAGGAAATACTGGTGTGAGGTCAATATTAGACTAATAATACGAATGAAATGTGAATACTTCACTACGTTCGTTTAGGTTCTAAAAAGGAAATTTAATATTGAAAAGAGGAAATAATTGAATCAAATATAGGCTACAAGAAAGTGAGTTAATACACCATCACACAGCATGAAACCATGACGTCATCACATGAAGTCGTCACTAAATTAACAAACTATGGATTTTGCAAAGTTTTCTGTCAACATCCACACATCATGTATCATAAAAAGAACAAGTAACTGAATTATTTTAAAACATGAGACGGCTCATGTAAATGTGTGGTAAATTACATTGAAGCTACATTGTTGCTCAACTATAAGCAATAATGGTTGATTGGTTCTTTCACTACTTTTCTCCTTAACTGTGAGAGAAATATTGGGAATCTCACACTAGAGGTTCGAACACTTTTACCATAAATGATTATGCACTCAAGAGCTCTTAATTTAGGCGGCCACCATTTTGAATTGGTCAAGATGGTGGTGATGCGAAACATGCTACTGCTATAACTCTGTACCAAATTTGGACACGAACAATTTGGGCAGTTGTAGATCTCATAAGTTTACTTTCATTTTTCGCAACGGTCGAAAGTAGGCTTGTAGAACGAATCTGCCGGATGACTCAGCGAATACAACTTTCCAACTGGCTCAGGACAAAAATTTTCAGTGAAAATAAAGGGGGGCTTATGTCCGATGATGAGCACAATTTTATTCTCAGAGCCAAATGTTCCTTTGTTTCACACCTGGGAGAAAACCCGTCCGCTGTCATTTTAAATGTCCAAATCGGTTCACTTGCACTTGCTTCACCTCAGACCTGACTGAGGTATTAACATGACATAAAGAGACAGCAGGTAACAGCTGAACGTGGCCTACGAAATTCTCTAGAATTCTCTTGCTCTTCCTCATCTCAATCACGTAAATGAGGTATTAGTACGCCATACAGTAGTAGGAGGTCTACCTGCCAGCAATCATGGCTCCGAAGTATTGTAACTTATGACTGGAAACATTAAATTATATTGAATCTAGCGGCTTCGGTAGCGTTGTTGGTAGCATGCTGAGATTCTATGGACAGGATCGTGGGTTCAAACCCGTCCGAAGTCGTCAGATTTTTAAGAGCGTTAAAAATCTCTCGGTATGCCTTCCTTTGGAGGGGAAGTAAAGCCGGCGGTCCCATGTCATAGATTTATGGCATGTAAAAGATCCTTCCACTAACTCAACTTGCGTGAAGTTAAATTTCTAGGTTAGATTTCGTTAAAACGCTCTATCACAGTTTCAACGTTCACCACTCGGTGTCAGTGACATATGGTAGCCAAAGTTGGAACTACTTGGAATTGAACGGAACTTGTAGCTCACCCCATGGGTGTCTGCTTGAAGCAGCTACAGCCTCTGGCGAGCCGAACATGTCCTCGGATACTCCCGGCACTAACAATCATACGCTAAATAAATACATTTCCTTATACCGGAAAGGAGAAAGGGAATAGAGTCACTGTGAAATGCCTGGCCTTTGCCGATGATCTGGCCATCTTAACAAACAACAAGGATGAAGCCATATTAACGCTAGACAATCTAGGCTACATGAAATCTCCAGGAATACGGGACTTGATATTTCCTATGCAAAAACACAGTATAGGCCTATGGATACCAAACCAACAGGAAACATCACCTTGCGAACGCAAGGTGGAAAAATCTCGCAGGTCACTCACTCACTCTCTTCAAATAATTAGGAGAAGCCATCCAACCCACAGGATTGAACATAATTTCTAATTCAGAGAGAATAGTAAAACTGCAGGAGTACAAGCTGACATGGAATCATTACCGTACAACAAAAGAGCAGTATCTCGTAATGCAAAACTGCTCCATTACAACATAGTTGTTTACCTGAAGCCTTGAACGCGGCAGAAATCACAGTCATTAGAGGAATGACGAGAATTCATGATATTGAGAAACAGGAACGAAAAATTCTTAGGAAAATTCATGACGCTGTTTTCCGTAATGGAATTTGGGTCAGGAGACCAACAAAGGAACTTTATGAAAATACAGACACCATCATAGATAAATTTAGGTAGAGACGTCTGCAGTTCTATGGACACATAGGCTATGGGCCTATAGGATGGATGAGAACACACTCACTAAGAAGATTTTCAATATCGTGAATGCAAGTAAATTAAAGACCAGTTGGATAAAAGAAGAAGACTTGGAATTACTTAAAATCTCTGAAAACGACCTTAAGGGCAGAGAACAATTTAGAAATAAAATCAGAAACATGAAAATTGTACATGTCTCAAGGAAGGACACATCAGGAAACTAGTAGTTCCGTGAAGAACTATACAGCCTATTTTCATATATCCTACTTATGTTAACTGCCACAATCAACATACAAAATTTCAGTTTAATTGCTGTAACAGATTCGTAGATATTGAGAACCGTCTAAATATTTCCGATGGTCGCCAGGTTGGATTTTTATTTTTGTACTATTACATTAAGATTATTGTGTACGTGTGGTATTCAAACTTAAATCGCATGATTAGGACACAAGAAGTAAGAACGAGATTTTAAAATTTCGCACAGCTGCCATCTCGTGGTTATGAAAACAATTGAAATAAATTAGATGCCAGTGGATTAACATTTGTATAAGCATTTAACGTGCAAAGTTTCACTCGGATGGTTAAATTGCGAGAAACGTCCATGTGAATATTTATAATTCGCGTCACCGCCATGTTGGATTTGTGCTCACCAGGTTACGGAAAGTCCTATAGGTGAACATATGTTGATAGTCTCTATGGACATTTAAAAAAATCAGTTTGGTTGCTGTAAAAGATTCGTAGATATTGAGAACCGTCTAAATATTTCGGGAGCTCACCATTTAGGAGTGTTATGTGTATAGGCCATAGAGTTATGTACCATTCAAGGACAATTATTGCCTAGGTTCATTATTCAAACTTTCACTTTGATCGCATGATTACGACACAAGAAATTAAAACTTAATTTTAAAATTTCGCACAGCCGCCATCTTGAGGTTATGTAAGCAATTGAATTAAATTAGATGGCAGTGCATTACAATCTGCAAAATCAATTACTGTACCACATTTCACTGCGCTCAGAGAGTTAAATCACGAGAAAAGTCAATTAAAATATTTTAAATTCGCTTGGTCGCCATGTTCGTTTCGTACTTTGCAGGTTTATGAAATATACATAGGTATACCTGTATCAGTACCCTTTATCACCGTACAAAATTGCTGGGTGATATCTGTAATAGTTTCGGAGATATAGAATGTCAGTGAAATATTTCGCACAGCCGCCATTTTGAGGTTATGTAAACAATTGAACTAAATTAGACTCCAGTGCATTACAATGTGTATAAACATTTGCTGTACCAAGTTTCATTACATTTAGACAGTTAAATCGCGAGAAAAGTCTATTTAAATGTCTCAACTTCGCTTGGCCGCCATGTTGGTTTTGTAGTCACCAGGTTTTTGAAAGTCTCATAGGTGTACTTCTAGTGGTGCCCTTTATCACCGTACACAATTTCAGGGCGATATCGGTAATAGTTTCGGAGATATTGAATGCTAGTGAAATATTTCGCACAGCCGCCATGTTGGATTGGAGAGACGTAACAAAATTTGAAGGGCACGGTCGAGGTCGCCGGGAATAGTGCTATGAACTTCCCGAGTTTCATTGAAATCGCTCTAGCCGTTTCGATTTTATTAGGGGGGGACACACACACGAATCACACACACACGCACACACACACACACACACACACACACACACACACGCACACACACACGGACAAAAGGTGATCTCATAAGCCTATTTTTTCAAAATTGAAAATAGGCTAAAAAATGGACAGAGGAAAGGAAGAAAAAGCACAGTGAACTAATGACGAGGTTTTGGGAAGAAAAGAAGAGAGGAAAAGGAAGTGAAGCTGTGATTGGCTCAAGTTCACACGCTCTTCTGAAGGGGAATAATCGGAAACAATAATAATACCGGCAATAATAATAATAACAAACTAATAATACAGTAGTCTAATCTCTAATAATAACGATAATGATAAATCTAGCAGTCTAATATACTAATAATCTCCAAAATTCACGGTAATATGAACAAATTGTAGGATATTTCGCAAACGATTCGTTTATCCCATAAATGATTCATTTTGATCACTGAAAAACTATATTCTATTTGCAATACTGCAGATAAATTAGCCGCCAATTTGTAGCGTTACTCAAGAATGTCTTCAGAGAGCAGCACTGATGTGAGAGCCTCCTACATTACATTATCTCCTGATAGCGAACATTCGCATGTGAGGCTGCTGCAGCAGATATTTTCTCCATTTAGGAGGGGCTTTGCGATATTGTCGTCTTATAGCTCCGTGTTTTGTGTGTGTTGTATGTGTATGATAACCTGTGCCATTGTGATGGCTATTCTAGTGCGAGTATTTGAGACTGGGGCAAGACTTTGGGTGGGAGGCGTCCGTGATCTTAATTGAGGCATGCCTGGAGTAGACCATTTCTAGGATAGCTTAGGTGGGAATCGAAACGGGATTCTTATTAGATCTCCCTCAAGAGGCTGAGTTTACCTAGATCCAGCCCTCAGTCCTCCGATACAAAATTGTCGGAAAATTATCATGGAACGTAGGTTGCTGTTGATTCTTTTAGGGGCTTTGCGACATCGTGGTCATGTAGCCTCGTGTACTTGGGTGTGTGTAGAATTTTTCTGATAATCTGAGTCACAGTGTGTGTATTTGTGATTGGGGTAGGAAGCGGCCGTGGCCTTGGTTAGGTAGGCCTCCAATCCCGGCATTTACCCGGAATAGAAGTGGAAAACCACGAAAAACCATTTCCAGGCTGGCTGAGGTTAGGAATCGAACCCGCCTCTTCTCAGTTTTGCCTCACGATGCTTAGTGTACCCCTTTCCAGAATTAAATTCCTTGGCCGACCCGAAAATCAAACCCGGGTCTCCGTAAAATACAGTCTTATGTTGTTAACACGTAGACAACACAAGGTCTTTATAATTATAAAACTAGCCTATTTGAATACCAAAAATACTGTGATCATTGATTCATTTGATCATACGTTATGGATTATAATTCTTGCATATATTACACAGCCGCCATCTTGAAATTATTAGGCTGATGATCTTGTAGTTTGTGTGCCAGACGCTTCCCGCATGAAGGAAGGCCTATATTTTTTTTTTTCAAAATTTGCTAGAGATCCGATGTTTAGTTTAGTGGTAACTTGATTTAACCATTGAGTGCATATGCCTTTTATTGTACAGATTTACATAAGCCGGGCCCGTGAGGCCAGTGTGTGGATTATAGAGGTAATACTGGTGTGAGGTCAATATTGTTACGTGCCACCCCCTAGTGGCACTTTTGTTAACTGGATTACGGTGGGGGTACAAAGCACAACACCAATTACTGCTTAAAGAAATAATTAACTTTATTGGGGCCAGAAAATTACACTAATCAGCAAATACAAGCAATTAGGAGCCTTCTCCAGTTTCCTCAAGTCTCTTCCTTATGCGCTCTTGGCCCCTTTCACTTGCAACAGACCACAGAAGTTAATCCTGCCGCTAATGAGCCTAGTGGCCTTGACAGAACTACATGCAACTTCTTTCTAATGTGCGCCTACTACAGTACTTACGGGCACTTGCTGCGCGCTGTTCACCAGCTGGGAGAAACAATGTCACTGGATTTCGACACCACAATATCTGACACTCAGTGAAAGCACACTTACTCAGAACACGACAGTCCCCTGTATGTTCCTCACTTCGCCGCTACACTAGGGGTTTCGCAAGTCACCACACTTCTGTCGCTCAGAATAAACGCTCACACTAGCTCGTAAAACACAACAACAACAACTGCTTCACGAGTCACTCTTATATAGCAGGCCGGTGACTCAATAAATGGTTCTAGATCCATCCAGGGTCTACGGCTTCTCGAGGTTTCCATCGCTGGTCCAGTCACGAATCTTCTGGACTATCCCTTTGTCTGTAGTAGCCCTGTTGCATAAGGCGTGCGCAATACAGGAGGCAGGCCACAGCCCAGCCCCTGGGGCAGTTGTGACTCAAGCGGCGAGCGATGACACAAACTCACAGCCGTAACACCACCCCCTTCCTAAATAGGCTGATCGTCCCGATCAATCATTGGTCCGTCTGTGTCCCTCCGTAGGCTGCCAGGCGATCTCGATGCACGATCTTCATCTTCGCCCTCGGGCTCCGCTGGATCCTGTAGACGACATCGTTGATCCGTTTCACGACTCGGTACGGGCCCTCCCAGGACTTCTGAAGTTTGGTTGACAGGCTTTTCTTCCGTAATGGGTTGAAGAGCCAGACCAGGTCGTCCTCGTGGAATCCGCCGGCATCCGTCAGCTGGTCGTATCGGGTCTTCATTCGGTCGGTCTCGATCCGCAGTTTCCCCCTCGCGAACGCGTGCACGTCCTCCAGTTGGTCGACCAGTTCTTGACAATACTGGCTTACCGGGATCGGATCATTCCCAGGTCGACTGAAGGCAAGATCGACAGGTAGACGGAGCTCCCTCCCAAACATGGCCCGGGCTGGTGTGCACCCGGTGGCTTCATGCACGGCGGCGCGGTAGGCCAGGAGAAATAGTGGAAGATGCTTGTCCCAATCCCTCTGGTGCTCGCTGACGACTATTCGGAGATGGTTCTCGATGGTGCGATTGAATCGCTCTACCATCCCGTCGGACTGAGGGTGTAACGGCGTTGTCCTTGTCTTCCGGATTCCCAGCAGCTGGCATAGGTTCTGGAACACCTGCGACTCGAAGTTCCTCCCTTGGTCGGAGTGCAGCTCCAGGGGTACTCCGTACCGGCTGACGAATTCCTTCACCAGGGTCTCTGCGATCGTCGCGGCTTCTTGGTTAGGGAGCTCATACGCCTCCGGCCATTTGGTGAAATAGTCGCTGACTACCAATAGGTAGCGGTTCCCTGCCTCGTTCAACGGGAATGGCCCAGCAACATCGATGGCCACTCTCTCCATGGGGCCGCCCACGTTGTAGGTCTTCAGTGGACCCCGTTGTCTTCGTCCTGGGCCCTTGCTGGCTGCGCAATCGTGGCACCTCGCGCAGTAGTTCTCCACGTCTGTTCGGCATCCGATCCAGTAGAACCGCTCTCTCGGCTTCTCCAGGGTCTTCTTTATCCCTAGGTGTCCATCAGATGATCCTCCATGAACTTCCTTCAGGACTTCCTCCGTCATAGCCTTTGGAACGACGACTTGTTCCCGAGATGTCTTCCCGTCGGTGCTCTCCCAGGCGCGGCAGATGAGGCCATCCCTTACAATCAGCGAGTCCCACTGCGCCCAGTAGGACTTAAACTTTGGGCTGCAGTCACTCACAATGTTCCACCCGGGTCTGGGGACACAGGCCCCCTTCCATTCGGCTATCAGTCCCAGGTCATTATCTTCTGCTTGTGCCCGCGTGAAAGACTCGCGGCTCCAGCTCCCTTGAAGTTCCACGGTAGTCCTTCGGCACTGTATCCCGGTGTTCTCCTCCCTTCGGGCACAGAAGGTGCAGTCTTCGGGGCACGGTCTTCGTGACAGGGCGTCGGCGTTAGAATGTAGCTGGCCTTTCCTGTGCTGAATCTCAAAGTTGTACTGTTGAAGCCTCTCTAACCACCGCGCGAGTTGACCCTCGGGCTGCTTGAAGTTCAGGAGCCACCGCAGGGATGCATGGTCGGTCCTGATGAGAAATTCTTGCCCGTACAGGTACTTGTGGAAGTGTTCAATGGTCTTCACGATGGCGAGCAGCTCCTTCCTGGTGACGCAGTAGTTCCTTTCTGGCTTTGACAAGGCCTTGCTGAAGTAGGCCACTACTCTCTCCTCGCCGTCCACTACTTGCGACAGGATTCCCCCTATGCCAAAGTCGCTGGCATCGGTATCGACGATGAACCTTGTTCCAGGTCTGGGGTAGGCCAGAATAGGCGCGGTGCACAGAGCCTGCTTGAGTTGCTCGAAGGCACTGTGGCATTCTTCTGTCCACGTGAAGAGTTGGTCCTTCTCAGTCAGTCGATGTAAAGGTTTGGCGATGTCGGAGAATCCTCTCACGAAGCGACGATAATAAGTGCAGAGTCCCAGGAAGCTTCGTAGTTGGGACTTGTCCTTCGGAACTGGCCACTCCCTCACAGCTGCGGTCTTCTCTGGGTCGGTGCGCACCCCTTCCTCGGAGACGATATGCCCAAGGTACTGGACCCGCTTCTGGAAGAGCTGACACTTCTTGGGGCTCAACTTCAGCTGGGCAGCCCGTAGCTTCAACAAGATCTCCTTCAGGTTGCTGTAGTGCTCCTCGAAGCTCCTCCCCAGAACGATGACGTCGTCTAGGTATACCAGGCAGGTCTTCCAGTGTAGTCCCCTCAGAATGGACTCCATTAGCCTTTCGAAGGTTGCAGGGGCGTTGCACAGACCGAATGGCATGACGGTGAACTGCCAGAGCCCGCTGCCCACAGAGAACGCCGTTTTCTCGCGGTCCTTAGGGTGGACCTCCACCTGCCAGTAGCCACTCTTCAAATCCAAGGTGGAGAACCATCTTGATCCTGATATGGTGTCCAGCGTGTCGTCGATCCGGGGTAGAGGGTAGCTGTCCTTTTTCGTGACGTCGTTCACCCGCCTGTAGTCCACGCAGAACCTGGTGGAACCGTCCTTCTTCTTCACTAGCACGACCGGAGAACTCCAAGGACTATGTGATGGCTCGATCACCCCTTCCTCCTTCATCTCTTCTACCATCCGGTCGACTTCGGCTTGCTTGGCGAGCGGGACACGTCGGAATGGGGCCCTAATCGGTGCGCTGTCCCCAACGTCGATTCTGTGCTGGACCAGGCTTGTCCTGCCGAAGTCTTTGCTCCCCACGGAGAAGACGTCCTGGAATTCGCGTAGCAGGTCCTGAAGTTGGCGTGATTGTTCCTCGTCTAAATGGTCCTGGGATCCTTGGTACAGCTTCTGTAGTTCTTCTGGCAGTGTGCGTCTTCTTCGGTTGTCCATCTGCAGGTGTCCGTCTGTCGTATCTGTGATGCGGGCAATCCAGGTAACGGGCTCGCAGACTCCTAGGTTGGTGTCCCGGTGAACCGTAATGTCGTAGTCGTTCAGGTCGGACAGGCGTACGTACGGCCGAGACGTCGTGTTGATGAGAGTCTTGGCAACTAGCAATCCTTTTGTCTGGGTGTCCTCATATTTTGGCTCGATGACAGCCGCCACTCCCTCAGCAGTTCCGTCGACAATTACGGCAGCGCTGACCTCCGTCCTGGCGGGAACGATGACGTCTTCTCTCAGCCTTACTCGTCGTGCGGAGATGGACTCGTGCGCAGGTTGCAAAGCAAGTTCCTCACCTCCGAAGTGCAGAGTGTTGGTACTCAGATCCAAGATGATGTTGTTCTGGTCCAGGAAGTCCAGTCCGATGATCACTTCATTTGATACGTCAGCCACAAGTACTGGATGCTTTATCGCCCGTCGACCAATGACGAACTCCAGTGATGCTTCGCCATGTACCGGTGCGGTCTCTCCGGTCGCGGTTATTAGCTGGAGGTTCCTTTGTGTGGGTTGAACTCTCCACTTCGGGATCACGGTGGGACTGACGATGGTCCTCGATGCTCCCGTGTCGATTAGCATGGGCCAGCTCTCTCCGTTGACGACTCCGTCGACCATCAGGCTGCTATTATCCCTCCGTAACTGCGTCACACGAACTTGGACTGCCGGGGCTTGACGACTGTCACAAGCCAACCTTTGCCCCCCTAGGCTGGCTGATACTTGCTTTCCTGGGCCGCGCGGTTTCCCTACGACTGACTGTCCCGATGAAAACCCTTGGCGGCGGCGATCACCGCAGTCCTTGCTCAGGTGGCCTCTCTTACGGCAGGTCCAGCAGGTCGGTAGTCCTCTTCCGGGCCGCCTCTCCGGATGTCCTTCGGCTAGGTTTTTGTTGGTGGTACTGCGATTCTTGAAGAAACGGCTTAGCGCCTCCATCAATTCGTCGGCCAGGGGCTTGGTCTCGTTGGTTTTTACTGGTTCGTCGACGTCCACTTGACGCACCCGCGCGTGCATTCTGGATGCCTGTTTTGCCGTCTCGAACTCAAGTGCGTGGCTCAGCGCATCTGCCAGGGTCTTATTGCGCGCGAGACGCAGCGCCTGTTGAGTGTCCGAGTCCCGTAGCCCGTCGGTGAAAGTCTGCGTCGCTATCTGCTCCAGAAAGTCGGCCGGCGCTGTTGGGTAGGCGAGCCTTACGAGGCGTGCGATGTCCATCTCGAACTCCTGCAGGGTTTCCGCGTTCTTCTGTACCCGGGTCCAGTGGCGAAGCGTGACATTTTGTGTAGAGTAGGCTGAAGTTGAATGAATTCCGAAAATAACAAACGTGCTAACTCACGGCGTTCTTAAGTTAACAGGCGGGAACACTGCCGGCGGGGCTGTGACGTCATGGGTCTTACTCCAGACAGCTCAAGAGGCTCAGCCTTGTTGGCGCGCTGTGATGTATTCATTATTTCCATGTTTCGAGAGTGACATTTTACAATATATTGCTTTTCCTGTTGTCCAGTGACAAGTGCTAAATATACCCGTGCCACACGTGATATATTTTAAATGCATATACAATGCCACGAAAATGCTGTGTACCAGGATGTAGGAGTAATTTTCAGGTTCGTGGAGTTGAAACCACCTTCGTGAACTGTTTCTCTTTCCCCCAAGGAAGTAAACCTGAGAAATAGATGGTTGAGAAGCATCCCGAGGAAGGACTGGACACCTTTGGAGAACAGTGTTGTGTGTATTAAACATTTTCAACTGGTCTGCATTATTTTACTGAATGAATAATGGGACTCTAATGGACAGAAACAAGTGTATATATACGATCATCCTAAGCTAGTTAAAGGCTCTTGTCCTACTATTTTTGAAGTTTTTCCGAAATACTTGACAAATGAAAGTGAAATTAAGCGGAAACATCCAGAAGAGAGGAGAAGAGAAATCGAAGTGAGGAAGAAACAGCTCAAGAAAGTGCTGTTGCTGCTGCAGAATGGGACGATGTTCTGATCAGTTTCGAGAGTTTGTGCAATTCTCTGGAGAAACGATTAGCAGATAATAGCACTTAAGGGAAAGGGGACTCAGCTAATAATTTCAATATTTTTGACGATAGATTAGTTATATATAGAATCAATTTTGAGTCTACGGCTTTTGATTTTTATATTAATGTAGATAATCATTTACTTGTTTCGGCTTTATTTAACAATTTGCAATTGTCTTCTTCAGAACTTGCTTCATTGTTGGGAATTGAAACAGCTGCGAAGAGTTGGAGAACACTGTTCAGTTTGTTACAGTATCTTACTGAGAAGACATTCCAAACCAGCTTGGAAAATTACGTGGTCAATGTCTTAAAATTCTGGATGTCATACAAGAAACTTTATGGATAGTGAAGAAGAGGAAATTTCTCAGCAAGTTAATTTTTTATCCGAGCAATTCTCTCTTATATTTAAGAACAAAAAAAGATATTCTCCCAACATGATACTTTGCTCTTACATATTGTACATGCAATCCGCGAAGTGTTATGATACTATCAGGCAGAACAAATTTCTATCCCTTCCTCATTCTAAACATTTACAAAGATTGACTTCTTCCCTTAATGAGCTCCTGGTAATTTTAACGAAAACGTTCATTTCTTGGAAAAAAAATGCCACTGTAAAGTGTGATGATAAGTGGGTGCAACATTATGAAATATATGTTAAAGAAGAAATTTCCTGTTTGTTAAAGTACATAAACAGATATAGATATTCTCACTTAAATATATTCAACTAATTATTGTGTTCTGTAGAAGACACAAAAACCGCCAACTTGTAGTGCAATCAAACATTAGTTTCCAGCATGCTCTTTTTGTATACAGCTCTGGGCTGATTTGTATCGCAGTCACTTGCTTTAATGGCCCGTGGTGACAGCGGAAAACGTCTCACACAATTCATCGATCACTAAGGAAGTACTGTGGTGAAATTCGGAAGTCCATCCCAATTTCTTCTGTAAACAAAACCGATTTAATTACATGAATGCATCTCTCTGCCGTATGACTAGCCTGCTGTCTGCCGGCCAGCAGAGACCCCTGACGTCACTCACCGGTGGAAGAGTGGGGGTACCGCTCCCGCCTGTAACTTAAGAACGCCATGGCTAACTCCTCAAAATGCACAGCTTAAGTCTACTGGAAAGGCTGTGTCCCCACCCCCAGTGTCCCTTAACTCATCAGAGGTCAGGCCTTTTTTTTTGCTTTAATGGGGCACACAGAGTTACTCATACCATGTATGGAAAAAATTAAAATAGAACAATTATCTCAACTAAATTGTATTCTTCACTTACACAGTCATAATAGAGCAGATGTGTTATTTCAAATAATTAAATCTAATTCGACAAGGAGCATCAGTAAGTTAATACATTATCACTCACCATTAAATTCTTTTGTAGATAAGTTCGATCCTTCTGTCCTTTTTCTGGGCGTAGACGTCGATAACTCGAGAAATGAATTCTTGACGTTTGGAAGAAGATTTAACAGTTCTCTTCTCTATAGCCAAAATTGCCAAATTTGATAGTCTATCGTTCGTCAATGTGTTGCGGAGGTACGTTTTAACACGTTTCAATGTACTCATGCTTCTTTCGCATGAAGCAGTGGTCGCCGGAACTGCAAGTACCAAGGAAAGTAGCTTCACGCACTCGGGGAGCACATTTTTTAATCCATTGTGTATAATGTATTTGAATAAATCCCTAGGCGATAGGTGTTTATCCTCACTACTATAAACGAACATAAGTTCTCCTGTCAGTTTTTCATGATCGAAGAATGGATACACTTTAAACAATTTTTCGAGAATAAATGTCGGGAAATTATTTGGCCTACTGTAATACAAAAATTTTTCCTGATCGACCAATTCCGTAAAATCTAGCTTCTGAAAGTCCTGGAATCTGGTTTCCATATTCACTACTATAGTGTCAACTATTTCAAACGCAAGTCTTCAATTTCTGTGATCCTGCTTCATTTAGAGTAGTTTTAAGTTCACCTGCTGAATTTAGTAGAGAGTTAGCTTTCTCTATGCAGTCAAGAACTACTTCTTCACATCTTAGTTTGTCAACCGCCTTGGTGCAATTTTCAATTTCGTACTTGCAACGTCTTATATCTACGGTTTTGCTTTGCAGGATGTCGAACAATACACCCGTATGCTGAAAAATCAAATTATAAAGCTGCAGCAAAAAAAGAAACGTCAGATCATTCAATATATTGCAGAGTCCAATTGCCTGATGTAAGGAATTATCATCCCATCCATCATTGTCTATAATATCATGAAATGCGGCTTTTAGTTCCGCATAGAGAAGGATAATTGTTGCAACAGCGCGCGAATGAAAGTTCCATCTTGTTTCACATGAGCTTGGCAATTTGAAACCCCTTGCTCTAAGAAGATCGCTTCTTTTACTAGAACGGCTAAAGAAAGTATGGAATCCTGCGAGGTTTGCTACAAAAATCTTAACTTGCGTAATTGTTTTACAAGCATAAAGCAGAACCAAATTTAATTGATGCGCGTAGCAATGGATGAAGAGGGCATGAGGATATTCTTGTTTTACAATACAGTGAACACCAGCATTTTTACCTGCCATTGCACTGCATCCATCGTACGTTTGGGATATTAATTTCCCTTTCGAGATCTTCCAGGTTTTGAGGACGTCAAGCAAAACAGCGGCTATACCTTGAGCACTTCGGTCTTTTGAAACGTCATAAAATCCGACGAATCTCTCTTCAATTTCTCCCGATTCGTTATTGGCATAACGGAAAATAACGCTCAATTGACTTGTAGTTGAGACATCCGTGGTTTCATCAGCCTGTATAGAGATAAACGGACTATTTTCAAGTTCACTAAAAATCTGTTCTTTAACTACTTCCGTAATGCATTCGAGTAGTTCATTTTGTGTGTCAGAGGAAGTGCCTTTATATACCCCATCGGATAATAAATGATCTTTCATATACGGTTCTTCCTCTGCCAAGAAATCCAATAATTCTAAATAATTGCCTTTGTTTAAAGACGTCTCAGATTCATCGTGACCTCTGAGAGCTAACTCTTGCCGCGCCAGGAAACAGAGAGTTGAAATCAGTCTTTTCATTATATTCCTATTTCGCTCGACTTTTTCATTGTGTTTCAAAGCTGCAAGACGCATCGCCTCAGAAAGTGCATGGTCAATTCTAGCGGTACCTAAATGATTATATTTAACAGCTGCTGTGATGTGTGAAATTGAACACTCATGTTTTTTTGCCTTAGAAAGAAAATTTTTAAGACTTTCCTCACCAACCCCTCTTTTACCCCATTCTAAATTGTCTTTAGCAAAAAGCACACAATAAAAACAAAATAATCTATTTCGGGTAGCACTACCACTCAACCATGGTTTCGACTCGTACCATTGTCTCTGAAACCGTCTTACAAACTTTCCATCGGTTTTCTGAAGTGACAAGCTTGGCGTGGGCTTCCGTTTTTTCACCTGGATTTTTTCCTCTAAAGAGAGCTGAGAAAAAAATGTTGGGTTTTCAATAAGAAAATTCAATGGATCTTGAGTTGTATTGAATGCATCCATTGAAACGCATGTGCCGTGTAGATTAGCGTAGTGATGCCTACTATTTGTTTTCAATTACACTGTAACACAAACACACCACACAGTAAGATACAAATAGATTAATAGAAACACACTTCACTGCACTTACATTTCACACTGGCAATAGGCTACACAGATTCGTATCATTCTCCCTGTAACCAGGACTGCCAACATGTCGAAAGAGCACATTTAAAACCAAATATCATTCTGCAAGTTAAGTTATGTATTTTAAAGTAAAACATAATGAGATTTATCTTAAATTCATTTTTTTGCGTTTGTCTGGGTCCTGTTCTGATTTATGTCCATGTTCAATAATTTTTCATGTCAGAAAATTATGCCATCTTGCATTTAATGTCGTTGACAACACTGGAACCAGTATCATTCATTATACGTGCATTATACTGTGCTGTCTTAGTTCTGCCAAACACCCCTAGATTGCAGCAGTTACTTACAACCAGCGTTGTGGGATTTCTCCCTCCAGGTCCTTGGGCAAGCCTTAACGCACACGTTTAAAAGATACACCCCCCTCTTTACCCCGCCACTTAAGTAGTTGCTACTGCGTCTGCGCGCGCCAGGCTGAGTTGAGGTGAATAGCGATTCGTTGATTTGGTTGTGAGCAAACACAGCGCTAGACAGCGCGAGTTCAAATATATAATATTTGAAATATCAATCGAAAAGCACCAATAACAGCGGAAGAAAACTAATTTAAGTATTTTTACGGATAGGCTGAGCCTCAGCGCCCTAATGGGCGCCTCGCCCCTGCCCGGGTCCGGAGCTGCATCTGGTAAGCCTGCTGAAGATGGCTATCTCCATATCGGGACTCCATATGGGCGATCAGTGCAGCGTAGTCCTGGGAACCAGTCGGGATGGCCTGAAGGACGTTAAGGGCGTCGCCTCTCAGCGCTACAATGAGAGCTGTAGCCTTTTCTGTGTTGTTCCAGTTATTTATGGAACAGGCCGCCTCGAACTGACGTAAGTAGGTGCTCCACGGGACCTTTCCGTCGAAGGTTGGGGGCGTCACTCTGCTATGTCCCGTTCCTGATATTCCCGGTGTAACGGTGGGCGGGCGTTGGCGCAGCTCGGCAACTTCCTCTTGTAGGGCTTTGAATCTATCTTCCATCCCTGTCGGCGGGAGTCGGCGCAGCTCAGCAAATTCCTTTTGTAGAGCGTTGAATCTCTCTTCCACCCCCATCAGCGGTCGTTGGCACAGCTCGGCAACTTCCACTTGCAAGGCGTTGAATTTCTCCTCCACCCCCATCAGCGGGCGTTGGCGCAGCTCGGCAACTTCCACTTGCAAGGTGTTGAACTTCTCCTCCACTGCCGCGACTTCCTCACGTAGGCCCTGTTCTAATTTCCTTTGGCTCTCCTCTAATTTCGTCAGCAGACACTCTTCCAGATTTTTCTGGCCATCCAGAAATTTGGCGGTTAGGTCCTCTGCTAACTTATTCTGGCTGTCTTCCATCTGCTTCAGGTCCTCCGCTAACTTATTTTGGCCTTCTTCTAATTTGGAAGTTAGGTCCTCTGCTAACTTATTTTGGCTGTCCTTCAGGTCCTCTGCTAACTTCTTCTGGCCATCCTCCATCTTCTTCTGGCCATCCTCCATCTTCTTCTGGCCGTCTTCCATTCTGGCAGTTAGGTCCTTGGTTAAATTCTTCTGGCCGTCTTCCATTTTGGCAGTTAGGTCCTTGGTTAAATTCTTCTGGCCGTCTTCTATGCCATTTAACTTTTCTAGCAATGCTGCCAATTGCGCCTCCATTTTAGTTGTTTGCCTTGTAAAGGGCATGCACTCACAGGAAAATTAGAGAAAATGACCTGCTCGGGTTTTGAAACCAGGACCGTCAGGTGTTGTGCTTGAGTTCGTAATCCGGCTTCTGACACCAGTTGTTACGTGCCACCCCCTAGTGGCACTTTTGTTAACTGGATTACGGTGGGGGTACAAAGCACAACACCAATTACTGCTTAAAGAAATAATTAACTTTATTGGGGCCAGAAAATTACACTAATCAGCAAATACAAGCAATTAGGAGCCTTCTCCAGTTTCCTCAAGTCTCTTCCTTATGCGCTCTTGGCCCCTTTCACTTGCAACAGACCACAGAAGTTAATCCTGCCGCTAATGAGCCTAGTGGCCTTGACAGAACTACATGCAACTTCTTTCTAATGTGCGCCTACTACAGTACTTACGGGCACTTGCTGCGCGCTGTTCACCAGCTGGGAGAAACAATGTCACTGGATTTCGACACCACAATATCTGACACTCAGTGAAAGCACACTTACTCAGAACACGACAGTCCCCTGTATGTTCCTCACTTCGCCGCTACACTAGGGGTTTCGCAAGTCACCACACTTCTGTCGCTCAGAATAAACGCTCACACTAGCTCGTAAAACACAACAACAACAACTGCTTCACGAGTCACTCTTATATAGCAGGCCGGTGACTCAATAAATGGTTCTAGATCCATCCAGGGTCTACGGCTTCTCGAGGTTTCCATCGCTGGTCCAGTCACGAATCTTCTGGACTATCCCTTTGTCTGTAGTAGCCCTGTTGCATAAGGCGTGCGCAATACAGGAGGCAGGCCACAGCCCAGCCCCTGGGGCAGTTGTGACTCAAGCGGCGAGCGATGACACAAACTCACAGCCGTAACAATATAAATAATAGGCCTACGAATGAAAGGTGAATATTTCACTACGTTCATTTAGGTTCGAGAAGCCTCCGTGGCTTAGGCGGCAGCACGCCGGCCTCTCACCGCTGGATCCGTGGTTCAAATCCCGGTCACTCCATGTGAGATCTGTGCTGGACAAAACGGAGGCAGACAGGTTTTTCTCCGGGTACTCCGGTTTTCCCTGTCACGATTTCATTCCAGCAACACTCTCCACTATCATTTCATTTCATCTGTCATTCATTTAATCATTGCCCCAGAGGAGTGCGTCAGGCCTCGACAGCCGGCACAGTTCATATCCTCGTCGCTAGATGGGGGCTTCATTCATTCCATTCCTGACCCGGTCGGAGACTGGAAGCAGGCTGTGGATTTTCATTTTCATTTAGGTTCGAAATTGGAAATTTAATATCTAAATGAGGAAATAATTGAATTAAAACTAGAGCCCTGTGCGGATAAACAAAACGTTATCCGCATCCGCCCCTCATCCGCACGACTTTTATCCGCATCCGCCCCTCATCCGCACGACTGTCATCCGCATCCATCCCACATTCGCTCTTCGCTTTATTTAATCTAATTTTTAATTAGACAAAGCATAGCCTACATTATGAAAACTATAGGCTACATTTAGACATTTGAGGAGAAAGTCGTTCTTCTACTGTAGGCTATGTATGCCATGTGTTATGTTTAAAATGAATGTTATACAGACAGAGTTGCAACCCTTTTCAGTTCGGAGTGTTAATTATGCTTAATGACATAATTTGAATGAGATTAGCTTAAGTTTGTCATGAAAAAAAGAACATAACTGAAAACATGACACGACATCCAGGTCCTAGTCCGCAGCTTATCCGCTATCCGCACAGTCATGCAAACTATATCCACATGGCGAAAATGTTTGTGGAAACCACGCAAAACCATTTCTAGGATAGCTTAGGTGGGAATTGAAACGGGATTCTTATTAGTTCTCCTCACGAGGCTGAGTTTACCTAGTTCCAGCCCTCAGACCTCCAAAACAAAATTGTCGGAAAATTGTCAGGAAACGTAGTTAGGTCGCTGTTGATTCTTTTAGGGCCTTTGCGACATCGTGGTCGTGTAGCCTCGTGTACTTGGGGGTGAGTGTAGAATATTTCTGATAATCTGAGTCACAGTGTGTATATTTGTGATTGAAGTAGGACTTGGGTAGGAGGCGGCCGTGACGTTGGTTAGGTATGCTTACCATCCCGGTATTTGCCTGGAGTAGAAGTGGAAAACCACGAAAATCCATTTCCAGGATGGCTGAGGTAGGAATCGAACCCATTTGGCCAGTGTAGATCTTATAAGTTTCGCAAAAGTCAAAGAAAGTAGGCTTGTAGAAAGAATCTGCCAGATGACAGAGGGAATAAAACTTTCCAACTGGCTCAGGGCAACATATTTCATTAAAAATCAAGGTGGGCTTAGATGTCCGGTGATGAGCACAATATCTGAGTGCCTCGTTCTGGGAAGGGCCCCTGGAATGTTCAAATACTATCAAATCAAAATAATCTTTGTTAATCTGACCAGCATGGCAAAGTTTCGTAATGTTCCTTTGTTTCACACAGGGGAAAAAACCCGTCCGGTGTTTTTTTTTCTAATGTCCAAATCAGGTCACGCGCTTCACCTCAGACCTGACAGATGTATTAACATGACATAAAGAGACAGGAGGTAACAGCTGGACGCGGCCTACGAAATTCTCTAGAATTCTCTTGCTCTTCCTCATCTCAATGAGGTAAAAGATGTATTAGTACGCCATACAGTAGTAGGAGGTCTTCCTGCCAGCAATCATGGCTCCGTACTATACTAACTTATGACGGGAAACATTAAATTCTATTGAATCTAGAGACTTCGGTGGCGTAGTTGGTAGCATGCTGAGCTTCTATGCACAAGATCACGGGTTCAAACCCGGCTGATGTCGACAGATTTTTTAAGAGCGTTAAAAATCTTTTAGTAACCTATGCCTTCCTTTGGAGGGGAAGTAAAGCCGGCGGTCCCATGTCATAGATTTATGGCATGTAAAAGATCCTTCCACTAACTAAACTTGTTTGAAGCTTAATTTCTAGGTTAGATTTCGTTAAAACGCTTTATTAAAGTTTCAACGTTCTCCACTCGGTGTCAGTGACATCTGGTAGCCAAAGTTGGAACTACTTGAAATTGAACGGAACTTGTAGCTCACCCTATGGGTGTCTGCTTAAAGCAGCTACAGCCTCTGGCAGGCCGAACATGTCCTCGGACTCTCCCGGCACTAAAAGCCATACGCTAAATAAATTAATTTCCTTATAAGAATAATATTAATAATAATACCGGTAATAATAATAATAATAATAATAATAACAATAATGATAAGTCTAGTAGTCTAATAATCATCATAGACTAGACTATATATCATTTCAGTAGTATAGATCCCTCCTGCGGCGCTCACAAGTGACCGATCGTGACAAATGGGCATTCAAATGAAAGAGAATAGACATTAGCAGTGACGAATTGCAGTCTAATTTCATAATACCTATAGTTTCTATAAAAAATTACTTTAAAATGTACAAAGTGTGCGATTTGCAGATGCTGTTGCTGTAGGAAAATACGCTCCATAATTGCTGTCCACTTCATATTTTGGCCGCTGTGATGCCTGTTTCATGTCATTTTAATATGCTGAGGTCTTTCCTCTATCATTCTGCAGAAACAGTAGACTAAATCAAAGGAATGAGTAGGCTAGGCTACTCAAATCGTATAATTTCTTAAATATCGAATAACCGGTGAGTGTTTTGATGATCCAATTTTCAGTGATTGCCTTCTTAAGTTAGGGAACGTAGAACTTGGAATTCTAACTGGAATGTAAATAGTGTTCTATAATCATTTGGTTGAAATGAAAACATAACAACCTTTCACCTTAAGACTCTCATTATAAACCTATTGGGGAAAGTGTGGTTTATAAACGTGCCAGATTTCTTGTACGGATCCGCTAGTCATCATATATATTATTTCAGTAGTATAGATCCCTCCTGCGGCGTTCGCAAGCGACCGATCGTGAAAAATGAGCATTCAAATGAAAGAGAATATACATTACCAGTGACACAGTGCACTCTAATTTCATAAATATCTATAATTCGTTAAAAATTGACTTAAAAAAACTGCACGAAGTGAGCGATTTGCAGATACTGTTGCTGCAGAAAGATACGCTCCATAATTGCTGTCCACTTCACATTTTGGCCGTGTGACACCTGTTTCATGTCATTTTAACATTCTGAGGTCTTTCCTTTATCATTTTGCATGGATTTCAGAAACAGTAATTTAAAGGAATGAGAAGGCCTACTCAAATCGTATAATTTCATAAATATCGAATAACCGGTGAGTGTTACGGCTAAGCTGTCAATCAATGGACGGAGCATACAAAATGACTTAGGGGAGACGAATTTCATTCTAATTTCATAAATATCAATTTTTGTAAGAAGTGTGCGATTTGCAAATACTGTTGCTGTAGGAAAATACGCGACATAATTGCTGTTCAGTTAGCATTTTGGCCGTAGGAACCCCTGAAACGTAAAAGTGTCCTATAAGCATTTGGTTCAAATAAAAACCTAACAACCTTTCTCCTTTAGTCTCTTATTATAAACCTATTGGGGGAAGTGTAGTTTATGAAGATGCGAGATTTCTCGCACGGGCCCGCTAGTAAGTTATATATTATTTCAGTAGTAGCCTATAGATCCCTCCGGTAGCGCTCACAAGCGACCGATCGTGACAGATAAGCTTTCAAATGAAAGAGAATAGACCTATACATTACCAGTGACGCATTGCACTCTAATTTCATAAATATGTATAATTTCTTTAAAAAATTACTTCAAAAAAACTGTAGGCCTACCAAGTGTGCGATTTGCAGATACTGTTGCTGAAGGAAGATACGCTCCATAATATTGGTGCCCACTTCACATTTTGGCCGCTGTGACGCATGTTTCTTGTCATTTTAACATTCTGAGGTCTTTTCTTTATCATTTTGCATGGATTTCAGGAACAGTAAATCAAAGGAATGTGTAGGCTTACTCAAATCGTATAATTTCATAAATTAGCAGTGACGAATTGCATTCTAATTTCATACCGTAAATATCAATTTTTGTAACAAGTGTGCGATTTGCAAATACTGATGCTCGAACATGCTGCAATTATGAGTTGTCGTCTAAACCGTTAAAACTATTAAACGTTAATCATTTTATAGGTTTTTCTTCTGCATTCTAATTTCATAAAATAACATCGATCATTTCGCATGGTTTTCAGAAACAGTAAATCAATGGATTGAGTACTCTAATCGTATAACCGGTGAGTGTTACTGCTAGCTTTCAGTCAATGGACTCAGCACACACATGATTTAAACTCATTCGTCTAAACAATGGATTTATGGAATTGCAGGTTTGTTAATATGCCGCGATACAGGTCTTTCTTTCTTCTGCATTCTAATTTTATAAATAGGCCTATCGATATTTTGTAAGAAGTGTGCTATTTGCAAATACTGTTGCTGTAACATGCTGCAATTAGCCTAGGGGTTGTCGTCTAAAACCTTAAAACTGTTGAACGTTAATTCTCTTCCAGTTTTTCTTCTATCATTTCGCATGGTTTTCAGAAACTGTAAATTCATGGATTGAGTAGGCCTACTCTACTCGTAGAGTGTTACGGTGTTACGTCGTCTAACACCTTAGAACTATTAGACTAAACGTTAATTCTTTTACAAGTTTTTCTTCTATCATTTCCCTTGGTTTTCAGAATCAGTAAATCAATGGTTTGGGTACTCAAATCGTATAACCGGCGAGTGTTACTGCTAAGCTTTCAATCAATGGACTCAGCACACACATGTTTTAACTAATTCGTCTAAACAATGGATTTATTAAATTCCAGGTTTATTAATATGCCGCGATACAGGTTTTTCTTCTGCATTCAAAAGTCAGCCCCTGGCACTATACAGGCCATGAAGGGCCTAGGCCGACCAAGCGACCACTGCCCAGCCATTTGGCTGGGTGACGCGTGATCAGCGCATCGGGTCCCCTCGGCCGTTAATCTTGGTTTTCGTGATCGGGGCGCTGCCTCACTGTCAGACAGCTACTCAATTGTCCTCACGAGGCTGAGTGCACCCCGTTCCAATCCTCACGTCAGTTTTAAAATCCCTGACGGAGCCGGGATCCAACCCGGGGCCTCCGGGAGAGAGGCAGGTGCGCTACTCCAACACCACGGGGCCATTCTAATTTCATAAATATTGTTTTTTATAAGAAGTGTGCTATTTGCTAATACAGTTGATGTAACTTGCTGCAATTATGAGTTGTCGTCTACAGTAAAGCCTTAAAACTAAACAAAGTTAATTCTCTTACAGGCTTTTCTTTTAATCATAACAACCGTTCTCCTTAAGTCTCTCATTATAAACCTATTGGGGAAAGTGTGGTTTATGAACATGCGAGATTTCTAGCACAGGTCCGCTAGTAATTTACAAAATTCGCGGTAATATGAACATATTGTAGGATATTTTGCAAACGATTCGTTCTTCCTACAAATGATTCATTTTAATCACTGAAAAACTATATTCTATTCGCAATACTACAGATTATATTATTCGCCATTTTGTAGCGTTACTCAAGAATGTCGTTCAGAGAGCAGCACTGATGTGAGAGCCTCCTACATTACATTATCTCCTGGTAGCCAACATTCGCATGTTGCAGCAGAACGCAAGCAAGGAGCGAGGTTTTGCGGATTGTGGTCTTATAGTCCCGTGTTTTATGTGTGTTGTTGAATCTGTTTGATAAACTGGCCGTGGCGGCTGAGAGCTCTAAACGCGCTACCTCGTGCCTCGCTGGCATCGGGAGAGCGTGGGTTCGAATCCCACCTCGGCCGTCCTGAAAATGATCTTCGTAGTTTCCCATTTTCAACACCAGGCAAATACCGGGACTGTTCCTTTCAAAAGGTCCACGGCCGATTTCCTTCCAATATCCCTTCCCTGACCCGTCCTGTAAGGAAAGTAGCCTACATGGCCATTGGCTGCATTAATAAAATTATTATTAATCTGTATGATAGTTAACCCGTGTCATTGTGAACGCTGTTCTAGTGCGAGTATTTTGTAACTGGGGCTAGAATTTGGGTGAGAGACGTCCGTGATCTTAATTGCCTGAAGTAGACGTGGGAAAACCACGCAAAACCATTTCTAGGTTAGCTTAGGTGGGAATCGAAACGGGATTCTTATTAGTTCTCCCTCACGAGGCTGACTTTACCTAGTTCCAGCCCTCTAAAACAAAATCTTGTAGGAAATTATTGCTGTTGAATTTTTGGAAATATAATATCAAAATGAGGAATTAATTGAATCAAATTTACAAAAGTGTGCTTAAAACACCATCACACAGCACGAAACCATGACGTCCTCACATGAAGTACTAAATTAACAAACTATGTTTTTTGCCAAGTTTTCTGTCAATATTCACACATCATATAGGTAGCCTATATCATAAAATGAAAAAGTAACTGAATGATATTAAAACATGAAACGGCTTATGTAAATGTGTGGTAAATTACAATGAAGCTACATTGTTACTCAACTATAAGCAATAAGGGTTGATTGATTCTATTGCTGAATTGGGAATTTCACACTAGAGGTCCGAACACTTTTACCATAAATGATTATGCACACAAAGGTTAAAGCTTTTAACATTTTGGTGGCCGCCATTTTGATTTGGGCAAGATGGCGATGATGTAAAACATGCAATTGCTAGAAAATAAAAATAACTGTACCAAATTTGGACACGAAAAATTTGGCCACTGTTAAGTTTACTTTCATTTTTCGCAAAGGTCGAAAGTAGGCTTGTAGAACGAATCTGCCAGATGACTGAGGGAATAAAACTTTCCAACTGGCTCAGGACAGCATTTTTCAGAAAAATCAAGGGGTGATGAGCACAATTAGGCCTACCTCGTTCTTGGACGCCCCCTGGAATGTTCAAATACTAACAAATCAACAAAATCTATGTTTATCTGACCTGCATGGCAAAGTTTCGCGCTGTTCCTTTGTTTCACGGGCAAAAAAAAAAGAAACGTCCGTCCGCTGTGATGTCCATATCGGTTCACTTGCACTTGCTTCACCTCAGACCTGACCGAGTTATTAACATAACATAAGAGACAGGAGGTAACAGCTGGACGCGGCCTACGAAATTCCCTACAGAATTCTCTTGCTCTTCATCGTCTCAATCACGTAAAAGAGGTATTAGTACGCCATACAGTAGTAGGAGGTCTTCCTGCCTGCAATCATGGCTCCGTACACTAATATGACTAGAAACATTAAATTAAATTGAATCTAACGGCTTCGGTGGCGTTAGTGGTAGCATGCTGAGCTTCTATGGGCAGGATCGGGGGTTCGAAGGCGTCGAATTTTTTAAGAGCGTTAAAAGTCCCTCAGTATGACTTTCTTCGGAGGGGAAGTAAAGCCGGTGGTCCCATGTCATAGATTTATGGCCTTCCACTAACTTCACCTGTGGAAGCTAAAATTTGATGGTTAGTTTGATAACGCTATATTAATTCCAACGTTCGTCGCCATATTCATTGGCATATATAATGACGTTCTGTTCCTAAATATGTAACGTGTACTTCCGCGTCACACAATACTTCGACGTTGACTGTACTGTCTGCAAGTCAGTGTCGGCACGTACTCAAGTCTGGAATTCCATTACATCAGATCGGTGGTGACAAATGTGAAGCGATAGGGTGAGAGAGTGACTGTGTACAGGCTCACCGGCAGGCTTCAAGGTCAAGGGCAATCGTCTAAATCAAACGTCCGGCCTATACCTTGGTGTCGTCGACGGTAGCATTTGGTAGCAAAAGTAGGAACTTCTTGAAAAATGCATCGTCTGCATTCCTTCTACCTTCAACTTCTTACTGCGCTTTCGTTATTTTTGACTTACAGTTTCAGAAGTAGCCCAGTTTGTGGTCCTTTCAGCCCCGTGTACTCGGGTTTGTGTAGATATTGTCTGTGTCATTGCGTGTCTGTATAAAAGTATATTTATTGAACTGAGTATTGGGAAGATTGTGGCCTTGGCCTTAACTTAGGAAGCATCCCAGCATTCTCCTTTGGTAGAAATGGAAACCCCAGAAAATCCCAGCATTGGTAGAAATGGAAACCCCAGAAAATCACATCTAGGATGGCTGAGGTTGGAATCGAACTCTTCTCTTGTCGGTTTGCCTCCGGAGGCAAACCAGATTTAAATTTCTTGGCATAGCCGAGAAACGAACCAGGACCTCTAGGGTGACAGCCACGAATGCTAATCACTACACCACGAAGTAGGCCTATATTTCTGACAAATTACTTGATATATTTTTTAAAAATTTAATTCAATTTAGTAGCCCAGATTCTTGTTTTTTAAAGGTAAAAGAATCTTCAATTTGCCCTGGTCTTGAAAATGTGGTTTCTCAGCGAAACGCATGCGCATGCGCATGCAATAGTCTACAGGACAAATTTAAGGGGACTGTGCGATAACATGCAAGCACGCACGCACGCACGCACGCACGCACGCACAGAAGAATGATTGATGGCGCCGTCCTACAAGACTCCACGAACTGATTAGGAGAGCAGAACGTGTTAGGAGGTTATGCAAGCCCTCCCGCGCTGCTGAGTGAACGGCGTGCTCAGGAACTATTACAAAATGGCTGCATGAGGCTGCTATTTGGGATCGATTTCTGGGGCGAAGTCGCGGCTCAAAAAGCATATTTCGTATCTAATGTTGACTGTCTACTTTGGCTGCAACTTCTTTTGTTCTGTTTTTCACGTTTGGAGGAGAGGAATTTTGTTTAACAGCTCATTGAAAACTCACATGACTTACTGTCCTTGCAGTCTACTAAGTTTATAATTATTGTTGTTGATATATCATTTTGAGGTGCTTGGGATATCTTGGTCATCAACCCCGTGTACTTGAGTGAGTGTTAGATTTGTCTGTTAACCTGTGTTTCTGCGGTGACTTATTAGTGTATGTGTAATTGTATTTATTAGGTTCAGGGGCTGAGAAAGGTCACAAGAACTACTTACGATCTACTGTGATGTTGTTAAATTATTTTTAGGGACTTGGAACGTCTTGAACATTAGCCCCGTGTACTTGTGTAAGTGTTTAATAATAACAGGCCTAACAATAATAGGCCTAATAGACTAATAATAATGTCTACCCCTTATTATTCCCGTTGTCAACGGGGTTGGGGATGTGATGCCATGAAAGGCTATCTGGCAGATGGCTTTTATGGTCTGATGCCCTTCCTGGCGCCAACCTCGCGAGAGAAGTTGATGAGAGATGAAATAAACGATGAATGAAAATGAGCAAGGCTGTGGAAAGAAGCGACCATGTTTTATAAGAAGGTACCATTTGCCTGGAGTTGAAAATGGCGAAACCATGGAAAACCATTTCAAGGACGGTCGACGGTTGGGCACGAACACCACGTCTACCAAGTCCTCAGATAGGTTGGCCCAATGGCCTGGCGCTGTGCGTGAAGGAGCGTAGCTCCCGCTGTCGGTAATAATAATAATAAGAAGAAGAAGAAGAAGAATTACTCTAAATAAAAATCTGCACCAGACCTCTCAGGAAGCCAAATGACCTCCTGAGAAGCCTGGTGCATATTTTTAGAGTTGACACCCGTATGGCATTAGTAGCCTATGCACATGTGTGTCGTAACTCATCGATTTGGCCTCAGAAAACCGTAGCCTACCTAGGGTACCGTGTGGACAAATCGGCGCCACCCTTAGCCGCATTTCCTTGAGTTTAAATCATGGGGCGTTACTTATCATATCAAGTTATTCTTACGAAACTGAGTGCACCCGTTCCAGCCCCCACACCAGACATTAGCCTGGTGCATTCGACAATCGAACCCGGATCCTCCCAGGTTATTTATTTAATCGTGTCAGAAGCAACATCAGTCTCAAGAAAAAGTACATCATAGGCTACATGGTATTTAGCCTAGCTGGTACTATATACAATCTCATCAAAACAGTCAGTTTAACTATAGCCTATACTACTATATGTTACTATGTGACCAGTATTTTGCCACATCACGTGCTTCAGGTGTTGCCTCCATCAAGTCCTTCATCGCGCACTTAGCAGGAGATAATCTGCGTACAAGAAGGTGATCCATGGTTTGTTCTTCCCCGCACTCGCATATGGTGGTGTCGGAAGTGTATCCCCATTTCTTCAAATCACCTTGGACCTACCTACCCCACTTCGCAACCTGTTCAGTGTTCTCCACGAAACCCATCCATTGTCATGTCCCGGAGGTAAACTATCATGAGGGATAATCCAGTCTTCAAGGTCTTTAACTCTCCTTTTCCATGATGTTAATCTAATTTTTCCGGACGGTTCCGTGAGGCTCTTTGCTAAATGGAGGAAGCTTTTCCTTGACTTGAGTCTTTGATTTGATGGTGTGTACCCATGTAGAGGATGGTTTTCTGAGTTGTCTGCCTTTGTCTCCCAGGTAAGGTGCAGGAATGCTGCCTTTGTACCATGAGGCATGCGCATAGTAGTCTAATGAGGATGACATGATGTTGCTAACGCAAAAATTCCCCAAACTGGTGGTATTAACCGTTGGAAGATAAAATAGGCTACCACTGTCCGGTCGGAATAAAACCTGTGGTCTTACGGTGTGCTAACCACTTAGCCACGGATACAGACGGTATTTGATAGACTTTAGTTAGTCTATTCTTACTGTAAGTGGGTTTTCAAGGAATTGAATACTAACCACGAACAATGTAGACTAGGCTAAGCCTAATAGACTAAGTTATTAGCCTTTCACGAATTGATTGCCGGCGGTCGAGATGGGAACTATTCTTTGTTTATTTGTGTCATGCGTCAGGCTGCTTCGTTGACAGGTACAGTTGCGTGAGTAGGATATGACTCAGCTCCAGTAGCCTCAGTCATCGTTTACAGGCCGGCCGTTTGTTTTAGACTACAGGAGTGAAAAATCTTAATGGAAGCCTGGAGGCGAGTTACTACAGTACCTGTGTTGTTATCAGCTGCCCCATGCAGCTATCTCACGCTATTGCTGAAGTACAGTCTTCGGCAAATATAATGTCGTTCTGTTCTTTAACTATGTAACGTGTACTTCCACGTCACACAATACTTCGACGTGGACTGTACTGTCTGCACGGTGGTGTCGTCACGTGCTCAAGTCTGGACTTCCATTACATCCGACCGGTGGTGACAAATGTGAAGCGAGAGGGCTAGAGAGTGACTGTGTACAGGCTCACCCGCAAGCTTCGAGGTCAAGGGCAATCGTCTAAAACAAACGTCCGGCTTGTAACTATCCGTGGTGACATGAGCTCCTGTGACACGCAATGCTGCTTGACTTATGTGCAGAATGCACACTTTCATCGCTGTGTTCCCCGCTTCACCCCGCGGGACAGCTGCTACAATAAACAACAGACACTGGCGCAGCCACGCTCAGCGGCAATCAAATCTTAAATGGGTAATTCTACGAGGGCTGCTTTTTCCTTTTCAACCTCCGATCATGTATCTAAGTAAAGCAGAGACAGGAGATAGCCAGATCTGTGCGTCGTGCTACGTCTCCTCCACAACCTGTGTCATTGTGGGCTCCAATGCAGCTGTCATAGCCGAGCTGCGGGCACTACCATCGATACTCCCACCAAGTGTGAGTTGCGGAGTGTGATTAGTTTTCTGCAAGCAGAGCAATTCAAAGCAAATTAAGACACATGCTCTCGTGCGGCGTGGTTTTGATCCATGACAATGCACGACCACACTAGGCCAACGTGACGAAGGACCCTCTCAAAGAATTCAAGTGGAAAGTGTTCGATAATCCACCATTTAGCCCAAACATAGCACCGAGTGATTTTTCACCTCTTTCGAGAATTGTAGGTATGGTTGAGCGACAACGAAATCTACACCAACGAAGAACTTCAGGAGACTGTCCAGACGTACCAACCTCACTGGCGCCAGAATTCTTTGCAGAGGTCACTGGAAAGTTGGTGTCATGATACGACAAATGTCTCAATCGTTTTGACGACTATGTTGAAACATAAGAACAAACAACTAATTGTTCAGTAATAAAATCATTTTATCACAATCTGTATTTTTAGCCTACTTTCGATTTTTGCAAAACATGAAAGTAGACTTATGAGATCAACACAGGGCGAAAAAAAAGTGTGTCTGTCTGTGTGTGTGTATGTGTGTGTGTGAGTCTGTGTGTGTGTATGTGTGTGTGTGAGTCTGTGTGTGTGTGTGTGAGTGTGTGTACTCTGAATGTCTGTCCCCCCCTATCAATTCGAACACGGTGAATGCGAATTGAACGAAATTTGGTACAAAGGTAGCACTAGCAAAGGACACCTCAGTGTCATGTTTTATATCGCCGCCATCTTTACTAAAACTGAATGGCGGCCACTCAAACGTTCAAAACGTAAAATCAAATAACGACTAACCAAATCATCCGATCTCTACCAAATTTGGTAACAACATACCTTCGTATAGGATGCGTCTTGTGACCAAACTACAAGGTCGTCCGCCATACCATTTCAGGATGGCGGCCGTGCGAATTATGCAAACTTTATAATCCATATCATGGGACCCACCAGTTCCGATTATCGAGCCGAGAATCGTTTTAACTGTTCTAAAGGAAGAGGCACGTTCGAAATTAAAAGTTTATTTTGTAATACTATAGTGCAGACGTGATTTTAAAAAGCTGAACTGATTCAGTAATAAGACAAGATGGCAGCGGATATCTTGTGCCTGACTTATATTTCACTAATTTGAGTATTGAATGCAATATAGCGTACTGATAAAAAATAAATAAACTTTGTATGAAATGCTTTATATATAAATAATATACTCCAGTGATGAAATCGTTTAGTATAAATCATTATTTGCTAACAAGTTCTATGTAAGTCATTTTAAATAGAACGATATTCGTTGACACAATTAGCTCAGTGGTAGAGCGATAGCCTGTCGCTCAGATGCCTATGGTTCAAACCCGATCAGAGCTAGGTTTTTTGCTTGAAATGTTATATGTTTATTGTTTTGTAATGACTCAGATGTTTTAAAATTAAGCGTTATATTGTGCAAATTATGGTGTAAAATATATATTTAATTAAAACATAATTCGCCAGCAGATTTACTCGAGACATCTAGCTGCCAAAAAGGTAACTTCCAGATTTTATTGAAAAGTTTCTTCTTCTGGCCGCTAGAATGCACTCGCTCTGTTAGGATTATATTGTTCGATATTTCACCACTAGATGTCCCGACTAGTCTACGTGGGGATCCATTGATTACTATACCATTATCATTCTATGCGCATCGAATTTGAAGAATGACAAGTTGATACTACGATACATTTTAACTTTTTATTTTAAAGGGTTTGTAACAGCCTATTTTGCGTTACTTGAAAATGTTATTAAGCGTTATATTGTCCACATTATGGTGTAAAATATATATTTAATTAAAACATAATTCGCCAGCAGATTTACTCGAGACATCTAGCTGCCAAAAAGGTAACTTCCAGATTTTATTGAAAAGTTTCATATTCTGGCCGCTAGAATGCACTCGCTCTGTTAGGATTATATTATCGAAAATATCCACATAGTTTGTATACACACGTCTCTGTAGGGTCATGGAAAGATTTGTTAATTCAATTAGGGTTGTGAAAGCCATGCACAACCAGACGTGTAAAGACATGCCTCAACTCAAAGTTGGATGTTGCCCACGGCAGGTCGTAATAATAATAATAATAATGTTATTGGTTTTACATCCCTTTTAACTACTGCTGCTTTTAGAGACACCGGGGTGCCGGAATTTTGGCCCGAAGGGGATCTTTAACGTGCCAGTAAATGTACTGACACGGCTCCCTCGCATTTGTGCACCCTCAAATGCCAGCTGACTGCGCCAGGATACGAACCTGCAACCTAGGGCCCAGCAAGCGAGAACGTTACCGCTGAGCCACGCCGCCAGTCCGGTCGATTATGTCTCCAGATCCATAACATTCTTGATATACTTCTTATCTTTCTTTCTTTCTTTCTTCAATGATGGTAGCAGTTTTTATCTAGGTCGTGGCGTTTGGTAGAGGTAAATCGTTTCTAAGGTCTTCAACAAAGAATAGTTCTATTATACTCTTTGATAATAACAACGAGTTATAACTATACTCATACATTTAGGAGAAAGTAGGCTATATGTTCTTTACTGAACATCTTGTTTTAATAGTAGCCTACTTTGGAGGTTGAAAAGAAACCAGGCTTCGTATCATGGAATTTATTAAAATGCATTTAGTCTATCAAGCGTCATGAAAAACGGACTGGCTGCGTGGCTCAGCGGTAACGTTCTCGCTTGCTGGGCTCAAGGTTGCAGGTTCGTATCCTGGCACAGTCAGCTGGCATTTGAGGGTGTGCAAATGCGAGGGAGCCGTGTCAGTAGATTTACTGGCACGTTGAAGATCACCTTTGGGGCAAAATTCAAGCACCCAGGTGCTTCTAAAAGCCAGGGTAGTTAAAAGGGACGTAAACCCAATAACATTATTATTATCATGAAAAAACGCCCAAGCTTGACAAAACAATAACACCATTGTACTGTAGAGCCCTGTGCGGATAAACAAAACGTTATAGGCATCCGGCCCGCATCCAAACGACTTTTATCCGATCCGCTGACATTACAATAATATTTTTGATGTGTAACATCTTTCCACTCGGTTGTTGGATATTTTTATGGGAGTGATTTTGAAAAATGGGACGGAAGTGGATCGGACGAAAATGTGCTGCTTTAGCAGCCAGAAGTGATGTGATCCAGCTGGCAGTGGCACCATGTGGACTGTTGATCACATAGGCCTACCTACAGATTACTTTGTAATAGCAGAGTATCAAGAAGGCAGTGCGAGAGTAGAAATATCAAGTAGGCAGTGAAGAAAAAAAAAGAGTCTTGGAATTGTTATGTATTATGAGAGTGTAAAAAAATAAAAAGATTTGTGTTGATGAATGTCAAGGATAGTAAAAACGGTAACAACTTCAAGGTAGGATAACATGTCAGATGTTAGGCTACATATCATAGACTATGCGGCTACTGTAAGGCTCGTATCTTTTTTTAAAATTTATTTATTAGATAGGCCTAAAGGATAGGCCTAAGTTAAAATGTTAAAGCAACACATTTAGACATTCGAGGAGAAATTCGTTCCTCCAGGCGATGTGTGAATCGCAAGACAATGTTGACTGAGTTTTGTCCCTGGCGCTGGCAAGCGCAGGTATAAAGGACTAAAGTCAACACTAATTGAGAGTATTTCCATGACTGGCTTCTCTCACTTCTCTATTATTCCCATACAATCTAAGCGAAAGCAAATAGGGAAATATTAAGAAACATAAAAGAAAACCTTAGAAAAAAAGGCCTACAGCTCAACATTGTAGCTTATTCTAAAAACTATCCGCAAACTTACTCCTAAAATTATCCGCAGCTTATCCGTTATCCACACGGCGAAAGATTGTGCGGATATCCACGGGTTTATCCGCGCAGGGCTTTAACTTAGACTACATACAGTAGGCTATAGAATTACCAATAAGAAAAAAAAAAATACTAATATAATTCAGAAACTTACAAGTCAGGGATATAAATGACACGTTAGCCTATTTAAAACCCACCCTTAAGAAGATATGTTTCAAGGGACATTTTCCGATGCTTCTCAACCATAACGTGTCCCCCTTGATTGCTAAACGCCTCATAAGCTACAAGTTGGTTGAAATAAAAAATCCAAATAGTAAGCCAAATTTTTTCTTCTTGAGTGTTTAGCCAAAGTTATAAAAGTGCTGATTGACAGTTGACATTGAGTGTTTCTTTGTGAGCGAGTATCTCACTCTCCCTCTATGCAAGGGATAGTCTACAGTGCAATTGACTTATTATACCTCCTAGCACTGTCTGATTTACTAATAACTCCTTGGTCTCACACGGCGATGGTGGGGAGGAAACCTGTTTCTCTGCCACTGGGAGGGGAGAAAAAGGTAATGGATGACTGTGTGGGTTGTCAAGCCAAGCGTAAATAAATAATTAATATGTAAATAAATAAATAATATGTAAATAAACAAATAAATAAATAAACGAATAAATGAATACAAAATTAATAAATAAATAAATGGATAAATGAATAAGTAAATGAATAAATGATCGAATACATGAATGAATGATTGAACGAATACATGAATAAATAAATAAATAAATAAATAAATGAGCGAATAAATGAATAAATAAATGAATCAATGAATGAATAAATTAATAAAAACATGAACAAATGAATGAATAAATGAATGAATAAATGAACGAATAAATTAATGAATAAATGAATAAATAAATAAATACATGAATAAATAAACAGGCTAAACTTCGCCACCACAGATAGCCTATGCTGTAGGCCTATAACGAAAAGAACCTATCCATTAACGCAAAAAAGTAAAGTACTACAACGCTGTGGTAAAGCCGGTGCTCCTATATGGTGTAGAAACGGCCAACCTGACGAGTCTGGGAAAGCTCCTGAAGATTGAAAGGAGAATACTGAGAAGGCTTTACGGCCCAAGAGTGGTGCAGGGAAACTACAGACTAAGATATTATAGGAGAGGTTGGAAGACCTGAAAACAACGATCAGAAAAAGACGACTGAGTTTCTATGGACACATGATCATAATAGATCCAGCAAGGATGAATAAACAAATTTTTGATAAAATATAGACTACAATTTGAAGAGATGAAGACTGTCGGGACAGAAAACAATTCAGGGAAAGATTTTTTAATATAAAGGTCTTGTGGAAAAAAAAAGAGAGCGCAGGGGAAGAGGATGTACAGAACAGAGAAAGGCACAACACACTGAAAGAATGAAGGAAATGTGGAGAAAGAAGAAGCAAGAAAGAACGATGAGAAGGAAATGAAGTGATATTTGCGTGGTCCTTAGTTTGGCCGGTTCGCAAGGGAAAATAAAATAAATAAATAAATTAATTAAAAATAAATAAGCCTACCCTGTGCACGTTAAAACGTTCACCAGAACTGCGATGGAGAGCTGTAGCAAGTTCTGGGATCGGAGGTTCGATCCCTGGGCTGAGAGTGGCTATCCTGAGTTTGGTTTTGTCCCTTCCAGGCAAATGCCGAGATAGTATCCTATTTCAAATCCCGGGGCACCTACACCATTCCCGACCAGTCCACCTCGTGGTATAGTGGCTAGCATTCTTGATTGTCGCCCCGGAGGTCCAGGTTCGATCCCCGGCTTTGCAAAGAAATTTAATTCTGGTCCGGGGGCTGGAACGAGATTCACTCAACTTTGTGAGGCAAAACTGAGAAGAGAAGAGAGGAGTTCGATTCCCACCTCAGCCATCCTCCAAGTGGTTTTCTGTGGTTTCCCACTTCTAATCCAGGAAAATGCCGCGATGGTTCCTAACATAGAGCCACCTGCATTACAAATACACACATTCTACACACACACTCCCAAGAACACGTGGCTAAATGACCAGAATGTCACAAAGCCCGTAAATGAATTAACAACTTACGTTGTGATTAGTTTTGATGTTTCCTCATAAACACGAACACTAACATGTTTAAATATTCGACGCAAGAATTGACAATTATGCTAATTGCAACAGCTACAGTACTTTTAAACCACGAGGGACATCCGTAGTCCAGAAGAAGGAAGCCAGTAGGCCTACTGAACCCTCATAACTAATTGAGTGGAACTGAACGGTTGGATTATGGAGATGAAAGAGCTCTGACTGGGCATCTGTTAGCCGTCGTCACTATACACGAGGTTACATCACCACAGTATTACGTGGCTCCTAAATGGATCCGGGGCAGATGACGACAATGACTAACTACAGTCCAGCCGCCAAGTGTCCGCTTCTGACATTTCTCGTGAGGGAGGGAGACAGCGTTGCCGGTTTCGTACCACGAAATATAAAACAACGTGGACCACATAAAATATTTCACATGTTTTTAAATGAATTCGGACGAACCGCTGACCATATTACTAAAGTAATATACTTACACACAGTTAACCAGTAAGTGTGCACGCACAAGACTTTAAACAACAAACCGGCACCAACACACAGAGCAACAGAAGAGAGCCTTGGCAACATCGAGCTAAATTTAAAGACCAGTTTACCGGGAAAACCGCTGATTGGTACAGGTGACAACATTCTTCATGGTAGACTAGTAAGCGACTTCGCCAACATCGGCGGAATTCCACTGCGATCGAAGAATTTAGGTTTTGTAACCGCAAAATGTCGGAATAACAAAATGATGCTTACAATTGCAAATGGGGTTTGGGATTTCCACGTTACATAGTGAAAACGGTAGAGAAGAATTACAATGTTGGCAAGTTTCAAGGTTCTCTTTACACCCGTAGGTTGGCTATATTGTTCTCTTTAGCCCTCTTCTCCCACCATCGCCAAACGTCAGAGCTGGACTGTAACTAACTAATCTAAATGGATCAACAACAACATTTCTTAAGTAACGATTTTCTGAAATGCAAGTGCAGAAAATATAGACATTCACGCTTTCAACACTTCCATTTTATGAGTGATTTAAGAATATTCCATTTTTGAGGATATGTGAAGGGGTGCCTGGAAGATGATGTGGTGAACCGGGATGCGGATATCCGCAACATCTTTCGCCATGCATGACTTTGTGGATAGCGGATTAGCTGCGGATAATGTTTGGAGTAAATTTGCGGATAGTTTTTAGAATACAATCCGAACTTGTTGAATATCATTACAAGGACCCGGATGTTTATGACATATCATATTTTCTCCTCAAAACTAAATGTGTTGCTTTAATGTTTCATCTAATTAAAAATAATAGGTCTATTGTAATTCCAGTAGATTCGGATAACAAACGTGCGCATGCGGATGACGTTTTGTTTAACGGCGTAGGGCTCCGGCGATAGCCATGAGGGATCTACAATGTGATACGGTGAAATACCTCCGCACTACTTCTGCTGTGCTAATAGCTTCGTGGCCTCTCGTTGGGAGACGGTCGGGGGTCCCTTCTCTCTGGTTTTCTCCACACTTCTTCAGGCAAATGCCAGGATAGTACCTTATTTCAAATCCTAGGACACCTAACCCAGGGTTTCTTACCATAATAACCCCACGTATACACTCAGAGAAACAGGTTATGAGACAAAATTAACATAGACTAATAATAATAATACACTAGGCTGACTTCATGAATGGAGAGTGTCAGCCAGCACCTGCCTCACTCCCCATTTTGTTGATTGATTCATTTAAGGAGCTTTGCGACATAGTGGCCATGTAGCCCCGTGTAACTTGGGTGTGTGTGGAATTTGTCTGATTTATTTATTTATTTAGCGTATGGTATAAAACACATCACAATACATATTATAATATAATGATAGTTAAAACAGCATGAAACAGAAAGAAAGTAACTATATACAAGGCTGAACTCAGATAAGGGTCACAATGTCAGATTTGCAACCTTTATGTAGTCAATGCATTCTTGTGTAGCCACCAGGAACTCAACTGAAGCCCCAGAGAAGGAAGGCAGTTAGTGGACAATCTTGTCTGTTATGCTGAATAGTTTGTCTATCAGCACCGCAGGAACATTTCGGAGATGGAATTTCCCCCCACCTGTGAAGCGAGTCCGCGCATCTGCCACAATTTGTTCTTATCCTATTTAGGGTGGACCAAATTCTTCTAGGAAGCTCAAAACCGGGAGGCTTGGTTGTGATGCATGGTGAGGCAGAGATCGACCAGAACTGCTTCCAACGGGCAGTCACATTGAACTCACTTTCAACGAGCCTTGGTGCAGTAGACAGAGGAGGGTGGCGTGAGCGAAGTCTATTCCTACTAATATCAGGAAAATCATGGTGCACGGGAAGATGAGGATTTTCGCAGATGGCGCTGTACACTTCATAAGTCCATGTTCTCGTCTCATACTTGGAGGTGGAATGTGACTTAACACTGACAGCCAATATGTCGGAGTACATCTAATTGTCTAATAACCTGTCTTATTGTGAAGGCTATGTGTAGACTATATTAATTTTGTAATTGAGGTGAGGATTGGGAAGGAGACGGCCGTGGCCTTAAGTTAAGAACCATCCCTTCATTTGCATGGAGTAGAAGTGGGGGAAACAATGGAAAACCACTTCCTAGATGGCTGCGGTGGGAATGGAATCCACCTCTTCTCAGTTTAACCTCACGAGGCTGAGTGTACCCCGTTCCAGCTCCCAGACCAGAATTAAATTTCTCGGCCGAGCCGGGAATCGAACCCGGACATCCAGAGCCACAGCTAAGTAGCCTACGCTAGCCACTACACCGCGAGGTGGATAGAATATGCAGTCTACATGAAGTTAAAATGTATCTAATGTTTAATAGGCGTTGCATAATAGCCTATAAAAGAAAACAAGTGGTTCCGTGAAGAACAAAATAGTCTATTTTCATATATCCTATAGCTTCCAGAATGGGATTGACAGTTCTCCCCTCGCCATGTGGTCTGAGAAAGAGGTTGCCAAACTGAACAACCCAGAGATACAGCTGACCAGGCACTGAAGCACGTGGGTTGTAATATTGCAACGCAGAGTATTATGACATCAACTACCGGGTGAGTTAGCCGTGGTCGTTACGGCATGACTGTTGGCAGTCGCTCACATCCGGGAGGCGAGGAGGTTCGAATTCCTCCGCCGGCAACCTTGAAGATGGTCTTCTGTGGTTTCCCATCTTCCTTCCAGGCAAATGCCGGGGTTGGTCCCTAACTATAGGCCACAGCCGCTACCTTCCAGTTCCTCGTCCTTACATTCCAACTTTCCTCCCCTACGGTACTTGTAGCTCACCCATTGGGTGTCCGTCTCGAAGCAGCTATAAAACTGGCGAGCCGAACATGTCCTCGGACACTCCCGGCACTAAGAGCCATACGCTAAAAAAAAAAAAAAATATATCAACTATGCGAACATGGATTGATCAAGAGGCAGAGGGGTGATGACTGACGTGGATTTTCCGGCCAAATGTCAATACCATTCTAGTAGCTCCCAGAGTATACTTATGTTAATTGCCTCTATCAACATAGCCTACAAATATTTCAGTTTGATTGCTGTAATATATTCGTAGATATTGAGAACCGTGTAAATATTTCGGATGGTCGCTATGTTGGATTTTTATATAAATTATGTAGGCCATAAAGTTATGTGGGCCGACTATTGTATGAAGCTTATTGCGTACGTTCATTATTATTCCCTTTTTACTTGAGAGGTATCAGTAATGGTTTCGGAGATATAGAATGCGAGCGAAATATTTCGCACAGCCGCCATGTTGGATTGGTGAGACGTAATAAAATTTGGAGGGCTCGGTCGGGGTCGGTCAAAATAGTACTATGACCTTACCGAGTTGCATTGAAATCGCTCGAACCATTTTCATAAATGAAAATAGGCTAAAAATCTCATAACAAATGTGTGGTACATCAATACATTCGATGATTTGTAAATGCCTATTTTAAGAATAATAGTGCGTATTTTCTTCCTTTTAAAAGAGTCTTATCTGCCTGTTTTGTTCAAGATAAATTCCCGCGCTTTGGTGGTATTGCCGCAATACCTCCTTACTACTCCTGCTGTGCTAATAGCTGCGTGGCCTCGCGTAGGGAGAAGGTCGGGGTCGGACGAGCAATTCAATCAATACACACAGGAAGTGGGATATTTTAGTGCATTCCCTGGCCGCGAGAGGCGAGAATTCTGGACTTTATTAAAGCAATATGATTGGACGAAGCTCTCGGCGCGCCATTCGAAAGAATAAGTTCAAAATGTTATTTTAGGAGCTATGAGGAGGACTGACTGACATTGTAATCTTAGCCAATACCGACATCATGGCTACGCTCGCTAAAGCGCAGCGTTAGGTCATGGGGCTAAGCTCCCTGCTCGGTAGACGCGTGGGTTCGAGCCCCACTGTCGGCCGTCCTAGAAATGGTTTTCCGTGGTTTCCCAATTTTCAACACCAGGAAAATGCTGGGACGGTACCTTCTGACAGGCCACGGCCGCTTCTTTCCACATCCTTGTCCAGTTTCATTGTACATATTGTAAATACCTTCACCCATACTTTCTGACATAGATGTAATCTGGATCTAATGACGATCGAAACTGGTCAACCAAGTGAATTTATTAATCTCAAGTACAGTATTTTTTTCCAGGATTAGGGAATAAGCCGTCATAATGGTGTTGACCGACAGAAAAACATCAAATTTCGATTACTAAGGTAACACTGTAAATTGCTTCAAACACCATAATAAAACACAATTTTTTGAAAAATGAAAATTGGAAAAATTAAAGCCTTCTGGGAACTAGTGTTGAAAACATCACTTGGCGATTAAGATTTCAGGATAACACAAAAGAAAAGAAATAATAAACTTTACATCAATTAAGTGAACTACAAACGACAAAAGGGGCATATGACTCCGTAGTCCCGCCCCTTATAACAACAATAACTAACTAACTAACTAACTACAAACGACAAAGGATGTGGAGTAACGCTTGGTGTCCATTGTACGAGGGTAGATCAAAAAATAAGTTACACTTCCCAGTTATGGCCATTTATTACACCACCTATACAACAGCGACATGACTATATCGACATACAATGTAACGTCACTTTTCCACATCGTTTCCAAGAGACTCCAAACATTTCTGCGAACGCACAACCAACTTGTCGATGCCGGATGCATAGAAAGTTCCTCCAGCGTTCTGCAACCACACGGAGACAGCGGCCTTCACCTCCTCAACGGTCTGGAAACGTCGACCACCGAGCTCCGTTTTGAGCTTACCGAACAGATGAAAGTCACATTTGCACGGGTCCTGGACGTTGCGGACCTGCCTTCGCGATATTCGTCCGTGATATCCGTGCATCCGACTTCGAATTGCTGACACCACTTCGATCCCTTGCCGGGAAATGGTCCACTCCCCATACACAGCACTAATTTTTCGATGAATTTCCGTGCAATTCTTCCTTTTGGCCCATAGTAATCGGATTGTCGCACGCCCCTCATATTTGGAGTGAACCTCCAGTCGACGCGCCATTGCATTTGGCCGCTATTCACACCATACAAGACGAGACACCACAGCGACCTGCTTAACAGACGTGTGGGCAGTGTCTGTCCGTTTTTCCGCTGTGCCCACGTTTGCGACACACAGCGCGCTGCTGCAGCGCGTTAGTGCAACTAACTTTTTGATCCACCTTCGTATGAACGAACTCATACGAGTATCGTCTGTCTTCGTCTTCTGTTGACAAGGTTTGCGTTTCTTTGAAGTAATTTCATTTGTAGTTGTTGATCGTTCAATGTCTTCATCTTGTTGCCAACTCGTTCCAGGTTCGTCGCTGAATCTTACTACTTTCTTCTTTTCAATTATTTTATTATTCCACATTCGAATATTGTGTATTAACAAACGCATCTTACGTGTTGGTGGCTTGGTGACATACACAAAACTGACATTTGGCATACAGTACATAACAAGCGTTTGACGGGATACGAAAGAGCAATGCCAAGCTCAGTTCATAATCCCGTGATTGGCAGTCACCAGCAGTAAGGGAGGGGTTGTAGCAGTTAACTTTTACTGCGAAAAAAAAATCATTGGTGACGGGGAGGCAGGGGCGGTCCCAAGGGGGGGGGGGGGGGCAGGGGCCATGCCCCCCCCCCAAACGGTCTTCAAAAATAGAAAGAAAAAAAAAGAAAATGAGAAAGAGAAAGGCAGAGGAGAGACAGGGAAGAGAGCAAAGGTTTGACTTGACAGTTCCAATTTTGACATCACAGGACCTGCCTGTGAGATTGAGACCTGCCCTCCAGACCCCTTAGAAAATGAAGGAAACTTCCGTGAACTCCTTCAGTTTCGAGTCGAAAGCGGCGACGAAACTCTTCGTAGCTACCTTGAAAATGCATCAGCACGGGCTACGTATATTAGTAATAGAACACAAAATGAACTGATTAAGTGCTGTCGTGAGGAAATCCAAGAAGACATTGTTCGGAAGGTGAAAGTAGCAGGCATGTTTTCCGTCATGTTCGATGAGACATCAGACATTTCGCTAAAAGAACAGCTTGCATTGTCACTTCGCTACGTCCACGAAGAGAAGGTGCACGAAGATATTTTGACATTTGCGGACGCCTACGAGTCTATTAGGGAGGACGATATTCAAGGCGGGGAACCAAAATTGTCAGGCTTTGCTCTTGGTCACGTTGTACAAGATCTCACTACAAAGCTCTCACTCGATCTTAAGCTTTGTGTTGGGGTAGGCACGGATAACTGTTCGGTGATGTCATCGGAAACGAAAGGTGCAGTACAGGAACTTTTGAAAGCGGCACCTTGCGGTTCTAGGTGTCCATGCTACAATCACGCCCTTAACAGCAGCTTAGCAAAAACTTCAAAAGTAGTGCCCACTCGTAATGGTACAGCATTGATGAAAAATGCAATTAACTTTACTAGATCATCTCCTAAAAGATACAAAGCTTTTTTTTGTCAGTTTTGGGCGAAGACTTTGGCAAACTGTGCTAAACGAGGTGGAGTGAAAAACATGATGGCCATTTACAGTTCGAGAGACTCTTAGTTAAGATAATTCGAACTTTAGAAATCATAGCAGAATGGGAGGGCAGCGACACATCGAGTGCAGCTGAATCCCTCATTCAATCATTGTGTGATACCCAATTTGTGGTTTCAATGTTGTGTCTGTGCGACGTTCTAGTTAAAACCCGGTCTTTGAGCCTTCTTCTTCAGGACGATTCATTGGACTTGGTGATGGCTTCCACGGGTGTCATGGACACCATCGAGGCGCTTTCGACTGCACGTGAGAATGCTGAACCGTACTTCGAGATAATATTTTGCGGAAGAACTGGAGTTTGAGGTGGCGTTGCCCCGAAGAGCAGGCAGGAGGAAGCGGTCCAACGTTCCAGCTGACATTGACGCACCCGAAGAGTTCTACCGCCGAACTGTCTTCATTCCGCTGATCGAGCATGTGGTGCAGGACCTCAAGGAACAATTTCCAAATGAATCTTTGGCCGCATTCGACTTGATGCCTGCAATCTGCGTTGACAAACCGGCTGAAGACCCAACAGTGGTGCAATGTTAGGAGGCTCTTCGTATCAAGTATCAGCCTTTGATAATTTCCTACGGGCGCCACTTGCAGGGAGAGTATGCTGTATGGAGACAGCGATGGTTGAGATTGAAGTGGGCAGGGAAGAAATTGCCATCAACTGCAATTGAGTCAATGGTAGCTGCTTCTTAAAGCTTGACACCTACAGTCAACACTCTCCTGCAGGTTTTGGCGACGTTGCCTGTGAGTAACGCCACTCCCAACATTGCGACGGCTGAAGGACTGGCTACGGTCCCGAATGCCGGAAGAAAGGCTAACCGGACTGGCTCTGTTACATTGCCATCGGTCAACGAAAGTCAGTGTGGAGAAAGTAATTGATCGGTTTGCCAAAATGAAGACAAGACGATTGGATTTTGTTCATTGATCAGATACCTACAATAAACAGATTTAAATTGTATTATGTATGTCCTCTTTCTAGAGTCTATTCGACCCTCTCCTCGATTTTTATAAAACTAATAGGTTATTATACGAATTTCAGTCCTTATGATATTATACGACATGCTACCAGTAGAACTTAAAGATAGCCTACTGTATATAAAAATAGGACGGATGCCTCCCCCCCCCCCTCCTTATGGGCTTAGGGCCCCCTCCAAAAGTTCTGGCTGCGACCGCCCCTGTGGGGAGGGGGGCATAGCATTATTAAATCCTGCCCTGATTGTGACCATGAAGTTGTTAGTTATCTTGTCACTCACTCACTGCTTGCACTGCTGCTCCATATGGCTTCTTGAAGATTAGGATAGCAGACGGTAGTAGCAGGCTATCGGATATTTTATTATGGATTCCTTAATTTTCCGCCTTAATTACAAACAAACCAACAAACCTATTTAAAAAAAGTTATACCAATATTTGCCTTCTTTTATTCTGCGTTAGGCTATATACCAATTATTCACAAGTTTAATAACAATAATCTTTTTAGTAGTTGTTTGCATGAAAAAGTGTCTGGGGTTTTGGCATCTTTTCTAGGAATCGATGACTTAAAACTATATAGGCTACATGGAAAACTACTTGTCTGTGGGTAATGAAATTTGTTTTATATCATGTTATAGGCACAAGTATTGGTAGTGTAAAACTCAAGTTTCAATTTTCTTCAACTACCCTATACGAAGTTCCTCTACTTTTTTTTTTTTTTTTGAAGTAACGTTCTCTCATTCCAGGATAAACAAGCAGCAGGAAACCTTGGCCTCATTTTGAAGCTCTCATTCGTGATTATCCGAAACTACAACCACTGTAAACGTACAGTGTGATACCGCCAAGGGCGCCACTATAATAATACTGTATGTAGCCATTTAGGAATTCGTCTCGTGCACCCGCCAGTGCCGAATCTTATTCCTGTATTCAGAAATTAATTCGTGGATGAAAGTCCGTCACAGATGTTTTCCATGCGACAAAATTTGGAATCAAAGGATATTGTAACATTCGGAAAGCACATTAAAGGTAGAGGGAGAACAAGCGTCGATCAGGGAAGATCGGATACAAAAGATGAATTCACAATCTATGCTAACTCGGCTCATAATTCCGTGATCGCCATATGTCTAACCAGCAGTAAGGAGGAGAGGGGGCCAAACATTAAATCCTGCCCTGTTTGTTGTTGTTGGTCACATAGGCCTAGCCTCGTGTATGATGTGTGTGAAATTTGTTATTGTGATGGCTGTAGTTAATTGTATAGTGTATTTGTAAAGTGTATGTGTGTGCGTGTGCGTGGGAGGGGGGAAGATTGGGAAGGGGGTGGCCGTGGCTTTAAGTTTGGAACGATCCCAGCATTTGCTCGGAGTAGAAGTTGGGGGGGGGGGGGGACAACAACACGCTTCCTGGATGGCTGAGATGGGAGTCGAATCGTCCGTCCTCCTCTTCTCAGATTTTCCTCACGAAGCTGGGTGTATCCCGTTCCAGTCCTCACATCAGAATAGGGAACATGCATGATCCGGGGTTTTTATTTAAAATGCGCTAATCTGATTCAAAATGTCATGCAGAATTCAACAAGAAGTTCCGTGAAGAACTATACAGCCTACTTTTCATGCCAATGATTATTCTACAGAATATGAACCTATCTAGAATAATGACGAAATTAAGTTGCTAATATCGAAATTTCCAATTAGTTCGAAATACTGTATACCTGGCATAATGTATCCTAATAGAGCACTACAGTTGGCAGCTCTGATGACTGAATATATTCTTAGTTCCGTCTCTTAAGGTACAAAATACAAAATTTGGTTGAAGTCCAATGAATAGCATGGACGTTACATGCAGTTAAACACTGGATCTAACAGCGCGCGTAAAATCATGTTGGCAACAATGTCATGCATGTATTGGTCAGAAATAATCTGAAATAATATGATCTATTGTTGTGCCAATTTTGAATGAAATCCATTAGTTAGTATAGAAGTTACATGCATTTTAAAATTGGACCTATCAGCAGGCTTAGAATCATGTTGGCAGCACTGACGTATATTAGTTACTCCAAATTCGTCTAGAATGCCAGGTACTATACGTGTGCAAAGTTTAGAGCTATTGGCTTGCATACTTTCTGATATATTGATATTAGGGTAACAAAAATAGGGACAGCACATATTAACAGTTGGCAGCACTGGTTGCTCCTTAGAATACGCATAGTCATATCTGTTATGGTACACATAGCACATACGAAATTTGGTTGAAATCCAAATGATAGTATGGAAGTTACATGTATTTAAAGTTGGACCTGTCAGCAGGCTTAGAATCATGTTGGTAGCACTGACGTATATAAATTACTCCAAATTAATATAGAATGTCAGGTACTATACGTGTGCATAGTTTAAAGCTGTCGGCTTGCATACTTTCTGATATATTGGTATTTGGATAAAAAAATAGGAGCATTTATTAACAGTTGGCAGCCCTGGTAGGTCTTAAGAATACGCTCAGTCATATCTGGTTATGTACACATACAACATACGAAATTTGGTTGAATTCCAATTGATTGTATAGAAGTTATATGCATTTAAAAATTGGACCTATCAGGAGGCTTATAATCATTTTGGCAACACTGCCATGTTTAGCCTCCTGGAAATTAAACTGAAATATTATGATCTTTACGCGTGCCAATTTTGAAATCGCTCCCATTCATACTTTCCAAGATATCCAACATGGAGCTCAAATTTCAATTGCGATTTTTTAGCAGTTGGTAGCACTGACATCATTTTCAAATATGGCCGTGAGATATTCAGGTATAGATCTTTACTCCTACCAAAGTTTGTTTCGATTGCTGCAGCCGTTTAGGAGTTGATAGGGGGGGGGGACACACACACAGCCAGACAGCCAGACAGACAGACAGACAGAAGGACAGACAGACAGACAGACAGACTGACAGACAGACAGACACACATTTGCCCGATCTCATAAGTCTACTTTTTCCTCATTTTTGCAAAATGTGAAAAGTAGGCTAAAAATGTGGTCAGAATGTACGAATAATAACTCCAAACATGATAAAAATCCGAAATAAAATACGCAAAATGTCACGTGACGCGAGTACACGATCTTATTGGTCTGACGTCATCGTTTATGTTGGTGGTGTTTGAGGCGGAATAAACAGATGATGTGCTTTGAGACACAGTACTCGTATTTCTGTTATATTTTAGTGACCAGTAAACTTCGGTTCAATCTGCATTGCGTTGAGTAATTCTAAGTGTGAAGTTTTGTACTTAACATGAATTCAGCGCAGTTAGTGAGGCAGAAAGGTTATAGATTGTGTATAGTTCCAATGTGCACTAATACATCGCATGCTACTCCAGATAAGTTATTTATCAATGTTCCAAAGGACCCAAAAACTAGGAAGAAATGGATTTTGGCGTGCCGGAGAAGTCAGTGATATATCGGAGAAGTCTACAGTTTTTTGCTGTGAAGATCATTTTAATGTAAGTTGAATTATTTTGAAAGGACTCTTGATCATTTAACCACGTCTGCTTTTCTGGTGATTTTGAATTTGAATCTATGATACTTGAATTAAATTTTGAAATATGAAAGTAATGAACAGTCCATAAGTTAATGGAGATTATTAAAATATTCTCCAACCTAACCTAACTTTTAGAGTTTTCCATGTCCCTAATAATAGGCCTAAACCAAGGTTTCACGATCCAAATTGATTTCTCACGTTATACCAATTTATCTTGGCATGTGACAGTTAGGTAAGTAGTTATTGAAAAGCTTACTTTTGTAAACACATTTAGGCTACAACAAAATACCAGTAGCCTACTCTAGGGCCTTTAGGCCTAATGTAACAAAAAGCAAAGTAGGCCTATGTACAGCATGAAAAAGAATTTATAAAGAACAAGTGTAGGCAACATCTGTAAAAAAAGAAAAAAACAATGCTTGTCAGTTCGGGTGGTCTCAAGTCTTATAAGTGAAATATGCTGATTAATAATAATAACAATAATGAATTACAATGATTTTTATTAATTACACAGCACAGTAATTTTAACAAAATACATATTCCTACATTAGGCCTACCATACTACAAATAATGGTGATGCGTTAAAAATATTGTCCTAACTTAGTTCAAGTTACAAGAAAAAAAGGGTAAATCAATAAATAAAATCACAGCACCCTAAGACATTCCTATATTATGTGACTTAATGCCACCAAGACACTGTTCTTGCTTGATATGCTAAAACTGTGTGAAAAGCTAGATGAAGTCAAATTCATCTTCAGAAAAGTAGCACATGGTCAGCAAAGCTTGTATCATTTATGCATGAAAACTTTGTTAGGATTTTTACATTGTGCTTATCCTGTTTTCCAGCTGGAAAATGATATGGAAAACTGGGTTAAATTCAGAATCATTGGATGTCCAATTAAAATGAAGTCTGGAGTCATCCCCCATATATTTCAATGCCAGTCAGACAGGAGGAGAACAATGATTCATTCACCAAGGCCTGCTGCTGCCAAACGTTTGCGAGCTGAGGTGATTGAAGAAGCACTTAGGTCAAAGCAAACACAAGAAATACCCCTATCACAGAACGTAGCTATGGAAAGTGATTTTGAGGGTGTAGAAGTAGATACTGGAAGTACCGTGTCTTCACAAAACTACGAAAAGTGTACACTAAATACCAGTAGGCCTACTGGTAGTTCAGATGTTGGAATTCAAGTAAACCTAGTTCCTCATTTTAGAAGTAAGGCTATTCAAACTAAATTCCCTGTGACAAGTACTGCCTCATCTCCAATTAAATTTAAGTGTCCAATTCCACCTCCAATTGAAACAGACACTTTCGAGCAAAGCTGTAGTTCTGACTGTGAGAGTAGGGACTCCGATTTTAAAGTCGCAGATGGTGACAGTGACGAAGAACTAGATGAGGAACTTGCACGTGAAATTACGTTATTAAACAACAAGTAGTTCCGTGAAGTACTATACAGCCTATTTTCAAATATCCTACTTATGTTAATTGCCACTATCAACATACACAATTTCTGTTTGATTGCTGTAATAGATTCGTAGATATTAAGAACCGACTAAATATTTCGGATGGTCGCCATGTTGGATTTTATATATGTAGGTCCTAGAGTTATGTACTGTTACATGCAGATTATTGTGAACGTGTAGTATTCAAACTTCAATCGCATAATTAGGACACAAGAAAAAACAAGGAGATTTTAAAAATTTCACAGCTGCCATCTTGAGGTTATGGAATCAACTGAAATAAATTAGATGCCAGTGGATTAACATTCGTATAAGGATTTACTGTACCAAGTTTCACTGCACTCGGATGGTTAAATTGCGAGAAACGTCGATGTGAATATTTATAATTCGCGTCACCGTCATGTAGGATTTGTGATCACCAGGTTATTTAAAGTCCTATAGGTGAACTTAAGTTCATAGCCCCTATGAACATTAAAAAATGCAGTTTGATTGCTAAAATAGATTCGTAGATATTCAGTATCGTCTAAATATTTCGGATGGTCGCCATGTTGGATTGTTAAATGTATAGGCCATAGAGTCATGTAGCATTAAAGGAAAATTATTGCGTAGGTTCATTATTCAAACTTTCACTTCGATCGCATGACTACATCACAAGAAATAAAAACTTAATTTTAAAATTCGCACTGCCGCCATCTTGAGGTTATGTAAACAATTGAACTAAATTAGATACCAGTGGATTACAATGTGTATAAATATTTCCTGTACCAGGTTTCAGTGCGCTTGGAACATTAAATCGCGAGAAAGGTCTATTTAAAATTTTCAAATTCGCTTGGCCGCCATGTTCGTTTTGTAGTTAACCGGTTTTTGAAAGTCTTATAGATGGACTTCCAGTAGTGCCCTTTATCTCCGTACAAAATTTTAGGGAGATACCGCTAATAGTTTCAGAGATATAGAATACCGGTGAAATATTTCGCACATCCGCCATCTTGGGATTATGTAAACAATTGAACGAAGTTAGATGTCGGTGCATTACAATGTATATAAACATATACTGTACCAAGTTTCATTGCGTTTGGTTGGTCAAATCACGAGAAACGTCTATTTAAAAGTCGCAAATTCGCTTGGCCTCCATGTTGGTTTTGTAGTTACCAGGTTTTCAAAAGTCACATAAGTGAACTTATAGTAGTTCCGTCTATCACCATAGAAAATGTCAGGGTAATATCAGTAATAGTTTCGGAGATATTGAATGCTGGTGAAATATTTCGCACAGCCGCCATGTTGGATTGGTGAGACGTAACAAAATTTGAAGGGCACGGTCGAGGTCGCCGGGAATAGTGCTATGAACTTTCCGAGTTTCATTGAAATCGCTCCTGTCGTTTAGATTTTATTAGGGGGGGACACACACACGAATCACACACACACACACGCACACATACACACGGACAAAAGGTGATCTCATAAGTCTATTTTTTCAAAATTGAAAATAGGCTAAAAATAAAGTAGTCAAGGGTCGACTTGAAGTAATAATTAAACGTAATACTAAATTGTATCTTGGTTTGCCAGAGCAAAGTTTATATGTACTGGATTTACTTGTCAAGCAAATGAACCTTGAAATGAACCACATTTTACTAACACTAAAAAAAATTAGGCTAGCTGAACCATTCTCAATTCTCGCAGATGACTTTGGAATTTCAGCCAGTTGTGCTAGTCGCATATTTTGTAAAACTGTCCCATTATTAGCACTGTGTCTTAAGGAGTTAATATTCTGGCCTGAAAGAAAGAAAATTGCAGAACTTTTGTCCATGCCTTTCAGAGCAAGATACAGTAATGTCCAGTCTATTATTGACTGTCTAGAAATAGAAATTGAGAAACCATCCAATTCAATGCACCAAGCACTTACTTGGTCAGAATATAAGCACTGCAATACTATTAAGTACCTTATATCTTCCACACCAGATGGTTTCATTAATTTCATTTCTGAAGGGTATTGTGGTCGTATAAGTGATTCCCACTTGTTTGAAAGATGTGACTTTCTCAAAAAGCTACCTTCTGACTGTGCAGTTATGGCTGACAGGGGGTTTAAACGTGTGGAACCACTTCTGATACAAAATAGATGCTCGCTGGTTCGACCACCTAGTGTAGGTAATGGAGAAAAAATATCAAAGGAAGATGTAATGCAGACCAAGAGAATAGCCAGCTTAAGAATTCATATAGAACGTTTAATTAGAAGACTAAGAGAATTCAATATGTTGAAGCCTCATGCATGTGTTGACCATAATTTAATACCAGTGATTGATGAAGTTATTGTAATGGCTAGTGCACTGATTAATTTGCAAGCACCACTGGTAAGGTATTAAGACGAGTAACTTAGACTCATTGAATCAATGAAACCATTCGTATATAGTTAGTCTGTCCATACTGTATATACCTACATGTAGGCTTACATATGTATGTGTATGTGTATGTAATTGTATTTACATTTTGAAGTAAGTTAAGCCTACTTACTTTATTTTACATATTGGTGTTAATGGCACAATCTTATTTAATTTTTCTTAGGAATGTTTTCTGTGGAGCCTTTTAACACACACATGTATTACACGAAGAACAGTTTAGGCCTATTATTCTCATGTTAATCCATTTTAGTATATGGTATAATCTTATAGAGTACATATGGGGAAATATAGTAGGCCTATTTTACTACAAAAGGAACTTCATAATATGAATCAAAATATAAACAATGATCAGCCTACTAACCACTTAGGCTATGGGCTTAACACTCCTCATTAGTACTGGAAATATGCATTCTTTCCAGAACTTTTCAGCTTCATTAATGGCTCTAATAGCCAGTTCCTCATCGTATTCTACCCAAAAAATAGAAATACGCTTTGTTGCTTCAAAACGTGGATCAGCAACACAAAAAACACCCTTTTCCATTTTTGAAAAATGCATCTGCATTTGAATCTGCAGTAGGAACTTGTCACTTATTTTGCCATTGTTGACATAATTTCCTACTGAAGCTTCTCTAGCTGGAGACTTAACTTCCACAACAAAGTCCTTTCCAATGCCATCTGGTGAAGCTCCCATTACAGGATGTGATGCAGAAAGCAGGAGACCACTCTTTTGTATTCTGGTGCTAAGTAGGGCTTGTAAAGTGGCTATGACTTCAGTTTCAAGTGTACATCCCCTTTTCATTGCTTTAGTCTGTGTTGTTTTCACAGCACCGATCACTCGTTCCACAAATGTCCCATGAGATGTTCTGCACCTAGTTGCTTCATGGAGCTTGGAGGCTGTGATTCTCATATATCTGAGTTCATGCCAAGCTGGATCATTATGCTGTTTCAAAGTTTGCCTTTCTGCCAACTTAATAGACTCGAAGTCCATGTTCCCTTTTGCAAATGTGAGAAAAGAATCACTATCTCCACCTCTTTCTGCAAATTTAATCGCAAGATAGTGCAATGACAGCTTCTTGATGCAGTCACTTTCAGTGAAATACCTGCAGAGTTGGTTTTCAAATTTAAGCTCTTTACCTGCAACAACTACAGCATTTAAGAAGCTGCCATTAGAGGAACTACTGTCAGTTGTTACCTCAGTACTTTGCTTCTTTTTACCCAAGTCCTTTGCAGTGATAAATTTCTTCGATGTCCCAACAGCAGATAGCTCTGATTTTTTCCAGTAGCACTTCACAGATGTCGTGGCTTTCTCCTCACTTCAACGATGCACCCACATCAGAAATGCTATTGCATGTTTACAACCACCTGTATGGAAAGAAATCAAAATGACAGCACCTATGGATTTACATATAAATGGGCAAAGGGAGAGAAACCCATAGGCTGTGTTTGTATATTGAAAATAATAACAATAAAAATTATAATGTACGAAATGATGAAATAATAAGATAATAATACAAATAATAGTATGACAGAATTTTATATTTTCCTCTTTGGTGGTTTTATGTAGGCCTACATACTGTAGGCTATCTTCTTTTTTTCTGTATATATTTTAATTTTTCAAACTTAAGATTACCAGTACTTACAATTATTATTGTTATCATTTTATTTTCCTCGAAGGGGTCTACTCCTTAGCATAAGAGTTAAAATTTTTAGGCCTAAATATGCTGTTTACCAAGTTTATATAGGCTACTCACCAGATGATGCAGCACAGTCATGGCATTCTACACTATCTATGCAGTACTGTTCCTCATCTACAATTAGTGTGACTGTATAATTTTTGGATCTGACCTTGTGCTCAGGACATATTTTGCATTTTACTATGCATTTCCCACTTTGTCGCTTCACTTGAACATACCCTATAGCGCTGTCACCATAATTTTCTCTGCCAGCACTGTAACAATATTATATACTGCTCAAAAAAATTAAAGCACCACTTTTTTCAAAGGCCACCAAATTTTGAAAAGTTGACCTACAAGCTCGAAATCTCAGTATAACGTTTGTCCTGACGCCTACCAAGCATATGCTTCAGCACAACTCCCCAACTTGAGTAGTTTCGGGGTAGCACCCCGAAAACCAGCCCATTTTCGAAAACCGCAAATTGAAGTTTGCGAAAAACGCTGCAGGACTTGTCGCAGGTTGCCAAAGCAGTCGAAAATGAATGAGTCTTGCTCTTAAAGGTTCCACAAACACGTTGAAATCGTTAGATTTGACGTTTGGGCATTTTCAACCCCCTTCATCATCCCCTAAACATGGACTACCATTGGGGGCGTCTGAGAAGGTACCGGGTGTGTTTAACCACCTGAAAACCTGTACACCGTCCTCAGTTGCTGATTGCAGTAAGTTCTTAAGGCCTCCGGCAATGTCCACACCCCCTAACACCCTCAACTGGCATGGGACCAAACCACCCCTTCTCGATTCACCCCTAAGGAAGGTTTTAATCGAGATGTTTATCAGTGCTGCTAATGGGGGAGTCTTCCCCTAACGTTTCAAAAAAGTAACTGTGCCTTTGTCACCACCCCTTCCCCTGCAACCCCCGTTTGTATGATTTTTCGAAACAGGCCCTTTTTAAGGGCTGAAACGACGTCTTAATCGCTGAAAGGGCTGTAAAGGTCCTTAGAAGTAGTGGTGACACGAAATCAACCCCTTCCGATCGGTGATTGACATTCCTTCCCCCAAATTCGAAATTTTTGCACCCCCAACCCTCCCTGTCTGGACGCGTAATGCGTCATGGCAGAGTTTTAAGAGTTGGAAGAAAATGAAGCCTATGGCCTGCAATGGAGCCCAAAACAGCAGGCTGGATAGAAATTCATCGGTAGGTTGGGAAACGGGACCAAAATTTTTCAAAAAAGTGTACAGCCTACAGTAAGTACGCCCATGCATAGGCAACCCACATCACGTCCGTGCGTGTTGGTTGCCTGTGATCGGCAATAGGTTACAAAGTTTGGCAATGGGAGAAAAATGACGTGATGTGGGTTGCCTATGCATTGGTGTACTTACTAGAGGCTGTTAACTTTTTTGAAAACTTTTTGGTCCCGTTTCCCACCCTACCGATGAATTTCCATCCAACCTGCCGTTTTGGGCTCCATTTCAGGCTATAAGCTTCATTTTGATCCAACTCTGAAAACTCTGCCATGACGCGTTACGCGTCCAGACAGGGAGGGTTGAGGGTGCAAAAATGTCAACTTTGGGGGATGGAATGTCAATCAAACATCATAAGGGGTTGATTTCGTGTCACCACTACTTCTAAGGACCTTTACAGCCCTTTCAGCGTTTAAGACCTCATTTCAGCCCTTAAAAAGGGCCTGATTCGAAAAATCATACAAACGGGGGTTGCAGGGGAAGGGGTGGCGACACAGGCGCAGGTCCTCGTTTGAAACGTTAGGGGAAGACCCCCCCATTAGCAGCACTGATAAAAATCTCGATTTAAACCTTCCTTAGGGGTGAATCAAGACGGGGTGGTTTGGTCCCTTGCCATTTGAGGGTGTTAGGAGGGGTGAACATTGCCGGAGGCCTTAAGAACTTACTGCAATCAGCAACTGAGGACGGTGTGCAGGTTTTCAGGTGGTTAAACACATCCGGTACCTTCTCAGGCGCCCCCAATGGTAGTCCATTTTTAGGGGATGATGAAGGGGGTTGAAAATGCCCAAACGTCAAATGTAACGATTTCAACGTGTTCGTGGAACCTTAAGAGCAAGACTCATTCATTTTCGACTGCTTTGGCAACCTGCGACAAGTCCTACAGCGTTTTTCGCAAACTTCAATTTACGGTTTTCAAAAATGGGCTGGTTTTGGGGGCGCTATCCCGAAACTACACAAGTTGGGGAGTTGTGCTGAAGCATGTGCTTGGTAGGCGTCGGGGCAAACGTCATACTGAAATTTCGACCTTGTGCAGTCAACTTTCCAAATTTGGTGGCCATTGAAAAAAGTGGTGCTTTAATTTTTTTGAGCAGTATATTTTACTGTACAATATAGATGCAAGGAAATTAACTGAAGTTACTTAATGTTTCCTTTTCATTGGCCTTTGGAGGGGGAGGGCAGTTGCCCCAACTAAAAATCTACCTATTTTCAAGATTGATAGTGAACCCTTGCAAAGAAGCTTATGAGACTCAGTTTCGGGGGGTGTAACAGTCCATTTCGTAAGTTGTTGTTAAAGCGCTTCTATAACATGCAGGGTAACACATAACAAAATAACATGCAGGAAGAAGTGAACACCAGGGTTAAAACAAATGAATTTTATAACAGATCACCTATTTACAAATAAAAAATAAACAAACAAAATCTCCCAAATGACTCCCACTTGAATTAATTACTGGCCATAAACTAGGCCTAATCTCAGGAGAGATTGTAAACTGGACCAAATGTCCCAAATACTTCAATGACATTGTGTACGTGTGCGGCTGTTCTACATGCTTAACGATGAGTACAAATAAATGCGAGATTCGTCACCATCCGGTAAACCTTCAGAGGACGAATCTGCATTGTCTAGAGCTAGACAGACGCGGGGAACCAACTATACACTACTTAAATTAAACCGACACTTCCTACACTAAATAAAACAACAAATAATTTCCGCATGAAATTGGACTCAAGAACTGCCGTAGCACAAAACATTAATGCCTAAAATTAGGACTTTTCAAAATCAACACAAGTAAATTAACACGTGACCAATAAAAGGAAATACATATGACCGCTTGTCATTTTGCAAGTAAATACAACTACACCAACAGGTGTCACAACAGACAAACTAACATGAAATGAGTCATAGAAAATCACTAGGCTCAAAGCCAACATTTACATCATTAAAACAATATTCCATTCATACGAGACGCGATAATTCGTAACAGACATGGCGAGCTCCCCAATTAATTATGGTCCAATGACCATCACAAAAGAACAGGTTTGCTAATGATAGCTTATAGGGATCAGTCGGTCAGCTGGACTGCCTAACAATGAGTCACCCGACCTAGACGGGCGCTAAGTGGAAATCTGCACATCTGTCAACCCACGGGTCAATAACCTCGACCTGCCGTGGCATGGGTTCGAGTCTCGAAGAAGCGTGCTCCCAAAGCACATAATATACGCGTGTGTGTCAGAATACAATATCTCAGCATTTCCCCCTAGGAAATCCAAGAATCAGCACTGGACAAGGTACAGTAGCCTCCAAGAGCGCTATGCCTTTCCATCAAAAATACAACAACAAAATATGAGGGCTGTAGCACCACCTACCCCTCATCACGAAGAATCAATACACACACCTGACACAAGAACACACACAGAATCACACGTGTGGGTTTGACAGAAACCTGAAATAAATGACATAAATATTTTCCACCAGCTTGCGCTTCCAATCTAGTCCGTGACTAAAGAACCTGAAAAGGACTCAAACAAATCTAAAAAAATTAGAACTAAGGTGTTCTACAGTTACATCTTAATTTGTTGCACTCGGCAACCCTAGTATGAAATAAAACCTGTTCATCAAACATCTTACAATATTTACCTCCCATTTCCTATCAAAAAAATGAACTTTAATAAAGCACCACTTATCGAATGTGACGAGTTTCGCATTCGCATGGATAAAATCAAATACACACGCCGTGTACACTAAATATGACTCCAAAGAAAAATATACAACAAACAAATTTGGCCACGCGCCAACGTACATTTACAGATAATAGTGTCGGCACACAAAAATCTAAACACAAGAAAAACAAGAATGAACTATTTACGACGTTCCCGCGTCTTATCTAACTACATATTGAGTAAATCAATGTTTGTACCTCACCGTTTCAGCTTGCAGAACATTAACCTCCATCCCGGTGCATTTCCCTAAGGGAAATCTAGCCCTCCATCGTCGACGTCGTTGTAGAGGTGATGCACATCATTCCATCACACGACCATGCGTCGGACATCTTGGCGTAGCTTCTTGGACAGAAATGTTCAATGTTAATAATATGCCTAGCTAGAATCGCTGTGAGCTACTACTTTCACTCACAAATATGTCCAATGCATTACTGATCGTAGACTTGCCCTAACTCAGCATTTGCTTAACACTCGCACAAATATCACTCAAAAAATAATACAAAAATTTACATAAAGTTACACACTTCAAACTCATCGCAACTGGCTTGAAAACAAGTCTTATACATGTCTATCGTGCAGCACTTATCTCGCATAGAGATCTCCACTGTTAAACGTGAACTCTGCTCCCTTGAGCACAAATGAAATGTTAGTAAAGTATGCTCATTAGAGCTTGAAAATCGTGACGCAGACTGACGTGAACGTTGCTCACCAGAGCTCAATAAAGTTGTGTTCTAAATAGCTCATCACCGATCAATTTATTGGAAACTGACAGAATGAGGTAGGGTGGGGAGAATTTGTAAAAATAATCTGGAGTTTTCACCTCACAAACTTGGGACTAGTATCAATCTTCATCATTTTATCCAAACGTCTCAATGCGCTTATGCGGAATTAATTCGGATCGGCGGTTCTTTAGATATGCGTTTCCGCGCCTTTTTCCAGGGTATGCAATTCACCGCGTGGCTTTGGCGTGGTCTCTTCTGATTGGCTGATTCAATCCTGGATCGGTTGAAACTTTACTCATGACACTCCCCTAATGACTCCAATTTAGGTGTGCGTTGGTACAGAATTTGTCCTTGAACTCGGCTTAACCGGTCGTCTTCAGGAATAACTACCAAGCTGCTTCTGTTGTAATCATTGCAACACACTACCTTGCCTTCCCTTTGTCAATTTCAACATGTACTGCCTGGGCATCAGTAATAATAATAATAAAATCATGAAGACTTATTCATCGACTGATTAATAAGGGTTCATTTATCCTCAGCAAGGTTTTGAAATTCGAAGCAAGTGATTGATTTAGATTTTAAAAACAATATCCACAGTAGCATAGATAACATCTCATAAGTACCTCACTCGTCTGCCTGAGTGTACATTCCACTGACCGAATTAGTGTGCGCGCTCCTCGCTGCAATGTCATTCACACATCTCGCCAGACCTCCCCTCTCACTCACACGATTACAACTTCTGCCGGACCAGCTGTCTTGTTTACAAACAAAGCTCGCTCTTCCCAGGTACTACATGGCCACGCACATTTGGGTGTAGGTTTTCAAATTAAATATTGCAATAATGATTCTGCATTCAGAGTCCTGATTATTCATCAAATGATTCCCTTCTGTAATACGGCTTGAGATTAGCGCTATTGAAAACAGATTTAGCGCCAGTGCTCAATTCTTCAAGTCTGTAAGCATTGTTACCCAAATTCTTAATGATGCGGAACTGGCCGATAAATTTTGGACAGAACTTGGCAAATACTTTGTTCTTAGGATCAGATATCGGTGGTCCCCGAACAAGCACTAGTTCCTGTTCCTGTAATTCACGATGAAATTTCTTTCCTCTGTATCTCCTCAGTCTTCGGTCCGCTTGGCTTCTCATGTGTTCTCTTGTTCGCAGGATTCGCAGCTCATGTGCTAATAACGGGTCCCTTGGGCATGGAATAATCTTGTCCCAAGATCTTTCAGGCATCCTGTTGTGGTGTACAACTAGAGGGACTTGACCTGTCGACTCGTGCTTTGTAGTGTTCATGCACATCTCAATATCTCCTACTTTGTCAACCCACTTATTATGATCATTAGGAATCATTACGCGGTAATACTTGGCAACACAGCGAATCGTTCTCTCGCTCGGATTTCCACAAGGATGGCGAATGCCCGACAGAACATGCTTTATCCCTAAGCTCTCTAGACCTTGTCTAAAAACATTGCTCGTAAAATAGGTATCATGGTCCGATAAGATGAATTCCGGCTTCCCAAGCATCGGAATGACTTTGTTCTGAATTCTGCTGAGGTCTTGCTTTGATGTCGTCTTCTGGATTGGACATAATATTACCATCTTGGAAAACACATCGACACATACAAGAAGGTGTCGGCATCCTCGTTTTCCCTTAACTAGAGGGCCAAAACAGTCAATAGCGACCAGCTCGCATGGTTTCTGAGGTAATAAAGGTTTTGGAGGTTGTTTCAAAATGAAGTTATTGGGTTTTGTGCGCTGACACGCGTCACAAGTTCTGATTACTCCCACAATAGTATATCGCATCTTAGGCCAAGTAAAAGTTTCCCCTATTGTCGCTTCAGTTTTATCCGTGCCGATATGTGCTAGGCTTTCGTGGACATGCCACGTCAATCCTCTCTGTAATGATGCTGGAACTAGAATTCGCAGTTTGGTGTGATCCTCATCCACGTACTTGTGCAGAAGGTTATTCAGGTAGTGAAATTTCGCTTCCTTGGCACGGGCTTCTCGATATTCAGGTGAATCTGGATGTAGTTCCTTCTTGTAAAATTTGATCATCATCATCATCCATGGGTCCTTTTCTTGTTCCTTCTGAATTTCTTTCAGCTTGTCCAAAAATTCACGAGCCTTAGGTGTTAGTGCTATGTGGTAAACGTCCACTGCTATCTCGTTCTCATCTTCAGGATTCCTGCTTAAAGCATCTGGTATGATGTTCATCCTTCCAGGGCAATGTTCTATGGTAATGTCGAACTGCTGTATGTAAATGGACCAACGCGTAACTCTTTCGCTTGCCATCGTCGTCTTGAATAAGAATGTCAGTGCATGGTGGTCAGTTCTGACAACAATGGAATAACCGATGATCATCTTGCGCCATTGTTGAAGTGAGTACAAAATCGCTAGCAACTCAAGCTCTGTCACAGTGTAGTTCCTCTCATGTTTCCTCAATTTACGACTCGTAAATGCCAAATATGATCGTTTCTTGGGTTCATCAGCGTCCTCTTGGTACAGCATGACGCCGATTCCAATCAATGAAGCGTCTGCCTGAATTACAAATTTCTTCTCGAAGTCTGGATACCCTAGCTTCACACAATTCTCCAGTAGGTCTTTCGTGGCTTTAAAGGACCTGTCGCACTCCTCATTCCATGACCATCGATTTGATTTCTTTAACATCTCTTGCATTGGTGCTACTGTTTCCGTGTACCCACGACAACTCTCCTTAAAGAAACCTGTCACTCCCAAAAAGGCTCTCACATGTTTCACTTTAGTTGGTGTGGGAAATTTCTTGATTGCGTCAATTTTCGCCGGATTTGGTCTCACGCCTTCAACATCAATTATGTGACCCAAATACAGAATCTCGCTCTGGCAAAAGTGCGATTTCTTCAAATTAATTTTGAAATTCATGGTTCTCAAGTTATCCAAAAGTTTGTTTAGGTTTACCAAGTGTTCCTCCATTGTTTCTGATGCAATAAGTATGTCGTCAACATATCTCGTAGTGAAGCTCTTGACCTCCTCAGTTAGATTCCTGTCTAGTGCTCTTATCAATGCACATCCAGCTGTTTTCACACCAAAGGGCATGCGAGACCAGATATAGCTTTGGTTATCAAATAAAAAACCCGTCAATAATTGGGATTTTTCCCCAAGTTCCAGATGGTGGAAACTATTCGTTAGGTCGACACTCGAATATATCTTCTTTCCACGGAAGCCCTTCAATACATCCTTGATCCTTGGTGCTTGGTCATGTTCAACTAGCAGTTTACTGTTTAAAACCCGTGCGTCTAGGCATAATCTGATTGATCCATTTGGCTTGACCACAGCCAATATTGCATTTAAGCATGGGGTTGCTGCTTTCCCAATCATACCGGAATCTAATAAGTTGCTAATAATGTCCTTCACCTGAGCAAAATCTTTCTCTGGGATCGGGTACAATTTACTCTTAAATGGGGTCCAATCGGTAACTTAGATGGCATACTGGAAATTTAAAACTTCTCCAGGGATCGTGTCGAAAACTCCCTTATGTCTCAAAATCTCTTCTAATTTTCTTCTGTCAGGTTCTCCTACTATTGCCTCCCTAAGTCGCTCCTGAAGTAAAATTTCAAATTTGGATCCGCTAATTTCTTCCTCCGCCAAATGTACCCAAAGTTCCTGCGAAATATCTCGACTGTCAATTTCAACCACTGCTGTCTGGCTTACTCGTCCCTCCGTTGAGTTCTTATCTTCGATCGCCTCATTAGTGCATTCTTCAATGACCCAAGTATTCGCCTCTCTCTCTAGTGGACTCTCTTCCATGTTCAGACCAACATGGCTCAACCCCTCAACTTGTTTAAAACTCACAGTGTTGTTATGTAAGTCAATTATAGCATGAAAATCACAGATGAAGTTGGCTCCTAGAATGACATTATAATTCATCTTTGGTATCACGATGAAAGTTTGTGAAAATGTGTGGTTTAATATCTCCATGTTTAAATATGCTTGGTGCTTGAAAACTATGATCTTATCAGGAATGACCCCTCGGACTTTCATTAATTGTACAGGCATAATTGGAATGGTTTGTTTATTTCCAATTTCTTTCAACAATGCTTCCGTGACTAAGCTCACCTGGCTACCCGTGTCAATCAGGCACCTCACTCTAATACCTCCAATATGAGCATAAATAATCGGTAATTGTCTGATTACATTCTCTCGGTCCTTCACCACTTCCTCCAGGCAATCGTCCGGGAATGCTACCCACTCTTCTATGTTCGCAACAATCAACTCCTCCCGTTCCCTGGTGTCCTCCGTTCTCAGGCTATCTGGTTTTGGTTTAATCGTGTTTTTTTTTATCAAGGGACCCATTCGTTGAGTTCCGCCGGTTGTCATCGCGTCTCTCCTGCTGACGTAATAAGCTTTACGCCCCCGCTCCTTGGTGATTATCCGAACACTGCCTATTTGCCATCGCACGCCCCCACTTCTCTTTCTCTGTTTCTTCGGCATTTAACTCGTCCAAATATTTCTGTGATTCAGCGTACCGCTCGTTCCAGTCATTGCGATAATCTCCCTGATTATCTTGCCGATAATTCCTCGTATTGTTCCACCTGCCGTCCCCGTTCCTTTGGTAAGGTCTACCCTGCCTTGGGTTTCCCCTCCAGTTCGTATACTCTCGCTGGTACGTCCACTGATTGTGATTGTTCTGATTATTATTATTATAATTATCACGGCGATTCTGGAAGTTCCTATTGTTATTGTATTGGTTTCGGCCATCGAACTCCTGCCGTCTGGGCGTAAATTGTGTTCCGGTAGACTGTGTCTTCGTTTGATTACTCTGATTGTGATTATTCTGATGCCCTTGAACAACTTCAGCAGTGTTTACACACTCCATGTTCCGTCTCCCTGTCTGCGGACTGACCATACTCGTCTCATCCAAATGGCGGAGTATCTCCTCGGCCTGAACTGCGGTTTTGATGTTACCAGCCACTAAAAACTGCTGAATATTCATCGGAAGCTGCTTACCGATGGTTAAAACCATGTTTTCCTCTGAAGGGGGGTCGTCAAAATCCAGGAATTTAACCAGCTGTTGGCTAAAGAACTCGGAAAACCTTGTGGGATGTGTGCTGTGTTATTTCCTGGTGTATAAATCCATCCTCAACCCCTGCTGCAATGAAGGACTCCAGAACTTCCTCAAGAATGCTTCTTTAAACTGGGCCATGTCATTAAATGTGTACTTGAAACTCTGGAACCAAATTAAACTTGGGCCCTCTAAAAAATTTTCAACCAGTCGCAGCTGTTTTGCGGGACTGACGTGTTGGTCATTACAGTAATCGTCCAGCTGACGCAAAAATGCTTTAGGAGTAGATCCTGAATTCTCCCTGAATTTGTCGGGTTTGAAGTCGTTTCCCCTAATTACTTGTATCACTTGGGCAGGTGCCAAGCCGGGTTGTGGAGTTGATGTTTCACCTCTGTAGTTTTGGAATGTGTCGCACGTTATCTTCGGACTCTGACCTCGGCTCGTATCCTCAGCCAGCTTCAAGCCCACCGGACTTCCAATACTTCCCTGTTTGCCTACTGTGTTTTCTGCAGAGAATAAAGTAGCATTTTCTAAGGATCTTATCTCGTTCTTAACTAAGAGGTCTCCGTGTTCCTGGAATTTGGATTTGATGTTTTCCTCCAAGGCCTGCACTCTAGAATTATACTCGCCTAGCCGCTTTAATAACGTCAGCCTATCTCCTTTAGTTTCATTCACCTGCTGTTCCGAATCTTTCCGGATCCTGTTCTTCAAACTACTAATTTTTTCTTCGCTTCTTTCCTGATTCTTCTCCAGCTGCTCCCCTATTTCTTGTATCTGCTGCTGAGTTTTGATTAATTGTTCTCCCATCTCTTCCTGATTTTTATTTAACTGGTCTTCCAGGTTTTCGCGCAAGTGCATCCGTTCTTTCTCCGTTGTTATTTCCAGCTTGTCGAGTTCCTTTATTAATTCTAGTACATTATTATCGACTGAATTAATCTGCTCCTGTATGTTTTCGTTCTTGGCCTCTAGTCTGTCGAATTGCCCCTGTAATTCATCCTGCGTGCTTTTTATTCCAGCCGTGTTGTTTACGCATGCTGTCTCAATCTGTTTCAATTTGGCGGCGACCATTTCATCTAATTGTACAAATTTATTGTCGAATTTAGATTCCAACTTCTTAATTTCTCCTAATTACTTCGAGTTATTTTCCGCTACCTCTCCTGCCAGTTTCTCTAATTCTACCCTAGTACTTTGGTTTATTTCCAGGGTGATCTTTTCTAACTGCACTGTTTGTACTGTTGCCTGCTCTGATAATTTATGGTTTAATTCATTTAATTGTTTATCATTATGCTCTTGCAACTTGTGTAATTGTTTGTCGCCGTGTTCACACAACTCGTGTAATTGAATTGTTTGTCATTATTTTCACGCAATTCGTGTAATTGTTTGTCAGTATCCAATTTCTGGATCTGCAATTGGACCGTAATGTTACTGTTCACATCCTGTAATTGTTTGTCACTGTGCTCACGCAACTCGTGTCATTGTTTGTCGCCGTGTTCACGCAATTCAGTAGTAATGTTATTTAATTGTTTATCACTCTGTTCACTCATGTTCTTTAACTGTTCTTCCGTCTTTGCAGACATTTGCACAGACATCTGCTCCAACAACATTTTGATCTCTTCGATGCTAGCCATCGCAAAACACACAAATATATACTCAGAGGAAAACAGGGTCATGCACTGGGATTTCAGTCACACACACGCACACATGTCTTGATATTTAAATATTACTGATTCTAATTTAATAAAAGTTTCAGCAATCAAAATTTTACTGAATAATGACTCTTATTTCCAAACAACAAAATAACTCCCTTGTGATCTGCTTTTAAAATTCCTAACCAACAGAATTTGCGAAAAACACCAATTAACCGAAGTTAATTAAATGTAAAAATAAGGCAACACCTTCCTGCTTTGACTGAGTTCACTAATATGCAAATTTTCAAATTTTACGCCGGGCGCCAGAACAAGTTAACAACAAATACAATATCAACTTCTAACCTTGTTCAATATTTCTAACTTTAAGAACTCAGTGATTTTACTAATGCACATGGCGGTACAACTTCGCCTCAATTTACTGAATTTACTCTTGCCCGCTTGACCTGGCATCATTTCTCAGCGAAATAAGTATGCGGTCAGAAAAGCAACAACAACAACAACAATCCCCACTTGGGCAGCCATTTTTGATATATGAACCCCTGCAAAGAAGCTTATGAGACTCAGTTTCGGGGGGTGTAACAGTCTATTTCGTAAGTTGTTGTTAAAGCGCTTCTATAACATGCAGGGTAACACATAACAAAATAACATGCAGGAAGAAGTGAACACCAGGGTTAAAACAAATGAATTTAATAACAGATCACCTATTTACAAATAAAAAATAAACAAACAAAATCTCCCAAATGACTCCCACTTGAATTAATTACTGGCCATAAACTAGGCCTAATCTCAGGAGAGATTGTAAACTGGACCAAATGTCCCAAATACTTCAATGACATTGTGTACGTGTGCGGCTGTTCTACATGCTTAACGATGAGTACAAACAAATGCGAGATTCGTCACCATCCGGTAAACCTTCAGAGGACGAATCTGCATTGTCTAGAGCTAGACAGACGCGGGGAACCAACTATACACTACTTAAATTAAACCGACACTTCCTACACTAAATAAAACAACAAATAATTTCCGCATGAAATTGGACTCAAGAACTGCCGTAGCACAAAACATTAATGCCTAAAATTAGGACTTTTCAAAATCAACACAAGTAAATTAACACGTGACCAACAAAAGGAAATACATATGACCGCTTGTCATTTTGCAAGTAAATACAACTACACCAACAGGTGTCACAACAGACAAACTAACATGAAATGAGTCATAGAAAATCACTAGGCTCAAAGCCAACATTTACATCATTAAAACAATATTCCATTCATACGAGACGCGATAATTCGTAACAGACATGGCGAGCTCCCCAATTAATTATGGTCCAATGACCATCACAAAAGAACAGGTTTGCTAATGATAGCTTATAGGGATCAGTCGGTCAGCTGGACTGCCTAACAATGAGTCACCCGACCTAGACGGGCGCTAAGTGGAAATCTGCACATCTGTCAACCCACGTGTCAATAACCTCGACCTGCCGTGGCATGGGTTCGAGTCTCGAAGAAGCGTGCTCCCAAAGCACATAATATACGCGTGTGTGTCAGAATACAATATCTCAGCATTTCCCCCTAGGAAATCCAAGAATCAGCACTGGACAAGGTACAGTAGCCTCCAAGAGCGCTCTGCCTTTCCATCAAAAATACAACAACAAAATATGAGGGCTGTAGCACCACCTACCCCTCATCACGAAGAATCAATACACACACCTGACACAAGAACACACACAGAATCACACGTGTGGGTTTGACAGAAACCTGAAATAAATGACATAAATATTTTCCACCAGCTTGCGCTTCCAATCTAGTCCGTGACTAAAGAACCTGAAAAGGACTCAAACAAATCTAAAAAAATTAGAACTAAGGTGTTCTACAGTTACATCTTAATTTGTTGCACTCGGCAACCCTAGTATGAAATAAAACCTGTTCATCAAACATCTTACAATATTTACCTCCCATTTCCTATCAAAAAAATGAACTTTAATAAAGCACCACTTATCGAATGTGACGAGTTTCGCATTCGCATGGATAAAATCAAATACACACGCCGTGTACACTAAATATGACTCCAAAGAAAAATATACAACAAACAAATTTGGCCACGCGCCAACGTACATCTACAGATAATAGTGTCAGCACACAAAAAAATCTAAACACAAGAAAAACAAGAATGAACTATTTACGACGTTCCCGCGTCTTATCTAACTACATATTGAGTAAATCAATGTTTGTACATCACCGTTTCAGCTTGCAGAACATTAACCTCCATCCCGGTGCATTTCCCTACGGGAAATCTAGCCCTCCATCGTCGACGTCGTTGTAGAGGTGATGCACATCATTCCATCACACGACCATACGTCGGACATCTTGGCGTAGCTTCTTGGACAGAAATGTTCAATGTTAATAATATGCCTAGCTAGAATCGCTGTGAGCTACTACTTTCACTCACAAATATGTCCAATGCATTACTGATCGTAGACTTGCCCTAACTCAGCATTTGCTTAACACTCGCACAAATATCACTCAAAAAATAATACAAAAATTTACATAAAGTTACACACTTCAAACTCATCGCAACTGGCTTGAAAACAAGTCTTATACATGTCTATCGTGCAGCACTTATCTCGCCTAGAGATCTCCACTGCTAAACGTGAACTCTGCTCCCTTGAGCACAAATGAAATGTTAGTAAAGTATGCTCATTAGAGCTTGAAAATCGTGACGCAGACTGACGTGAACGTTGCTCACCAGAGCTCAATAAAGTTGTGTCCTAAACAGCTCATCACCGATCAATTTATTGGAAACTGACAGAATGAGGTAGGGTGGGGAGAATTTGTAAAAAATAATCTGGAGTTTTCACCTCACAAACTTGGGACTAGTATCAATCTTCATCATTTTATCCAAACGTCTCAATGCGCTTATGCGGAATTAATTCGGATCGGCGGTTCTTTAGATATGCGTTTCCGCGCCTTTTTCCAGGGTATGCAATTCACCGCGTGGCTTTGGCGTGGTCTCTTCTGATTGGCTGATTCAATCCTGGATCGGTTGAAACTTTACTCATGACACTCCCCTAATGACTCCAATTTAGGTGCGCGTTGGTACAGAATTTGTCCTTGAACTCGGCTTAACCGGTCGTCTTCAGGAATAACTACCAAGCTGCTTCTGTTGTAATCATTGCAACACACTACTTTGCCTTCCCTTTGTCAATTTCAACATGTACTGCCTGGGAATCAGTAATAATAATAATAAAACCTGAAGACTTATTCATCGACTGATTAATAAGGGTTCAATAGATTATAGAAGCATTTATTTTTGAAATTGTACAATAATTGTACTCCTAAGCATAAGAGTAATGTTTAAAAAGTTTTTAGGCCTAAATTTGCATTTTTTAATGTTAGTTTTAGGACCGTCTTGATCCGTACCATACCTTGGTAATGGTGAAAATTGATTGTATTTTCTAACATGTGAACCAATCTAGAAAGAATTATGGGAAATGGGACTTAAGTGATATGTTTCTTTTCACGTTCCTTGTTATCCTAACACTTTAAGAGTTACAGAACGTATATACAAGATCCCACTTACCTATTTGCTTTTGATCCGCGAATTTCTGCAGCCACAAAACAGTCATTAGTTTTCAAGAATGATGCTACCTTGATGGCATCCACACATGGTAGATTGTCAGACTGTGCTCTTTTAAAGCCTTCTTCTGTCATTTTGAAATCAATTGTGTTTTTTTTTTCGCAATCACGAATAATGATTATTCGGCTTTTAGTAGCAGCAGATGCACGATGGCTGGCAGGACGTTTTACTCGCCTTGCGGAAAGAGACTTTTAAATATTTTGTTAATGACAGAAAACAAAGCAACTTATCACAATGCAATATGTTTCCATACTATTTAATGGGTGTACTTTTCAATTAAAAAAAATAATTACGCATGTTCCCAAATCAGAAACGATCTTCCATTCCCATTTCGCCTTGTTCGCTTCTGAGCACATCCTTTCTACCAGGCAAACATGAAATGGTAGGAAGCTCATCTTATACGTCGCAGCTAACGTGAGGCTATCTAGCGGCATTTAAGACAACTATTTCAGATAATGGACTTGTAACAACCCTAGTGGTGCTGCCTCAAGTGGTGTTCATGCCAACTACATCAAGTAATAATAACATGGCTGCTCTCTGGACGACGACGACGCGAAGGAGCTGTGATATAATATAATCTGAAATAATATTGCTGTGCCTCGGGCTAGAGCCCTGCGCGGATACGCAAAACGTTATCCGCATCCGCCCCGCATCCGCACGACTTTTATCCGCATCCGCCCCGCATCCGCACGACTGTTATGCGCATCCGCATGACTTTTATCCAAATCCGCTGATATTTCAATATTATGTTTAATTTATTAGATAACGCATAATGTGTCAAACCAACACATTTAGACATTTGAGGAGAAAGTCGCTCCTGACTTTACGCTTGGGGAAAGGGATTGACATTTGGCCGGAAATTCCAAGTCAGTCATCAACCTTCTGCTTCTTGACCCATCCATGTTCGCATAGTTGATGTCATAACTCGTGCTTCAGTGCCAAGTTGGAAATAAATCTACAGATAAACCTGGAACCATATCATCCAGGATAGCTTAGACGGCGAAGTAGCTGACATGAGGAATGTTAATGATGTCACCACGATGAACTAACAAGCTTATTGACAGCATTATATCTCTTACGTATAGTAGTAATAATGGCAGTGAGAATTGATGATGATGAGATGTCAAGACCATCTACTACAAACATACGGTACATCAACTGTAGTTAATAAAATGTAGTTGAAAGCATATGAGCATAATAATCTTCTCGTGTATAAGTGCAATACGTGCCTGAATATTCCGTACGCAATAGGCTATAGGAGTATTCCTCTTTTAAGCTTGAAGCTGTAGATTGGCATATCAAATAGGCTATGTAATATTATCGTAAGTTTGTATTCTAAACACTATCCGCAAATTTACTCGAATCATTATCCGCAGCGTATCCGCTATCCGCTCAGCCATGCAAACTACATCCGCGTGGCGAAAATATTTGCGGATATCCGCGCAGGGCTTTACCTCGGGCGAGGTAGAAGCGATTGTCCTTGGAAGGGATGCTGCAGGACCAATGAAGATGACGGTTCACCTCCGTACTTGTCCACCATTGACGGACAGACACAATCCCGCTAAGAGGAACACTTGTACCAGGCGAACATGTGTATGCAGGAGATCACTCACTGTTCCCTTGCTTGCAAATTTGCACTGCTTCTTGGCGATCGGGCACTGGGAGGGCCACTGTACAGTCAATTGCTCCAGATACTGTCGTATAATGTTGGACCTATTAAGTGGCTGGCTCTATTATGCGAAGTGAGATAAAATCAAAGTCCGCCTACTGTATACTATTTATTATTATCATGCGTAATGCCTTAGAAGTCGAAATGTAACGTTTTTCAGTCGGTCGACACGATTGTACCCAATTGTAATGGGTGGTTCCCTAATCCTGAAAATAAATATGAATTTTTATTCCGTGCAGAATTTACCCGGCAGGGAGGGAAATTTAATAATAATAATAAAAAAATATATATATATTTTTACGAGGGAAGTGGAAAAATCTTGCATAAGACCTTGAGAAGGGTCCGCACTCCTCAATAGTGTGGGATTCTTACCCACTAAAAAACCACACCCTGTCCTCTTGACAAAACCCATCCCGGGACCACTTTCGTATTACTTCAGGATGGAGCCATTTTCTTTGCTTCACAAGCACCATCTTACTTCTCCATTCATAGCCCGCGGATCGCAGACTAAATCAACTAAATCGAGAAAGTCCCCATCTGACTTCTTCTGACGAAGGACCACCTCAACAAAGAAAGCGACCGTATCCCAGCTGAGCTCGTTCCTCAGCATTGTCCGGCGTTATTGCACCAACCTCAGCTTCAAGTCGTTGTTTTTCCGCTGCCCAACGATCGCAGACGAAAAACGTATGATATACGTCATCTCGTTCGTTCTCCCAGTAAATACAAACTGGACTCCTTACTTTGGCCATACGATGAAGGTAACACCGAAAGTAGCCATGACATGTCAACATCTGAGTCAGAAAGTAATTAGTTTCTCCGTGTTTCCTACTCGTCCACTCGACCAGACTCGGTATCAGCCGAGCTGTCCATCTTCCTCTGAGATCGTCATAATACTACTAATAATAATTATTATTAATATTTTTTATTTATTCGTTAATTCCCCATAAGGAGAGCGTTACAACACTATCAATTTTCATGTTTCATTCTGGACCTTTCTTCTTTTTTCCCAAAAACCTCTCATATACACACTATGTTTCCTCTTTCTCTCTTCTGTCCACCTCTTTGCTGGTTGTCTCTCTTTGGGAGTTTGCTCAAACTTCTGTAGAGATGTTTAGTTTCTTAAGGTATTCCACGGTTTCCTTTACCCAATTGGTTTTTAGTGTGCTATTCGTAACTATATTAAAAATTTTCTTGGTCAGTCTGTCTTCGGTCATCCTATGTATATGTCCATAAAATTTTGCCCTTCTTTTCCTTATGTTGTTTGTAATCGTCTCTGTCTGTTTGTACAGTTCTATTGTCGGTCTCTTCATCCATATTCCCTCTTTCTGAACTGGCCCGTAGATCTTTCTCAGAATTTTTCTCTCTTGTTTTTCTAATTCCTTGATTTTTTGTTCGCCCCTTGATTGCTGTCGTTTCTGAAGCGTATAAGGCCTCTGGTAAGACTACTGTACGATAGTGTCGTAATTTGGCATTGATGGAAATACTTTTTTTTATTGTAGGGGTTCCATGTAAGTCGGTATGCTTTCTGCAATTTAGCGATCCTGTCTTCATTGGATGCCAAGTTCAGTCCTGTTTTCTGTATAATCTCTCCTAGATATTTGAAACTTTCCACTTGTGTTATTTTTCCATACTTGGTTTCCAGTGGGTGCTTGTCTGTAGATTTTGTGTCCATGAACTGTGTTTTTTCGTATGAGATTTGTAACCCTGTTTTGGCAGAGATTTCATGTAGCGTCTCTAGAGCTTCTTTGGCTTCTTTTCTGTTATTTGTTATAATCGCTACATCATCGGCAAAGGCCAGACACTTAATGTTGGCTGTCCTTTTCTGGTGTTTTGCCATTTTTATGCCTTTGACTCCTTTTTCCCATGTCTTGATTATTTTATCCTAAACTGAGTTGAATAGAATGGGTGATAAACCATCACCTTGTCGCACTCCTGTATTAATTTTGAAGGGTTCCGAGATCTCTCCCATGAATTTAACTTTGGATATTGTATTTGTTAATGTTTCTTGGATTAGTTTTCTGGACTTTTTGTCGACCTTCATTTCTTCTAATGTGTTAAAAAGTGTTTCTCTATCTATGGAGTCGTACGCTTTATTGTAGTCGACGAATGTGAATGTTGTGTTCCTGGTTTTTCTCGTTGCTAGTATTGTTCTCAGGCACCAAATCTGCTCACTGCACGATCTTCCCTTCCTGAACCCTCCTTGGTATTCTCCTATCTGTGGATCTATCTGAGGCTCTATCCGTTTTAACAGGGCTTTGGAGAAAATTTTGTATGCGACGGGTAATAGTGAAATCCCTCTATAATTATTAGGGTTCGTTTTGTCTCCCTTCTTGTGGAGGGGGTGTATTAGAGCTGACTTCCATTCTTCTGGTACCTTCCCTGTTTCCCAGATGTTTTCGATGATTTTGTGTATTTTTGGTGTAACATTTTCGTGGTCTAATTTCCAGATTTCCGAAATCAATCCGTCTTCTCCAGGCGCTCTATTGTTCTTTAGTGATTTTATTATTTCCACGCTTTCTTCAAGTGTTGGAGGTTTGGAATCAATGTTAGGTTCTGGCTTTTCGAACTGTAATCTGTGTGTTGGTTTATCACAGTTAAGCAGTGAGTCAAAATATTGTGCCAGTATCGTACAGTTCTTTTTCGGGTTTGTCTCCAGTGTTCCGTCTTGTCTTTTGAAGCATAAGCTCGGTGGTCGATATCCTGTCATATTCTCTCTGAATGTTCTATAGAAGTTTCGTGTGTTATTTTTGGTAAAATCCTCTTCTATCTCCTTGAGTCTGTTGTTATCGTAGTTTCTTTTTTCTCTGCGGATTATTCTCGAGGAGTCTTTTTGTATCTTGTTGAATTCTTCCCATTTTTCGGGTGTTCTATGGCTGTTAAATTTTTTCCAGGCTTGTATTCTATCCTCTATGGCTCTGTCACATGTCACGTTCCACCATCTGTGCTTCCTTTTCCTCGGGGGCTGCCCCATTTTTATCAGTTCTTTCATGTTTTCGGACATGTCCGTCTAGTTGTTACTCTCAATTTTCTTAATTCCTTGTGTTATTTCTTTCTTGTTTAATTGTAAATACTCTGGGTCTGTTCTGAAAATTCTGGTTGTTCTCTTAGTTTGCCTGTTTGGTATAAACTTAGCCTTGATTTGTAGTAGATGATGATCAGATTCGAAAAAAACCTTTTCTCGTTCGTATATTCATAACTTCTCTGGTGGTTTTTTTTTGTAGATATCGCAACGTGGTCTATCTGAAATTCTCAGAGGGCGCTGTTTGGAGATTTCCAAGTCCATAGTTTCTTGTAGGGTTTCTGGAATTGTGTTGACATGATTTTGAGGTCAAAATTCCTACAGAAGTTTATCAAATTCTCTCCATTCTTGTTTGTCCTCTGGTGCGCTGTATATTTTCCTGTTGTGTCTCTGAATTTTCTTTCACGGCCTAATTGTGCATTAAAATCACCAAGCAATAATTTTACATGCTTAGTGGGGATTTTGTTGGTGATTTCTTCTAAGTCTTCCCAGAATTCTTCTATCATCTGTGGATTTTTGTTATTGTAGTTATTAGTGGGGGCATGAGCATTGATTATTGTATACGCTTTGTTACCAGAACGTATCGTAAGTGTGGATTTTTTTTTCAGATTTTGAGGTGAAATCTATTACAGAGTCCAATATTCAGTTGTGGACTACAAAACCTGTTCCGAAGAGTTTGAGATTTTTTCCTGGAATAGTTATGGCTGGTTTCCCCTTGTATATTCTGTAACTTCCCGAATCGAAGTGATTCTCATCTGAGAATCTCGTTTCCTGTATAGCCAGTATTCTGATATTGAATGTGTCCATGATGTTTGTTAGTTGTTTCACTTTACCTAGTTTCAGGAGTGTGTTTACGTTGAGTGTTCCCATGTAAAATATTCTCTTAGTTTTGAGGGTTTTTGAGAAGGAATTCTCCTCTTCATGACATACCTGATCCCCTGGAATCCGATGATCAGGTACAATACCCAGTTTCATTGACTGGGGCCCAGGGTAGTGTGTTCGTTCACGTCGTTCTGTCATGATTATTGATTTATGTTCAAGTTGTGGTGGTGAAACCCCAAGGGATCTCACAGAATTACGACTGGAGTTTCGAATTCCAGAAGATTGGATCACAGCCGAGCTCACAGAGCTAACAGACGCCGACCAGAGTACCGGTGGTTACCACACAGACGTGTCTGGATTTAAAATTTTCACCTAGTAACCCTAGGCAGGGGCCCTCACAGGGTGCTACCATCCGGAGCCAGATGGACCCAGGTTTTTTTAACGAGGTGTTACTCATCCCCCTCCTCCTTCTTCAACACTTGCGTGATGAGGCCCCGGGCTTAATAATAATAATAATAATAATAATAATAATAATAATAATAATAATAATAATAATAATAATAATAATAATAATAATTGTAATGCAAAATTACGACACTACAAGACAGTTGTATTGCCGGAAGCTTTATATGCCTCAGAAACCATATGCCTGGGTGGCCACTCTAAAATTGCAGACATAGAGAAACATGAACGGAAAATTCTCCGGAAAATGTATGGTCCCACGAGAGAAAATGGAATGTGGATTAAGAAAAGAACAGCGGACCTCTACTCCGTCACCGACAGGTTCACTGTTGCCGTACGGAAGCGACGCCTGAATTTCTGTGGCCATATCTACAGAATGAACAGCGACAGACTAACTAACAAGTAAGAGATTATTCAATGTAATCAACTCAAAGAAGGTCAAGATAAAATGGCTAGAAGAAACTAAGGCGGACCTCCAAGAAGTGAATATCACAGACGACATCATTAGACAATCGTGGAGCTTTTAGGACAAATAATGTAGCCAACCATAAATGTAGGGAGAAACCCAAAAAGAAAACTGGTAGTGGTCGACAGAACGCAAGATGCAACACAGTGCATTCATGAAGAGATTTTGGGAGGATAAGAAGGCGAAAACCATCGGACCAACTAACAAGTTCAAACGCGCTCTTTGAATGGGCATAACGACGAAAGAAAGAAGAATAATAGGTCTAAGAATAATAGGTCTAATAATAAACAATGCTGGCAAAATAAGAAGAACGTCAAGAATTGAGTCAAATTCCAATATTGGGAAAATACGCTGTAAATAAATAAATAAATAAATAAATAAAATAATAATAATAATAATGTTGAAAAGCTGTCAAAGTACGAGTATTGGTGGAGAAGGAAGAAGCGTGTAGATCGGCAAGCGGTGGATCTTGTATTAGGATAACAGACACTTATAGGAGGTAAGAGAGTACTCCACTCATCTGACCTTCTTACTTGTCCTGTACTCCTGGTGAAGAGGTCCATCATTTGGAGCATGTGGCTGCACCGCACATGATCATCTCGGCCGTGCCAAACGTAGTCTACTGTGGACGTTCGCCGTCAGATAGCAGCAGTGTAGTTCCCGCTCTTTGATTTATTTGAAACTATTCATTCTTCCAAATACACGAGAGAGAACGTCCATGGACGAAGCTAGGGGATGCACCACCGCCATCTATCATGTTCGCTCCTCTCAGCGCACCTCCAATATTGTAGGAAAAATCATGGGAATATTTAAAATATTTTAAGATGTTTGTATGGTGATGCATCTCTCTTGTGTTCTCTAAATAATATGTAGACATTTGAGCGATACGTAGATACTGTAGTTGTTGTTTCATTTGAGGGGCTTGAACATCGAGGACATTTAGCCCCATGTTTTTGGGTGTGTGTTGAATTTCGTCTGATAACCTGTGTATGCAAGATGGTGCTCTTCTGCGCCTATTGTAGCCTATGTGATCGACTTCTTAGACTCCTCTATGCGTGATTTTACTACATCAATCCTCATCTTGCTTAGTACGCCTCATTACAATGCTGCCTTGGGTTTTTGTGTTTTTTTTTACCAGGGTTGGAACTAAGATACTGTTACCATTACTTACAAAAATAGTAACAAAATTTCAGTTACAGTTATTTGCGCCAAAATTAACGGCGTTACAGTTACATAGGTCTTTATTTTACCGTTATTTATGTATAAAAGCGGCTTCGGTGGCGGTGTTGGTAGCATGCTGAACTGCTGTGCCCAAGATAGCGGGTTCAAACCCGGCCGAAGTCATCGGATTTTTTAAGAGCGTTAAAATCCTTTATGCCTTCCTTCGGAGGGGAAATAAAGCCGGCGGTCCCATGTCATAGATTTATGGCATGCAAAAGATGCTTCCACAGACTAAACTTGTGTGAAGCTAAATTTCTAGGTTAGATTTCGTTGGAACGCTGTATCAAAGTTCCAACATTCACCACTTTGTATCATTGACATTTGATAGCGAAAGTTGGAACTACTTGAAATTGAACGGAACTTGTAGCTCACCCTAAGGGTGTCCGCTTGAAGCAGCTACAGCCTCTGGCGAGCCGAACAAGTCCTCGGACACTCCCGGCACTAAACGCCATACGATAAATAAATAAATAAATAAATAAATAAATAAATAAATAAATCAATAAGTAGGCTATAAAAATATAGTTGCTTATTTAAAAAGAAAACTTACAACATAACATAACACATGAATGAGCACGGGAACCCTTCCTCGGTGGAAATAGGGACACAATTACAGCTTCCATCCTCAAAAAATGCCGAAGCGCATCTGGCAGAGAGAAGGGAAAATAGAGAAGACATCCCGATTGAATTCTACAGCACGGATGCCATGATCGATTGGAACTAGACCAACGCCAATCAGAAACTAAGACATGTGATGATAAAAAAGACCATTTTTATCTTGTAGAAAACGCTTGAGTTGAAAAGGGAAGAAACTCCGGAGATTCTTCCTTTTTCCACTTAACTATAACTTTACAAGCGTCCTGCTACGTAAATATGGCTCGGATTATTTTCCCCTTTACACCATATTATCACCATCATCATCATCATCTGCATCCACATTTGTCTCTCACTTGCTGAAAGTTTTAAGTCACCACACTGTTTAAATTGAAGTCCATGCATCACAGAATCTAGATGAGCCTTCCGCGGTCTTCCTCTTCCTTACTTCCGCAGAACTTTTCCTTCCAGTATGGTGGTCAGGAACTCATTATGACGTAGGCTGTGCCCAACAAATTTTGCTTTCCTCATTACCATAGCAGTGATCAATTTTCTTGTTTCGTCTACTTCCTTGAGGACCCATTCGTTAGTCTTTTTCTCCGCACCATATTATGCGTCTATAAAAAATCAACAGTTTGTATATCTCACCTCATTTTGACCAAAAATGGAGTTTCTTCCTTTTTCAAATCATTGATTCAATCAGCCTACAGTCCGCCTCGTTGTGTAGTGGCTAGGATTCTTGGCTGATACCGCGGAGGTTGGGTTCGATGTCGCAAAGCTCCTAAAATAAATCAATAACATCAAATATTGCTGAACGATGCTATGAACTAGTTTTAAGATGAGACTGAATTTCCCAAGAGCGAGAGTCATGTCGAATAGGCTATACACATCAAATAAAGTTTTGCATATAGCCTACTTAGTCTACCACATCGTGCGGTGGTGGTACAAAACTTCCTCCAAGAGTTCGCCATTGCACGAATGGAATGGCCTACGATGTCACCGGACATGAACTCTACCAAACATGTCTGAGATATGCTGAAGAGTGTCATTGCTCAGCGTCCGCGCCCTCCCGTAACCCGCCATGAGATCATGGAGGCCGCCATTGAGGAGTGGGATCGCCTGCCTCTAGAGGACCCGGACAACTTGATCTGTGAGTAAGAGCCCTGCTGGACGCCCGTGGTGGCCATGTTCCCTATTGAAACGTCACAGGATGGCAAGATTACAACACATATCAGTCCCTGTTTAACAGGCCAAATGTCTTCCTGTTTGTAATTTTCTTTTCACACATGAATAAAGTGTGCAGGATTTGTTAGAATGCCGTCTCGTTTGTAATAACCTCGCCCACAATCCCACATACGCTCTGTATCATGGCAAACAAGTTTTATGCAAAACTATCTTTGATGTGTATATCATGTAGCCTATTGACATTCTTCTGTCATTCTCCACGATGACAGTGATCATGCTGAGCACATTGGATATATCAACTTAATACTCCTATTCTGCACGTCTTCCGAATAGAATTTGTAACTAAAAGCAGTTATTCAGGGTTACAGTACCGCAAGTTTAACTTAGGCCGGTATTACACTATCAAAGAAATTTGTCAAAGAAATGTTATCAAATATTTTATAAAACTGAACTTTTATAAAAGTTATACAAAGCAATAATCACACCATTACACTACATCAAATATTTTATCATACTTCAGGAAAACGGATGAAGGACAGTTCCTTGTTCACTTGACTGTGTTATGGTAGTTGAAATTCTGTGATGGCAATACGGTGTATAAAAGAAACGGAAAGATAAAGTGAACGTCTATGAGTTATACCATGAGTCGCCCACGTGAAAGTGTATTACGAGTAAAACCTTGGTGAACGAGCTGCACTACGAGCACTTGAAAAATTACATTAATATTTAATTATTAATAATATGGTGAAATGAATGATGGTGACGTTCGAAAAAAACACTGACCGAGCGAAGAAAATTGAAACATGCGAAGGTATGATACCTTAAGTGGGATTCGATCCCAGGTCAGCTGGAACCAGAGTCGAGCGCTCTACTCATTCCGCTAACTTTTTTTATTTTTTATTAGCTCTCTACATAATTACAGAATTTTCAGATAGTATAAATACCATACTATTACATCACAAGAAAATCCAAATAGTGTCCATATTTATCATACAATTGTCCACTTTCACTAATCTTCCAGCGCTCTTTCTGCAGGTGATACATGAGATCCAGGAACGAGAAATGTTGATCATTGTCCATCACGAAGTGTACATATTGGGAAGGCGGTCACCACATCAACTTCCTGTCATCAAGGTCACCCGTGGGCACATTTAATAGTTGACATACTTGTCCCTTACACCACAGCCACGTGGAGGCAACTCGCGTGCATGTTGTGAAGCGATGTATCGCCTTATCAGTTTGACCACATAGAGTACACCATGGGTGAGATTCAAGACGGATGTTATATCGCCGTAGAGCCGTTGGGATCAGATCGTTGAGGAAGATTAAAACCTGGGAGTGTACAGCAGAAGAAATGGTCATAGCCCCAACATTTTTCCAAACAGTGGGCCAATGGACGTAGAGGGTGGTGGCCTCGATTCGCGGTTTGGAGTGTACCACTTGCCGCAACATGGTATAAATACTTTTCGTCGTTGGAACAGTCCCTGAAGGCATTTGGCGAACAGTTTCCAGAAGGTGCTGTTGATGGTCCCTAAATATCTTCGGCAAAGCTCTATCACAACCACGGGCTGTGTTTCGAAGATCTTTGTATAGCGCTTTCGTAAAAGTGTCATGTTGGGAAAGGATGGTGATATCGTTCTTGCAGAGGATTGCACGGCATTTCATGCCATGCGCTGTTAGCCCTAGCCGGGATGGGAGATAAAACTGTTCCCGTTGTACTCGAAACAAAAATCCTTGCCATATAAACCAACCTGTATATTTTGACAATTGGCTCTCAAACATTTTGGGAAGTGGGAAAAGTTGTGCGACATACCATACTTTAGGGAGCGCAAACACGTTGAGGACCATGACCCGTTGCACTATATTGAGTTTCTTTGACCAAATTGGATCAGCACTCCCCTAACTTTGGCAATGACCTTATTCCTGTTTGCTTGCACTGTGTCCAGAAGCGACTGCTTCCAGGTAATGCCAAGAATTTTCACCTCATTTACTATCCGGAACCAGGGCTGCGGAAGCAACGCGGTTTTCTGGGGTTTCGATTGTGCTCCAGAGGCGATATGGTAGAGCTGAAGGGCGCTATCGATGTGAGAGATGTCTTCATTATTGCGGATTAATATTGATACGTCATCAGCATAGGCGCACATGCCGAAAACATGTGTGGACAGTTTGTAACCCTGTAGCTACACCTGGGTAGTCCGAATGAACGGTTCAAGGCCAATGACAAAAAGTAGCATGGAAAGGGGACATCCTTGCCTAACTGATCGTTGTATTGGAATCAGGAGTTGAAAGAAAACCGTTGACGAGCACTCGAGATGTAGCATTACAATTTATCATACGAATGTAGTCAATAAAGATTGCAGGAAATTCAAAGTGCTGCAAGACCATGTACAAGTATTCATGACTGATGCGATCGAAAGCTTTATCAAGATCTAAGGTGAGAAAACTCAGTGGCTCAGTTGGAAGCACTTCGGCTTTTAGGTGTAGGTCCCGTAGTATCGCTAATTTCGTTAACAGAGTTCTTCCAGGAATACTACAACATTGTTCATCACCAATGATATCATGTAGAACAGTCTTCAATCGGCATGAAAGTACTTTGGTAAGGACTTTATAATCACTGCAGAGCATAGTAACTGGCCGGAAGTCACCAACTGCCATGGGAGAGGATGTTTTTCGTCTGAGGACTATGGTACCCTCGTGTTGTGATTGACAACGAGCACGACGTTGGAGAATGCTACGCAAGAGGTGACAAAATTCTTTGCCAATGAGAGGCCAGAAGTGTTTATACTGCACCCTTAAATAAAGCATTGTTTTCTCAAGATTCATCTACGAGGTCGTGTTCAGTCCTGACTGCTTTTCACAGCAAAGTTCGCAAAAACAATATGCTCTAATGAATAGAAAGGTCCATAACAGAGGCTATACAATAAATAAAATGAATAACAAGTAGAATAACAGATATTTAATGATTGAAAATTATGTGCATAATAATAATAAAACAGCAAGAAATAAATATATTATTCAGCGGTAAGAACTCGCTCGTCACAACAAAACAATGTGAATACAGCTTCACTCAAAATGATTAATCATAACGTAAAATTGAGCAGTAAGAACCCGCTCGTCACAACATATGGATGCAAGTCCATTTTTCCTGGTTAAGAAGTTATATAATGCGTGGTGTACTGCCCTTTTAATAAGGAAATGAGTACTGATGCGAGTCCGTTTACAACTGAAACAGTCATATTGCTCACGGAGTTGCATCTTTTAAATCACACTAGGGCTATGGGACCCACCCTTAATTAACACACTATAATTACTACTGACACATGCAAGATCTAATAATACAAAAAGATGAAGAACCTCCCTGAGATTCTAGCCAGTGCCAAAGCACTCAAAACATAAAGAACATGCCGAAAATAGGCTAAAAAGCTCGCATCACAAATTGGGAACACAGCCTCGCACATACTAATGCCACACGGGGTTATTGAACGCGTAAAATAAACACACAAGAAGTCAAGCAACAACAACAAAATACAAGCCTAACGGCTGAAAAATTATATTTTCATTTTTATAAAACGCCAGGCAAACAGAAGCTTCGGAATATACCTTAAAACATGGACAGCACCCATTTAATCAATCGAAACTCTTTATAACCGATCAGGGTTTTGAGAATTTAAATAACATCTTATATTGAAATACAGGAACCTGGCCTACCACTAATGACTACGTTGCGTTATCTGATTTGAGCGCACCCCTCCTGTATGAGTCATCGATGCCTCCACTCACTCTCAGTCCTTCAGGCTTTGTGCTATTTATATGAGACCACACTGATCCCGTTATCCATCTGGAAACGCAGACATATCTCACTCATCCACTTGGATGGCAAGAAAACACAAATATATACCACGAGTTCAGCCTCGCGAGGTTATGAACTGGGCCGATATGCAGCAAGCCGGAATAATCTCAATGATATATCCCCGCGAACACATCGTAAAATCACACTCACCATAAAGCTTGGACTGACTCACTCATAAACATACCAACTGGGTCGGCTCCAAACAGATCAACCTATTTTGCGTCTATAGACACAGTAAACAAAATAAACAACAAAAACTCGGGTGCAAAGTGCCATCCCATACAGATCTGCTAGAAAAGCAACTATCAAAATAATCCTGATCCGTCATAAAATTCTGCTCATAAATAATCTTTACCCTACAAATTCTATTTTTAATCTCAAATTAATTCAGTTCCATTTTTGTTATAAGGCATACTTCCGAATTATGATGCTTGACCCCAATTTATGCAAGCGAATGCGAGCACGAGCTGCGCATAGCCCCGTATAGTTGAACCAAACAAAATCACAATATTTACAAATTATAAAGCGCTCAGCTTGTCCCATACTTAATGTGTCAGTAAACAAGAACTAAGAATCTACATTACCAAACAAGCAAACAAATATCTACAAAAATACGTCCCATAAAACCATAGCTGATTTAATAAATAAATAAATTCATTTGTACTCATTCTTATAGAACAGCGTCAGGGAAACATCCGCAGCCATCACTCGTTTAAAATGCTTAGCTCGTCATCGACATCTTCTGGCAAATTTCCTGCTGGTTCCAAGATCCGCCCTCGTTCCTAGACGTCATCTCGTGCTGAATTAAAATAATGTTTGTCAGATACACACACGATATATTTCCTATTAAATTCACCGATCAAGTACTAAATTCCTTGACAGTCTATTGGTGAATTATTTCGATGAACTGGTCCTATCTGGTAGTACTGGGACTACAAATAAATCACTGAAGTTACACTTATAACTTGACGAAAATGTTCCATGTTCAAATACATGGAAAATATGAAGTTATGCCTCGTGTCCCCAGACACCTGAATAACGGCGTTACTCCCTCAAATGCTCAAATAAAAGTCACTACGTCCGCAGACCTTCAAATAAAATTCGTCACTCAAAGCTTCCTGGACCATATATAAATGAAACTGGCTAGAGTAGGTATGGAAGGGGGTTTATGGAAAAATATTCCATAATAATTATCCGACTAGCATTCGATCGGTATCATTGAGTTCGTAGCAATGTGGAGGTTACGATTATGCTATAGCTAGCTCCAATCGATCGTGGAATTAATCCGTAGATAACTCCCGCGTTAATTTACCAGTGTGCGTTACCACGCCGAGTTGCCGCTTAAACAGGGCGTCTTGATATTATTGGTTCAGACTCTTGTAGATCTTGCGCGCTCTTACTTGTATTCCTGCCTCATGGAGTGGTTAACATGAAGATTGACCAATTACATCGTAGCATTCAATCTTCTTCTTGGCGCCAACTCTTATAGTATCAAGCCATATTGTGCGTACCCAAGCCATCTTCGCGCTAAAAGTTGCACCTGTCCTATGTGTCATGAATTTTATGCTACTTTCTAAAATACCACAAGAGCTTAACCCATTGTGTTCTCTCTGCCACTGATTTCTCAATATTTCCCAACTCCGTCTGGCTCTCATATATGCTGTCGGTAGAAATGTATCAAATGATGATGAATAATTTATTAGAATCCTTTATACTGCCTGTGGATAAAGGGTTCACAATCCTCCTGCATGGAAAAAATCGAACATAGCATATAGTCGATTTTTTAAAATACACATAACATCTGTAATCCATTTCTGCCAATCCTAGAGAAATCTCCCTCTCATAAGTCTAGTCTAGCCGCCACTGTCGTTGGAGTGTCGACACGCACTCGTGTTTACTTCCTGCTCATTCATTCATTCAGACAATCCAAGCTTGCCTTCTTGTCTGATCACCTAAGGCTAGTACATCTCCTGCCCAGTATCCTTATCTCTCTCGCTCACTCGCTGTGTCATCATCGTCATAGCTTATTAGTGTTTGATAACAACAGGCTGCCGCCAACTTCCTCGTTCAATTGACGTACTCATTGACCCCCGTATACTTGGATGTGCAAAAGTACTTCCATATATTCAATTTGCAGCAGTATTTCTGCGTTCCCAAGGTTCGCTTGTAAAATACACTTTTAAATTCGCTGCGTTGTAGACAGACATTGTACCTGTACTCAATTCTTTTACTCTGTAAGCGTTGTTACCAAGATTACGCACAATACAGAAGGGTCCAATAAATTTGGGACTGAACTTGTTGAATACCTTCTTTTCTGGATCATATGTCGCTGGTTTCCGTACTAACACAAGCTCGTTGACTAATAGTTCTATGTGATACCTCTTATTTCCGACACGACGTAATCTGCGATCTGCCTGGTTTCTCATATGGACTCTCGTTATCTCAATTCTCAACTCATGACCAACCATGGGATCTTGTGGGCAATTGATGATGTTGCTCCACAATCTTACTGGATATTCGTTCATGTGCAAGACCATGGGAATCTGGCCTGTCGATTCATGTCTAGTTGTATTCATACAGGTCTCTACGTCTTTGATCCTGTCTACCCACTTGTGATGATCATTGGGAACGAAGATTCTTAAGTATTTAGTAACGCATTTTATTGAGCGTTCGCTAGGATTAGCTTGAGGGTGGCGAACGCTACTAAACATGTGTTTTACATCCAAGTCCTCCATACCTTTCTTGAATTCGGCGCTCGTAAAATAGCTTCCATGGTCCGACAATATAAACTCTGGTTTTCCAAGGATTGGAATAACTCTATTTCGAATACGACTGAGTACTTGTTTCGATGTAGTTTTCTGAATGGGGCACAACACAACAAACTTAGAAAACACATCAATACACACTAGTAAGTGACGGCAATCTCGCCTACCTTTCGGGATCGGACCGAAGCAATCCAGTGCCACAAGCTCGCAGGGTTTCTGAGGTAGCAATGGTCTAGGATACTGCCTCATTAAGTAATTATTCGGCTTCGTCCTCTGACAAGGATCGCAAGTCTTTATTACGTCACAGATGGTAGTCCTCATTCTCGGCCATGTAAACTTTTCTCCTATGGTCGCTTGTGCCTTGTCGATTCCCACATGTCCGAAACTTTCATGTATGTGCCAAGTAAGTCCTCTTTGTAATGATGCAGGTACCATGATACGTAATTTGGTGTGTTCTTCATCTATCCATTTATGCAGTAAATTGTTGAGGTAGACATATCTTCCTTCTCTGGCTTTTGCTTCTCTGTAAGCTGGGGTTCCTGCTGGTAATTCCTTCTTAAAATACTGGATCATTTGGTACATCCATGGTTCAGCTTCCTGCTCTCGTCGTATCTCCCGTAATTCCTCCAAGAATGCATGGTCCTTTGCTGTTAATTCAATGTGCTGTACTATCGCTGTTTCCTCGGTATCAGGCTCGGGGTTCCTGCTTAATACATCCGGAATTACGTTCATTTTTCCTGGGCAGTGTTCAATGTCGATGTTAAATTTTTGTATATAGATGGACCAAAGTGTCACACGCTCGCTAGCCATAGATGTCTTGAACAAGAACGTTAGTGCTTTGTGGTCTGTTCTAATCATAATGGGGTAACCATACACAATCCGTTTCCATTGTTGCAAAGCATGAAGTATTGCCAAAAATTCGAGTTCCGTGACGTATAGTTGCGCTCGTGCTTACGCAATCTGCGGCTCACAAATGCTAAATAATCACGATGTTGAAGGTTAGCTGGATCTTCTTGGTATAACATCGCTCCTATACCAACCATGGGAGCATCCGCTTGGATAATAAATTTCCGTTGAAAATCTGGGTAACCTAATTTGATACAATTTTCCAGTAATAATTTAGTCTCTTGAAATGACTTCTCACACTCAGCGTTCCAAAGCCATTTGTTGTCCTTCTTCAGCATCTCCTGCATAGGTTCTACGGTTTCAGTACATCCTGGGCAGTTTTTCTTAAAGAAGCCCGTCACGCCAAGGAAAGCTCTGATATGTTTCACTCTCGTTGGTGTAGGGAAATTCTTTATTGCCTCTATCTTCGCAGGGTTTGGCCTCACTCCCTCCTGGTCAATGATTTGCCCTAAGTATAAAATCTCCTTCTTGAAGAAATGGGATTTCTTCAAGTTGACTTTAAAGTTTGCAGTTCTAAGGTTGTCCAAAAGCTTATCCAAATTTTCCATATGTGTCTCGATGTTATCTGAAGACAAGAGTATATCGTCAATATATCGTACCGTCATTTCCTTCACTTCTTCAGTCAGGGTCCGATCCAAGGCTCGAATTAATGCGCATCCAGCTGTTTTAGCGCCAAAGGGCATACGGACGAAGCAATATGTCTGATTATCGAACAAGAAGCCAGTAAGAAGCTGTGACTTCTCATCCAGTTCGATATGGTGAAACGAACTCGTCAGATCTACGGACGAATAGATACTCTTGTTCTTAAATCCTTTTAAGACGTCTCCGATGATTGGCGCTCTGTCATACTCAGGAAAAATAAGGCGCATGTTTAGATTTCTGGCGTCTAGACAAAGTCTAATGGATCCATTGGGTTTTGTGACTGCCAGAATCGCATTTAAATAAGGTGTAGGTGTCTTCTTAATCACTCCAGCTTGCAACATATCATCAATAATCCTTTTGACATGCTCCCGATGTTTTTCTGGTATAGGGTATAATTTACTTCGAAATGGGGACCAATTCTCAACCTGCATAGAATACTGAAAATTTATTATCTTCCCTGGAACTGTGTCAAACACTGCCTTGTGTCTTCTTAAGATCTCCTCAAGTCTCTTCCTATGTTCAACCCCTAGTTGGATGTCACTGAGCCGCTCCTGTAACAGTTCTTCAAACTGAGTATCACTGTCGTCTCCTTCTGCTAGTAAAGCCCATATCTCCTGAGAGTCACTCTCTTCATTTAATTCCACACCAGCCACATCTATAAGGTCATCTTCCGCCTTTCGTACCTCCTCTTCTGTCTCCTCTGCTATTGCCTCCAATGCCCATGAATTCACGTCCTTCCCTGTAGTGATTTCATCCATGTGTAAGCCCACATCCTTCAGTTTATCAAACTCCTTAAAACTGACTGTATTATTGTGCAAATCTATGACTGCCTAGTTGTCACAAATGAAATTTGCACCCAGAATAATGCTAAAATTCATTTTAGCCATAATGATAAAAGTCTGTCCAAATATATGGTCTAATATATCCAATTCTAAAAATGCTTGACGTTTGCAAGTGACGGTGCGTTCGAGAATAACGCCCCTCACCTTGAGTTGCGGTACTGGAATCACAGGAATATTCTGACTCCGTCCCAACTCTCGAACCAAAGCCTCCGATACAAGACTAATTTGTGAACCCGTGTCAATTAAGCATCTCACGTTAATTCCACCAATCCTGGCATAAATAATAGGTAGTTGTTTGATATCATCATTCCGTGGTTTTACAATCACCTCCAGGCAATCTTCCGGCAAAGCTATCCATTCTTGTATGTGTGCCACGACCCATCCTTCTTCACAATCCGGTTGTTGCTCTCTCAGGGTGACTCCTTTTGCAATTATTGGGATTTTTTTACAACCCCCGCGACTACCATCATCCTTCTGTCGCGTATTCCCCGGACGTTCTTCCAGCTTCAATAAACTCTCGGACCCCTCAATGTGAGTGTCTGGATTTGACCTCCTATTAATGGCACGTTCCCAATGTCCTTGATCGTCCCCTCCATTAGCGTGTAATTCTTCCAGGTAACGCCGCGATTCGGCGTGCCTGTCGTTCCATTCATTCCTATAATTTCGATAGTCCCCCTGGTTCTGGTATCTCCTTTCACGCCACTGTTGATTCTCATTATTGTTACTTTCGTACCGTCTGTAGGGTCCCTCATTTCTCCTATTATTTCTCCATTGTTAGTACCCACGCTGTTGATACCTATTGTTGCCCTGGGTCTGCCTATCATTACTATTATCATGTCGCTGGTGTGGCCTATTTTCTTCGCCCTCCTAACCTCGTCTTGGTGTTGTTGACACACTTGTATTTGTGGCCTGCGATCTGGTGTGTACTTGAGTGGGTTTAACCACCTCCGTTGTGTTTACAAGTTCCAGTTGTCGTCCCCCTCTCTGCTGCAAGTGAGATGTTGTCTCGTCAATCTGACGTAAGATTTGTTCGGCTCGAACCGCCGTGTCCACGTTTGCCGCCACTAACACCTGCTGAACATTGACTGGCAACTGCCGTGCAATCGTCATAACCAGATCCGATTCTCCTAAAGGATGATCCAAATCCTTAAATTTTAACAATTGTAACGAAAAGAAATCTGAGTATTTCGTCTGCTGAGTTGACTGATATTTTCTCGAATAAAGTTCCATTCTAAGGCTTTGCTGTAGAAAAGCCGACCAATACTTTCTAAGAAACGCATCCTTGAAATCATCCATCCCTCCGAAAGTATACTTGAAGCTCAAGAACCACGTAAGTACATTTCCCGAAAGAAATCGTTCCATCAGTATTAAACGACGCGCGGGCGGTATATTATTGTCATTAAAATAGTCCTCCATCTCCCTAAGATACGCCTTCGGTGTGACACCAGAATATTTCTGTGAATTTATTTGGTTTAAATTCATTGGATCGAATAACTTGTACGACTTGACGGTGCTGATAGCCATGTTGAGGAGTAGAGATTCCCCCAACGTTGATGTGAAATCCCTCTGTGTTAGTCGTTAATGGGCTGCCTGTCAGTCCGTGGCTAATCGCCGCGCTAATTGCCCCCTGGCTTGCTGAGTCAACTTCCTTATCTTTAACGTGCTCTGTCTGAAATAACGTGTTCTGTCCCAACGAACGCAATTCTGCCTTTATGATTCTGTCCGTCTGTTCCTTCATTTTACGCTTAATTTCTTCCTCAAGTGCTTTAATGGGCGTATGGTTATCACCTACGGTCTTTATGATCGTTAACCGTTCTTCTTTAGAGTCGCGGCTCATCTTACGCCAATCCTTTCTGATGCTATCTTTAATCGCGCCCAGTTTTTCTTCCATCTGCTGTTTCGTGTCCTCCTGATTCGATTCTATCTTCTCAAGCCTGTCTTCTAGACGTAGATTATTCTCATCCATCGTACTCTTCAAATTATCCTGGTCCGCTTCTAGGTTTCGCCATCGCTCTGCTGATTGTATTTCTAAATTATCCATATCCTTTATCAGGCCCGTAATACTTTCATTTACTGCTGACAATTGTCCCTGGATAAACGTAGAATCCTCCTCCAGCTTATCAAACCGCTTTTTAAGACCATCCTGTGCCGTTTTAACCTCACTGTTATTTACCGTGCATGCTAATTCTATCTGAGCTAGTTTTGCCAATACAGTTTCGTCCAAATCATTTAATTTACGGTTGAAGGTGTCCTCTAATTTTTTTATCTGACCTAGCTGTTTGTCGTTGTTCTTACTTATATCAAGCGCGAATTGAACCATTTGCTGCGTAGTGTACTCTTTCATCTCTGCAGATAATGTGGCTAACTGACTCGTATTTCTACTTTCTTGCACTTCTAATTGTTTGTTTATATTTTCATTTACTTGCGCTTGTAGTGAGTTACCCTGTTCAATTAATTTAATTTCTAATGACTCATTCTGTTCAGATAATTGTGCCTTCTGTTCAGATAATTGTGATTTTATAGTGTCATTCATTTGAGTCTGGAATGACTCATTTTGTTCCGCTAATTTAATGTCTAATTTTTCACTCTGTTCCTTTAATAGTTTCTGGGTTCGTGCCGTGGCACTTTCAATGATCGCCTGGATCTCCGCTACTGTTGCCATTACCACACACAAAAATATATATCACTGAGAAAATAGGAGGATGACATGTAAATGTCTCCCCGACACACACATATATAATTCTTGACATACATTTACTTCATTTGACCACTTTCAGTTCATTTAATCTTATTCCCTTTACTCCCGCAAATCAATCTGTATCACTGAATGGTTTTAATTTTACTTAATAAATTTTTACCCCGCACATATTCAGTCATAAAATTACTATCCAGATCTGATGGTAACACTGACTAATTAACAAAGTATTAATTGTCATTTAAGGCTACCAGCCTCCTAACATATTCATGAGTTTGACTTTCTAAACAAATCTAATTTTTACATTTAAACAATGGGCGCCCGATTTCACGTACACTACTTTACTAATTACATCAATAAACAAAACGTGAATCGTATTTAACTTGCAAACTCGTGATTCTACTGTATATTCCATTTTCTTGGCGGTATTTCTCTTCGCCGTATTTACGTTAACAAAATATCACTTCCGGTGATTTCAAACAGTCCCATATATCAGTGAAATACCACATTTTCGCTACAGCTTGAGCTACTAGACCTATGCTGACGATCCAATGTGTTCTAGCGGTAACTAGCAACGAACTAGCCCAAACTTGGCGCGCCAGCTTGTCTATGGTCCCCTAGAAAGGCCTAAAACCGCGAAACGCCCCACGTTGGTTAAGCCAGCTTGTCTATGCACCCTTCAATAAAGCATTGTTTTCTCAAGATTCATCTACGGGGTCGTGTTTAGTCCTGACTGCTTTTCACAGCAAAGTTTCCAAAAACAATATGCTCTAATGAATAGAAAGGTCCATAACAGAGGCTACACAAGAAATAAAATGAATAACAAGTAGAATAACAGATATTTAATGATTGAAAATTATGTGCAAAATAATAATAAAACAGAAGTCCCCCCTGACTTTCACTCCCAAGAAATAAATATATTATTGAGCGGTAAGAACTCGCTCGTCACAACAAAACAATGTGAATACAGCTTCACTCAAAATGATTAATCATAACGTAAAATTGAGCGGTAAGAACTCGCTCGTCACAACATATGGATACAAGTCCATTTTTCCTAGTCAAGAAGTTATATAATGCGTGGTGTACTGCTCTTTTAATAAGGAAATGAGTACTGATGCGAGTCCGTTCACAACTGAAACTGTCATATTGCTCACGGAATTGCATCTTTTAAATCACACTAGGGCTATGGGACCCACCCTTAATTAACACACTATAATTACTACTGACACATGCAAGATCTAATAATACAAAAAGATGAAGAACCTCCCTGAGATTCTAGCCAGTGCCAAAGCACTCAAAACATAAAGAGCATGCCGAAAATAGGCCAAAACGCTCGCATCACAAATTGGGAACACAGCCTCGCACATACTAATGCCACACGGGGTCATTGAACGCGTAAAATAAACACACAAGAAGTCAAGCAACAACAACAAAATACAAGCCTAACGGCTGAAAAATTATATATACATTTTTATAAAACGCCAGACAAACAGAAGCATCGGAATATACCTTAAAACATGGACAGCACCCACTTAATCAATCGAAACTCTTTATAACCGATCAGGGTTTTGAGAATTTAAATAACATCTTATATTGAAATACAGGAACCTGGCCTACCACTAATGACTACGTTGCGTTATCTGATTTGAGCGCACCCCTCCTGTATGAGTCATCGCTGCCTCTACTCACTCTCAGTCCTTCAGGCTTGGTGCTATTTATATGAGACCACACTGATTCCGTTATCCATCTGGAAACGCAGACATATCTCACTCATCCACTTGGATGGCAAGAAAACACAAATATATACCACGAGTTCAGCCTCGCGAGGTTATGAACCGGGCCGATATGCAGCAAGCCGGAATAATCTCAATGATATATCCCCGCGAACACATCGTAAAATCACACACACCATAAAGCTTGGACTGACTCACTCATAAACATACCAACTGGGTCGGCTCCAAACAGATCAACCTATTTTGCGTCCATAGACACATTAAACAAAATAAACAACAAAAATTCGGGTGCAAAGTGCCATCCCATACAGATCTGCTAGAAAAGGTACTATCAAAATAATCCTGATCCGTCATAAAATTCTGCTGTCAAATAATCGTTACCCTCCAAATTCTATTTTTAATCTCAAATTAATTCAGTTCCATTTTTGTTATAAGGCATACTTCCGAATTATGATGCTTGACCGCGATTTACGCAAGCGAATGCGAGCACGAGCTGCGCATAGCCCCGTATAGTTGAACCAAACAAAATCACAATATTTACAAATTACAAAGCGCTCAGCTTGTCCCATACTTAATGTGTCAGTAAACAAGAACTAAGAATCTACATTACCAAACAAGCAAACAAATATCTACAAAAATACGTCCCATAAAACCATAGCTGATTTAATAAATACATTCATTTGTACTCATTCTTATAGAACAGCGTCAGGGAAACATCCGCAGCCATCACTCCTTTAAAATGCTTAGCTCGTCATCGACATCTTCTGGCAAATGTCTTGCTGGTTCCAAGATCCGCCCTCGTTCCTAGACGTCATCTCGTGCTGAATTAAAATAATGTTTGTCAGATACACACACGATATATTTCCTATTAAATTCACCGATCAAGTACTAAATTCCTTGACAGTCTATTGGTGAATTATTTCGATGAACTGGTCCTATCTGGTAGTACTGGGACTACAAATAAATCACGGAAGTTACACTTATAACTTGACGAAAATGTTCCATGTTCAAATACATGGAAAATATGAAGTTATGCCTCGTGTCTTCAGACACCTGAATAACGGCCTTACTCCCTCAAACGCTCAAATAAAAGTCACTACGTCCTCAGACGCTCAAATAAAAGTCGTCTCACAAAGCTTCCCGGACCATATATAAATGAAACTGGCTAGAGTAGGTATGGATGGGGGTTTATGGAAAAATATTCCATAATAATTATCAGACTAGCATGCGATCGGTATCATTGAGTTCGTAGCAATGTGGAGGTTACGATTATGCTATAGCTAGCTCGAATCGATCGTGGAATTAATCCGTAGATAACTCCCGCGTTAATTTTCCAGGGTGCGTTACCACGCCGAGTTGCCGCTTAAACAGGGCGTCTTGATATTATTGGTTCAGACTCTTGTAGATCTTTGCGCGCTCTTACTTGTATTCCTGCCACATGGAGTGGTTAACATGAAGATTGACCAATTACATCGTAGCATTCAATCTTCTTCTTGGCACCAACTCTTATAGTAACAAGCCATATTGTGCGTACCCAAGCCATCTTCGCGCTAAAAGTTGCACCTGTCCTATGTGTCATGAATTTTATGCTACTTTCTAAAATACCACAAGAGCTTAACCCATTGTGTTCTCTCTGCCACTGATTTCTCAATATTTCCCAACTCCGTCTGGCTCTCATATCTGCTGTCTGTAGAAATGTATCAAATGATGATGAATAATTTATTAGAATCCTTTATACAGCATGTGGACAAAGGGTTCAATACAGTTCATATGGCAGTCCATCAATGCCAGGTGAACGGTTATTATGGAGGTGCTTAACCACAGAGTTTATCTCGTCATCCGTAATGTCCGCGCTGAGCAGAATTTTGTTGTCCAGAGATAGTAGGGTACTGCAAGATGAAAGCAATAGGGTCACCTGCTGTGGATCAATTGGAGCCTTAGCGTATAACCGCTGATAAAATAATGATATTTCACTACGTATAGCGTCAGGGGAGATGACGACACTTCCAGTACTGGTGCGGAGGCGGTGGATATATTTACGTTGCCGCTCACGTTGTCCTTTGGCGATATGGTATGCACTTGCACTTTCGTCCGGGAGCACTGTACGATCTTTTAAAGCCACGTTTATATGAGCGAGCGTTCGTTGCTGTAGAGACAGGAGCTTGGCTTTAATTTCCCGAATCTGGTCATAGATACGCTCCCCAGCATCAAATCTTTGCTGGAGCTGGCGAAGAACTCGATAATAAAATTCAACTGTATCCCGCCTTTCCCGACCTCTTTGGTAGGATATGTTCTTATAGACGCGGCAGATTCCTGGTTTAACTAAAATATCCCACCATTCTGCACAGTCGCGATAGTTGCATTTTTGTTGGACACAACGACTCCAGTATTATCTTAAAATATCTTGGCATTCCTCCTCTAGTAACAGCAAGCAATTCAATTTCCAATAACCTCTTCCTATGTGAAAAACGGGATGGGGGTAAGAGATTGCAACTACGACTGCATGATGGTTAGTGAAACTGGCAGGTATCACTTCATATCGTCTGGGCTGGATATGTTCTTGGGAAAAGTAGATGCGGTCAATTCGTGATGAGGAGTTGTGACTTATACAGGTGTAATGAGGCAGGGGCACCCTTAAACTATCCACAGCATCAATGAGGTGTAAGGAAGTAAGGAGGGTCCTGAGAGCCGGGTTGACCCCTTGGTATGGACTAGTGGAATCCTCTAGGCGTTGAATACAATTGAAATCCCCTGCAAGAATAAGTTTTTCCTTAACGTCGTGCAGATGAGGCAGTATACTCTGTTGAAAGAACATTTTCCGTTCCACACGTTTGCTGGACCCGGATGGGGCATATACATTTATCAGGGTGGTATTGTTTATGTGTCCAGATATTATGCGTCCTGATGGATGACATAGCACACCTTCGAGTGGGATATCATGTCTTATGAGGAAGCCGGTCCCTCTATTATTAGTGCCGGTATTGATGTATTGTTTGTAGAAGGCAGATATGGGAAGACAAGGTATAGCAACTTCTTGAATGAAAGCAATGTCAATGTCTGCATCTCGAAGGAATCTCTCCAACTGTTGAAATTTCAGGGGACATTCTATTACATTGATATTCACAGTGGCCACAGTGAGAAATTGCGCCATTAAGAGGAGTATAAAAGCTGTGCTAGACATCCTGGAAGGTGGACTCGAGAAAACGGATAAAGAATATAAAGAAGAAAGACACGGGTGAGAAATATACTGGTGCACTATGTCAAATTAGGGTGAGAGAGTTCCTTATGAGTGCCATTCATGGGCCGGCTGTCAGCGTTTGAGAGCGTTTGTGGGTCCCTAGATGACGGAGAAGGAAGATTTTGTTTCTTTTCACAGCTGCGGGAGCATGTGTAGAACCAGATTGATTCTTCGGGGCTGGTACAGCAATAGAAGCATTTGTTTTAATCTTCTTAGTTACGTTCTCAGATCCCCGATCAACCTGCTTCAGTGAGTCGGTAGGTACCAGAGTAGGTGGAGGCAGTAAAGACAAAATTTCTGGTGCAGCCTGTAGTGACGGATGAGTTGGTTCTATGGCTGCAAGACAGGTGGCCGATGGCGCAGGGGCACTATGTAGCTCGCTGCTCTGTTCAGTGCAAAGTACGTGGTCTGCGTCATGTGTGGATGAGGCCACTTCTGCCGATGTCCCAGCTGACTGATCAATAAGCATGTTTTCATGTGACGTTTGCTGTGTCACAACATCGGAGTATTGGGTAGGAGTAATACCGAGGGGAATCAGTTTCTTTGGGTAATTGATACGGAGATGAGTGTTAGCATTGCAATTTAAACAGGTCTGTTTCTGTCCATTATAAGATATATAGCCAGAATGGCCACCAACAGTCTCAGTGGAGGGGATATCTTGTTTGATTTCCATAGAGACTGCAGGTATTCCATTATACACCGGGAACTGATAAGCAGAAGACCATTGTTCTTTCCTGACGTCACTGACAGTGCCATATTTCGACAGAACGGATTTGAAAATTTCAGGGGGAACTTCGAGTGGGACATTAAATATACGCACTGTGGTAACATTGGAATCCGCTGTGGAGAGTTTAACATTAGTCACCTCGCCTGAGTCATACTGAAATGTAATAGGAGCTTCAAAAGTATTTAGCAATTTTTGATAAGTAGATATGCTGATTACCTTGATGTACATGGTTTTTTCTTGCGCATTTAACTGGATGGCTTCTACTTGGTCGACAGTCAACCGGAGGGTATCGCTAATCCAGCGGTGATTTTCTCCTGGTGTGGGGCGAGAACTCTGCCTGTTCCATTCCTCTGGTATCCGGACATGATGTTCAGCGGGGTTTTCTGGGTTTCTTGATTGGTTTTCTATCTGGAACACTACTTGAAAGGTATTGTCCGAATGACACACGGAAGGTCAGTACACCCGTGGAACTATCGGAAGCACCGGTATTAAGAAACGTACACTTTCCAATGCGATCACACAACTCTAACACGCGAAAGTAGTGGTTTTTGGAGAGTTCTGTGACCACCTCCTCCTCACCCTCCACACAAGATGGCGGCTGCCCGATATCTCTCGAACTTATGGTCGGATTTTGACAAATGAGGTGTCGTTGAACTCGGGCTGACACCCCGTTTCCACTGAACAACACATTTCCACCCCCAAAATAAAAACTACCCCTACTAGGGGGTGAAATGTTATTTTATTAGAAAATCTCGCTTTCCAAGTGTGACAAGTGAGAGTTTGAATGTTAATATGAAATTAAACGTTGTTTTACACAAGAGACATGTGTACGGTGGAAAGCCAATATGAATTAACATGCTTATTTTTTTGTTTTTACGCATGCCCACTCATAGTTTTTGTAAGAGGGCGGGCTTTTTAAAGATGGCGGCTCTAGTGTAACCTAACCTAACCCAACCAACGAGGGGTGATCAAAAAGTATTCCAAGCAGCGCTTGTCGATAGGCAAACCAATAATCAAAGAGGACATGTCAAGCCTTGAGGTGAGAGCCCCTGTTATTGTTGATTTGTCCCTTTGAACTGATCCCTGTGGACGGGTTCCTGTTGACGGGTCCCTATGGACGAGTCCTTTTGACGGGACCCTGTTGACGGGTCAATGTTGACGAGTCATTGTTGACGGGTCCCTATGGACGAGTCCTTTTTGACGGGTCATTGTTGACAGGTCATTGTTGACGAGTCATTGTTGACGGGTCCCTATGGACGAGTCCTTTTTGTCGGGTCCCTGTTGACAGGTCATTGTTGACGGGTCCTTGTTGGCGGGTCCTTGTTGACAAGACCCTGTTGATGGGTTCCTGTTGACAGGTCCTTTTTGACTAATCCCTTTAGACCGGTCCCTTTGGACTGGTCCCTATGGACTGGCCCATGGTCCCTAATGCTATGATGAAACTGAACGTTGTTCCACATGAAACGCATGTGAAGAGCCGATTGCTACTATGAATTAACATGTTTGCTTTTTGTTTTTACGCATGCGCACTTGTTATTTTTTTTGTAAGCGGGCGGGCTTTTTGAATAATGATTTATAGATGAGTTTTTTTTTAAATTACCAAAAGATCCAAAACTAATAGGTCATTAGCTTTTTAATATCTCATGAACCAATAAGGCTAGGGACTTGTATGAGAGGTCGTTGGACTTGAGGTGACATTCTGTTTTTGAATGTATTATTTATTTTTGTCAAAAGGGCCTAACTGCACTTTTGTTAATATCTCGCTAACTAATAATCAGAGAGTGTCAAGTGAGGTGTCATGGGACTCGGGATGGTCAACCCTTTTCCATGACCAACGAATTTACCCGAAAGATCTAAAACAGCAAGGTCATTGACCTATGATTTTATAAACTAATAATCGGAGAGGGTCAAGTGAGGTGTCATAGGATATAGACTGGTTAACGCTTTCCCATGACCAATGAATTTACCCCAAAAATCCAAAACAGCAAGGTCATTGACCTATGATTTTATAAACTAATAATCGAATATCTACATGTGAGATGTCATAGGACTTACAATGGTCAACCCTTTCCCATGGCCAATGAATTTACCAAAATACCCAATACATCAAGGTCATTGACTTGAGATTTTATAAACTAATAATCGGATACGAACATGTGAGATGTTTACCATGCGTGATGAAACATAGCTAGGTAGAGAAAGAATTAGTGTAGGCTACATGTATGGTGACTGACAAGTCTTTTACCATTGAAACTTGTTTTCAGATCAAACTGCAGTATAGAGAGAGTATAGGTTGCAGGTATGGGTTAATAAATAACAAACGGTGTACACAAACTCTGATTTATCGATTCAAGATTTAAGAGTAGACTATCTTTAATTGATTGGTTAAAGCGGATAGCTAAAAACACAAAAATGCTCAGTGGTTACCGGGACGAGATGGTCGCTACACACAACAAGCTTTAAATACTTGAGGCTAATAATCTATACACACACACTCGATCGTTCTAAACTAAACTGTGTTGCTGACAGTGCTCAGACAGTAGGCTGTTGACAAAACGCATTGCTAACAGAAATATAATCATTTCTGGTTTTCTAATGTTACCAGCTATCCATTTTTGAGTTGCTGTGGTAAGCACTTTTAGCTCTTGTACTGCTGGTCTTAACTCGATTTGCAGGTCTGAGGCCTTGAACAAGTCAAACTAAGAAACAAGGGCATGGTGGTGCAGTGGTTAAGCTGTTAGCCTTTTCACCAGGGTTCGATTTCAGGTTAAGATGCATGCCATAAACATATTAAACAAAACAAAACAGAGATAACGTTTAAAACTGATTACATTTGTGTCTTTTCAAATTATTACTTGGATTACAAATACAAAGGTGAACTGGGTATGATACACAGTTAATGCTGTCTATCACACACTAGACTGTAAGAAAGCCAAAAGAGCAAAAGGCGTAAGTAGAGCAGTGGTAAAATTGCTATATGTGGAGAACTACCTAGCGGTTTTATGAACTGGCGAAGCTATATCGCATAAACAGTGCATTATACAATCCAGCAATCAAATTTATATCTTCTGGAACAGAGAAAATGCACTTATACCTTGATGGATAGCAAATGAGTGCAGACGATTGACCTTTGCATCAACCTACCATAGGGTTATAACCACAAGGTGGAGGTGTGATTTCTATGTTTTATTGTTTAGAGACAGGGCTTTTTTTTGTAACCAGTAGATTTAGTAGATTTAGTATTTTGTAAATATTCTTTTTTTAATTGTAAATAATGGAAACATTTTTTTAAAATAGTAAATGTTAAATGTATAACTAAAAGTTCGTTGGGATAAGTGTGCATGTCAAGGATAAATAGCGTGGGTGTATTTGTTTTTCAACGACAGGTATGGTTGTGTGAATGTATGACTGTAGATAGAATGATAGAGAGAGAGAGCCTTTGTGTGTGTGTGTGTGTGTGTGTGTGTGTGTTTAGCATTGATTGTTCAACCAAAGCAAACACGGCAAGGTAGGAAGGTGGGGTAATTAATGTATATAGCAAATGGTAAATAGTATACTGTAGTTTTTTTTAACACATGTGTTTTTTAATGCAGCGGTAGATAGGTGTTATTTTGTAAAACAGTCTTACCTACAGTAGTAATAGTAGTAGCAGGCCTATACGTTTTTGGAAACAAACAGAAAGGGAATGCACTATTGCCATGGCCAAGCACTTCCATTAAGACGATTTCAAGAAAATTCAAATCAGCAAGTGTGTGTTTTACAAAACTAAACTTTCAACATGGACTAAACCATAAACGTGTCGTCGGTGATATGAAAAAATAGGAAATCCATGTTTCCATATCAACACAATCTAAAAACTTAAAAACTGGCATTTAAAAAAATGTAAATGGGAAATTGACAAATGTGTAAACAACAATATGGAAAATTCTTGTTTCCATATCATGAAATCCAAAAACTTTAAACTGACATTTTCAAATCGTGTACATGGAAAATGTTCAAATGGCAATGTGTGAAATGTGAAAATGAAAAAAATGAACAAATGGCTATCATTATTTTAAAAAAATTAAAAGCCGTCGTTTTCTATCGTTAAAGTGTGAATCAAACCACATCTACTTATTGGGATCACCCGAGACTGAGTAGACCTGTTTTAGTCCTAAAATACTTTTTAAATTGTATGTTAAAGTTCGAATTGAACTCAAGAGCTTTAGAGTGCCAGCTAACTATGCTAACCGTTTCGTCACAAACACAACTTTACACTACTCTTAATGAACAATAATAAGAAAAAGAATAATAAATGTTGATTTTTTTAGGATGAACATGGTGACACTGTTTCTGTTGCACAGTCTGCTAGCCACTAGTCAGCAGCTGGGGTCTTAGAAAACGATACAGTTGACATTTTGTAATGAGATGTGACATGTTTCCAAGAACAGTATTATGGGTTGCTGTTGAGTAAAAACTAATCCTGTACAAGGAAGCAAGGGTTTGAACCCCTTATCTAACATTGCCATTGCCTGAACATGGCTTGACGACACTGTATTATTAAGATACTCGGTACACAAACCATAGATAGTGTGTATTGTTTAGGATCACTTTCTTTCCCAACATAGGTGGAGACTGTTGATGGTTAACAATGGCATTAATATAGTAGGACGTGGGTATAGCAATTAAGAAAAACAGACAATACTCATACAATAATTTTATTTATTTAATATAAGTACTTGTACAATAGTTACACTCAAAATACATTTCTTTTTTCTCTATTACTATTTAGTCCTTTTTGATCCTCTTGCATATGAAGGGTAGATAACCTTGTAGTTCAGCCCCTTAAAACAACAACAACACAACCTTTTGCATAGTCTGTGATGTTCATGAATCTTGAGATGTGGAAGATGGATTAAACATAACTTTTACAGCAGGGGTTAAATGTTGCTCAATAAACACTGCACTATTTTGAGTAGCAACATTTTTTTCTTGTACTAGCTTTTTAGCATTGTCATGATTATTTTTTGACACCAACAGTGTTTCATCTGGTACACCACATTGATGATCACTCACACTTAAAACCTTACCATTTCCACTTTTTAGATTGCCTCGACATCTTTTTGACCTCTCTTTTGAGCATCGCCAAAATATTATTCCTTTTACTTTTTGACGATTATATTTATAAGAGTAGCCTTTATAGAGTACACGTTGTTTATGTTTGTTAGTTGTAGTAAGCTCCATAGTAGCAACTAACCTGTTAGTATGATTTGCTCACTACAAAGGCTATAACTGTTCTGATAATAAAGTCATTTAGAGTTGGCTTTTATATTTAATATGTACAGTTTGAAGTGATAGCAAAAGTGAGAGCAAAATGGTAGCAGAGTGGTAGAAAATATTACATGTATTGTTAATAAATAGTTTAAGCGGTTATGTGGATCCATTACATAATAATTTTGGCTCGACGAAGCTCATTTTCTATATCCAATAGTTCTTCCTCATATTCAGTATAACCAGCCTGTTTATAGACATGCAATTGCTGAAGCCGCCGGATTAGCTTACTTGGATTGTTCCAGTAGACAAATTCAACAAATGATTTTTTGGTGTAAACAAAGCATTACCATTATCATCATTATTATTATTAATATCATCATCATCATAACCATTATCATTATCATCATCATCATAATTATAACCCTCATCACTATTACTACATAGTCCTTTTTGACCCTTTTGCAATACCACATTTTGCACAGTCTGTGTTGCCTTTGATAATGTTGGGAGTTTTTCAGACATTGACAACTGTCCTAACACGACTTTCTGAGCAGATGGTACATGCTTTTTAACAAACAATGCACTATCTTGAGCTGCAATATCTTTTTCTGGGACTAGTGTTTTAGCATTTTGAAGAGTTTTTTTAAACAGCAACGATGTTTTATCTGGTACACTACATTGATGATCACTCACACTTAAGACATCACTATTTTTAGCCTATTTTCAATTTTGAAAAAAATAGGCTAATGAGATCACCTTTTGTCCGTGTGTGTGTGCGTGTGTGTGTGTATGTGTGTGTGAGGTGTGTGTGTCCCCCTAATAAAATCTAAACGGCTGGAGCGATTTCAGTGAAACTCGGTAAGTTCATAGCACTATTCCCGGCGACCTCGACCGTTCTCTTCAAATTTTTTTACGTCTCACCAATCCAACATGGCGGCTGTGCGAAATATTTCACTAGCATTCAATATTTCCGAAACTATTACCGATATCGCCCAGATATTGTGTACGGTGATAAAGGGCACTACTAGATGTTCACCTGTGAGACTTTCAAAAACCTGGTGACTACAAAACCAACATGGCGGCCAAGCGAATTTGAGACTTTTAAATAGACTTTTCTCGCGATTTAACTATCCAAACGTAATGAAACTTGGTACAGCAAATGTTTATAAGGATTGCAATGCACTGGAGTCTAATTTAGTTCAATTGTTCACATAACCTCAAAATGGCGGCTGTGCGAAATATTTCACTGACATTCTATATCTCCGAAACTATTACAGGTATCACCCTGCAATTTTGTACGGTGATAAAGGGTACTGATACAAGTTTACCTATGTATAACTCATAAACCTGTAAAGTACAAAACGAACATGGCGACCAAGCGAATTTGAAATATTTTAATAGACTTTTCTCGTGAGTTAACTCTCTGAGCCCAGTGAAATGTGGTACAGTAAATGATTTTGCAGATTGTAATGTACTGCCATATAATTTAATTCAATAGTTTACATAACCTCAAGATGGCGGCAGTGCGAAATTTTAAAATTAAGTTTTTATTTCTTGTGTCGTAATCATGCGATCGAAGTGAAAGTTTGAATAATGAACCAAGGCAATAAGTGTCCTTGAATGGTACATAAATCTAGGGCCTATACGTATAACAATTCTAAATGGCGAGCTTCCAAATTATTTAGACGGTTCTCAATATCTATGAATCTTTTACAGCAACCAAACTGAATTTTTTATGTTCATAGAGACTATGAACATATGTTCACCTATAGGACTTTCAGTAACCTGGTGAGCACGAATCCAACATGGCGCCGACGCGAAGTATAAATATTTAAATGGACGTTTCTCGCGAATTAACTATCCGAGTGCCGTGAAACGTTGCACGTTAAATTCTAACACAAATGTTGATCCACTGGAATCTAATTTATTTCAATTGTTTGCATAATCACAAGATGGCTGCTGTGCGTAATTTTAAAATCTCGTTTTTACTTCTTGTGTTCTAATCATGCGATTGAAGTTTGAATACCACACGTACACAATAATCTTAATATAATAGTACAAAAATAAAAAACCAACCTGGCGACCATCTGAAATATTTAGACGGTTCTCAATATCTACGAATCTCTTACAGCAATTAAACTGAAATTGTGTATGTTGATAGAGGCAATTAACGTGAGCAGGATATATGAAAATAGGCTGTATAGTTCTTTACGGAACTACTTGTTACTTTTCAGCTCACCTCGACACTGTTTTGAACGATGTTTTGAACAACGCCAAATAACAGTTCCATTTTTATTGGTTCGTTTTACAATATATGTATATCCTTTATAGAATTCATATGGCATACCACAGCTATTTGTTGATACTTCCATGTCAATTGTCAAGCATGAACTAATCTCTAGCAAAGTTCACTCGATAATATAAATAATAGTTTAAAGTGAGAGGAAAAATGGGGGCAAGAGTGGGTGCAAGAGTGGGTGCAAAGTGGGTGCAAAAGTGAGTGCTAAAAAGGGTGCAAAAGTGGGTGCAAAAGTGGGTGCAAAAAGTGGGTGCAAAAGTGAGTGCAAAAGTGGGTGCAAAAGTGAGTGCAAAGGTGGGTGCAAAAGGGGGTGCAATAGTCAGTGTAAAGGGAGTGCAAAAGTGGGTGTAAACGTGAGTGCAAAAGTGGGTGCAAAAGTGGGTGCAAAAGTGAGTGCAAAAGTGTATGTAAATGTGGGTGCAAAAGTGGGTGCCGTTTATAGTAGGCATGAATTTTACTAGAATGTGATTTGAGTAAATGTAATTTCTAAACCCGAGTAGTGAATAGTCAGTGGGTTTTGATCTATGCAAGCGTAAACATGTCACATAAACTGGTGATGGATACTCAAGGCTTTAAGGTCAACGAAAACAAGTACAGTATATATTTAAAGAGGTGGCTATTATTGATTACACAACACGCGGTTACCATACCTTTTTTCGGACTAGTGTTTTAACATTTCAAGAGTTCTTTTAAACAGCAACAATGTTTTATCTGTCACCCTACATTGATGATCACTCACACTTAAGACCTCACTATTTTTACTTTTTAGCTCACTTTGACACTGTTTTGAACTATGTTTTGAACAACGTCAAATAACAGTTCCATTTTTTATTGGTTCGTTTTACAATATACGTATAACCTTTATAGTATGCATATGGTTGACCATAACTATTCGTTGATATTTCCATATCAATTGTCAAGCATGAAATAATCTCCAATACATTTCGTTCGATAATGGAAACAATAGTTTTAAGTGGGTGCAAAAGTGGGTGCAAAAGTGTGTGTAAAATGGGTGCAAAAGTGGGTGCAAAAGTGAGTGCAAAAGTGAATGTAAAAGTGGGTGCAAAAGTGGGTGCAGTTTATAGTAGGCACGATTTTTACTAGAATGTGATTTGAGTAAATGTAATTTCTAAACCAAAGTAGTGAGTAGTCTGTTGGTTTTGATCTATGCAAGCGTAAACATGTCTCATACACTGATGATGGATACTCAAGGCTTTATGGTCAACAAAAACAAGTATATAGTTAAAGAGGTGGCTATTATTGATTGCACAACACTGAATCTATTTTTGCAATGTTGACAAAGGGCCTAAGTGCACTTTTGTTAATATCTCGCGAACCAATAAGACTAAGGCATTGTATGAGGTATTGTTGGACTTTTTGCCGAAGACTGCTGGAAAACACCTATGTTCCCACGACCTTTTTAAAGACGGCGGCTGACCCACGAGGGGTGATTAAAAAGTATTCCAAGCGGCGCTTGTCGATAGGCAAACCAATAATCAAAGAGGGGTATGACAGACCTTGAGGCGATAACCACTTTTGATTGATCCCTGTTGATTTGCCCCTTTGGACTGGTCCCTGTTGACTGGCCCCTTTGGACGGATCCTTTTTGAAGGGAGTCATATTTGACGGGCCCCTGCTGACAGGTCACTGTTGTCGGATCCCTGTGGACGGGTCCCTGTTGACAGGTCATTTTGACTAATCCCTTTGGACCGGTCCCTTTGGACTGATTCCTATGGATTGGCCCATGCATTTATCCAAATTATGTCAAAGGGACGGGTCCAAAGGGATTAGTCAAAAGGACCTGTCAACAGTTACCCATCCACAGGGATCCGTCCACAGTGACCCGTCAGCAGGAGCCCGTCAAAAATGACTCCCTTCAAAAAGGACCCGTCCAAAGGGGCGAGTCAACAGGGACCAGTCCAAAGGGGCAAATCAACAGGGATCAATCAAAAGGGGTTATCGCCTCAAGGTATGTCATACCCCTCTTTGATTATTGGTTTGCCTATCGACAAGCGCCACTTGGAATACTTTTTAATCACCCCTCGTGGGTCAGCCGCCGTCTTGAAAAAGGTCGTGGGAACATAGGTGTTTACCAGCAGTCTTCGGCAAAAAGTCCAACAATACCTCATACAATGCCTTAGTTTTATTGGTTCGCGAGATATTAACAAAAGTGCACTTAGGCCCTTTGTCAACATTTCAAAAATAGATTCAGTGTTGTGCAATCAATAATAGCCACCTCTTTAACTATATACTTGTTTTTGTTGACCATAAAGCCTTGAGTATCCATCATCAGTGTATGAGACATGTTTACGCTTGCATAGATCAAAACCAACAGACTACTCACTACTTGGGTATAGAAATTACATTTACCCAAATCACATTCTAGTAAAAATCGTGCCTACTATAAACTGCACCCACTTTTGCACCCACTTTTACATTCACTTTTGCACTCACTTTTGCACCCACTTTTGCACCCACTTTTACACTCACTTTTGCACCCACTTTTGCACCCACTTTTACACCCTCTTTTGCACCCACTTTAAACTATTATTTCCATTATCGTGCGAAATTTATTGGAGATTATTTCATGCTTGACAATTGATATGGAAATATCAACGAATAGTTATGGTCAACCATATGCATACTATAAACGTTATACGTATATTGTAAAACGAACCAACAAAAAAATGGAACTGTTATTTGACGTTGTTCAAAACATCGTTCAAAACAGTGTCAAAGTGAGCTAAAAAGTAAAAATAGTGAGGTCTTAAGTGTGAGTGATCATCAATGTAGTGTGACAGATAAAACATCTTTGCTGTTTAAAAAAAACTCTCCAAATGTTAAAACACTAGTCCGAAAAAATAAATGGTAACCTCTCTAAACATATACTGTACTTGTTTTCGTTGACCTTAAATCCTTGAGTATCCATCACCAGTGTATGTGACATGTTTACGCTTGCATAGATCAAAACCAACTGACTATTCACTACTTGGGTTTAGAAATTACATTTACTCAAATCACATTCTAGTAAAATTCATGCCTACTATAAACGGGACCCACTTTTGCACCCACATTTACATACACTTTTGCACTCACTTTTGCACCCACTTTTGCACTCCCTTTACACTGACTATTGCACCCACTTTTGCACCCACCTTTGCACTCACTTTTGCACCCTCGTTTGCACTCACTTTTGCACCCACCTTTTACACCCACGTTTGCACCCACTTTTTTGCACTCACGTTTGCACCCACTTTTGCACCCACTTTTGCACCCACTTTTGCACCCACTCTTGCACCCACCTTTCCTCTCACTTTAAACTATTATTTATATTATCGAGTGAACTTTGCTAGAGATTAGTTCATGCTTGACAATTGACATGGAAGTATCAACAAATAGCTGTGGTATGCCATATGCATTCTATAAAGGATATACGTATATTGTATAACGAACCAATAAAAATGGAACTGTTATTTGGCGTTGTTCAAAACATCGTTCAAAACAGTGTCGAGGTGAGCTGAAAAGTAAAAATAGTGATGTCTTAAGTGTGAGTGATCATCAATGTAGTGTACCAGATAAAACATCGTTGCTGTTTAAAAAAACTCTTCAAAATGCTAAAACACTAGTCCCAGAAAAAGATATTGCAGGTCAAGATAGTGCATTGTTTGTTAAAAAGCATGTACCATCTCCTCAGAAAGTCGTGTTAGGACAGTTGTCAATGTCTGAAAAACTCCCAACATTATCAAAAGCAACACAGACTGTGCAAAATATGGTATTGCAAAAGGATCAAAAAGGACTATATAGTAATAGTGATGAGGATTATAATTATGATGATGATGATAATGATAATGGTTATGATGATGATGATAATAATAATAATGATGATAATGGTAATGCTTTGTTTACACCAAAAAAGATCATTTGTTGAATTTGTCTACTGGAACAATCCAAGTAAGCTAATCCGGCGGCTTCAGCAACTTCATGTCTATAAACAGGCTGGTTATACTGAATATGAGGAAGAACTATTGGATATAGAAAATGAGCTTCGTCGAGCCAAAATTATTATGTAATGGATCCACATAACCGCTTAAACTATTTATTAACAATACATGTAATATTTTCTACCACTCTGCTACCATTTTGCTCTCACTTTTGCTATCACTTCAAACTGTACATATTAAATATAAAAGCCAACGCTAAATGACTTTATTATCAGAACAGTTATAACCTTTGTAGTGAGCAAATCATACTAACAGGTTAGTTGCTACTATGGAACTTACTACAACTAACAAAGGTAAACATCGTGTACTCTATAAAGGCTACTCTTATAAATATAATCGTCAAAAAGTAAAAGGAATAATATTTTGGCGATGCTCAAAAGAGAGGTCAAAAAGATGTCGAGGCAATCAAAAAAGTATAAATGGTAAGGTTTTAAGTGTGAGTGATCATCAATGTGGTGTACCAGATGAAACACTGTTGGTGTCAACAAATAATCATGACAGTGCAAAAAAGCTAGTACAAGAAAAAAATGTTGCTACTCAAAATAGTGCAGTGTTTATTGAGCAACACTTAACCCCTGCTGTAAAAGTTATGTTTAGTCCATCTTCCACATCTCAAGAGTCATCAACATCACAGACTATGCAAAAGGTTGTGTTGTTGTTGTTTTAAGGGGCTGAACTACAAGGTTATCTACCCTTCATATGCAAGAGAATCAAAAAGGACTAAATAGTAATAGAGAAAAAAGAAATGTATTTTGAGTGTAACTATTGTACAAGTACTTATATTAAATAAATAAAATTATTGTATGAGTATTGTCTGTTTTTCTTAATTGCTATACCCACGTCCTACTATATTAATGCCATTGTTAACCATCAACAGTCTCCACCTATGTTGGGAAAGAAAGTGATCCTAAACAATACACACTATCTATGGTTTGTGTACCGAGTATCATAATAATACAGTGTCGTCAAGCCATGTTCAGGCAATGGCAATGTTAGGTAAGGGGTTCAAACCCTTGCTTCCTTGTACAGGATTAGTTTTTACTCAACAGCAACCCATAATACTGTTCTTGGAAACATGTCACATCTCATTACACAATGTCAACTGTATCGTTTTCTAAGACCCCAGCTGCTGACTAGTGGCTAGCAGACTGTGCAACAGAAACAGTGTCACCATGTTCATCCTAAAAAAAATCAACATTTATTATTCTTTTTCTTATTTTTGTTCATTAAGAGTAGTGTAAAGTTGTGTTTGTGACCTAACGGTTAGCATAGTTAGCTGGCACTCTTGAGTTCAATTCGAACTTTAACATACAATTTAAAAAGTATTTTAGGACTAAAACAGGTCTACTCAGTCTCGGGTGATCCAAATAAGTAGATGTGGTTTGATTCACGCTTTAACGATAGGAAACGACGTTTTTTTTTAATAATGATAGCCATTTGTTCATTTTTTTCATTTTCACATTTCACACATTGCCATTTGTCCATTTTCCATGTACACGATTTGAAAATGTCAGTTTAAAGTTTTTGGATTTCATGATATGGAAACAAGAATTTTCCATTTTGTTGTTTACACATTTGTCAATTTCCCATTTACATTTTTTTAAATGACAGTTTTTAAGTTTTTAAATTGTGTTGATATGCAAACATGGATTTCCTATTTTTTCATATCACAGACGACACGTTTATGGTTTAGTCCATGTTGAAAGTTTAGTTTTGTAAAACACACATTTGCTGGTTTTAATTTTCTTGAAATCGACTTAATGGAAGTGCTTGGCCATGGCAATTGTGCATTCTCTTTCTGTTTGTTTCCAAAAACGTATAGGCCTACTACTACTACTACTACTACTACTGTAGGTAAGACTATTTTACAAAATAACACCTATCTACCGCTGCATTAAAAAAACACAAGTGTTAAAAAAACTACAGTATACTATTTTCCATTTGCTATGTACATTAATTACCCCACCATCCTACCTTGTCGTGTTTGCTTTGGTTGAACAATCAATGCTACCCCCCCCCCACACACACACACACAAACACACAAGCTCTCGCTCTCTCCCTCTATCTATCATTCTATCTACAGTCATACATTCACACAACCATACCTGTCGTTGAAAAACAAATACAACCACGCTATTTATCCTTGACATGCACACTTATCCCAAAGAACTTTTAGTTATACATTTAACAATTACTATTACAAAAAAATGTTTCCACTATTTACAATTACAAAAATGAATTGGTTACAAAAAAAGCCCTGTCTCTAAACAATAAAATACAGAAATCACACCTCCACCTCGTGGTTATAACCCTATGGTAGGTTAATGCAAAGGTCATTCATCTGCACTCATTTGCTATCCATCAAGTTATAAGTGCATTTTCTCTGTTCCACAAGATACAAATTTGATTGCTGGATTGTATACTGCACTGTTATGCGATATAGCTTTGCCAGTTCATAAAACCGCTAGGTAGTTCTCTACATATCGCAATTTTACCTCTGCTCTACGTACGCCTTTTGCTCTTTTGGCTTTCTTACAGTCTAGTGTGTGATAGACAGCATTAACTGTGTATCAAACCCAGTTCACCTTTGTATTTGTAATCCATGTAATAATTTGAAAAGACACAAATGTAATCAGTTTTAAACGTTATCTCTGTTTTGTTTTGTTTAATATGTTTATGACATGCATATTAACCTGAAATCGAACCCTGGTGAAAAGGCTAACAGCTTAACCACTGCACCAACATGCCTTGTTTCTTAGTTTGACTTGTTCTACGCCTCAGACCTGGAAATCGAGTTAAGACCACCAGTACAAGAGCTAAAAGTGGTTACCACTGCAACACAAAAATGGATAGCTGGTAACATTAGACAACCGGAAATGATTATATTTCTGTTAGCAATGCGTTTTGTCATCAGCCTACTCTCTGAGCACTGACAGCTACACAGTTTAGTTTAGAACAAGCGAGTGTGTGTGTATAGATTATTAGCCTCAAGTATTTAAAGCTTGTTGTGTGTAGCGACCATCTTGTCCCGGTAACCACTGAGCATTTTTGTGTTTTTAGCTATCCGCTATAACCAATCAATTAAAGATAGTCTACTCTTAATTCTTTAATCGATAAATCAGAGTTTGTGTACACCGTTTGTTATTTATTAACCCATACCTGCAACCTATACTCTCTCTATACTGCAGTTTGATCTGTAAACAAGTTTCAATGGTAAAAGGCTTGTCAGTCACCATACATGTAGCCTACACCAATTCTTTCTCTACATAGCTATGTTTCATCACGCATGGTAAACATCTCTCATGTTCGTATCCGATTATTAGTTTATAAAATCTCAAGTCAATGACCTTGATGTATTGGGTATTTTGGGTAAATTCATTGGCCATGGGAAAGGGTTGACCATTGTAAGTCCTATGACATCTCACATGTAGATATTCGATTATTAGTTTATCAAATCATAGGTCAATGACCTTGCTGTTTTGGATTTTTGGGGTAAATTCATTGGTCATGGGAAAGAGTTAACCAGTCTAAGTCCTATGACACCTCACTTGACCCTCTCCGATTATCTATCTATATAAAAATCAATGTACGTGATAGTTTGTCTGTGGGTATGTCTGTATGTCTCCTATGCGTTCATATACCATTCGTCGGATTGCGATGAAACTTGGGTGAGATGTTGAGTACACTCCAAGGAAGGTTTCTGACTTAGTAAATCCATTTTACAATAGGTAGCGCACGCGTTGATTCAACAAATGTGCGACAATGCGCGAAGCATTTCAACAAAGTCCCGTATGTGTTCATATACCATTCGTCCGATAGCGATGAAACTTGGGTGAGATGTTGTGTACACTTACGTGAAGGTTTCAAAATTAGTGAATACATTTCACAGTAGATAGCGCACAAGTAGATTCAACAAATGAGCGACGACACGCAATGCGTTTCAACAAAGTCCCGTATGCATTCATATACCATTCGTCCGATAGCTATGAAACTTGCGTAAAATGTTGTGTACACTGCAGGGAAATTTTCTGGCTTAGTACATCCACTTTACAATAGGCAGCGCACGAGTAGATTCAACAAATGAGCTACGACGCGCGAAGCATTTCAACAAAGTCACGTTTGCGTTCATATACCATTCGTCCGATAGGGATGAAACTAGGCTGAGATTTTGTGTGCACTCCAGGGAAGGTTTCTAGCTTAGTAAATCCCTTTAAAAATAGGTAGAGCACGAGTAGAATCAACAAATGAGCAACGGCGCGCGAAGCGTTTCAACAAAGTGCCATATAATTTCATATGCCATTCATCCGATAGCGAAGAAACTTGGGTGAGATGTTGTGTACACTCCAGGGAAGGTTTCTGGCTTAGTACATACATTTTACAATAGGTAGCGCACGAGTAGATTCGACAAATGAATGACGACACGCGGAGCGTTTCAATACAGTCCCCTATGTCTTCATATCCCATTAGTCCGATAGCGATGAAACTTGCGTGGGATGTTGTGGACACTTACGTGACGGTTTCTAACTTAGTAAATACATTTTACAGTAGGTAGCGCACGAGTAGATTCAACAAATGAGTGACGGAGCGCGAATCGTTTAAACAAAATCAGGTATGCGTTCATATACTATTCATCCGATTGCGATGAAACTTGGGTGAGATGTTGTGTACACTCCAGGGAAGGTTTCTGGCTGAGTACATCCATATTACAATATGTAGCGTAAGAGTAGAATCAACAAATGAGCGACGACACGCGAAGCGTTTCAACCAAGTCCCGTATGCATCCAAGTACCATTCGTCCGTAGCTATGAAACTTGGGTGAGATGTTGTGTACACGTCATGGAAAATTTCTGGCTTAGTAAATCCACTATACAATATGCAGCGCACAAGTTGATTCAACAAATGAGGGACGACGCGCGAAGCGTTTTAACAAAGTCCCATATAAGGTCATATACCATTCTGCCGTTAGCGGTGAAACTTGGGTGAAATATGGTGGACACTCCAAGAAAGGTTTCTGGCTTAGTAAATACATTTCACAGTAGGTAGCACACGAGTAGATTCGACAAATGAATGACGACACGCGGAGCGTTTCAATACAGTCCCCTATGTCTTCATATCCCATTAGTCCGATAGCGATGAAACTTGCGTGGGATGTTGTGGACACTTACGTGACGGTTTCTAACTTAGTAAATACATTTTACAGTAGGTAGCGCACGAGTAGATTCAACAAATGAGTGACGGAGCGCGAATCGTTTAAACAAAATCAGGTATGCGTTCATATACTATTCATCCGATTGCGATGAAACATTGATCAGTTATTGTGTACCCGCCAGGGAAGGGGACTTAGTAAATCCATTTCACAATAAGTAGCGCAAGAGTAGATGCAACAAATGGGTGACGACGATGAAGCGTTTCAACAAAATCCCCTATTGCGTTCATATAACATTCTTCGATTGCGATGAAACCTTGATGAGTTATTGTGTACACGCCAGGGAAGGGCTTCGACTTAGTAATACATTTCTCAAAGGGTAGCGCACGAGTAGATTCAACAAATGAGTGACAGCGCACGAATCGTTTAAACAAAACCCCGTATACGTGCATATACAATTCATCCCATTGCGATGAATCATTGATGAGTTATTATGTACACGCCAGGGAAGGGTTTCGACTTAGTAAATCCATTTCACAACAGGTAGCGTACGAGTAGATTCAACAAATGAGTGACAGCGATGAAACTTTTGAAAGTTGTTGTGCACGCTTCCACGAATGGTTCTAAATTAGAAAATCCATTTTACGATAGCTTAGAGGCAGTTAACATGTTGTGTATCCAAAAGCACTTCAAGAAACAGAATTTCAACGCCAACACTTTCTTTGATTGGCATTGCAACGCATGCCGGGTACAGCTTGTAGTCTATCTATATATATAAAAATCAATGTTTCGTGATAGTTTGTCTGTCTGTGGGTATGTCTCCTATGCGTTCGTATACCATTCATCCGATTGCGATGAAACTTGGGTGAGATGTTGAGTACACTCCAAGGAAGGTTTCTGACTTAGTAAATCCATTTTACAATAGGTAGCGCACGCGTAGATTCAACAAATGAGCGACGATGCGCAAAGCATTTCAACAAAGTCCCGTAAGTGTTCATATACCATTCGTCCGATAGCGATGAAACTTGGGTGAGATGTTGTGTACACTTACGTGAAGGTTTCAAAATTAGTGAATACATTTCACAGTAGATAGCGCACAAGTAGATTCAACAAATGAGCGACGACACGCAAAGCGTTTCAACTAAGTCCCGTATGCATTCATATACCATTCGTCCGATAGCTATGAAACTTGCGTAAAATGTTGTGTACACTGCAGGGAAATTTCCTGGCTTAGTACATCCACTTAACAATAGGCAGCGCACGAGTAGATTCAACAAATGAGCTACGAAGCGCGAAGCATTTCAACAAAGTCACGTTTGCGTTCATATACCATTCGTCCGATAGGGATGAAACTAGGCTGAGATTTTGTGTGCACTCCAGGGAAGGTTTCTAGCTTAGTAAATCCCTTTAAAAATAGGTAGAGCACGAGTAGAATCAACAAATGAGCAACGGCGCGCGAAGCGTTTCAACAAAGTGCCATATAATTTCATATGCCATTCATCCGATAGCGAAGAAACTTGGGTGAGATGTTGTGTACACTCCAGGGAAGGTTTCTGGCTTAGTACATACATTTTACAATAGGTAGCGCACCAGTAGATTCAACAAATGAGCGATGACACGCGAAGCGTTTCAACAAAGTCCCGTATAAAGTCATATACCAGTCGTCTGATAGTGATAAATGTTTGGTGAATTGTTGTGTACATTCCAGGAAAGGTTTCTGGCTAAGTAAATCCTTTTTACAATACGAAGCGCACGTTTATATTCAACAAATGAGTGACTACGCGCGAAGCGTTTCGACAACGTCCCATATACGTTCACATACCATTCATCCGATTGCGATGAAACTTGGGTGAGATGTTGTGTATACTCCAGGGAAGGTTTCTGGCTGAGTACATCCATATTACAATATGTAGCGTAAGAGTAGAATCAACAAATGAGCGACGACACGCGAAGCGTTTCAACCAAGTCCCGTATGCATCCAAGTACCATTCGTCCGTAGCTATGAAACTTGGGTGAGATGTTGTGTACACGTCATGGAAAATTTCTGGCTTAGTAAATCCACTATACAATATGCAGCGCACAAGTTGATTCAACAAATGAGGGACGACGCGCGAAGCGTTTTAACAAAGTCCCATATAAGGTCATATACCATTCTGCCGTTAGCGGTGAAACTTGGGTGAAATATGGTGGACACTCCAAGGAAGGTTTCTGGCTTAGTAAATACATTTCACAGTAGGTAGCACACGAGTAGATTCGACAAATGAATGACGACACGCGGAGCGTTTCAATACAGTCCCCTATGTCTTCATATCCCATTAGTCCGATAGCGATGAAACTTGCGTGGGATGTTGTGGACACTTACGTGACGGTTTCTAACTTAGTAAATACATTTTACAGTAGGTAGCGCACGAGTAGATTCAACAAATGAGTGACGGAGCGCGAATCGTTTAAACAAAATCAGGTATGCGTTCATATACTATTCATCCGATTGCGATGAAACATTGATCAGTTATTGTGTACCCGCCAGGGAAGGGGACTTAGTAAATCCATTTCACAATAAGTAGCGCAAGAGTAGATGCAACAAATGGGTGACGACGATGAAGCGTTTCAACAAAATCCCCTATTGCGTTCATATAACATTCTTCGATTGCGATGAAACCTTGATGAGTTATTGTGTACACGCCAGGGAAGGGCTTCGACTTAGTAATACATTTCTCAAAGGGTAGCGCACGAGTAGATTCAACAAATGAGTGACAGCGCACGAATCGTTTAAACAAAACCCCGTATACGTGCATATACAATTCATCCCATTGCGATGAATCATTGATGAGTTATTATGTACACGCCAGGGAAGGGTTTCGACTTAGTAAATCCATTTCACAACAGGTAGCGTACGAGTAGATTCAACAAATGAGTGACAGCGATGAAACTTTTGAAAGTTGTTGTGCACGCTTCCACGAATGGTTCTAAATTAGAAAATCCATTTTACGATAGCTTAGAGGCAGTTAACATGTTGTGTATCCAAAAGCACTTCAAGAAACAGAATTTCAACGCCAACACTTTCTTTGATTGGCATTGCAACGCATGCCGGGTACAGCTTGTAGTCTATCTATATATATAAAAATCAATGTTTCGTGATAGTTTGTCTGTCTGTGGGTTCGTATACCATTCATCCGATTGCGATGAAACTTGGGTGAGATGTTGAGTACACTCCAAGGAAGGTTTCTGACTTAGTAAATCCATTTTACAATAGGTAGCGCACGCGTAGATTCAACAAATGAGCGACGATGCGCAAAGCATTTCAACAAAGTCCCGTAAGTGTTCATATACCATTCGTCCGATAGCGATGAAACTTGGGTGAGATGTTGTGTACACTTACGTGAAGGTTTCAAAATTAGTGAATACATTTCACAGTAGATAGCGCACGAGTAGATTCAACAAATGAGCGACGACACGCAAAGCGTTTCAACAAAGTCCCGTATGCATTCATATACCATTCGTCCGATAGCTATGAAACTTGCGTAAAATGTTGTGTACACTGCAGGGAAATTTCCTGGCTTAGTACATCCACTTAACAATAGGCAGCGCACGAGTAGATTCAACAAATGAGCTACGAAGCGCGAAGCATTTCAACAAAGTCACGTTTGCGTTCATATACCATTCGTCCGATAGGGATGAAACTAGGCTGAGATTTTGTGTGCACTCCAGGGAAGGTTTCTAGCTTAGTAAATCCCTTTAAAAATAGGTAGAGCACGAGTAGAATCAACAAATGAGCAACGGCGCGCGAAGCGTTTCAACAAAGTGCCATATAATTTCATATGCCATTCATCCGATAGCGAAGAAACTTGGGTGAGATGTTGTGTACACTCCAGGGAAGGTTTCTGGCTTAGTACATACATTTTACAATAGGTAGCGCACCAGTAGATTCAACAAATGAGCGATGACACGCGAAGCGTTTCAACAAAGTCCCGTATAAAGTCATATACCAGTCGTCTGATAGTGATAAATGTTTGGTGAATTGTTGTGTACATTCCAGGAAAGGTTTCTGGCTAAGTAAATCCTTTTTACAATACGAAGCGCACGTTTATATTCAACAAATGAGTGACTACGCGCGAAGCGTTTCGACAACGTCCCATATACGTTCACATACCATTCATCCGATTGCGATGAAACTTGGGTGAGATGTTGTGTACACTCCAGGGAAGGTTTCTGGCTGAGTACATCCATATTACAATATGTAGCGTAAGAGTAGAATCAACAAATGAGCGACGACACGCGAAGCGTTTCAACCAAGTCCCGTATGCATCCAAGTACCATTCGTCCGTAGCTATGAAACTTGGGTGAGATGTTGTGTACACGTCATGGAAAATTTCTGGCTTAGTAAATCCACTATACAATATGCAGCGCACAAGTTGATTCAACAAATGAGGGACGACGCGCGAAGCGTTTTAACAAAGTCCCATATAAGGTCATATACCATTCTGCCGTTAGCGGTGAAACTTGGGTGAAATATGGTGGACACTCCAAGGAAGGTTTCTGGCTTAGTAAATACATTTCACAGTAGGTAGCACACGAGTAGATTCGACAAATGAATGACGACACGCGGAGCGTTTCAATACAGTCCCCTATGTCTTCATATCCCATTAGTCCGATAGCGATGAAACTTGCGTGGGATGTTGTGGACACTTACGTGACGGTTTCTAACTTAGTAAATACATTTTACAGTAGGTAGCGCACGAGTAGATTCAACAAATGAGTGACGGAGCGCGAATCGTTTAAACAAAATCAGGTATGCGTTCATATACTATTCATCCGATTGCGATGAAACATTGATCAGTTATTGTGTACCCGCCAGGGAAGGGGACTTAGTAAATCCATTTCACAATAAGTAGCGCAAGAGTAGATGCAACAAATGGGTGACGACGATGAAGCGTTTCAACAAAATCCCCTATTGCGTTCATATAACATTCTTCGATTGCGATGAAACCTTGATGAGTTATTGTGTACACGCCAGGGAAGGGCTTCGACTTAGTAATACATTTCTCAAAGGGTAGCGCACGAGTAGATTCAACAAATGAGTGACAGCGCACGAATCGTTTAAACAAAACCCCGTATACGTGCATATACAATTCATCCCATTGCGATGAATCATTGATGAGTTATTATGTACACGCCAGGGAAGGGTTTCGACTTAGTAAATCCATTTCACAACAGGTAGCGTACGAGTAGATTCAACAAATGAGTGACAGCGATGAAACTTTTGAAAGTTGTTGTGCACGCTTCCACGAATGGTTCTAAATTAGAAAATCCATTTTACGATAGCTTAGAGGCAGTTAACATGTTGTGTATCCAAAAGCACTTCAAGAAACAGAATTTCAACGCCAACACTTTCTTTGATTGGCATTGCAACGCATGCCGGGTACAGCTTGTAGTCTATCTATATATATAAAAATCAATGTTTCGTGATAGTTTGTCTGTCTGTGGGTATGTCTCCTATGCGTTCGTATACCATTCATCCGATTGCGATGAAACTTGGGTGAGATGTTGAGTACACTCCAAGGAAGGTTTCTGACTTAGTAAATCCATTTTACAATAGGTAGCGCACGCGTAGATTCAACAAATGAGCGACGATGCGCAAAGCATTTCAACAAAGTCCCGTAAGTGTTCATATACCATTCGTCCGATAGCGATGAAACTTGGGTGAGATGTTGTGTACACTTACGTGAAGGTTTCAAAATTAGTGAATACATTTCACAGTAGATAGCGCACGAGTAGATTCAACAAATGAGCGACGACACGCAAAGCGTTTCAACAAAGTCCCGTATGCATTCATATACCATTCGTCCGATAGCTATGAAACTTGCGTAAAATGTTGTGTACACTGCAGGGAAATTTCCTGGCTTAGTACATCCACTTAACAATAGGCAGCGCACGAGTAGATTCAACAAATGAGCTACGACGCGCGAAGCATTTCAACAAAGTCACGTTTGCGTTCATATACCATTCGTCCGATAGGGATGAAACTAGGCTGAGATTTTGTGTGCACTCCAGGGAAGGTTTCTAGCTTAGTAAATCCCTTTAAAAATAGGTAGAGCACGAGTAGAATCAACAAATGAGCGACGACGCGCGAAGCGTTTCAACAAAGTCCCATATAATTTCATATACCATTCATCCGATAGCGATGAAACTTGGGTGAGATGTTGTGTACACTCCAGGGAAGGTTTCTGGCTTAGTACATACATTTTACAATAGGTAGCGCACCAGTAGATTCAACAAATGAGCGATGACACGCGAAGCGTTTCAACAAAGTCCCGTATAATGTCATATACCATTCGTCTGATAGTGATAAATGTTTGGTGAATTGTTGTGTACACTCCAGGAAAGGTTTCTGGCTAAGTAAATCCATTTTACAATACGAAGCGCACGTTTATGTTCAACAAATGAGTGACTACGCGCGAAGCGTTTCGGCAACGTCCCGTATACGTTCACATACCATTCATCCGATTGCGATGAAACTTGGGTGAGATGTTGTGTACACTCCAGGGAAGGTTTCTGGCTGAGTACATCCATATTACAATATGTAGCGCAAGAGTAGAATCAAGAAATGAGCGACGACACGCGAAGCGTTTCAACCAAGTCCCGTATGCATTCATGTACCATTCGTCCGTAGCTATGAAACTTGGGTGAGATGTTGTGTACACGTCATGGAAAATTTCTGGCTTAGTAAATCCCCTATACAATATGCAGCGCACAAGTTGATTCAACAAATGGGGGACGACGCGCGAAGGGTTTCAACAAAGTCCCGTATAAGGTCATATACCATTCTGCCGTTAGCGGTGAAACTTGGGTGAAATATGGTGGACACTCCAAGGAAGGTTTCTGGCTTAGTAAATACATTTCACAGTAGGTAGCACACGAGTAGATTCGGCAAATGAACGACGACACGCTGAGCGTTTCAATACAGTCCCCTATGTCTTCATATCCCATTAGTCCGATAGCGATGAAACTTGGGTGAGATGTTGTGTACACTTTCGTGACGGTTTCTAACTTAGTAAATACATTTTACAGTAGGTAGCGCACGAGTAGATTCAACAAATGAGTGACGGAGCGCGAATCGTTTAAACAAAATCAGGTATGCGTTCATATACTATTCATCCGATTGCGATGAAACATTGATCAGTTATTGTGTACCCGCCAGGGAAGGGGACTTAGTAAATCAATTTCACAATAAGTAGCGCAAGAGTAGATGCAACAAATGGGTGACGACGCGCGAAGCGTTTCAACAAAATCCCCTATTGCGTTCATATAACATTCTTCGATTGCGATGAAACCTTGATGAGTTTTTGTGTACACGACAGGGAAGGGCTTCGACTTAGTAATACATTTCTCAATATGTAGCGCACGAGTAGATTCAACAAATGAGTGACAGCGCCCGAATCGTTTAAATAAAAAACCCTATACGTGCATATACCATTCATCCGATTGCGATGAATCATTGATGAGTTATTGTGTACACGCCAGGGAAGGGTTTCGACTTAGTAAATCCATTTCACAATAGGTAGCGTACGAGTAGATTCAACAAATGGGTGACAGCGATGAAAGTTTTGAAAGTTGTTGTGCACGCTTCCACGAATGGTTCTAAATTAGAAAATCCATTTTCCGATAGCTTAGAGGCAGTTAACGTGTTGTGTATCCAAAAGCACTTCAAGAAACAGTATTCCAACGCCAACACTTTCTTTGATTGGCATTGCAACGCATGCCGGGTACAGCTTGTTAGTTTATAAAATCATAGGTCAATGACCTTGCTGTTTTAGATCTTTCGGGTAAATTCCTTGGTCATGGAAAAGGGTTGACCATCCTGAATCCATGACACCTCACTTGACCCTCTCTGATTATTAGTTAGCCAGATATTAACAAAAGTGCAGTTAGGCTCTTTTGACAAAAATAAATAATACATTCAAAAACAGAATGTCACCTCAAGTCCAACGACCTCTCATACAAGTCCCTAGCCTTATTGGTTCATGAGATATTAAAAAGCTAAGGACCTATTAGTTTTGGATCTTTTGGTAATTAAAAAAAATAACTCATCTATAAATCATTATTCAAAAAGCCCGCCCGCTTACAAAAAAAACAAGTGCGCATGCGTAAAAACAAAAAACAAACATGTTAATTCATAGTAGCAATCGGCTCTTCACATGCGTTTCATGTGGAACAACGTTTAATTTCATCATAGCATTAGGGACCATGGGCCAGTCCATAGGGACCAGTCCAAAGGGACCGGTCTAAAGGGATTAGTCAAAAAGGACCTGTCAACAGGAACCCATCAACAGGAACTTGTCAACAAGGACCCGTCAACAATCACCTGACAGCAATGACCTGTCAACAGGGACCAGTCAAAAAGGACTCGTCCATAGGGACCCGTCAACAATAACCCGTCAACAATGACTCGTCAACAATGACCCGTCAACAGGGACCCGTAATATAGGACTCGCCCATAGGGACCCGTCAACTAGGACCCGTCAAAAGGACTCGTCCATAGGGACCCGTCAACAATGACCCGTCAACAGGAACCCGTCCACAGGGATCAGTCCAAATGGACAAATCAACAATGATAGGGGCTCTCACCTCAAGGCTTGACATGTCCTCTTTGATTATTGGTTTGCCTATCGACAAGCGCTGCTTGGAATACTTTTTGATCACCCCTCGTGGGTTGGGTTAGGTTAGGTTACACTAGAGCCGCCATCTTTAAAAAGCCCGCCCTGTTACAAAAACTATGAGTGGGCATGCGTAGAAACAAAAAATAAGCATGTTAATTCATATTGGTTTTCCACCGTACACATGTCTCTTGTGCAAAACAACGTTTAATTTCGTATTAACATTCAAACTCTCACTTGTCACACTTGGAAAGCGAGATTTTCTAATAAAATAACATTTCACCCCCTAGTAGGGGTAGGTTTTATTTTGGGGGTGGAAATATGTTGATCAATGGAAAGGGGTGTCAGCCCGAGTTCAACGACACCTCATTTGTCAAAATCCGACCATAAGTTCGAGAGATATCGGGCCGCCGCCATCTTGTGTGGAGGGTGAGGAGGAGGTGGTCACAGAACTCTCCAAAAACCACTACTCGCGCACCTCACTCGGCCACGACTAGTGACCAACTGCTAACTAGACACTGCTATGTTATGGTTGGTTAGATGCATTACTTACCGGTAAGGATAAAGTACTTATTTACACTCGTTCCTAATACCATAAGTGTAATTGAAAACTTATAATACAAATATTATAACATAAAATGCACTACTATTCACGGTTTATTTCAGCCTATTTAACTATTTAATTCCTCTTTATATCCTGAAATGCGCGTCCTTTGTGTGCAGCGCATGTAGCCTTGGCTATTTTTACCTACAGTTTCTATCTGTTATTTATATTTTACATCGTATACCATTCATTGTGTAACATATTATGTAACATTTCATGCATTTCACACTCTGATATGAGCATCTTTGTTGTGGTAATATTCCAGCTGTTATGATCCGCCATTTTGGTTTGAATCTTTTATCAAAGATGCTCATACATTTCATATAAAAAAAAATATAAAACCACCTTTTAGAAAAGATTTCCCCATTACACAGTCATATCTTTTATAAAAGATCTTTTTTCAAAGATCTTTGGCAAATTTCTTTGATAGTGTAATATCGGCCTTATCGTTATTGCATTGCTCTTTTCTACAGCGTGCTGCCACTTATAAACTCTATTAAGACAACATATAAACACAGGTTATCACACATTATTCAACATACACCAAGGTAAACAAGGATGATGGCTAAGATGTTCCCCGTCCCTCAAATTAATGAACATGAACTAACAACTAAACTACCAGTTTCTTTGACGCAGGATCTAGAAGGCCTGTGAGGGCATAATCACTTTCCTTGGCTTGCTTAGAACAACACTAAGCTACCGTCTAGTTTGACGCAGGATCTAGAAGGCCTGTGAGGTCACAGCCACTTTCCTTGGCTTGCTTAGAACAACAATAAGCTACCGTCTAGTTTGACGCAGGATCTAGAAGGCCTGTGAGGTCACAACCACTTTCCTTGGCTTGCTTAGAACACCACTAAGGTACCGCCTAGTTTGACGCAGAATCCAGAAGGCCTGTGAGGTCACAACCACTTTCCTTGGCTTGCTTAGAACACCACTAAGGTACCGCCTAGTTTGACGCAGGATCCAGAAGGCCTGTGAGGTCACAACCACTTCAACAATAAGCTACCGTCTAGTTTGACGCAGGATCCAGAAGGCCTGTGAGGTCACAGCCACTTTCCTTGGCTTGCTTAGAACAACAATAAACTACCGTCTTGTCTGACCCAGTTTCCACAATGCCTGTATGGAGTATCAATGACTTTCCTTGGCTTGCCTAGAAAATAATTAAGTTACCTTCTTGCTTGTTGCAGGTTCCAGAAGGCCTGTGTGAAGTACGGAGTCCCTGATGTTGATCTGTTCCAGACAGTTGACTTGTGGGACAGAAAGGATATCGCTAACGTCACCATGACCATCTTCGCTCTGGGAAGAACTGTGAGTATCTTAGAGCAGTGCTTTTCAAACATTTGTTCTATATACAGTCATTTCTTATTACTGACCCCCCCCCCTCACTAGCGTTGCAGTGGGCGTTAAGTCGTGCTCCACAATTGCTAGAAGGGGAGATAGAAGCCCGCCGATCGAAGGTTTGAGTCCCGGCACTTACAGCGGTTTGTGTGGTTTTCAACCAAAGGATTCCACACTCCACTCTCCAGGCAGGATGACATCTTATTTCAATCACGGGCTACCTTCCGCAGTCCCACACCTTAATTACACTAACACATTATATAATAATAGGTGCAAAAACAAAAAAAACAAAAACAGGAAAACAACAACAACAACAAAATCAAGAAAAAAATTAAGATAAAATTAAAATAAAAAAATAAGAAAACAAACAAATCAAACACAAACAAAAACAAAAACCATGTACTTGGGTGTGTGTAGAATTTGTCTGATAACCCGTGTCACTGTGATGGCTCTACTAGTGTGTGTAGCCTATTTGTAATTGAGGTAGGATTTGGGTAGGAAGCGGCAGTGGCCTTACGTTATCTACAATCCCGGCATTTGCCTTGAGTAGAAGTGGGAAACCATGGAAAACAGCTTCCAGGATGGCTGAGGTAAGAATCGAACTCGCCTCTTCTCAGTTTTACCTCACGAGGCTGAGTGTACCCCGTTCCACCCCACAGACAGGAACTACATTTCTTACCTTACTGGCTAAATACACAGTATACCAATACTATAGTTTAAAGGTAAGGATTGTTCTATGGAAAGGTTCCTTACTTAGCGTGCCCATCGGTGCTACAGATCTTGCGGAGCCCGGGCCTTCTCAATCACATCAGGCCACCCACGAACTCGTAGTTGTCATAGATCATCCTCTACCTCGTGTAGCAATCTTTTACGTGGTCGACCCTGCCGTATCCTTCCTTCCGGGTGCCGATGTAATATCTGGCTTCCCGCCCGCTTCTCCTCCATCCTCTCTAGGTGTCCTGCCTATCATAGTGTTCCTCTTATCACTTCTACTGATAGTCGAGGTTCCTCATACAGGCTATAGAGTAGGCTATAACTCTTTGTTATATCGTACTCGCCAGTTTCCATTTTTCCTGGACGGTTTTATATATTCTCCTAATAATTTTCCGTTCCCACGTATCCAATGCTTCCTCTGCTCTTTTGGTGAGTGCCCTCGGTTTACTTCTGAGCTACATTCCTCCACCCCATCTCCGCTGGTGTAATATCCTTGTCAAAACAAACCACAAGGTACTTCAAAATCAGGATCTCCCTATTCATGCTGATATACCTGCTGCTTGTCTACCCAGACTTCGCTTAAGGCAGCCCCCCTTTGAAGACAGCTACGAGACTTATCAATGAGTCCAGCAGTCTCATGATTGGAAGACTTTTGCTCCTCAGGAGTGCCGAGACTTGCCATCTGTCACATCTAAAGTACCTGGCTTTCATCTTCCTCGTCGGATATGATCGAAATTAAACCGGATCAGGACCAATTCTGGTGTTTGTGCGGACTCTTTGTTCAAGTGGAACAGGTTACAGTGTGACTGTGGAGCCGATAGACAAACGGTGAAGCACATCATTCACGACTGTACTCGAAGATCCTATGGTGGTAACATATTGGATTTTCTCTCAGCGACTCCTGCATCAGTGGACTATATCTTAAATTTAAATGGACTAATTATTGTACGGTATATTCTCTTTTTGATCTTCTGAGAGTCCGTGTGCGTCTTATGGACACTGGGTTGTGACAATGGCCTATTTCACACAATTAAATAAGCAAATTTAAAAACAAATTTCTGTTATTTCCGTTTGGTCAATGGCTGTTAATTTTACACTAAATAAAGATTTGACCTTTCTAAGCCCCCTGCTAACAATAAATATGAAATATTATTGTCTGATCTTGTACAGGGTGCTCAAAAACAAGGCAACAGAAAACAATCCCGCAAGTTAAGATTTTAGAGATTCTGGTACACTTTCCTGAGGAACTACTTAGTTACAGGCCTGATCTTTCGTAATGTGTTGGTAACCATGTAGTTTTATAGAATGAACCGAATTATATTTAAAATAATCTTTATCTTTACAATTTATAAATTAAACAAGAAGTTCCGTGACGAACTAAAAAGCCTACTTTTCTTAAAATTTAAGATTCATGCCAATGATTAATCTATATGGACCTATCTAGAACAATGGCGAAATTAAGTTGGTAATATCGAAATTTCTAATTAATTCGAAATATACATGGTATAATGTAGCCTAATAGAGCACTACAGTTGGCAGCCCTGGTGACATAATATATTCTTAGTTCCATCTCTTAAGGTACAGAATACAAAATTTGGTTGAAGTCCAATGGATAGCATAGGCGTTACATGCAGTTAGACATTGTATCTATCAGCGCGCATAAATCCATGTTGGCAGCAATGTCATGCATGTGTTGGTCAGAAATAATCTGAAATGTATTATGATCTCTTGTTGTGCCAATTTTGGATGAAATCCATTTGATGGTATAGAAGTTACATGTATTTTAAAATTTGAACTATCAGCAGGCTTATAATCATGTTGGTAGCACTGACGTATATTAGTTACTTCAAATTAATCTAGAATGTCAGGTACTATACGTGTGCATAGTTTAAAGCTGTCGGCTTGCATACTTTATGATATATTGGTATTTGGATTAAAAAAATAGAGATAGCATTTATTAACAGTTGGCAGCTCTGGTTGCTCTTAAGAATACGCTCAGTCACATATGTTTATGTACACATAGTACATACGAAATTTGGTTGAAATCCAATTGATAGTGTAGAAGTTATATGCATTTAAAAATTGGACCTATCAGCAGGCTTAGAATCATTTTGGTAACACTGGCATGTATGGCCTCCTGGAAATTAAACTGAAATATTATTATCTATATGTATGCCTATTTTGAGATAGCTCCCATGCATACCTTCCAAGATATCCAACATGGAGCTCAAATTTCAATTGCGTTTTTTAGCAGTTGGTAGCACTGACATCATTTTCAAATATGGGCTCGAGATATTCAGGTATAGATCTTTACTCATACAAAATTTGGTTTTGATTGCTGCAGCCGTTTAGGAGTTGATAGGGGGGGGGGGGGGGCACAGACAGACAGACAGACAGACAGACAGACAGACTGACTGACTGACTGACTGACAGACAGACATTTCCCCGGATCGATCTCATAAGTCTACTTTTTCCTCATTTTTGCAAAATGTGAAAAGTAGGCTAAAAATCATACATTTTAAGAGGCGAAAATATTCTTTGGGTTTGTTAATTTTTAAACAGCTCAAAATAATTATTCTAGAAAAACCAAACCGCTCATTTTGTCAAGCCACATGTTCTTTATATTCCATGAAAAAAAAAGTATCCTGGACAAGAAAGTTTCATGAAAAGTGTACCAACCTTGAGAAATGTATACACTAGAATAGTTTTCAACATTGAGTAGCCTGTGGATTTTTGGTAATTTTAGGTAATTTCAGGGAATGTTATTTACCATTTTATCTTGCTGTTGTTGCAGGCCTACAAGCACCCTGAGTACCGCGGGCCCCACCTGGGCCCCAAACCCTCTGAGGAACATCGCCGGGAGTGGACCGAAGAGCAGCTCCGCGCAGGGGAGACAGTCATAGGACTGCAGGCCGGCAGCAACAAGGGTGCAACACAGGCCGGCCAGAACTTCGGGGCCTCGCGCAAGATCCTGCTCGGCAAATAGACACCACTGCTGCAAGACGCAGTTGTTAGAATTATTTACTGAATTAATGCAAAACTTATCGATAGACTAATTCTAACGTATGTTCGTTTCTTAGGGTACAGAGGAAAACAAGTCTCATGAACATAATAACTCTAAATAATACTACGTCCGTCAATACAAGTTATGAAACATCTTTTCAATTGTTGTACATTTTTCAGTCTACGGTGAGACCATCATCAGCAAAACTTAGATCAAGAATATACAGGGTCTTTTATAAAGAATGAACCGATTTCGAAGCTTCATTACGCAGTACGCAAGCAACGTAGCAGAACGAGTCGCATACCATTACAAAGAGTGTGACTTCTTCTTGTGGGGATACGTAAAGGACATCCATCTTTTCCCACAACACTGGATGACGTTAAAAGAAAGGATAACACGCGAGACTTGCTCAGTGGATCGTGATATTCTGCGACGCGTTTGACGGAAGTCTCCTTTCACTTTGATGTGCTCCGTGCTGCTGCTGGTGATGGTAATATTGAACACTTGCAGGCGAAGGGACACACCTTCAACATTAGTCAAATACATGTGTCTTGGTTGCAGTCTTGTACTACTGGCTGTTACGGAGATATAGCTAGATTAAATAGGTTCGTTCTTTATGGAAGACCCTGTTTTCTAAGTAAAATATACATAGGCTACATACATATCCAAATCCCGTTCCAGCTATTGCCGGGTCTGGGTGTTTGCGAGGCTTCTCCATCTCACTGTATCTTACCACCACATTTTTTTTCTCCACTTGATGCCAGTTAACTCCTCTTCTCTCTATACAGACTCTCACTCCTGTACACCAGCGCATTCTTGGACGCCCTCGAGGTCTTCTTCCATCGATCTTAAGTCCTTCCATTATTTTTGGTAACCTTTGCCCGCTTATCCTCTTAACATGTCAATACCAGCTTAGTCTTTCTTTCTCTACCCCATCTCTCGAACTTTACCGATTTAGTTCTTTTCTAATTTCTACATTTCTTATTCTGTCCAATCTTGTTTTCCCTTTAACTGCTCCGAGAAACCTCATTTCACCTGCTTGCAGTCTGCTCCAGCCCCTTTCCGTCATTGCCCATGTTTCTGCTCCATACGTGACAATGGATGAGTAATAAGTCTTATACATGAGGAGTTTTGATTTTCTGGAACTTCTTTATTCCAAACCAGATGTTTTATTGTTTGATAAAATTTTCCTCCTTTTAGCAGCCTCTTGGTAATCTCATCTGTTATCCTACAATCACTAATATTTCACTGTTATCCTAGATAACAGATGATAAGTAAGATATAATTAATTTAAATCTAATATTGTTATTTGGTATGTAAGAAAATTATTGCTATTGCTATACCATGTAATTAAATGTAATGAATAAATGGATATCGTAACAAAATACACTTGGTTTAAAATAAGAATGACAATTTATCTGTGTTTCTCATTAAATAACACTCTAAAATATAAAACTAATGATGTTATAGTCTTCATAATGTCCAAATACGTTGCAAAAATGTTGTGTGATGTTTCTTAATGATGCAGATGCTGTTAGTAGATTTTATCTCAACTAGCGGGCCCGTGCGAGAAATGTCACATGTTCATAAACCACACTTTCCCCAATATGTTTATAATGAGAGACTTAAGGAGAAAGGTTAGCCTATGTTTTTATTTCATCCAAATGATTATAGAACACTATTTACATTTCAGGATAAAGGAAATACCTCAGAATGTTAATATGACGTGAAACAGGCGTCACAGCGACCCGTGGACATCAATTATGGAGCGTATTTTCCTACGGGAACAAAGTTTGCATTATACATTTTTAAATCAGGATAAATTTAGAGAGATTTATTATTAATTACAAATGCGCAAAAATTGTGCTAATTACAAAAGGTACAATAAGTTGTGTATTGATCAGTTAGTGCAGAAGTCAATGATGGATTTTCTACGGCTTGTGCAGTTAATCACATGGTAGCGTTCACAATTTTGGTCACAGAATTCACAGATTCACATCGGGTTGATTTTGTGGAAGCATTTCGTCTTGCACATTAAGTATTAGAGAAATGTGCATAGGCAATATTATAGTTTCGTAGACAGATTTGATCTATTGTAACGAGTAGGGGAAATAATTATTGGTGTTTAACTGATTTGACATTTGTTTCTAATTAGATAAATGAGGGACAAGCATTTAAGTAGAGTTTGTACTGAATTTGGTAGCAACACGAATTTTGTTCATATGATTTTGGCAACGAGAACAGAAATACTCTTACAAAATTGTCATGAATCTCCGGAACAACGCTAGGTTGGTTGGTTAATTGGTTCCTCAGTTTAGGGGCTGCGACAACGCGGTCATGTAGCCCCGAGTACATTGGGTGTGTGTAGAATCTGTCTGATAACCGGTGTTAGTTGTGATGACTGTATTAGTGTGTGTATCTGTTTTAATTCAAATAAGGACTGCAGACATTTAATTCTTTCAAGTAGTTCCTACATTTGACGCCAACGCGACCGTCAACGACCAACTAATTCAGAACTTAGCTACCAGATGCCACTGCAGTCGGCTCATGACGACGAACGTAGGAAGTAGGAACCTAGGAACGTTAGTCAAATGTTTAACCCATATATAATTTAGCTTCACACGGGTGTAATTAGTGGAAGGTTCTTTAACATGCCATAAATCTATGACATGGGACCGCCGGCTTTACTTCCTCTCTGAAGGAAGGCATACTGAGGAATTTTTAACGCTCATAAAAAATCCGACGACTTCGGCCGGTTTGAACCCGCGATCTTGGGCATAGAAGCTCAGCATGCTACCAACTACACCACCGAAGCCTCTTGTCATAGACTAGACTTTCCTTGAACACTATTCCTTTCTCTTCTTTTCCCAAGGTCGCGAAGTCGTCCGATTTTTTAAGAGCGTTAAAATCCCTCAGTATGCCTTCCTTTGGAGGGGATGTAATGTCGGCGGTCGCATTTCATACATTTACGGTATGATAAAGAACCTTCCACTAATTACACTTGTGTGACGCTAAATTATAGGTTATCTTTGACTAGCACTCTTAGGTTCCAATATTCGTCAAGAGCCGACTGCGGTGGCATCTAGTAATAAATTTCTGAACTAGTTGGTCATTGACGGTGGCGTTTGGAAGCAAAAGTTGGAACTACTTGAAAATCGAATGTCTGCAGTCCTTACTTGAATTAATGGAACAGATAACACACACTAATACAGTCATCACAATTAACACCGGTTATCAGACAGATTCTACACACACCCAAAGTACACGGGGCTACATGACCGCATTGTCGCAGCCCCTAAACTAAGGAACAAACCAACCGATATTCACACAGATGTTAACTGCAGATTGCGCATATGTAATATTAATTTTCGTTGTTTTCTCCACTTTTCCTAAATGTAAAGGTCACACTAAACGTTTCTTAAGAGGTCCCGGCTTGATGACACGCGGTTCACCGGAAACTCAACCATATCCGGTCAATTAGATTAGCAGTTTGCCTTTTCTACCACTCCGAGTGCTAAAGTCAGTCAATGTAGAGTTTCATTTAAGGTTAGCTCAGGCAAGGAAAGCATTTCTACAGAAAAGGAATCTGTTGCCATCGAATATAGATTTAGGTGTTAGGAAGTCATTTTTGAAAGCCTTTGTCTGGAGTGTGGCGCTCTATGGAAGTGAAACTTGGACTATTGGTGCAGCAGAAAAGAGGAGAATTGAAGCGTTTGAAATGTGGTGTTACAGGAGAATGATGAAGATCAGATGGGTAGATAGGGTTACAAATAAAGAGGTATTAAGCCGAGTGGGAGAGGAGAGATGTTTCTGGCGACTGCTAATGAAGAGAAGAGATAGGTTGGTAGGACACAAACAGTACTAAGAATTGTATGCTTAGGTATGGAAGGAAGGGTCGAGAACAAGAACTGTAGGGGTAGACCAAGGTTAGAATATGCTAAACAGCTTGCCTCGGATGTAGGGTGTGGTAGCTATGTAGAGTTGAAACGATTAGCTCAGGACAGGGAGTCATGGAGAGATGCATCAAACCAGTCAAAAGACTGAAGACTCAAACAAAAAACAACTACTTCCGGTGTGAAGATTTTTCAAAAAATTAAGAAACGCCTGAGGGTATTGAACCAAGAAACACATTAAAGGAATAATTATGTAAATTTGGCTGGGATTTTCATAAAAAAGAAAGTTAGTAAAGAAAAAACTATTTTATATTGTTCTTAAGGAACTGCGTTTAGGCAGGAAGTGATTTTCAAAATTTGATTTTTTATGTTGATGGTGCTCTCCAATGAGAAGCCTATCCGGGCCCTTTAACCCTTCAACGTTTGGCACCAATGCTGAAATTGCTTAATTTTATGCTTTTACTAAGAAGTGGACCCTTACTTTGTCTGCTTAAACCCGGCCGAAATCGTCAGATTTTTTAAGAGGGTTAAAAATCCCTCAGTCTGCCTTCCTTCGGAGGGGAAGTAAAGCCGGCGGTCCCATGTCATAGATTTATGGCACGAAAAAGAACCTTCCACTAACTACACTTGTGGGACCTAAAATTTGTAGGTTACTTTGACAACGCTGTATTAGTTTCAACGTTCGTCACCAGGATCTGGTTGAGATGGCATCTAGTAGTAATCAAGTTCACAGCTAGGTGTCGTGGGCGGTAGCATTTGGTAGCGAAAGTAGGAACTACATGAAATTATCGTCTGCAATCCTTATTTGAAAACAGATAATACACACTAATACAGCCATCACAATTAACACCGGTTATCAGGCAAATTCTACACACACCCAAAGTACACCGGGCTACATGACCGCGTTGTCGTAGCCCCTAAACTGAGGAACCAATCAACCTAATATTTCTGGGATTTAAATAAAAGATAATAATAATACAGGGTCATCAATTTAAGTCTCGCATCCGATACCGATCACGGCGCGGCAAGCTCTCGTGCTGACACCCGCTCGCTGGCCGGTAAAAAAGTGCGCGACTTCTCCCCACTACTTCGCGTCAACATACGTCATTTAATAGCAATTTCTAGTGAAAATAATTATCTAAAAACTTACCTGGTTTTACAAGAAATGTTCAAAGTGTTGTCCGTCAGCCCGCAAGCATGCCTGGCACCTCGTAAACAAGTTTCTAGACACACGGCGAATTTCTTCCTGGGTGACGTTCGTTATAACTTGGCGAATATTTTCTTTTAACTCCTCACTTGTGTGAGGATTGTTTGCATATACCTTTCCTTTCAGCATTCCCCAGAGGTAATAATCACATGGATTTAAATCGGGTGATCTGGCGGGATAATTAACTATACGGTCATAGAAAACCTCCCGTATTACTGCCAAGGAGTGAAAACATCACTTCGCATAACAAAGCACAATGAATACACGTTGTTGTATAGAAAACATCACTTTAAGGCAACACATAAACTGTAAAATTGCCCCGAGACTGCACTGTACGTTAGGTCAAATCAACTAGCACTTCACAAGCTTGAATACGCCGGAGATACTGACAGCTTATTGCAACATTGCCGATCGCAGCGCACGTGTTCATTGCGGGGAGAACGCCAAGACCACCTTGACCGGCCTAGCGGCCGCATCTGCCAAGGCCACCTTCACCGGCCTAGCGGCGCGTACATGCGGGAAATAAAATGATGACCCGGTATTAATGTTATTTGTTTTACGTCCCTTTTAACTACTCTGGCTTTTAGAGACGCCGGAGTGACGGGATTTTGCCCCGAAGGGGTTCTTAAACGAGCCAGTAAATCTAAATAAAAGAGAAACTGAGTAAAGAAAAAAGCTATTTTAGGCTGTTCTTTAGGAACTGCATTTAGGCTGGAAGTAATTTTCGAAATTTGAAATTTTAGGTTGATAGACCTCTCTCCTTGACTCGCTATGTGAAATCTCACCGGACCCTTTAGCCCTTCAACGTTTGGCACAATTGAGGAAATTACGTTTATGTTTTTGCTTAAAAGGGGGGGGGGGGACTACTTTGTCTGCTGAGACATGTTTTGAATATTAAAAATCATTTCCTTAGCGTAAAATACTAGGTTTTCTGTTGTATGACTAGTTTGTGAGTAAACGATGATGATAAAGTAATGATGATAGTTGTCGTTTTATGGGGCCAGTATTGTATTTGTAACAGTTCAAGGCCCTCCACCTCCACACCCTCCACACAAGATGGTGGCGGTGCGATATCTCTCGAACTCATGGTTGGATTTTAACAAATGAGGTGTCAAATTACTCAGGCGAACACTCCCTTTCCATTGGACAACATATCTCCACCCTAAAATAAAACCTACCCCTACTAGGGGGTGAAATTGATTTTTTTTAGAGAATCTCTCTTTCCAATTGCAACATGTGAGAGTTTGAATGCCGATATGGATTTAAACGTTGTTCTGCAAACCAATAATCAAAGAGGGGCATGTTAGGCCTTGAGGTGAGAGCCCCTGTTATTGTTGACGAGCCCCCTGCAGTCGGGCCCCTGTTGATGGGTTATTGTGGACAGGTCATTGTGGACAAGTCATTGATGACAGGTCCTTGTGGACGAGTCCCTGTGGACGAGTCCTTGTCCCTTTGGACTGATCCCTTTGGACGGGTCCCTTTGACCTGGTTCCTACGGACGAGCCCATGAATGTATTTAAATTATGTCACAGGGCCTAACTACATTTGTGTGTGTTGAATTGACGTTGTTCACTAATCCCCCACTACTATAATGGGGTAACGATATGAAAGGAAAGTGACGAAATACATGTGAACACGTGTGAAATGACCTTATTACCGTCCTCCTTATGAAACAAGTCACATCCTGTTTTGCTTCATACGTGAGAAAATGCAAGTTCATGTGTAATATGATCTAACACACAGGTGTTCACCTGTACACGTGCACGATAAGAGCTAACAAGTCACAACCTGTTTTGACAGTGGTGAGAGGTGAAGGGGGGAGAGTTAGTGTAAGAGAGAACACAGGTGAAGAGAGAAAGAAATATGTATTTGCTCATAATACATGTATAGCTGAGGACTGTACATAGGACTGTAGGTTAAGTACAACATGAGTAAATAAATAAATACAAGACACACAGGTTCACACAACATGTAATTTATTAATCCAAGAATTAAAGGCTGAGCTAAATCCCAACCATTTTACATATAGTTTATTTCCTTTTTGTTTCAACACTTTTTCCACAAGGTAATGTTTAGGAAACGCTGTCTTTTGAAGTTCTTGAAGATAAAACCTGCCTTTTATGGGTTGATGGTTGAGGTACTCGAGTAAATAGGTGACTGGACTGTTCAGGTTGACTTGACGAATTCGAAATAGTTCAGTCCCCCAATTTGGTGTGTAGCCCTTGTCGAAGACGGACTTGAATTTGCTCACACGAACATGGTCCCCAATATTAAGGCGATGACGTTTAGGGTCTGCTGTTTTTATGGGGTTAAACAGTTTATCCAGTTGTGGAATATTTTTAGTTACAAGTCGTGGCTTGGTCCCAATGGTTCTGTGTTTGGTGTCGTTGTAACGTGACACTAGCTCAGGTAACAAGTCCAACCAGCGATAAGTGCCCTGAGCGGTAAATGCTTTCCACATATGGGTTTTCAATGTTCGGTTGAACCGCTCGACCACGCTGGCTTTGAGATTGCTGCACGTGGTGTAATGGTGAATATCCTTAGATTTGAGAAAACTGGAGAAATCCTTGTTGAAAAATTCTTTTCCCTGGTCGGTTTGTAGCAGCTGAGGTTGACGTTTTGTACCCGATACCTAGTTTAGGCTATCGGCTACGCCAGCAGACATTAAGCTGTAGTTGAGGTTTTGGAAAGGATTAAGAAAAGATAGCGCACCGATCGCGTCAAGAAGAATGTCAAGATGACGTAGGAGGTCTAGGATCAAGGAGGCATTGAAATCTGTGAGAAGATGGAATTATGGATAGAGATGTGAAGCTTTATTGAGATATTTATGGGATTATAGCAATTAATCATCTTAGAAGAGGATATATAACATGCATTATATGTGGAAATAATTTTATGGAAGTAAGTTATTTTATAACGGAATAGCCGAGATGATCTGGGTTCGAGACTATGACCGTGACGTGAGAGCACAGTGGTGGGGGAATACGCCACGTGCCTGCGCCGAACACATAAGCATGAAGACAGTTTCAGCACAGCCAGTTGAGCTCAATCAGACGAGCAGGTAAGAGCAGCTCTATAGCGCAAGGGAGACGCACCGTGAAGGTTACGCAACATACAGAAACTGTCACGGCAAGAGTGTAGGCGACAGTGCCTGCATCGCCGAGCAGCGAAGGCTAGGCGGGTCATTGATCCAGGCGGGCTGGCCGAGGAAGCAATTACAGACGGCCGGGATATATCAGAACCGCACTGCTAGTAGTTGAATACTTTATTTCAAGCTTCATTTCAACACAGTTTGAACATTGCTTTTACGAATAACCTTATAACTATGCTGTTCTATAACACATTCAAAGCGACTTTAACTATTTCAATTATACGGAATGTTGTTAGCATAGGCACCGATGAACATTAGATCGTGCATTAATAAGATTTTTATCTTATGCAGTTTTCATGAATTACCTAATACAGATAAATACAGGGTGTTTCGTAATCTTGAACACTCTCAAGTAAAATTTTTATTTTACGGAAGTGGAACTTAGCAGTCATTTGAGATTGAACTTACAATACTCAAACTGAACATTTAACGGAACAGTGGCGTATCTTAGAAGAGGAGTAGGGGGTCCGCTGTTTCCATTAACTTTTTCGAGAAGGAGTTGGACAATATCCGCTATGGGTAATCCGAAGTTCAACATGTCCGAGTAGACGCAAATAGAGACAAGATGGCACCGCAGAGCGATGGATTCGATTCCTGACGAGAGGAGTCCACCAGCTGATTCACTTGGGATTTCGAAGGCAATCGTCATTTCATGGATGGAATGCTATGCACGCCGATCTTTCGAGAAATTCTTTATGTAGGGAAAATCGACGATCTTGGAAATTTAATTACAGCTGATTATGAAAGGTACTGTAAGAGTTATGTCTACCTGATACGATTATTTTCATGAATACTGGGCACACATGTATATTTTTCTAATAGGAGTGACATGATTATTAAGACATGGTTTGAATTTATATACTTCGAATTTGCTAGAATATGGAGTGACCATATGATATGGCAGGCATCATTATTCGAAATTCTCACCATTGATTGACTTTATTAAGCAGATGTTTGGTCTTTTAGACATTTTTCCAGCTAGGATATTTTTCATGAATAGTTTTTTTTGTGTAACGAGTATTTCGAACTCGTGATCTGCAATTGATTATCTAAAATTACTTCGTCAGTTCATTGCATACTATCGAGTGTGTATTATTCATCAGTAGGGATTTTTTTTCCATTGGATTGTTTGGAGATATTAAGAAGTTATTCACTTTAGTGAATGAACATCGCTTTTATATGACAACTAGAAACTTGTTGATTCCTATCTGATACATTCACTCATATAGTCTACGAGGTGGGGTCCTTCGTATTTATACGATTGTATGGTGGTTACTCACCTTACCCATCGTTTAGGGAACTATCATCCAAGTCGACGGGGTGAGGTCTTTCGTATTTATACGACTGTACGGTGGTTACACATCTTACTCGCCATTGAGGGACTCATTTTTATCATCCGAATGTACACGAGATGTAAGTGAATCAAACAAGGAACTACTAGTCACATATCAGTCGAAATTTTGTTAAATAAAGTAACGATAAATGTCAACAGGATTGCATTTAGTAATTCTTGTTTGCCAATCCAATATTTTGTTGCTATACTCTTTTGAGAGTAATTTCTGTTTAACAGTTGTTACAGCTGATGCTTTTGATGATTTTTATAATTGTGTTTGATACCTTTGAGAAGGGTTTAAAGTAATTGAATCTTGAAAGATTAATCATTAATGGTCAGAATTATTTTAAGGCAGATCAGTATTGCAGATTTTGATATGAGAGATTATAGCACATTGGTGTTTTTCTGTGATGTGAATTATGAGAATTGTAAGAGAATTTATGCTATTTGAAAGCAGATCTTAAATTACTGAAGTAATATTTTTTCCAATTGTTTAAGAAGTTGTCTAGATGTGATCAGAGTAATTACAGTTATTGGAGATTGTGTGCGTTGATAATTTGAAGCCAGTTATATATTTTTTGTAGATCATGCAACATGGTTAAGTGGAGTTTGTGATAGGCATTTTGTGGAAGTTGCCATGTGATAGTTGCAACGTTGATAATGTATTTTGAAGCAGACATGAGGTCGTCGTACCCAGTCTAGCGTTATTGTTGAGATTCATGCTGTATGTGCTGAATATTTATGGAGTTTTTGTGGAATAATTCTTGTATTCAAATGTGATATTTGGAGTATTGAAGAAATGTAATGTCGTTGTGGATAGTTTGATCCAACGTGATGTCGTGGAGACAATAATATTTTTTAGGCATGATAAATTAAATACGAGATATAACTTGGAAGTAATAAAACTGTAAGACAACGTTCTATAAACCATATTAAACAATTTGTTAGGAAATTAAACAAATAAATAAAGTTGATAATACAAGATTTTCTGAAAATAATAATTAACGAAATAATAATCTGAGATTTAAGCATATTAACGATCTGACCTAATGAAATAAAAATCAGAATGACTAGATGAAATAATGAAAACTTAAATAACCAGATGATTGAAATTTAAATAAGTTGATAAATAAAATTTTTGAATAAATCGATGAATTAAATAGATGGATGAATTAAAGATTGAATAAATAAACTGATTGAAATAAATTAATAGACGATTGTAATGATGATGAATAACTGAATTAGAAGGTGATAATTAACTAAAGAAGCTGATGATTAATGAATTTATATGGAATTAAATAAATTTAATTGAGATATAACTTGAAGGAATGGCAACTTGAATTGAGAATTTAAATGATTAAATGGTGATGAATTAAGGATTCTGACAGGAAGATGTAGAATTTTGAAGTGAGAATTAATGTGAGAAATGTTTAATTTTGATGATGACGATAATGATTTTCAATAAGCTATGAATTTTCTGTAATTCACAGATAAGTGATTGTTAATGACGATGTAAATAATGTAAATTAATTATTCAATGTTTAGGAGCATTTGATTAACATGTTCAACATTCAAATTATGCCATGCAAACCATAAATTTACGTGATATTTAATATGTGTGATTATTATATGTGTATGTTTAGACAGATCAATAATTTATTAAATCCACATTGATGTTAAATTAAAGAGAAATTAGGTCTCAGGTTTCACAAATGTCAGTGACGAAAGACATAGTGCTACAGTGATCCTGAGAACCCAAGAGAACTTTATAAATTTTTCTTGTTATATGGATAAAAATAATTTTGGAATAGAAAAGAGATGGTTCGATTTTTGGACAATGACAATTTAACTTTGGCATTCGACCATACTCTTAGGTAGGAATTATATTTAAAATGTCTGTCTGACTATCAAAGTAAAATAAATTTGTTTTTATCTTAGTTGTGATCTGATGATGGTGTGATGTTCCTTTTTCTTTCCTTGTCTTGAGTAAGGCTTATCCGGAAAGGAAGTGGTTTGCTAGGAATTCAGTTGATGGCGCCCATTTATATTTGCATTATTTCTATTAAACTTATGCCCGTAACGACCCTAGAGATACTTTGTCTCGTGATACCCACTGCTTTTTCGAGAACTCAGCTGAATTTCCGACACATTCCTTATTTGACTAGAGGTTCATTTAACTCCGCTCTGTCCTGGAACTCCAGGAATGCGATGTTATAGCAGATGGGTCATCGCATCCCCAGAACGAACGGGTACAGTTTGGAGTGTTGAATAATATGTTGAAAGGCTTTGGTAATTAGTGGACTAGACTTTCGACGCACAGGTTCAACAAACGCCATTTTTGAATAAACATCAATGACCGTCAACATATAGCGTACACCATCGTTAACGCTAGCATAGGGAATCATTTCAACCAAGTCTGCTTGCCAAAGTTCATCCACACCCTGTGAAATCACCTTGAGTCGCTGATAGTGACGTCTAGCTGGACGATGCAACTCGTGAGCAATACCCATTTTAATGGGTGAGGGCTTGAACAATAATTTTGGCATTTCGAAGTTCTTCCTCAATTTCTTGAATTTCCCAATCGTGACCAGTATGACCGGCTTGACGTGAAGCATGCAACAGCTGTAGTCGCTGGACGAGTTTATTTGGATTGTGCCAGTAGGTAACATCCACAAGGGGTTTTAATGGTTTAAATGTCACCCCTGAAGCGGACACTTTACGACGACCACTTTGACTAGTGGGGAACATTTTTGCAATGATGGTTTTATATTTTTGGGATATATTAGCATTCACTTGTTGAGTGGGGTCATACTGTCTTTTGTGGGCATGGGTATCCAATAAAATGGATTTATATTTACTAAGGTCCTCTGACGTATAATCTTGAGATGAGGGAGTCCTAGAGAATAGTAGCTTTAACAGTCCTGGTGTTAATTTATAGTTGATCTTTTTAATGACAGCTTTAGTATGACTAAATTTAATCGATGAATCACCAATTTTAAAACTATCATCCTCATAGCGAACGCCATATGTGGTATCTGTGTTTCCAACAAATAGATTGGTGAAATAGGGTTCCAGTGTTGATCCATAATATTTTATTAAAATGTGTTTCAGTTGAGCTTTATGTTGAGGGGTGGCCAAGAGTTGTGAAAATGGAGACGATCTGGAAGGGTAAGGGGTTTCGACCATGGCTAAGGATTTCCTTTTTCTTAAAAACTCTGCAAGGGGTGATGCCTTTTTTTGAGGCGTAAACACTTGTTCCTCATTATCCTCAACTTCGCTAACACTAGTTAAATCTTCCTGTTCCTCTTCATCTTCCTCTTTCTCTTCCTCAGATTCCTCGTGGTGCGTCTGACTGGCTTGTGAAACGGTAGGTAGCGTTTCAGATGGCTTGAAAGAGGGTTTCAACATAGCTTTTAGCGGAGGTGCTAAATGTTGTTGAATAAACAAAGCATTATCCGCACGCGATCGTTTCAATTGACGAAACTTTTGGCGAATAGTATTTTTTGCTCTAATAATATGCTTTTTCAATTGACTCTCTGCTAACGCCATGATGTCGTGACAAATGACTTGAGAGGGAATGATACAGTGCCTTAAATAGCAATAAAATGATCAAACCCTAAGCGATACCGCCCTTGGTTGAGTTCACTTTGTTTGTCAATCACTAAACAGGCATGACGTTGTGTGTTCCAGCACTTGCCACACAATTCTGTAAACATTTGAAAGGTCATATCCGGATTCACATGTTCATTATAAATGTAACGACTGTTCCTCTCGTCCTGGCGAAATAAAACAATGACATTGGCATTGTCACGAATCAACTGTTTGGACATTTTAGAATACGTTTGTCCAAGATAGAAGCAATCGATATGTTTGTGTCGACCCATGCTGAAATAGCTTTGAATGATACCTTGTCGTTCAGTGGATACATCATCGAAAATCATGAGTGAATCAGGCTTTACCTCATCCGGTGAAATAACATTTTCTTGCGTGGAAAATGTAAAATACCCCATATTCTCATTTTTTAATCCAGACATGACTTGATCCAGAAACACGTAGAGGGGTTGGTAGAGAGATTTTGCGAAAATATAAATATTTTGAAAACACAGACCATTGGGCGCTGTAATAAGTGTCAGCAAAAGATTGGTCTTTCCACAGCCGGAAGGTCCCACAATGATGCAGCGAATGGAAGATGGAAACAGTGAACCATGGCGTTGTTCACGTGATGTGGGGCAGAGATGGGAAACCATGTCCCTCACGGGGAATGACTCTTGCTGCTTAATTAGCTTCATTTCAACTAAGGCTTAGAGAGGCTAGCAGGCTGTCTATATACATCGCACCGAGCCTTGTCATAGAAACAGTAGACTCGTACTACAGGTTGACGATGGATGTCTTTGGACGTGCGTTGATGGTCAAAGCTAGGTCTGTTCCCATACATGATCCTAAACAAGAAACAGATCCTGCTAATAAACACTATGTGGATAGGTCAGTAGTGCCACGCACAAAACAAGGAGATTATGACTTTAAAGGAAAGCGGTTAACTCATGTAAAACATCCTCAAGTGTCTACAGACGTTACTACAAAAAAGTATGTGGATAACAAGGTGTATGAGTATTATGATAAAGTGCCTCAGCTTACGGTGGATGGCTATAGCGCTAATCATCACCGCATTATTCACGTGGAAGACCCACAAGAAGATAATGATGTCTGTACCAAGCGATACGTGACGTATGAAATGAAAAGGCTTTATAAATTTATCCCATCTGTATTTTTAGTGCATCTGACAAATGTAAAACCTGTGAATGAGAGAAACCATATACCGCTAGTTCATGACCAGCACTTGACCTATGTGCTTGCTTCGGGTTTAAGCCACTATCGACTACACTATAATGGAACCATTCACATCAAATATGCCATACCTGATGAGAACCATTTACAAATAGAGATAAATGGTCATAGGATGTTGGTCCATAACCATGAAATGGTCAATGCAGGAGACGAATTATCCTTTCATCTCCTGTTGACATGGAATGAAAAGAAAGCTGGAAAAACCATAAATGATTTCCCACTTTATGTAGAATTGGAATATACAGCCATGAAATAACAATCTGACGTTAGTTGTGACTTAAACTTTCTTGTGTAAGGTTGTTGGTCATCATCATCATGGTGAAACAAAGATATGTGGTGAGAAAGACAAAAAATATGAGCCTGTCCTTGGCAAAGCCTGGGCTTATGACATTCGTGGACAAGCCCTTACGAAAGAAAAAAAGAAAAAATAATGTGTTGACCATAAGGAAAGCTCTTCGAGTAGCACAGAGACATGTTATTCCAAAACGTCAGCGACAGGGTTCAAAACAAGGGCGAGTGATCCCCGTCCCCAAACGAGCGGGATTTTTACCTGCATTATTCGCTGGTCTGGCTGCTCTAGGTTCACTTTTAGGCGGCGCCAGTGCAGTGGCAAAAACCATTAAAGCCGTGCAACAGGGCAGGCAACAACTCAATGAAAGTCAGCGACACAATGAAACAATGGAGGCCATTGCTATGGGGGCTAGAAATGTCAATTTGAAGCCAGCCTTTTATCAACAAGGATTTGGAATTTCACCTTTTCGAAATAAAAAAAAACATCTTTAACCTCAGCCATAGCAAGACATGCCCTGACGCATCAGCAAGTGGAAAGCTATGCTAAACAACTGAAGCTTTCTCATTTTCGAGGTGTGTTTATGCGAAACCAATTACCCTCACAACCCGGGAAACATGAATGCGCTGTTGTCAATTTGGATGATCATCGAGGACCTGGAACACATTATGTAGCTTATGTCAAAGAGGGATCTACTGTATGGTACTTTGACAGTTTTGGGAATTTGCCCCCGCCCATGGAACTAGTGGCTTATTTTGGAAACAGGATCAAGATATATTATAATGTGAAACGTGAGCAAACGTTTAACAGCCAACAGTGTGGACGTTTGTGTTTAATTTTTTTATATAAGACGCAACATAAGCAAAAACGTCAACAGTATGTCGGCGGAAAGTAAGACGTTTACACTACATGGACGTGGACCTGAAGTGAGTCTAGACTTTTACCCACCTATCGAATTGAGTGAAAAACCTTATGGTTTAGGACTTGTTTCTCTTGAAACGTACAATCGAATATACAACATACGTGAAAATGTGAACAACAAGTTTTACTATGATGATTCTGTGCTCACCCTGAACTCTGGTGGATACACGATAGATGACATTTATGAACACATTTATGTGGTGTTGATCAATGAATATGGTTTAAAGTCATTTCTCGATGGAACGCGCAAGTTTGAACTTGTAGGAAATACCAACACTCATCGCTGCGGTATTTTTTCTACATTCAAAATTGACTTTAAAACTCACCCCGATTCCATTGGTCCATTACTAGGATTTAAACCACGTGTGTTAGAGCCCAACAAAAAACATGAATCAGACCATGAAGTGAAATTCATTGAGGACCATCATGTGTCGGTGACGTGTAATATTATTAGTCAAGTGTACAACAATCAAGAACCGTCGCATTCGCTTTATGACTTTATTGTAACATCGCCAAATGGTTATATTATTCGTGAAAACCCTCCAGTGGTGCTTTTTCATTCTGTGGCTGTCGATGGTATAAGTAATATAACATTGAGACTGATCAATAGAGAGCAACAACTCATTGATCTAGATTCTACCACACCAGTGACTTACAAGTTGGTGCTAAAACCACTATGAAGTTTGTATATAAAGCAACAGCACCGTCTAGGAATGGTGTTAGTTGTTTACCACGTGAATACACGTTAACATCTCAGAACAAGCAGATTTTACAGCATTTGGGTTACCACATTAACCCCAGCGATGAATTCTATCCTAGAGGTAGCAAACCACATCGAGGAGCAACCAGGAGTGGTAAGAATTGATCTGCATTCTTATCAAGCTCAAACACCTGGACTCAATAACAATGATGAAATTCAATTTATTATCAACTACCAAGATATTTACACTCTACCGCATGAAAGTGTTATTCAGATTGAAGGTCGGCTCACCAAAGCCGATGGTTCTACACCCACTACATCCATGTTAGCCAACCATGCTTTCGCCTTCCTGTTTTCTGAAGTACGTTATGTCATTAACGATATCGTGGTGGATAGCACTCGAAATGTGGATATTTCCAGTGTCATGAAACTATATACCTCTTATAGTGAGGAAGAAGCTAAAACACTTTGCATGGCGGGTTGGTGCCCTGACTCGACCAATGACTGGATGGTACACACCGATGGCACCTTTACTGGATATTTACCTCTTAAACTGATTTTAGGCTTTGCTGAAGATCACCATCGCATTGTGGTCAACGCAAGGCAAGTGCTTTATCTAGTGAGAGACAGGAGTGATAATAATGCACTCAAGGGAGTCGACAATGCCCCCATTGATTCAAAAATTCAACTACAACGCTTGCTATGGAAAGTGCCTCATGTGACCCTTAACGATAGCAAAAAACTGGACATACTCAAAATGGTAAAGAGAGATATACCTCTACCCATGGAATTTAGAAGCTGGGCACTCCATGAGTACCCGTTATTGCCCACCACCAACACACACAGTTGGTCTATAAAAACAGCCCGCTATACAGAGAGACCTCTCTACATAATTGTGGGTTTTCAAACGAATCGCAAGTATCAACAAACCAAAGATGTCACGCAATTTGATCACCTGCAATTGAGAAATGCACGTCTTTTCCTCAACGGTGCTGTGTTTCCCTATGAAGGACTGGATTTAGATTTTTCAAAAAATAAGTTTGCCCCCCTGTACGACTTGTTTTCTAAATTTAGATGGTCGTATTATCAAAAAGAGAATTGTCCAATGTTGTCACCCCAAGCTTTTAAGACATGGGCGCCACTGATTGTCTTTGACTGTTCCTACTTGGAAGAGTCTGTCAAACCATCCAATATTGACATTCGACTAGATTTTGAAACGCATGACAATGTTCCAACCAATACCACGGCCTACTGTTTGATTATTCATCACAAACAAGTCAACTATTATCCACTGTCCAACCAAGTGACAAGTGTATAAATAGCAGGTCAACACACATCAAACCACTCAGTCATGTCTTGCTTTCAAGCCTCAAGAGAAGTTACATCCATGAATTTAAAATCTGAGGAACAACGTTTCAAGACCTTTGCGACGTGGCCGGTGCCTTTTATAAACCCTCAAGCCTTAGCAGCCGCTGGATTCTACTATTTAAAAAGAAGAGATGAAGTGAAATGTGTGTTTTGTCCCATCATCTTAGACCAATGGCAAGAGAGCGATGAACCCATGCAGGAACATCAGCGCTGGTCACCTGCCTGCCCCTACCTGTGCAGAATGGAGGTGGGTAATATACCCTGTCATTCAAGTTACCCCTCACTCATGCCTCTGAGTGATGAAAAAAGTTATGATACGTGTGGACTTTATGGTGTCGGCAGTGCTTCAGTGAGCAGCTCACAGTCAAAAACATCCAGTTTAGAGATATTGGGATATCATCGGTGTTATGGACACTATAAACACAAAAGACTTTTTTGTTGTATGAGATGGTACCGCCTCTATCCTAGAATGAAAAAAGAATGTAAAACTTGTTATGCTAATAAAATAATGAAATAAAAAAAATTGGTTGTTGTTGTTATATTATTATTTCTTATGCCCCCCCTGTCATATCCTAACCTCTATAGTGACTACTCGATGTTTTTCTTTTCTTTTACTAGAATGGAATGTAAGTAAATGACATGGGTACAACTTACTGAACAATTGTCAGTCTGTGGTCAGTTGGACTTGGTCCAGACAAGAGTGAACATGTTGCGTACACTGATTGTCGACTGTCAAGGGTTTAAAATTGGAGATAACAAATTTATATTTAAAGAAGTGGCCATCATCGATTGTTCCACTTTTGGGATATCACAAGCTACTCATTTGGTGTTTAAACCACCTTATGCGTTTGATTTGTTGTGTGATAAAGACCGTAAACAAACCCAGTGGATTGAAACTCATATGCAACTAGACTGGAAGCGAGGAACCATTTCATATAAGCACCTGGACATGGTCATGAAAGCCCACTTGTCTTCTGCCCATGTAATATTTGTGAAAGGTAGTGGAAAACGTCAATGGTTACAACCATTTTTAGCGTCTTACTGTCAATGTATCGATTTAATGGACATGGGCTGTCCATCGCTGCAAACACTCATGGATCGCTGCCCCTGTGACAATATTACTCATAAAGCCTTGGCACAGGTGTGGCAATTGTTTCATTGGCTATCCACCAATGCCTGCTGGGAGTTGTTAAATAAAATTAAAACTAAAGGTTTACCTGTGAATGACACCAGTGAGATTTCTACAAGCGACGTGTAAACATCAACGTGATACCATGGAGAAAGGGGATGCTACCGATAAAGCGATTGGAAAGTTCTTTGTGTGTAAAAAGAAACTAGACAGTTTTACTAAAGAAGAATTATTGGCTCTTCCAAAATCATTCATTTATTATGTCGCAGCAAATGCAGTGAAAGAAATCTGGCAACATGTACCAAAATCATGGACTCAAGACCCTGTGTTAAGTGAATTGCAACCATGTACAGATTATGATCACCATAAGCAAGTGGCTATGGTAAAAATACCCTCTATGCGACAGTGTGCTACTTGTCAGCTGGTCAAACTGTATCATAGTCATAAAAGTCAGTGTAAAGACTTTGTTTCCTCATACCACGGGAGTAATGAAGAAAAAAAGCAACAACAACAAACATCATCCACAGAGGAGGAGGAAGATCAAACCTTTTTACCATCGATGGAAAAGGATATGCCAGACCTGTACTGGCAATGGCGTCATTAACAAAGTAATTCAATACTTGACTTTCGAAATCTACCTACCTGGTTATTATTTGTGTAGTCCTAGAACTTGTCTTGAATAACCTTTTGCAGCATAGTGATATACCTATTAATCCTTTGGATCAAGCATGCATCCTTCTTATCACCACAGTCATTCTGCATTAAGACGTGTAGCGGATAAAGTATCGTTGAAAAGCTAAACAACTTTTGACATTCTGTGATGTCTCAGTGGGAGAGAGGTTGGCAGTCGTCATTGTGATTAGTGTTATAAAAGGAAAGTTGATAATGAGTGGACATAGACATTGAAAAGGATTGAGGAATTGGTATTTCTTTGTATTCTATTTTTGTAAAGCTCTATTTGTTGTGAAATAAAAACAAGGTTTACAAGATCACAATGTCTTTTATTTTAAAAAATGGTGATAGCCATTTCATTTTTTTCACACATGAATATTTACAATTTCCACTTAACATTTTTTTACATTCCCCTTGTTTAGTTTAAACATTCTGTAATTTTTGTTGTTGTGAAATAAAAAACAAGGTTTACCAGATCACAATGTCTTTTAATTCTAAAAATGGTGATAGTCATTTCTTCATTTTCATTTTTTCACACATGAATATTTACAATTTCCACTTTACATTTTTTTATATTCCCCTTGTTTAGTTCGCACATTCTGTACATTTTTTTTGTGAAATATAAATAAGGTTCACTAAATCACTATATCTTTTAATTTTTAAAAATGGTGATAGCCATTTCATTTTTTTACACATGAATATTTACAATTTCCACTTTTCATTTTTTACATTTCCCTTAATTGGTTTACACATTCTATATATTTTTGTTGTTGTGAAATAAAAAACAAGGTTTACCAGATTACAATGTCTTTTTAATTTTAAAATGGTGATAGCCATTTCACTTTTTCACACATGGATATTTACAATTTCCACTTTACATTTTTACATTCCCCTTGTTTAGTTCACACATTCAGTAAATTTTTTAAAATCTTTTTCGTAATATACAAAAGCAAACATTTTACACTTATTTTTACTTAACTACTGTAGCCTAACATTATACATTCTACTTACAGTTTTTACAAAAAAATATTACAATATAAAACACACTACAAATATTACAATATAGTGATCATTAGACTTAAGTAAAGTAATAGTCGTCAATACGACTGTTTCCCCAAGCAAGAGTATTAAATGTGTTGGGTATAATGAATCGTTTGTTGTCTTCATTACTTAAAGCAACTTTGTTCAACAAATTGGTATGTAGCTGATGATATTTACTTCTAAATACACACATTTTCTTATATAATACAGGTGGGTTACTAACTATACAGTTCTTATAATCACTTATATCTAACTCTTTACTAACAACATTCTTTTTCACTCCTTTTAATTTTTTTACTACTACATCATCAATTGTCATATAGCTGTATGATTTAGATTTTGTGCCTACAAAGGTGTCTATAATAACACCAGCACATTCATCCTTAAATTTCCCAAGAACCTTTTTGTTTACTAGAGGTAAATGGTAAATATTATCCTCTGGATAGTCACTTGTATCAAACCTATTTAGCTCAGTTTTGATATCATCATAAAAATCATCAGTTTTAAACTCATAAATAAAAGAATCTGTGTCTGTGTAGAGTAATTTAGCATTATCAAGATAGTTTTTCTTTACATAATCATAGTGAAATTCATACATAAGTGTTTTTGACAATTCCAGAATGGTGTAACCCACATATATGGGTTTGTTGTAAGTTACTTTAAGACGATTCATTTGTATTACAACTAAATCCTCATGAATAATTGAACAGCTATGAAAGTTAGGCTTGCTTATTAAGTTGCTCGCACCATACCTTTTACCATCATTCTCCCACTTTGTTATCAGCTTTACATCAACTCGTTTATCAACATTCTCCATAGTCTTTCCAAAAACACTATTATTCATGAGTTTATAAAAATCCTTTTCAAACGCGTTTGTTGACTGTGTTCTTAAATTATTGTTTAGATCAATATACGGTTTGAGCCATGCTGACTGATGAAATTGCAATACGCGATGAATTTTAGTTAATTTTAATCCATGCTGTAGACACTGTTTCAAGTTTTGATAATGTATTACATATTTACATTTATCATTTACATTAGCAATTAACATTTTTGTTCGTGATCAGATGTATGGAGATTTCATATTCTCAGGACAAAATGGTAAATCATTATGATCATCATGTAACTCTTTAGGGTACTCAAGATTTACCTCTAAAATATATCCTTTATAATCGTTATCATTAAGAGTGTCAACATGTAAGACATCAATTTCAGGTTGTGTCAGCCAGCGAAAATCTTTCAGTGGTAGATATTGACTCATAGCCCAACCATATTGGTTATTTGCATCGAGGTAGACAATATACTTTGACTCTTCACAAGGGTTGTAGCTAGGCATGTATTTATTATTCGCTTTAGAGTACCGTCCACTACATTGGCTTAATCCACCTCGAATTGATGATTTTATAAAATTGATCATGTCTATATCAGTCATTAATTCTAAATTTACTTTCGTTTTTTTCAACATTGAACTGAAACTTAACCCAGGAGCAGTGAAATACTGACAAGGATCAAGGTCATAAGTTTTCATACAAACATTTCGAAAATTTTCAAAAACATCTGCTAATAATAACACATCTGTCTTCAAATATATGTCTGAAAATTCTCCTAAAGTTTGAATGTGGAACTGTGTCCATACACGTTGTGCATGTAAATATTCCTGATCACTGATATGACTTGTGTTTAAGGAACTGTAAAATGCATCTTTCGGTGGTAAACAACACTCCTCAAGACGTTCCACACAGTTAATATATTCATATGGGAATATACCCTTTTGACGAATCAAATTAAAATCATCTTCTTTAGGAAAGACACGATGAATTTCATGAAACTGATCTGATTTTAAATTACTAGTCAGCTTATCAAGACTACTCGGCATAAAGCGGAATGAATCTAAAAATCGCAGTTTAATGGGTTTTTTTATTGCTAGTTTTGATGTATTTTGTGAACGATATGTATTGTTCCTTATTATTTGCAATCACATCAATTTTCACATCTGAAGCTCCAAATTCTTTAACGATAAGGTGGTTATCGTATTTGCTACCGTTATGTAGAATGACCGGAATGAATTTACTTACTCTATAATTTAAATTACATTCTTGGTGAGCAGCACCACGATATTTTCCTGTTAAATGGTCATGATCGCGAACCCTATCTGTATATAAACATTCACCACATATAAAACAATTAGTTTCAGTTTTAAAATTCATTTGCTCTGATGAAGTTAGTGGCTCCATTGGAATGATCGTATTGAAAATAGAGGATATACGGATGGCATCTTTCTCAAGCCTTTCCATAAAAACTTTAGGTGCATCAGGTCCTCTATAGAGCTCAAACTTATTTAAAGAGTCATCATAACTACATTTAATATAATATGCAAAGCTAAAAGGTTCATGAATGTGAGTAGTGTTGGTGAAAGGTTGGGCTGGATTCGATGAACATGTATTAAATGGTTTTAGCAAAGCCTCGAAGTCAGCATATATAACAAATGGTACTCGAAGCTGTTTCTCATAATCCTTAAATTTTAGAATGTTATTTTTAGGAGTCGGTAATACCGTACACACATGATTACACCCCCATTTTTGATGTTGAGTTAGTTGATCCTCTTTTCTGAAATGTAGCAAACAACCATCACACAACCACTTTTTACCATCGCATTTTGTTATCTGACTACTGACAAGTCTACTTAAATGTTTTATCCAACAATAGTGGGCGTTTTCCCCTTCGGTTATGTATAGTAAATTTACATGAGCATCCTTTTTTTCCTGAGTATAATATAGAGGACCAACTATACTCTTATTTTCAATTCCATAAACATTAATACTTACATTGTTCAGCTCTTCAAAACGTTGAATGTCTTTTATCGCCATAGGAAATTCTATTTCTTTTAAATCTAACACTGAAGAATAGTGAGGATAGGATGATGTTCTATACAGATGCTCCTCTGCAGGATGGAGAGCTGAGGTTACAGCCCACGCAAAGCATGCGTCATCATTATTCATAACGTTCACAACAGCTTTCTTTCGTTTCATCCATCCTGGCAAATCAATGTATGACGATGCTCGAAGGGGGTTGTATTTATTCATGTTGGTTTCTAAATAAAGTACTTCAACCAACGCCCAGCCTGACTCCCTTTCCTGGAACTCTTCACTCTTCACGATGATAGCACTTGAAATATTATGATATATATCACTAATATTAGTTGATTCGCTAACAATTATTTTTTTGTATTAAAGGATTTGATATCCGTAATTTCACCTTCACTCCCAGTTTTTACATAGAGGCCAAAAAGTTCAAAATTCATTTTAATTGTTTTATGCTCTAATAAAACATTTTCTACTAAGCCAAACACAGTAGGTTGAACATTTTTTAAAAATGATTCAATACTTTGAGTTTTTTCTTTACTATAAAGTCTATAACTAGCAATTCGACTTTTAAATGCACTACCAATTTGTTGAATATTTCCAGAATTTCTTTCATGGCAAGCGTTATTTTTATGTTGAATACTGCGTAAATGTCCATGAATGATTGAAGAAGGTATATCAATATTACATACATCACAATGTGTTATTGAAGGTTCACAATTCTTTTTTCTGTTTGTTGCACAACTATTTTCACAATCTTGAGAACGTTTACGCTTTTGAGCATCACATTCATTTAAAGGTTCCGTGCTAGTTGATGGTTTTACAGATTTCAATTCCTGTTGTTCTCCATGCACTTCAACCATGTGGAATTGATATCGCTTTACAGCAGAAAAACCAAGTTCGCAAACTGAACACGAAAATGGTGCTGAACTGACATGCATTAAATTTACATGTCGTGTAAGACTATCTTGTCTGTTAAATGTTGTAGCACAATGACTGCACACAAACATTTTCTGATTATGTTTTGTACTTGCATGACGTTGAAGGTTGTCAGGTCTTGAGAACTGTTTCTTACAGTCACCACACTTGAACATGATGATCACTTTCGAAATTACCTATAAAAGAAAGAAATCATCAATGTTAATAAAAAATAAAACAAAAAGTACAATATAAATAGTTTAATTATATTCCAGTCAATGGTTATAGCAGGGTATTTAAATCAATCATCTGTGAACTCCTAGCAAGTCTAACTTTATGTAGTTCTAACTGGGGGTTACTATATACCACTGTCACTGACACCTAGCAGTGAACATTAGAACTTGATAGAGTGGTAGAAACCAGCGATCGCTAGTTAAGTGAGCTAAGTGTGGCGTCATAGCCAGTCTTAAAACAAGTCTAAACTTGTAGAACATGACACGTGATAGAAACCAGCGATCGCTAGTTAAGTGAGCTAAGTGTGACGTCATAGCCAGTCTTAAAACAAGTCTAAACTTGTAGAACATGTCACGTAATAGAAACCAGCGATCGCCAGTTAAGTGAGCTAAGTGTGACGTCATAGCCAGTCTTAAAACAAGTTTAAACTTGTAAAACATGTCACATGACAAGGTTAAGTTAGGTAAAGTTAGGTTATGTAATGTGAACTGAGGTTAAGTCTTTAAATATTCCCTCTGTCACTGACACCTAGCAATGAACATTCAAACTTAATAGAGCGGTAATCAAAATCTAACCTACAAAATTAGCTTTACACACCCTGGTCAAGTGGTTCCAACTTTTGACTGTCAAATATACCATTTTCACTAACATGTAGTGGTGAACATTGGAAAATATCACTCTAACTGTTTAAAAGTTATTAGAGGGGGCACTTACCTTTTTATAATTGATCAACTACTGTCACTGAATGAACAGATTGAAGGAATTTGGTAACCTACAGGTACCCAATTATCTGTAAACAAATCAATCAATCAATCAATCAATCAATACTTTCCAATCAATAACTTCAAAATCAATTAGTAATAAAAGACTACAATCCATTAATAATAAGTACTTACCTTGCAAAATAATTTAATGATTTTCTACCAAAACGGCTTTTTTTACAACTCTTGAGCAGTAATAGAGCACTGTTCACTCAAAGCGAGTAATAAAGTCTGACAGTAGGGAGATATATGACACCCCTCTTATATAAACTCTCATCGCTCGTGTCAGCAGTTTTTTGCAGATCATTGCAATTCCTTTCCCAATACAGTTGAGAGTCCAAAGTACACTAGGAACACCTGTGTGGTATTCAATGACTGCTGACTTTGCATGATCATCACCCATTGTCTTAATCAACATATGGGGTTTCAAATTACTGCAGCGTCAGTCATAGCAACAGCAGTGTGCGCTCTCTGGTATGTCAGCAACATGACACCGGAAGGAACACCTGTGTAATATCCAATAACTGCTAACTCTGCATGATCATCATCCATTGTCTTAATGAACACTTGCGGTTTCAAATTACTGCAGTGTTAGTCATAGCAACAGATCTGCGCGCTCTCTGTCATGTCTGTAATATGACACAGGAAGTAACAAGACGTCTTACTGCACGTGTCATCTCCTCAGTTTTAACATCTTAAGAACATGTATTATTCTCTTTCAACTACAAATGACTCGTTAGAACACATCCATCCACCAAGTTAGATCCCTTGTATGTTCACATGTATTTCGTCACTTTCCTTTCATATCGTTATCCTATTATAGTAGTGGGGGATTAGTGAACAACGTCAATTCAACACACACAAATGTAGTTAGGCCCTGTGACATAATTTAAATACATTCATGGGCTCGTCCGTAGGAACCAGGTCAAAGGGACCCGTCCAAAGGGATCAGTCCAAAGGGACAAGGACTCGTCCACAGGGACTCGTCCACAAGGACCTGTCCGCAAGGACTCGTCCACAAGGACCTGTCCACAAGGACCTGTCCACAAGGACTCGTCCACAAGGACCTGTCCACAATAACCCATCAACAGGGGCCCGACTGCAGGGGGCTCATCAACAATAACAGGGGCTCTCACCTCAAGGCCTAACATGCCCCTCTTTGATTATTGGTTTGCAGAACAACGTTTAAATCCATATCGGCATTCAAACTCTCACATGTTGCAATTGGAAAGAGAGATTCTCTAAAAAAAATCAATTTCACCCCCTAGTAGGGGTAGGTTTTATTTTAGGGTGGAGATATGTTGTCCAATGGAAAGGGAGTGTTCGCCTGAGTAATTTGACACCTCATTTGTTAAAATCCAACCATGAGTTCGAGAGATATCGCACCGCCACCATCTTGTGTGGAGGGTGTGGAGGTGGAGGGCCTTGAACTGTTACAAATACACTACTGGGGCCTAACATCTGGGTTATCGGCCCCTAATGGTTTGGGTGATAGTGACAATGTAAATGAAATGAAACTAAACCTAAGACTGACAACAAACTCGAAGAGGAAATGGAAAACAAAAATAAGAATAAGGGAGAGAAAAGACAGGAGGAAAGGAAATGCCCTCAACCCTTGAAGAATGAGAATTAAGGGACTTGGCAGAAAGGTGAGCCATGAAAGGCAGATAGGAAAGGGAAAGAGAAGAGGGACCGCCCCAAAGGCAATGGAAGAAGTAGAAAACCCGGACCCAGCACTGGAAGCCCTCGGGGTCACCAACACCCGAACTCACCAACCGTGAGCCCTTGAGGGTGTAGCACAATCCAGGGTGCACCAGAAGTGGTGGGGCTACACGCACCCTGCCTCCTTGAGGGCCTTGAGCAGAAGGCAGGGGATACTGTGAGCCCCTGAGGGTGTAGCACTAGCCTTGTGGAGACGCAGGAGATACAATGAAAAGAAAACAAGAGGTGTGGCCCCTCGTAGAATGAGGGCATTAGAAAATATGAGACAAGGGCCAATTAAGACGGGAAAGTGAAAGACTCGCTAGGCCTCGGATACCCTAATACCGTCGGGTTCGGGAGAGAACAAGTGATGATCAAGGGAGGTCGACAGGAAAGAAGATGGAGAAGAGCCCGGCACAAGTAAGTGGAAGCAATGCCGGACTCAGCTGGGGTCCCGTGGTCGCCAACCCACTTCCCACTAGATGTGAGTCCGTGGGGGATTGTGACTAATGCACAAAGAGCACGCCTCTAGACACATATAGCTTTTTTTTTAACTCTTCACTTCTATTCTAACGACGCTGCAATCCTGATGATAAGCAACCCTACAACATTTCTAAGATATCTAGTCTTGTTAGAAGATAGATACGTTTGATTTTAGCCATGCTCAAAAAAAATCCACGTTATATGCTCTTTCTGGAGAAAAATTCAGCATTGTCCTACATTTTGATCGGGAGTGTACACGTATTAGTCATACATGCCAAATAATTGTACAAATAAAATATTAATAACTCGAGCGAGTTGTTTTAAAATGAATCCTCTGTTTGAAGTTCTCTTTCATTAATTAGATCGCTGCTTAAATGATCCCTGACAAAACGCTCTCGGGCAAGAGTAGCCTATGTGTTTTGCATGATAATCTCCGTGGTACATTAAACACATTCGGATTTAATTATATTCCTTTAGAGAATACGAAGGGATATTTTTGTTTGCCTTGTACAGACTGGTTCAGAAAGGAAAAAACATTTGATTTCCTGCATTTATGGCACAATACATCACTGCACCCGTTTCGGGTGTAAAAGAATCAGGCAGTAATATGTAGTTCTCCTTCGGAAGGGAAGTAAAGCCGGCGGGCCATTTCATAGATTTATGGCATAATAAAGGACCTTCCACTAACTAAACTTGTGTGAAGCAAAATCTGTAGGTTAGGTTTGATTAATGCTCTTAAGTTCTAACGTTCGTCACCAGGCACTGGTTGTGATGGCATCTCTTAGCAGCCAAGTTCACAGCTATGTGTCGTGGACGGTAGCATTTGGTAGCAAAAGTAGGAACTACTTGAAATTATCGTCTGCAGTCCGTACTAGAATTTAAAAAAATACAGTCAGTCTGAAAGACTAGACGTTATATCATTTCAAATGACGCATGCTACAAATGCTACACATGTTAGAAAGGCTCAGGAGGGCTCTTTTAAAAGACTCCATTACTCATTAACTTAGGCTTCCCGCGCTGGCACATCTTTAAGGGTCACCCTGTATTTGAGTCTGACATCTTTTACAACTCTTTAAGAGTCACCCATTATTTGAATCTGATATCTTGCAAACCTCTTTAAGGGTCACCCTGTATTTGAATTGAATCTAACATACTGTACACCTCGTTAAGTGTCACCCTGTAATTGGCTCTGACATCCTGCACACCTCTTTCGGAGGCACCCTGTATTCTTATCTGGCATCTTGTATATCTCTTTAGAAGTCACCCTGTATTCTAGTGTGACATCTTGTACACCTCTTTCGGAGTCACCCTGTATTCTGTCTGACATCTTGTGCACCTCTTTAAGGGTCACCCTGTATTCTTCTCTGCCATCTTGTACACCTCTTTAGGAGTCACCTTGTATTCTTATCTGGCATCTTGTATATCTCTTTAGGAGTCACCCAGTATTCTTATCTGGCATCTTGTACTGTATTTTGCTCTGACATTCTGCACACCTCTTTAGGAGGCACCCTGTATTCTTGTCTGACATCTTGTACACCTCTTTAGGAGTCACGCTGTATTCTTGTCTGACATCTTGTGCACCTCTTTAGGAGTCACCCTGTATTCTTTTCTGCCATCTTGTACACCTCTTTAGGAGTCACCCTGTATTCTTATCTGGCATCTTGTACACCTCTTTAGGAGTCACCCTGCTTTCTTTTCGCTTCGTTTAAAGCCCCAGGTCGCTCGACGCCCCAGGACTCTTTCAACAGACTCCATTAACCATTAGCTTGGGCTTCCCGCGTGGCTGCATAACGTCACGCACTCGCCGTCCTTTACCCACTAACTTAGGCTTACCGCGCGGCTGCATGACGTCACTTCCGTCTCCGTAACGCAACCGTCTCCGTCCCGCATAACTTTAGACTCAAGCATAACGACGAAGTTGACAAGATCATTTGAAATGATAAAACAGATGACACACACTAATCCAGTCATCACAATTAACAGCGGTTATCAGACAGATTCTACACACACCCAAAGTACACGGGGCTACACGACCACGTTGTGGCAGCCCCTAAACTAAGGAACCAACCAACCAATCAAAGTAGCGTGCACAATGCTGCTTGTCTTATGTGGCGACTGTATTCCGTCATCGCTGGGTCCCCCTACTCGTCCAGAAAGGCTCCAGGTGCAATAAACAACAAACACTGGCGTAGCCACCCACGTTCAGCGGCAATCAAATCTTGTGGTTTGATTTCCATCTTGATATAATAGGGAATCGTACTCAAAGCGCTTGTTTGAAGAGCAGAGGCAGAAGAAGTTATTAATGTTGAAGACAAAGCCTGCCCCAGGCTAGCAATCATCCTATAGGCGGATAATATTTCCAATATCATCTCCATCAGTTGTGAGATGTCCTGTCATCTTCTGACCAGTCGGGAACAAAGCTTGAAATAGATCTCTTGCTTTCATTTCCCTTTCTTGTTAAGCCAGCGGATTACAATATTTAAGAGTTCAGCTTCATCCATCCCCTGTGCGTCTGACGTCGCTGGAGAAACTCCAGTGGAAACAGCTTTGTTTTTTGAGTCAATATAACAGGGTGCAGTGGCGTTTTCTCCAATACCACGGGGTAAGCGCCGCTTACCTAGCATATTCTCATAAGAATAAAGTATATAATATCACTTTCTAACGCGCAAGCAACTGCAAAAACGCCGCTTTGAATGACGTTCCTCGTTCTCTACCGCAGTTCTCCACGATCAGCTAGTACTACTTGGGAGAGAAAGAAGAAAGAGTGCGGCTGGTCGCTATGACAACGGCTTGTTTACCTCCAGGAGCCTTCTGGCCCGGAACACTGCTATGGCCGATGGAGTAGTACACCAAGAACGCCAGGTCGTCCTTGATTGGCTAAGACAGGGGGTGTGGCGTTCCATAGCCACAGGGCTGTCGTCGAGACAAGTCAAAGCGGGTAGCAAGGTCTGCTTCGGTTGGGGCGGCTTACCCTAGCGAGCCTGGACACCAACACTGCTTAAAATTATTTGGCGCGCCTCTCCAGTCCCCACCCTCCATCTGACCTACAGACCCGACCTTTGCTGGGCGCAGTAGTTAAAATTCTTCTTCGTCCGGTTAACTCACAACTCTATGTTTTTGAGTGCAATTAGCAAAATTTAGTATACCGTAATTACTGTTGATATTATTGTGTTGGGAGTGAACAGTGCGTTGGAATCCTCAGAGTGACCCATCAACCCGAAAAGTTCCTCTGATTATCATTCAAATTATATTCAAAGAGTAGGTGTAAAGGATACATAATTTTAAATGTATGTACATCCGTATAATTTGAATAATATTTTAAAGACCTATCACATTATTTTAAAAAATATTCGGTAATTACGGTAGGTAGGGTCTATCAAATACTCATTTGTACAAAATTAATTAATGCCACTATTTACTGTACCTTGGCGGATCATTTGTAGCGAAGTTCAATTCTTCTCTCCCTCTTAGCGAATTCATCAATTACATGGTCGCGAAAATCAGTGTTCCCCTGAAGGCTGCACAATAACACCTTTTCAATGGAAAGAAGCGCGAGATGTGAAAGTCCTTCTTGATGCATTGAGTTTCGGGTGAAGGTTTTTATACGTTTCATGGTAGAAAACATTCTTTCCACTGATGCACTAGACGCCGGAATTGTCATTACTAGTTTTAAAAAAGAAGGAAGCTTTTAGTTTTACGTGACCATTAATCATGCGATCATGAGCCACGGGACCTCCTTTTTACGTGGAATCCGAACCACAGGACATGGAATTTCACTTCGAAATCTCACATGCATTGACTGGGAATCGAACCCGGTCCACCTTGGTGAGAGGCCAACTGCTTGACCGCTGCGCCACCACGCCCCCCTTAGTACTAGTTTGCATAGGTTATAGGCCTACGCCCCAATTAAGTCATTCAAACTAATGAAGCCGTGAGTGATATTTGCAAATAAATATTAACTGAACATGCAATACAATGACATAAGAATATCTACTAGTCTACTAATAGCATGTTTATTATTTTAATGTTCACTTAGGTCTCATAATAGAAAATAATAATAATGTTATTGGTTTTACGTCCCTGTTAACTACTGAGGCTTTTAGAGACGCCGGGGTGCCGGAATTTTGACCCGAAGGGAATCTTTAACGTGCCAGTAAATATACTGGCACGGCTCCCTCGCATTTGCGCACCCTCAAATGCCGACTGGCTGCGACGGCATTCGATCCCGCTATCTTAAGCTCAGCAAGCTAGAACGTTACCGCTGAGCCACGCACAATAGAAAATGTACGGGTAATAAGCTAAAATTGTCATTTAGACTTTCTCGGCCCGTGTTATTATTCATAATGTTGAATTTTGGGCTTATGCCGTGTTATATTATATTGCAATTCGACGCGTTTCGAAAGACATGGTTTCTTTCGAAACGCGTCGAATTGCAATATAATATAACACGGCATAAGCCCAAAATTCAACATTATGAATAATAACCTAAAAGTTTAGCTCCTTAGTTCAAGAAATGCGAACAACAAAAACACAAATTGCCACACTGTTCAATCGTCAAATGATACACGATAAGAGAAGCTCGCCAACCCTATTGTTAAATAATTTTCTCCGCACTTAATGTACATGGATTGGCATGCCTAAAGTTGAAAAGGGAAAAATGAGCTGTACTGTATTACAATTCTTTCTATTTTTATTTTTTAAATGTGAAAGACTAATAATTATGTGTGTAGAGTAATTGTTGCTACTTCAGATATCAACCTCAACATTGACAAGGGCATAGCTGGAACCGGGTGCTGAAGTTGCTTTATGGTGTAAGCCTATATTTTGAGTCTTCTAAACAGCTTACCCTCGAAAAAATTCCACGCCACGCCACTGACAGGGTGGCTAGTATTCTGCTAAATCTTATAAATATTATCAAAACAATTCAACACCAAAAGACAAGTTCAAATTATTTAATCGATTAATAAGAACAACGTTTACAGAAGACAATGCAATAAGGAGCTCACATCGAAACAAGATAAATCCAATACATAATAATTGTGGTATATTGGCTTTCACGGCCAGTGAATAAAACTCTTGTACAGGCCATAGAGTTATGCACTATTAGCCTTCATAGGGAGGTAATGGCTGTTTGAACTTTGAGTTCTCGCAGTAAAGAGGCGCAGGTGCGCTTCATAAAAAGTGAGGTAGCGCGCAGTTCGCTACTCCTGTGGGGGTCCGGATGGGGCCGCTGATGAGCCAGCTTGGTGTCCTAGGCGAAACCCCAGAAAAGACACGGCACAAACCTCGAAAAATTGCTGATTTTAATTCACTGGCCGTGAAAGCCAATGTACCATCTTTTCGGGAGCCTTCATAGGGAGGTTATGGCTGTTTGAGCTTTTAGTTCTCGCAGTAAAGAGACACAGGTGCCCTTCATAAAAAGGGAGGTAGTGCGCAGTTCGCTACTCCTCTGGGGGTCCGGACGGGGACACCAAGAGCCCGCTCATGAGTCAGTTTGGCGTCCTAGGCGAAACCCCACACAAGACACGTCACAAATCTAGTAAAATTGCCGAGTTTTAATACATAGTCTAATGTTTTTCGTTTCGTTCGTTTTAATTTTGTAGTTTTAACATTGTTTTCAGCCTAATTTCATTTGTTTTTGAAAAAAATAGGCCGATGAGATCACCTTTTGTCCGTGTGTGAGTGTATGTGTGAGTGTGTGGGTCCGTGTGTGTGTCCACCCCTAATTAAATCTAAAATCGCTACAGTACCCTTCAAATTTTATTACGTCTCTCCAATCCAACATGGCGGCTGTGCGAAATATTTCACCGACATTCTATATCTCCAAAATGTTTATACAGATTGTAATGCACTGGCATCTAATTTAGTTCAATTGTTTACATAACCTGAAGATGGTTGTCCCGTGTCATAGATTTATGGCATGAAAAAGAACCTTCCACTGACTACACTTGTGTGAATCCAACAAAAGCGTTACCAAATAGGTGTTTGTTGGTTACTGAAGAATGCTACCTCTGGATTTCCCAAGAGAACGGCTGTTGTCATACAATAAGATGGCTCTGCAGTGTATGGGTACCCTGTTGGATTTTAGATGAGACAAAGGTGGTTTGAATATGGTGACATTATTGACGAACGCAAAATACGTCTCAACGTAAGGAAGCAGATGAACAGCCAAAAGCAGAGAACCATTACAGACAGCACAATAACGTGGGTGAGTTATCTTTATAAATATGTTAGTTCATAATTTGTGTAATGAATACAATTTCTGAACTGTTCGCTGATCTCGGGCACTTTGTGGGTCGGCGCCTCAGCACTCGTGGGAGCTGTTTGAATAATATTAACAGTATTATAACTTACTAGCAGTAGTACCCGGCTTCGCCCGGTGGAATGATGATAATGTTTTAAGGTCTCCTTAGAAATATAATGGACTTAAAATCTAAGTCATTTGCCCCCAAAGACAATGAGGGAGTAATATCAAGGTCATTTGCCCTTTTGATAAGGATGATAATAAAAACTACGGTTGAATTGACTCGTCAAACTTACAAACTACCGTAATAGAAATACATATTTCAAAATTCACAGGCGAGGAAGACTTATTGTGTGTGGTGATTAATGTTGTAATGGGCGTAACATCTACTGTAGGTCATTTGCTCTTATGATGAGGATGATAAGGGAAACTACTACCGGTATTGAATTGACACTTCAATGTATAATGTACACAATGTACTGTAATAAAAATAACTATATGGTGGCTTCGGTGGCGTATTTGGTAGCATGCTGAGCTTCTATGCCCAAGATAGCGGGTTCAAACCCGGCCGAAGCCGTCGGATATTTTAAGAGCGTTAAAAATCCGTCAGTATGCCTTTCATCGGAGGGGAAGTAAAGCCGGCGGTCCCATGTCAGATTTATGGCATGTTAAAGAACCTTCCACTAATTACACCTGTGTGAAGCTAAATTGGATAGGTAAAAAACGCTCATAGATGTCTACGTCCGTTGCCAAGAGCCGACTGCAGTGGCGTCTAGTAGCTAAGTTCCGAACTTGGCCTAGTAGTCGTTGACGGTGGCGCTTGGCGGCAAAAGTACGAACTATTTGAAGAATTCTAAGTTGCAGTTTGTACTTAAATTAAAAAACAGATAACACCTACTAATACAGTCATCACAATTAACACCGGTTATCAGGCAGATTCTACACACACCCAAAGTACACGGGGCTACATGACCGCGTTGTCTCAGCCCCTAAACTTAAGAACCAACCAACCAACCAAAAATAAATATTTTAAAAATCACAATCGAGAAAGACTTTATGCGGCGGTGATTATTGGTATGATGCGCGTAACATCTAGGTCATTTGCACTTATGATGATAATAATAAGGTAATGAAAAAATGACTACTAAACGAACATGGTGTTATTTTAAAACTGATATAGGTAATTCAGGTGTCTAGCTTCGATGTCTTCCAAAGTCTCAACCTTATTTTCTGGCTTAGGCCTGTACTGGATGCGTCTAGTGAAAGAGCATACTGCTCGGCAAAGACAAAGAATATAGGTCCAAGCTGCACGAACCTGAGATGATCGCAGATGATGACGAAATATGATGACACACGTTCGGGGTTCCCCGTCCTATACAGATTGACCGGGAATCACTCACTGTTTCGCAACGGCCCTGTGCTGGCATCAGCATAGACAGCAGGAGATAACACGGCGGGCTCTGGAAAGTACTCTCAAGTCACTTCGCGATGAATCAGCAAGCTATTCTCACAACTGACCCCCCCCCAGGGTCTCACAACTTGTGGGACGTGGGTTGGCGACCACGGAACCCCAGCTGAGTCTGGCATCGCTTCTACTTCCTGGTGCCGGGCTCATTTCAGTTCTCTTTCCTGTCGGCCTCCCTTGGTCAACTCTTGTTCTCTTCCGACCCAGACTGTATTAGGGTATCCGAGGGCTAGGGAGTCTTTCAATTTCGCGCCTTAATTGGCTTTGTCTCATCTTTCCTGATACCCTCATTCTTCGAGGGGTCTGCCTTCTTTTCCTTTTCATAATATCTCCTGTCTTCTGCTCAAGGCCCTCAAAGAGGCAGGGTGTGTGTAGACCCACCACTTCTGGTACACCCTCAAGGGCTCATGACTGGTGAGTTAGGAAGCTGGCAACCCCGAGGAATTCCTGAGCTACATGCAGGGAATGGAGTGGTATGTCAGAAATTTCAAGTGGACAGTGTTACGCATCGGTTTCCAAAGGGTAAGTATACACATTTTGTTTTCGATCGGTGAACGATGTAGATTTGTGCCAAAGGGCCTAAATGCGTGGAATGGAGTGGTCTGTCCGAAATTTCGAGTGGACAGTGTTACTCGTCGAGTTCCAAAGGGTAATTATGTAAAATCTGGTTGAGATCGGTGAAACGGTGTAGTTTTCTGCCAAAGGGCCAAAAAGCGGGGAATAGTGTGGTCTGTTCGAAATTTAAAGTGAACAGTGTTACTTGTCGGGTTCTACGGGTGAGTATATAAAATTGGGGTCAGATCGGTGAAACGGTGTGGATTTGTGCCAAACAGCCTAAATGCAAGGGATGGAGTGGCCTCGCCGCAATTTCAAGCAGACAGTGTTAGTCGCAGTGTTCCAAAGGGTAAATATACAAATTTTGGTTGAGATCGGTGAAACGGTGTAGATTTGGGACAAAGGGCCTAAATGCAGGGAATGGAGTGGTCTGTCCGCAATTTCAAGCAGACAGTGTTACTCGCTGGGTACCAAAGGGTAAGTTTCCGAATATTGGTTCTGATTGGTAAAACGGTGTGGATTTGTGCCAAAGTGCCTAAATGCAGGGAATGGGGTGGTCTGTCCAAAATTTTAAGTGGACAGTGTTACTCGCAGGGTTCCAAAGGGTAAGTATACAAAGTTTGGTTCAGATCGGTGAAACGGTGTAGATTTGTGCCAAAGGGCCTAAATGCAGGGGATGGAGTAGCCTCTCCGCAATTTCAAGCAGACAGTGTTACTCGCAGGGTTCCAAAGGGTAAGTATACACATTTTGGTTCAGATCGGTGAAACGGGGTAGATTTGGGCCAAAGGGCCTAAATGCAGGGAATGGAGTGGTCTGTCCGCAATTTCAAGCAGACAGTGTTACTCGCAGGGCACCAAAGGGTAAGAATACGAATTTTGGTTCTGATCGGTGAAACGATGTAGATTTGGACCAAAGGGCCTAAATGCAGGGAATGGGGTGGTCTGTCCGAAATTTTAAGTGGTCAGTGTTACTCACAGGGTTCCAAAGGGTAAATATACAAATTTTGGTTGAGATCGGTGAAACGGTGTGGATTTGGACCAAAGGGCCTAAATGCAGGGAATGGGGTGGTCTGTCCGAAATTTCAAGTGGACAGTGTTACTCGCAGGGTTCCAAAGGTTAAATATACAATTTTTGGTTCAGATCGGTGAAACGGTGTAGATTAGTGCAAAAGGGCCTAAATGCAGGGCATGGGGTGGTCTGTCCGAAATTTAATGTTGACAGGGTTACCCGCAGGGTTCCAAAGGGTAAGTATACAAATTTGGGTTCAGATCGGTGAAACGGTGTAGATTTGTATACATAACAGACAGACAGACAGACAGACAAACTTTGTGCTTTATACTGTATATATAGAAGATAGATACGGAGTAATCTTTGTAATCTTGCATTTATAACCAACTAGCAACCTGACCCGGCTTCGCCCGGGAACAGTTATGAATGCATTGCGTGATAAGCGCTTTTTTCCAATGTCAATGAACAACGACCAATATCCGTTTTACGTCTCGGCATGATGGGTTAAAATCACTGACTGGACTATTAATTATATTATCATGGAGATGCATGTGCAACAAATTCTTGTCAGACGTAATTTAAGGATGGTGAGGTGCATGAAACACAAATCCCCCTTCCGTGCAATCTCAACTTGATTGTGAATTTTGCGGAACGAAAATTTCACGGGCGAAATGAAGAAAAGCCGAGTTGCACTTCCAGGGAAACTCCAAACACAACCACTCTTCTCTGAAGTTTTTAAGTCAACACGACTTGACAGTTTGCTGCTGGCTGTCTCTGGGGGCAATAAGCTCGTCCGCTAGCTAAGCTGTAACTGGGGTGATTGACTCGCCCCTAGCTAGCTCGTAAACTGTCGCCTTAGTAACTGAATGGAGATTGTTGGAAGAAATGAAAACGTAAAAACACTTATATTATACTAGGCGATGTATTGAAGATAGAGATATGCTCTCCCGGGCTTTTTTGTAGAACTTTTCATGCTGAACAATTCTTACACTCATAGCGTTATGTGCAAACATTCTCTCTGGTAGCTCATAAGGGAATTCCACATTTACTTAATTACAACGTTTATTATCTTAAAACTAACTGGAACATAAGAGGACAATATACAATAATGTAAGACAAGGAACTCATGAAGTCAAAGATATGGCATTACACGGAATGCGCAAGATACCCGACCGTTCTACGGGCGCTGCCGTGCGTGGGCACTGGGTGAACTACCGTTAATATAGGGAGCAGTATCGTACATGCCGCCCACCTAATTTGTCAAACAAATTACAAAATTGGTAGTAATTCATAGACACACTTCTCCAACGCAAGTCTCTAGCAACTAAAAACAGAAACTGTACACATACAAATATAAGAAACAAAAAGGAACACAGTACAGAGGTAGTCCTTTAAATGAGCTCGTCAGGAAAAAGACTGATCCTTGTCACTGGCCTTTTATATGACCCTTTGCTTGTCCGCACAGTTACTACACGCACCAAACCATCAATCCCAGGATGAAGCGTTGTCTTCTTTCAGAAGTACCAGCCTTCCTGCTTTGAGGTTGGGTTGATTCTGAAGCCACTTGGAACGCTGCTGGAGCTGGCCCAAGTAATCAGTTGACCAGCGTTTCCAGATGAGTCGTCGGCACCGCTGGACCAATTGCCATCTTGACAGCCGTGCTGATGGCGCTAAGTGACAATCAGGTTCAGGGAAAGAGACTAAAGGCTCGCCAGTCAAGAAATGACCAGGAATGAGGAAAGCGTATTCATCAGGACTGTTGGGTATTGCGACGATTGGTCTCGAATTTAAACATGCTTCAATTTGTGTGAGCAGTGTGGTTATTTCTTCAAAGGTTAGCACAGTGTTACCGGCAACCTTCTTCAGGTGGGTCTTCACTGATTTTATACCTGCTACCCACAGTCCGCCAAAGTGAGGGGAGTGAGGAGGTATGTGATGCCAACGAATTCCTTCTTCAGCTGTGAAGTTCAATACGTTCGTTTGATGATCTTCTGTCCGGATGAAGCGTGACAATTCATCTAATTTCCTTCTTGCTCCAGTAAAGCACGTGCCATTGTCACTGTACATGTGACTGCAACGGCCACGTCTTGAAATGAATCTTCTTAAGGCGGCAATAAACGCCTCCGTGGATAGATCACTGACGGCCTCAATGTGTACAGCCTTGGCCGCCATGCACACAAACAATGCTATGTAGCATTTCTTCTGAGTTTTACTTCGTGGATTTCCATATTACACATGCAGCGGACCTCCATAGTCCACACCACAATGAGAGAATGGCTTGCTAGGGGTCACTCTAGGCTTAGGCAATTGTCCCATGAGTTGACTGGTGCCATTGGTCTTCGCTCGGAAGCATGTTACACAACTGCGGATCATCTGCCTGATAGCAGATCGGCCAATGGTTATCCACCACCGTTGCCGCAACGAAGCTAAGATAAGTTGGCTTCCTGCGTGCGGAAGTCGTATGTCTTCATTCCAAATAAGCAATTTCGTGACATGATGCTTAGGTGGCACTATCAAAGGATGTTCCCTGGTAGATCCGGAAATCGAACCCAGACCTACGTCTGGTGCGTCAGCCAAGAACGCCAAGTCGCGCTTGATTGTGATGGTGAAGTACCATATGGCTCCCTGACGATCAGGATAGCAGAAGGAAGCAGCAGGCTAATATCAACCAGTTAGATGACACCTTTTGAGGCCTAAATCCATCACTACGAGCGCTAATGTTGAACCATTTAATAATTTCATTTAAATAGGTAGAACAAGTTCTATTTAAATAAATAAAAAACAAGCGTTTTAGCATATTCTTTTCAAAATTTCATTTATGTCGGAAGTAAATTTTATTTTGAAATATGATAGAGCTTTTCAAGACACGCATTTTGACACTTTACCGGGTCTTCGAGCTTTTTCACTTCAGGCACAATTGTCAAAATAGCTTAACTTAACGTCTTTGTGAAACTGGCCCTGAGTGCTCTTATTAGTGTCATTTAAAAAATGTGCTCCATTAAACGTTCGACTATTTATAGTGATTTGTAGGAAAGGATTTGGTTCGTACATCCACCTGGGCCAAGTCTTATGTCTGTATTCAGAGCACGTAGCCATCAATTCACTCTCTCTGGGAATGGTTCGAAGGAATTCGTGTTCGAACTTCCATCACAGATGTATTTCTTGCAATCTGGCCAACATGTATGGAAAGTCTTTACGAGATCGATCAGGTGACTGACGTTCGCTTGAGAGTGGATAAAATAATGTTAATTAGTTATTGAGGTTTTAATGGGCGGACCTACGAGGTCATCCGCCCCTTAAGATGGACAAAATAAAGGTTAAGAAAAGAAAAGGAAAATAGGGAAGCCTGCAAAGTTTGTGCTCAACGATTTTAATCCTGGAAGTAGTGTAACTCGAAGACAGGAAAACTAGGTTGGGAATCTCTGGAGGATAGAGGGACCGCTATGTTTAACACTCAGGCTACACTAATCGTGGAGTAAACGTCTGGGAAATCCCGCCTACCTGAGCAGGGCAAATCATCCGCATAAAGTTAAGGGCCGACCACAGAGCACAAATTGTGGGAAATATTATTTCAATGATTGGAACTCATTGCTGGCCACGGTCTTAGAACCTTTCCCTTTAAGAGAAGACGGAAATTTTGTGTTAATACTACGATGTAAATACAATTGTTTCCAAATCGCGACTTGGGTACATTAAGGGTGTTTGATATTGATGTTGGTAATTTTCTGTAAGTGTAGGCTACAATTTGCCACCGGGGAATTACCCCATTTGCAAATAAAATGAATGAATGAATTTGAAATCAAAGGGATCGACTATTGTTTGACCGGATACGAAAGATCAATGCCAAGCTCAGTTCAGAATCCCGTGATCGCCATTCACAGTAGTAAGGGAGGGACAGTGGCAGTTAACTTTTACTGTGAAAAAAATTGTTGATGATGGGGAGGGGGGCAGAACATTATTAAATCCTGCCCTGTTTGTGAGAGTGAAGTCGTTCGTTGTTTGTCTGTCCTGCTTTTACTGCTGCACCATTTGGCTTCTTGAAGATTAGGATAGCAGAAGGTAGTAGCAGACTATCGGATATTTTATTATGTATATCCGTGTTTACGCCGTAACTACAAACAAACCAAAAAACCTAATAAAAAAAGGTTTTCCTATATTTCATTGTTTGATTCTGCGTTAGGCTATACAAGCCAATTAATCACAAGTTAAATAATTATCTTTTTATTAGTGGTTGCATGAAAAAGTGTTCGGGTTTTTGGCGTCTTTTCTAGGAATCGATGACTTAAAACTGTACCTACATGGAAAACTAATGAAATTTTTAGCCTACTTTTCACATTTTGCAAAAATTAGGAAAAAGTAGACTTATGAGATCGATCCGGGAAAATGCTCTGTCTGTCTGTCCTTCTGTCTGTCTGTCTGTCTGTCTGTCCTTCTGTATGTCTTGCTGTGCGTGTGTGTGTGTGTGTGTGTCCCCTATCAACTCCTAAACGTTTGCAACAATCGAAACCAAATTTGGTATGAGTAAAGATGTATACCGGAATATCTCACGTCCATATTTGAAAATGATGTCAGTGCTACCAACTGCTGAAAAAACGCACTTGAAAAATGAGCTCCATGTTGGATATCTTGGAAGGTATGCATGGGAGCTATTCCAAAATTGTCACACTTGTAGATAATACTAATTCAGTTTAATTTCCAGGAGGCCATACATGACAGTGGTGCCAAAATAATTTTAAGCCTACTGATAGGTCCAATTTTAAATGCATATAACTTCTACACTATCAACTGGATTTCAACCAAATTTTATATGTAACATATGTACATGAACATATATGACTGAGTGTATTCTTAAGAGCCACCAGGGCTGGCAACTGTTAATAATTGCTCTCTCTATTCTCTTTATCCAAATACCAATATATTTGAAAGTATGCAAGCCGACAGCTTTAAACTATGCACACGTTTAGCACCTGGCATTCTAGATTTATTTGGAGCAATTAATAATAAGTCAGTGCTGCCAACATGATTCTACGCTTGCTGATAAGTCCAATTTAAAAATACATGTAACTTCTATACTAACAAATGGATTTCATCCAAAATTGGCACAACAAGATATCATCATATTTCCGATTATTTCTAACCAGCACACGCATGACATTGTTGCCAACATGCTCTTACGCGTGCTGATAGATCCGATGTCTAACTGCATGTAACATCCATTGGACTTCAACCAAACTTTGTATTCTGTATCTTAAGAGATGGAATTAAGAATATATTCAGTCACCAGGGCTGCCAACTGTAGTGCTCTATTAGGCTACATTATACCAGGAATATTTCGAACTAATTAGATATTTCGATATTACCAAATTAATTTCGTCATTATTTTAGATAGGTTCATATATTGTAGATTAATCATTGGCATGAAAAGTAGGCTCTTTAGTTCGTCACGGAACTTCTTGTTTTATATGTTAAAGGCACAAGTATTGGTAGTGTAAAACTCAAGATTCAATTTTCTTCAACTACCCAATAAGAGGTTCTTGTACTTCTTCTGAAGTACCGTTTTCCCAATCCAGGATAAATAAGCATCAGGAAACTTGGCCTCATTTTGAAGCTCTAATTCGTAATTATCGGAAACTACAGCCACTGTAAACGTATAGTGTGATACCGCCAAGGTCGCCACTATAATAATACTGTATGTAGCCATTTAGTAATTCGTCTTGTATCCTCCAGGGCCGAATCTTATGTCTGTATTCAGAAATTAATTTGGGGGTGAAAGTCCATCATAGATGTTTTCCTTGCGACAAAATAGGAATTAAAGAATATTGTAACATTCGGGAAGCACATTAAAGGCAGAGGGAGAACAAGCGTCGACCAGGGAAGATCGAATACAAAAGATGAATTCACAATCAAAGCTAAACTCAGCTCATAATTTTGTGATCGCCATACAGTATGTCTAACCAGTAGTAAGGAGGGGAGGGGGCCAAAACATGAAATCCTGTCCTGTTTGTTGTTGTCGTTGGGCATATAGGCTAGGTCTATACTCGGCGAGCTGCCAGAATAGGATTGAAGGAAGTTCTCGCCTCGGCTTGTGGTCTGAGAACGAGGTTGCCAAACTGTACAAGCCAGAGATACAGCTGACCAGGCTCTGAAGCACGTGGGCTGTAATATTGCAACGCAGAGTATTATGACATCAACTATGCGAACATGGATTGGTCAAGAGGCAGAGGGGTGATGACTGACGTGGAATTTCCGGCCAAATGTCAATCCCATTCAGGCAGCTCACAGAGTTTTTTTTTTATATAGCCTCGTATATATTTATAGGCCTATGTGTATGAAATTTGTGTCATAACTTGTGTGATGCCTGTAGTTATGTGTAGCCTATTAGTAAAGTGAGTGTGGGGGTAGAGGGGGGGGGGGGTTTGTGTTGGATTGGGAAGGAGGCGGCCGTGGCTTTAGTTTTGGAACCATCCCAGCATTTGCCTGGAGTAGACACTTCCAGGTTTGCTGAGGGGAGTCAAATCGTCCTCCTGTCAGATTTTCCTCACGAAGCTGAGTGTATCCCGTTCCAGTCCTCCCATCAGAATTAAAGTTTCCTGGCAGATCCGGAAATCGAACCCAGATCTTCCGGTGCGATAGCCAAGAACGCCAAGTCGCTTGCTTGTTTGTGATGGAGCACTGCGCAGTGCCGCTCCATATGGTTCCCTGAAGATTAGGATAGCAGAAGGTGGCAGCAGGCTAACATCAACAGTTAGACGACATCCTTTGTAGTCCAAATCTATGACTACGAGCGCTATGTCGAACCATACATGGTCAAATAATTTCATTTAAATATGTAAAACAAGCTCCGTTTAAAAAGAAACAAGCGTTTTTAGCAAGATCTTTTAATAAATTTCATTTTAAGTCGGAAGTAATTTCGTAAATGTTATTTTGAAGTCTGATAGAACTTTTCAAATCCCGCATTTTCACACTTTTTCGGGTCTTGTAGCTTTTCAACTTTTGTCACAATTGTTAACTTTACGTTTGTGCTAAACTGGACCCCGAGTGCTCTTATTAGTGGCATTTAAAATTGTCTTCCACATTAAAAGTTTGACTATTTATAGAGATGTGTAGGAGAGGATTTGGCTCGTACATCCACCTGGGCCGAGTCTCATGTCTGTATTCAGAACGTGTAGCCTACAATTCGCATCACTTCATCAGAGATGTAGTTCTTCCGATCTGGCCAAAGTTTTTGGAAAGTTTTAACGAAATCAGGGGACTGACGTTATCATAAGAGTGGATAAATAATGTTAGTTATAGTTATTGAGATTTTAAGTGGTGGAACTACGAGGTCATCTGCTCCTAAAAATGGATAAAATAAAGGATAAGAAAAGAAAAGGAGAAAAGGGAAGGCTGCTAAGTTTGTGCTCAACGATTGTAATCCTAGAAGTAGTACAATTCGAAAGATAGAAAAACTAGGATAGGAATCTCTGGAAGATAGAAGGACCGCTTTGTTCAACACTTAGCCTACACTAATCGTGGAGCAAACGTCTGGGTAATCCCACCTACCTGAGCAGGGCAAATCATCGGCATCAAGTTAAGGGGCGGCCACAGGGCACAAATTGCGGGAAACATTATTTCATTTATTGATGATTGGAACTCATTGCCGGCCACAGTCTCAGAGCCTTGCCCCAAACATATTGATGTGTTTAAGAGAAGACGGAAATTTTGTGTATGTACTACGATGTAATTACTATAGTCTGCAAATCGCGACTTGAGTACATTAAGTGTTTTTTGGTATTGATGTTGGTAATTCTCTGTAAGTGTAGGCTACAATTTGCCACCGGGGAATTTCAAATCAAAAGATATCGTTTGACCGGATACGAAAGATCAATGCCAAGCTCAGTTCATAACCCCGTGATCGCCATTCACCAGCAGTAAGGGAGGGACCGTAGCATTTAACTTTTACTGTGAAATAAATTCATTGGTGATGGTGAGGGGGGGCCGCATTGGCGCTGTGGCTTAACTGCTCGTCTTTCACCCTGACGGCCGGGGTTTAAACCGGTGACAGCGGGGTGGAATTTTCACCTGAAAAATCACGTGGCGCCAGGAAGGGCATCCGGCCTTAAATCCCCGGCTAAAACCAAAATGCTCCTGGTTGGCTCCGGCGACCCCAAATAATTGGGAAGGGAAGAAAAAAGTTTGTTTTGTGATAGTGAAGTTCTTGTCACTCTGCTTGCACTCTGTCTGCTGCTCCTTATGGCTCCTTGAAGATTAGGATAGCAGAAGGTGGTAGCAGGCTATCGGATATTTTATTATGGATACCCGTGTTTACGCCATAATTACAAACCAACAGACCTATTAAAAGAAAGAGTTTTGCCAATATTTTGCTTGTTTAATTCTGCATCAGACAATATAAGCCAATTATTCACAAGTATAATAATTATATTTTTATAAGAGGTTGCATGAAAAAGTGTTTTCAAGGAATCGATGACTTAGGACGATATAGCCTACATGGAAACTACTTGGCTGAGGGTAATGAAATTTGTTTTATATCTTGTTATAGGCACAGGTATTGGTAGTGTTAAACTCAAGATTCAATATTCTTCAACTACCCAATAAAAAGTTCTTATACCTTTTCAGAAGTAACGTTTTCTCAGTCCAGGATAAACAAGTAGAAGGAAACTTGCCCTCATTTCGAAGCTCTCATTCGTGATTATCGGAAACTACAGCCACTGTAAACGTATAGCCTAGTGTGATACCGTCAAGGGCGCCACTATAATAATACTGTATGTAGCAATTTAGGAATTAGTCTCGTGCACCCGCCAAGGCCGAATCTTATGTCTGTATTCAGAAATTAATTCTGGGGTGAAAGTCTAACACAGATGCTTTCCTTGCGAGAAAATTAGGAATCAAAGGATATTTTAACATTCGGGAAGCACATTAAAGGCAGAGAGTGAACAAGCGTCGACCAGGGAAGATCGGATACAAAAGATGAATTCACAATCAATGCCAAACTCGGGTCATAATTCCGTGATCGCCATATATCTAACCAGTAGTAAGGAGGAGAGGGGGGCAAACATTAAATCCTGCCCTGTTCGTTGTCATTGGTCACATAGGCGTGTATTTAGGTGTGTGTGAAATTTGGTATTGTGATGGCTGTAGTTATGTGTATACTGTATTTGTAAAGTGTATGTGTGTGCGTGGGATGGGGGAAGGATGGGAAGGGGGCGGCCCTGGCTTTAAGTTTGGAACCATCCCAGCATTTGCTCGGAGTAAAAGGGGGGACTACAACACACTTCCAGGATGGCTGAGATGGGGAGTCGAATCGTCGGTCCTCCTCTTCTCAGATTTTCCTCACGAAGCTGGGTTTACCCCGTTCCAGTCTTCACTTCAGAATTAGCAGGCTAACATCAACAGATAGACAACATCTTTTGAGGGCTCAACATGAAACGTTCGACTAGTCTATTTATAGTGATTTGTAGGAGAGGATTTGGCTCGTACATCCACATGGGCCAAGTCTTATGTCTGTATTCAGAACACGCAGCCTAAAATTCGCTCACTCTAGGGATGGTTCGAATGTATTCGGGTTCGAACTTACATCACAGATGTATTTCTTTCAATCTGGCCAACATGTATGGAAAGTCTTAACGAGATCAGGTGACTGACGTTCGCTTGAGAGTGGATAAAATTATGATTTAGGGGCAGATGACCTCATAGTTCCGCCCCTTAAAACACAAAAACTAACTAAAAATGTTAGTTAGTTATTGAGGTTTTAATGGGCGGAACTACGAGGTCATCCGCCTCTAAAAATGGACAAAATAAAGGTTAAGAAAAGAAAATGCTAAGTTTGTGCTCAACGATTTTAATCCTTGATGTAAAGTAACTCGAATGACAGAAAAACTTGGATGGGAATCTCTGGAAGATAGAAGGACCGCTATGTTTAACACTTAGGATAAACTAATCTTGGAGCAAATGTCTGGGAAATCCCGCCTATCTGAGCAGGACAAATCATCTGCATTAAGTTAAGGGCCGACCACAGCGCACAAATTGAGGGAAATATTATTTCAATAATTGATGATTGTAACTCATTGCTGGCCACGGTCAGATCCTTTCCCCAAACATAGCCTATTGATGTGTTCAAGAGAAATTTGGTGTTTCCAAATCGCGACTTGAGTACATTAATAAGGGTGTTCGATATTGATGTTGGTAATTTTTTGTAAGTGTACAATTTGCCACCGGGGAATTATCCCCATTTGCAAATATCATGAATGAATGATGAATGCCAAGCTCAGTTCATAATCCCGTGATCGCCATTCACAGTAGTAAGGGAGGGGCCGTAACAGTTAATTTTTACAGTAAAAAAAAAATTCGTTGGTGATGGGGAGGGAGGCAGAAATTTATTAAATCCTGCCCAGTTTGTGATAGTGAAGTTGTTGTTTGTCACTCACTGCTTGCACTGCTGCTCCATTTGGCTTCTTGAAGATTAGGATAGCAGAAGTTAGCAGCAGGCTATCGGATATTTTATTATGTATACACGTGTTTACGCCTTAACTACAAGCAAACCAACAGAAGGAGTTATGCCAATATTTTGCTAGTTTAATTCTGCGTTAGAATTGAAGCATCCGTGGCTTAGGCGGCAGCACGCCGGCCTCTCGCCGCTGGGTCCGTGGTTCAAATCCCGGTCACTCCATGTGAGATCTGTGCTGGACAAAACGGAGGCAGACAGGTTTTTCTCCGGGTACTCCGGTTTTCCCTGTCAACATTTCATTCCAGCAACACTCTCCACTATCATTTCATTTCATCTGTCATTCATTTAATCATTGCCCCAGAGGAGTGCATCTGGCCTGGCAGCCGGCACAGTTCATATCCTCGCCGCTAGATGGGGGCTTCATTCATTCCATTCCTGACCCGGAGCAGGCTGTGGATTTTCATTTCAATTCTGCGTTAGAATTATTGACAAGTTTAATAATTTCTTTTTATTATTGGTTGCATGAAAAAGTGTTACGGTTTTTGGCATCTTTTCTAGGAATCGTTGACCTAGGACTACAGGGCCATCGCGAGGGCGGCGCGAGTTTTGCGGTCGCGTCAGGCCACGCGCTCAGAAAGGCCCCGCGCTTCACGCCATTTTTTTTTTCATAAATGAAAAAAATAAAGATAGTGTATTTGATTCAGTCCATCCCAAATTAAAATAAGCCAACATTATAAAATATGCTGTGTTTGTATGGTTTGTCAGTTTGTTGATAAAAATTGGATCGGTCCGCGAGTTTTTGGAGGTACACGTCACTACGGGAAAGGGATTAGCTGATGTTTTAGAGGGAGTATTGGAGGATAATTATCTTGATATTATGGGCTGTAGGGGACAAGGTTATGACAACAGTGCTAATTGAAGGCCAAGTATAAGGGATTGCAGATGCGAGTAATAAATATTAATAAACGAGCAATGCTCATTGCAAGTGTTGCACATGATTTTCACTTACTTTTTGGTGACATGGTTAAATGCAATAAGGACGCTATGACATGTTTTGGTATAGTTCAGCGTCTGTACACTTTGTTTGTAGCTTCCACGGAAAGGTGGGACATTTTGTGTGAACTATGTCCTGGCCTCCCCACACTAAGAATCTTCATCTAGCACGAGATGGGAATGTAGAATTGACAGTGTCAAGCCCATCAGGTACCAGTTAGGCAAAGTAAACGAAGCTCTAGAAAAAGTGGCAGAAACTACCAAAGATCCTGTTACCCGGTCAGAGGCACAATCTTTGTTTCCTTCATACAAGTTCCTATGAATTTGCTTTAAGCCTCATTATCTGGCACGATATTTTATTTTCTGTGAACTCAACAAGTAAAACTCTCCATTCTGAGAAGACTTCGTTAGATATGGCTTTAACCGAACTTCAAGGCCTAAAGTCATTTTTTCAAAATTATCGCAACACTGGCTTCAACAGTGCAATGTCCACCGCTGGAAAATAATGGAAAATTTGGGCTATGCAAAGAAATTTTCTATTCGCCATCAAGGCAATCGCAAAAGGTTCCTTGATGAAATAAATAAGTAAAATGATCAACAGGTGAAAAAAAAACGAAGAGGAACTTCAAAAAGAAGCTGAAAATAAAGTTCGGGTAAATTACTTTTTGTCCATCGTAGATACTGCACTGAGCTGCGTAGAAAATAGATTTAACGTAGTTAATTATTTTTCGGAATACTTTGGATTCCTTTTCGATCCTTCCAAGCTTTCCAATTTGGAGGAAAAGCAATTGAAAGACCGTTGTTAAACACTCCCTAATTTTCTAAAAGACAGGGAGCTTGAAGATTTGGATGCGGAAGATCTTTTTCTCGAGCTTCAATTATTTAGGTACGCTGTTCCGGCATCTGTAAAAAGTGCTTTAGGTGCACTACAGTACTTAGTCCCGATAAAAGAGTCCTATCCTAATTTAATGACGGCCTATCGAATTATTCCTACAATTCCTATAACGGTTGCTTCGGGGGAAAGGAGTTTTTCCATTTTGAAACTAATCAAACACTACTTGCGATCAACGATGGCGCAGGAGCGTCTGAACGGTTTGGCTACTCTGTCAATCGAATGTGAAACGGCCAAAAAATTAGAAATGAAAGATTTAATCAGCACTTTTGCCCTACCAAAGGCCCGCAAAGCGCCCTTTACATGAATGAAAAGCTCTACATTCTAAACAAAAAACAGAAATTATTTTAAAAAAATGCCTGCCTTGTAAACCATGTTATTTTTCGTTGAAAGTGGACTTGTAGCACTTTCAGTAGTTTAGTTTATGAAAAACTATATAGCCGTAGAAATGTTGAAATATGTAAACGTGTTTGCGTATTATTATTAATTATGTGCGTTTGGGCGGCTTCGGTGGCGTAGTCGGTAGCATGCTGAACTGCTGTGCCCAAGATAGCGGGTTCAAACCCGGCCGAAGTCGTCGGATTTTTTAAGAGCGTTAAAAATCCTTCAGTATGCCTTCCTTCGGAGGGGATGTAAAGCCGGCGGTCCCATGTCATAGATTTATGGCATGTAAAAGATCCTTTCACAGACTAAACTTGTGTAAAGCAAAATTTGTTAGGTTAGACTTCGTCAGAACGCTCTGTCAAAGTTCCAACGTTCGCCACTAGGTATCATTGATATCTGGTGGCGAAAGTTGGAACTACTTGAAATTGAACGGAACTTGTAGCTCACACTTTAGGGTGTCCGTTGGAAGCAGCTACAGACTCAGGCGAGCCGAACATGTCCTCGGACACTCTCGGAAATAAAAGCCATACGATAAATAAATTTAAAAAATGTGCGTTTGGGTATGAAAGTACATCAAGCACATGCTTCGTTTTCCATAATATATTATTTATGCCAAAAAAATCACCTGTGTTAGCTCATTATATCAGGTTTCCATTGATTATGCTTGTTTGCTTTTATCTGATCAGATGCATCCTGTATCCAATTTGATGCTTAGGCCTATTCTATTTGTTGAGTTTTGTTTAGAAACTAAAAATTTAATAAAATGAGTTTTAACTAGCCTAAAATTGTAATTTCTTTTAAAACATCACTCCTCGTACAACACAGCCACTTACAGTCTAAAATTAGCATTTACTACCCTCTCCCCGCGAACGCATGGCTACTAAGCCCCACGCAACCTCGCGACAGCCTGTAACATTTTTAATGTAAGTTAAACGTGGTGTTGACAATTGTGGTTCAATAAACACAAACATAATAAGAATAAATAATATACACTGTGGTGTGACCTTACCTGTGATAGTGTAATATAATAAGTGTTGTTGAGCGCCAGATTCCTATTTAAGACAGTGAATCGAAATTTATTAATTAATCCTCGGCTATCAGCAGTAGAGTGAGACCTAATTATCCCGGGCCGTAGTGTAACTGAGTTGACTAACCAATCCGTATTTAATCAAGGAGTATGATTGCCTTAAAGTACTAACTACAATGAAAGAAATAGGCATTACGTTGAAGAGAATGAATTTATTAAATGCAAAAACAAAATATTAATAAAACAGAATAGCGATAGTCACACAATTGAATTTAAAATTACTCAATGCGGCAATTAATTTAAAAGGAACTGAACATTTAAAATGAATTGAAAGTTAATTGAAGTTAAATTATAATAGAGACGATAGTTTTATTTAATTGTTTGCTCACCCATTCGAAGATTCGTCATATTTAAGAAATGATCGATGATCTCGATGTTACGTCGCTTATGTTTAAAAAAAAAATGATGTGATATCTCAATTACTATGAAATATCCTCATTAAATACGTTGCCATCTGTAGAAAGACTCTTGATCAGGGATATAACCCATTATGTATTGATATAGATTTCGGCAAGACATCGTACTATGCCAACTCTGTTTGCTCAGTTCATTAAGACCCCTAGAGCAAGGTTACCACTTCCTCCCTTCATTGAGAGCTATTGATGAATGCCACTCTTGTCCGATGTCGCAGGTACAAATACTTCCTTGTCACGTGGTGTCACAGCCCCCACTCTAGAAGCAAGCTACCCTCTCTTCTGTGTTCATTCCTCCACGAGGGCTAGTTGCAGCTTTGACGCGTATATGGGCTACAGTAGTGACGTATTGGTTACACCATAGTTGAAATATAATGTTCCATTCCTTCTCGAAGGAACTATATGGTGCGCACGTGATGGTTACTCATATTGGGTTTCTTTGCATCCCAGGAAAATGACGCAGTTTGCCGTGGTGAAATTATTACTACGTCGTTCAGTTTGTGACGCATTGGGTTGATCCTTATTGGCAATCTTGTTGCAATATATATATTACTTCGTCTCTTTACAAATAATTGTTAATAAAAATATTCCTGACTATAATAATAAAAACCGCTTACAATTATCTGATATAGAAATCATCTCATGGATGTACTAATTAATAATAATAATAACATGATAAATGAATAACCCTTTAAATATAATAGGTATGGGATCGAATCGTTACAATCGCCCCTAAGATAAATAATTTAAATGACATTTCACATTATTTCTCTTACCCCATCCAACATTAAAAAAAAACTATAAATTTAAATATTATAACCCCCAAAAAGACAACATACAATATACTCTTCATCAATACATAAAAATATACAAGAAAGATATTCTTCACAAAAATTCACATTTTAACTTTCATTTATCTCATTCTTCCAAATGTTCATAATGTTCATTCTTCTTTATATTTATGCTGTAAAGAAATATACATAAATGCCCTTCACTTTTAATTTTGACATATATGTCAACGCTGCACTTGTCTTGGTGATCGTATGCTTGACATACAATTTTGTCTTCACATCTAGTGAACGTAGTTTTCGTCAGTCTGGTGTAGAATTACATTGTTGTATTTCCAGCTGATAAACACATTATGACTATTACAGCACACGATATGCAAACAACACAATATTCCTTTCGTCTCTAAAAAGGGATTACTCAAATGCAGTAAAATTTCAATAATTGAAGAAAAAAAATAACTTAGCAAGATACCTAAGGCAATTCCAATTCCAGTGCATGTCATACATGTAAATACTACCCCAAATACATAATGACATCGAAATACCTTAAAGCATTTATTAAACAGTTCACATAAATATCCAAGTTACTACTCACCTGCCTTCGTGGCTTAATTCTTTCTTAGGCCACGGCCGCCTCCTTTCAAATTAATACTTCCTAAGTCTCCACGACTTCTCAACTTCTCATAAAACCATGATTCCTCTTTACTACTTCTCGAAAACAATAACTTGAATTTTCAAAATCACCAATAAACATAAAATCTGACTTCTCGTTCACTTTATAAAATTTAACTTAGCGTCAAGATATAACTTTACTGTATTGTCATTCCTTACTTACCATAACAAAATGATTAAGACTTGGACAAAATACTACTCAATACCTGAATTACGTATATCACTAAACTATTTCACAAAAACACATGACAAACTCCTCGGAATAAATATTTCGTTCCACAAAATATTAATGCTCTTATACTTTAAACTTAGTCTATTCATGATTTGACTTCCTGCTGAATACCTAAAAACCCCCCTTAGTTTTCTCTCAAAACTCTTAATTAAGTACCGTGTTCTCCAAACACCACTTCCTACTTGTTCTGACCGCCTGGAGTATAGCTTATTCCTACTACACCAGAATCTCTCAGAACTCTCAACAATTCATCGTGACATCACACGTCACATACAAAAAACCTCCCCTATTCGTGGTATAATCCCACATCTTCTTACTGTTACAGGTCACCTCTTACTGACCAATAACACACTAAATTTCAGCTAAAAAATCTTACATGCTTCGACTAATTCCTTGGAATAATAACATCACACTTAGCTTTCCTAATTATTGTCTTCCTAAAATAATGACAGTGTTCCTGTTGATAGTCAATAACACCGACACTCTTAATTAGCAAATATTCTCCCATAATCACTTCATAAAGCAAGTCCTGAGTTCTAACACAGTTCAGATACTTTCTTCTCTATCAAATTAAATGCGTAACTTACACCTGCCTTTAATTGAAACTTCATTATTACCCCTTAGGTATACTCACCTTACATTACTAACTTATTCTTGTCTTCAAAATATTAAACTTTTCTTTACTAACTCCGTATGACATAAATAAAACTTTAATTTCTCGTCTACTAAAAAAATGATTTACTTTAAATCCTAAAACGTCGAATTATAACAAATTCCTTTCAATATTAGTAAATATTATGTCAACCTTTTAATTATAATTATTATCTTTACTTTAACCTGTGTGTAGGACAACAATCTACCACATCATTAATTCGTTATTAATCATCAGTAACTTTTTACTAAAAGTGGTTTAGCTCGATAACAAGCCTTGTAATATCGTTAAAACGTGCGTAACTGTAACAAAAACTTGGACAATCTTACCTTTGTAATCTCTTATTACCTTGTGTGCATACATCCATATATACTTAAAAAAAAACTCCCTTATTAACTTCACGTAGTCCCGTAGATACCATAAAAAAATAATTATTGCTCAACGGAATATACCTCGCTGACCTACTTCATCTTACCAAAAACTTCCTCCAACCTACTTCATTTGGCATCTTACCAAAAACTTCCTCAAAAAACAACTTCATTTGGCATCTTACCAAAAACTTCCTCAAAAAACAACTTCATTTGGCATCTTACCAAAACTTCCTCCTTAAAAAACAACTTCATTTGGCATCATACCAAAACTTTAAAACCACATTGCTCAACGGCATTACCTTCGTTGGCCTACTTCTTCAAACTCACGTCCATTTACGTGAAAATACACACATACACACACACATATCTGTCAACAAGTACCAGATGTCCTAATTAGTTACTACTTCCTCATTTCAACCCGATGTTGGTTAATTCATACAACGCATTACCATTAACAATTCTAAACCACTTATAAATTTCTCAAAATATATCTACTGATAACCTCGCTGTCCTCAACTGAAACTTCTTTATTAAATCAATACTTAATTCTTCAACTCTTTCGTTTTATTACCATTGTATCATCTTATCTTCACTCACTTTTGAATTAAATCGTTATTACCATTATATTCATAATTATGGTTGCCATAATAATTATTACTACTTTCTTTCGATTACTTATCTATGTAATAACCTTCCTACTTTTTAAATTTAATTCTCACTTCATCCAACTTACCTGCAGTTTAAGGACCCATATTCAACTTACCTGAAATGCTCAATAGCACGACAACCTCTGTCTTCCAAATTAAATGATTTTAGTCAATCTAAATCAATAAGCGTAGGCACTACGCGCCCCTAACCATCCTAACTTCACGACTGAATTAAAATTACACACAGCAGGTTCCTTATCTACCTCTGTTAAATCATATAAAACTTCATTACTTAATATTTAAGTCATACGGAACAGTAACTATCGTGAATATAAATTTACATCACTACGTTCTCTGGCATTTCACAGTTCTTACCACATTCATCTTCAATTCTATCTCTTTCTAGGATTCCATTTTCCTCTTTTCTTATAACATTACTTTCTACTTCCTCTGTACTACATTCATCCATAGTAACACAGTACTTCGGCTTTTCCCCTCTTACTTCCCCAAGTCTGGCTAATTCAGTACGATACTGCACGTCATATGCTTTCTTTCTCTCTCTCATTCTGATTTCCTTTTCCTCTAATAACTTGATTCTCTTCTCTTTCATTTTACTTCTAAAATATCTACCTTTAGGTTTCATTTTCATTTCTCCGTTACTATCACTTAATGCTCTCTTTAGCCGTGGACTACTGCTTCTGCTCTTATCTATCTCTCTCCTCCTCTTAACCTGTTTACTAATTATGTTCTTCTGACTATGACTTAACGCACGCTTCTCTGCCACTAATAATTTCATATTAATTTCCGCTACACCATCATTAAATTCTTCCCTAGTCAACATATCCTCTTCACCTAAGATTTTCTGCATCTTAATCTCTTGAGTGCTTAGTACTTTCTTTATCTTACCTGCTTCTATTCCTATCTTTTCTCTCATCTTCTCCACTTCTTCACTACGTTCTATAGTCTCTTCTATAGCTGTCCTGCTTTCATCCATCATCTCCGCTGATTGCCGTTCCTTAACTAAGCTACTTTCATCTATGTCTAGCATCTCTACCAACTCTACTATGTTTTCTCCTACTATATCCGCTAACTGCTGTTCATCACCCATAATTTCTTTTACAGCTATCCTGCTTTCATCTAAAATCTCCTCTACCTCCAATCTGCTTTCACCTAACATTCCCCCTGACTCCAATCTGCTTTCAATTATAGTCTCCTTACAGGCTGTCTTCACTGATTCTACTGCAGTATCCCCTAAAGTCTCTACCACCTGCCTAGTTTCCACTTCTACCAATTTGCTAAAACTTTCACCTTGAGTTGCTATTTTATCTTCAATCACAGTTACTATTCTTTCCTGAATCCTACTTTCTACTGCTTCTAATTTCTTATCTACTGTCTTAATAATATCTTTAGCTTTCATTTCTACCTCCTCCTTAATTTCACCTCTGATTTCCTGTTTCACCCCCTGAATACTCTCCTGTAGCATATCATACTTCATACTTAATTCTCTATTCATCGTTTCCACAATATCTAGTTTTACATTATTCTCCTCCAATTTCTGATTTATTTTACTCATATCCTCTCTCATCTCTTGATTACTCTTATCTAATTTCTCACCTAAATCTCTACTCAATTCCTTCCTACTTTCCAAATTATCTTTCTTACTCTCTTCCATATTTTTATTCATATCTTTATCTAATTTCTCAAATTTATCATTGAATTCCTTCCTACTTTCTAAATTATCTTTCTTACTCTCTTCCATATTTTGATTTAACCTACCCATATCTTCTTTCATCTCCCTACTATTTTTATTCATCTCCTGACTATTAATTCTCATCTCCCTCATAAACACAGTTAATGGATCTTCAGGAATCTCTATAGACTTTTCTTTCTCTAGACTACCACTAGTCTCAGGATGTACCTCTGTATTCGTCTCGAGATTTTCCTCTGAATTCGTGTCAGGGTTAACCTCAGGATTATTTTCAGGATTACTCTCAAGATTTACCTCCGACATCTTGGTATTATTCTCTACGCTCTCAACATCGCTACCGCTATCAACCTCCTTATAATTAACTTTCTTGACTGCATCCCTACTTCTCAACTGCCTCTGTTCCTCCTCCGACATCTCGAAGTACACCGTATAACAATTGCCCTTCCAAAATTTCACTTCACTTCACTGTCCCCCAAAAGCACTGACAATTTGCACTGAAATTATACACTCCTCTCCTAAATACCGAATGGTTTTCGTGTCCTACTTTGTGGCGCCAAATGTAACATTTTTAATATATGTTGAACGTGGTGTTGACAATTGTGGTTCAATAAACACAAACATAATAAGAATAAATAATATACACTGTGGTGTGACCTTACCTGTGATAGTGTAATATAATAAGTGTTGTTGAGCGCCAGATTCCTATTTAAGACAGTGAATCGAAATTTATTAATTAATCCTCGGCTATCAGCAGTAGAGTGAGACCTAATTATCCCGGGCCGTAGTGTAACTGAGTTGACTAACCAATCCGTATTTAATCAAGGAGTATGATTGCCTTAAAGTACTAACTACAATGAAAGAAATAGGCATTACGTTGAAGAGAATGAATTTATTAAATGCAAAAACAAAATATTAATAAAACAGAATAGCGATAGTCACACAATTGAATTTAAAATTACTCAATGCGGCAATTAATTTAAAAGGAACTGAACATTTAAAATGAATTGAAAGTTAATTGAAGTTAAATTATAATAGAGACGATAGTTTTATTTAATTGTTTGCTCACCCATTCGAAGATTCGTCATATTTAAGAAATGATCGATGATCTCGATGTTACGTCGCTTATGTTTAAAAAAAAATGATGTGATATCTCAATTACTATGAAATATCCTCATTAAATACGTTGCCATCTGTAGAAAGACTCTTGATCAGGGATATAACCCATTATGTATTGATATAGATTTCGGCAAGACATCGTACTATGCCAACTCTGTTTGCTCAGTTCATTAAGACCCCTAGAGCAAGGTTACCACTTCCTCCCTTCATTGAGAGCTATTGATGAATGCCACTCTTGTCCGATGTCGCAGGTACAAATACTTCCTTGTCACGTGGTGTCACAGCCCCCACTCTAGAAGCAAGCTACCCTCTCTTCTGTGTTCATTCCTCCACGAGGGCTAGTTGCAGCTTTGACGCGTATATGGGCTACAGTAGTGACGTATTGGTTACACCATAGTTGAAATATAATGTTCCATTCCTTCTCGAAGGAACTATATGGTGCGCACGTGATGGTTACTCATATTGGGTTTCTTTGCATCCCAGGAAAATGACGCAGTTTGCCGTGGTGAAATTATTACTACGTCGTTCAGTTTGTGACGCATTGGGTTGATCCTTATTGGCAATCTTGTTGCAATATATATATTACTTCGTCTCTTTACAAATAATTGTTAATAAAAATATTCCTGACTATAATAATAAAAACCGCTTACAATTATCTGATATAGAAATCATCTCATGGATGTACTAATTAATAATAATAATAACATGATAAATGAATAACCCTTTAAATATAATAGGTATGGGATCGAATCGTTACAAGCCCTGGGCTACATGGAAAACTAATTGACTGAGGGAAATGAAATTTGTTTTATATGTTATAGCCACAAGTATTGGTAGTGTTAAACTCAAGTTTCAATTTTCTTCAACTACCCAATAAAAAGTTCTTATACCTCTTCAGAAGTAACGTTTTCTCAGTCCAGGATAAACAAGCAGCAGTAAACTTGGCCTCATTTTGAAGCTCTCATTCGTGATTATCGGAAACTACAACCACTGTAAACGTTCAGTGTGATAAGGAAGAGAGGGGGCCAAACATTAAATCCTGCCCTGTTTGTTGTTGTTGGTCACATATGCCTAGCCTCTTATATTTAGGTGTGTGTGATATTTGTTATTGTGATGGCTGTAGTTATGTGTATACTGTATTAGTAAAGTGTATGTGTGTGCGTGGGAGGGGGGGGGGGAGATTTTGAAGGGGGCGGCCGTGGATTTAAGTTTGGAACCATCCCAGCATTTGCTCGGAGTAGATAGAAGTGGCGGGGGGGGGGGGGGGGGACCACAACAACACTCTTCCAGGATGGCTGAGATGGGAGTCGAATCGTCCGTCCTCCTCTTCTCAGATTTTCCTCACGAAGCTGAGTGTACCCCGTTCCAGTCCTCACATCAGAATTAAAGTTCCTTGACAGATCCGGAAATCGAACCCTTACCTACCTACGTCTGGTGCGACAGCCAAGAACGCCAAGTCGCTTGAGATAGTGATGTAGTAGTACACAGCCAGTGTCGCTCCATATGGCTCCCTGAAGATCAGGATAGCAGAAGGTAGCAGCAGGCTAACATCAACAGTTAGACATTTTTTTGAGGGCTAAATCCATCACTACGAGCGCTAATGTCAAACCGTACATGGTTAAATCATTTCATTTAAATAAGTAGAACAAGTTCCATTTAAATAAAAACACAAGCGTTTTAGCATATTCTTTTCAAAATGTCGTTTAAGTGGGAAGTAAATTTTATTTTGAAATATGATAGAGCTTTTCAAGAAACGCATTTTGACACTTGACCGGCTCTTTGAGCTTTTCAACTTAAGGCACAAGTGTCAAAAGAGCTTAACTTAACGTTTTTGCTAAACTGGAACCTGAGTGCTCTTATTAGTGGCATTTAAAAAATGTGCTCGCTATTAAACATTCGACTATTTATAGAGATTTGTAGGAAAGGAATTGGCACGTACATCCACCTGGGCCAAGTCTTATGTCTGTATTCAGAGCACGTAGCCATCAATTCACTCTCTCTGGGAATGGTTCGAAGGAATTCGTGTTCGAACTTCCATCACAGATGTATTTCTTGCAATCTGGCCAACATGTATGGAAAGTCTTTACGAGATCGATCAGGTGACTGACGTTCGCTTGAGAGTGGATAAAATAATGTTAGTTAGTTATTGAGGTTTTAATGGGCGGAACTACGAGGTCATCCGCCCCTAAAGATGGACAAAATAAAGGTAAAGAAAAGGAGAATAGGGAAAGGCTGCTAAGTTTGTGCTCAACGATTTTATTCCTGGAAGAAGTGTAACTCGAATGGTAGAAAAACTAGGATGGGAATCTCTGGAAGATAGAAGGCTACACTAATCGTGGAGCAAACGTCTGGGAAATCCCGCCTACCTGAGCAGGGCAAATCATCCGCATAAAGTTAAGTAAGGGACGACCACAGCGCACAAATTGTGGGAAATATTATTTCAATAATAGATGATTGGAACTCATTGGTGGCCATGGTCTTAGAGCCTTTCCCCAATCATATTGATGTGTTTAAGAGGCGGCCGTAGTGAGATCCTATTTCACATTTCATTTCAAAACGTTGCCACTAGTTTCGTTGTAGTCGCTCTCCCCTAGTAGTTGCATGGCCCGTACATAGGTATCAGCACGGATTACCCCCTACTGTGAGGGGTGGTTCAAGGTCGCGCGTGCGAGAAAGTTCAAACTGCCCCGGGGTCCGACACGGAGAAATGCAATCTCGTGGCAATGTGCCTCACGAATATCGAGACCAGGAAGTTCGAAGTGATAGTCTGTATAGGCTACGGTACTTCCAATTGAATGGCCGAAATATTTTGCTATAGATAAGCTAATAGTTAAACTACGGATTACGGAATTCACAAGTGACTGAAATATCCTTGGCGTTCCTCGTGATGTAGCGGCTAGTATTCTTGGCTGTCGCCCCGGAGGTTCGGGTTCGATTCCCGGCGCCGACAAGAAATTCGATTCATTCTTGTCTGATGGCTGGAATGGGGCATTCCAGTGGCAAAATTGAAAAGATGTGGTTTCGATTCCCATCTCAGCCATCTTGGAAGTGGTTTTCCGTGATTTCTCACTTGTACTCTGGCTGCGTGGCTCAGTGGTAACGTTCTTGCTTGCTGTTCCCAAGATTGCAGGATCGAATCCTGGCGCAGCCAGCTGGCATTTGAGGGTGCGCAAATACGAGGGAGCCGTGTCAGTGAATTTACTGGCAGGTCAAAGATCCTCTTTGGGGCAAACTTCCGACACCCCGGCGTCTCCTAAAGCCGCAGATGTTTAAAGGGACGTAAAACAATAACATTATTTTTATTATTATTATCACTTCTACTCCAGGCAAATGCAGCCGACTCCTTCACAATCCTCATCTGAATGACAAATATACTGTACACACTAATAGAGCCATCACAATAAGACGGGTAATTAGACAAATTCCAAACACACGCCAAGTACACGGGGCTAGATGACCACGATGCCGCAACAATTACTTTGAAATGCGCTAATGAGTTTCAAAAAATACGGGAACTAGTCCTCGCACGGGGAAACGTGTTTTACAGGTGTTATAAGGATGCGCAGTGACCGACCGCAGTAGTTACACTTGCTAAGGTACAGCACAAAATCATGGGTGCCAAGCTATCTTCAAACTCGATAAACAAGTGCGTTCGAACCCATGGGCCGTTGTTTCAATGTTTAACTGCATTATTATGCATATTTTATATTATCTTGGTAAGTCTTTATTATTATTATTATTATTATTATTATTATTATTATTATTATTATCATCATCATCGGGATCTTGCCCGGTGTGGACCCGTCTGTCCAGCCCTCTAACACCGGCGGTTCTTCTTCTTCTTATTATTATTATTATTATTATTATTAACTGGCCTCGGTGGCCGAGAGCGCTAACGCACTACCTCGTGCCACGCTGATATCGAGAGAGCGTGGGTTTGAATCCCACCTCGGCCGTCTTATTATTATTATTATTATTAATAATAAAAATATTTTCCGGATCTTGCATGGGGAGGGGGGGGGGGGAGGAACGCCTGTTCAACCCCCTACCATCGGCGGCTTCTCTTACTAATGCTATTATTATTACTAATAATAATAATAATATTTCTAAAATTATTATCAGTTTCTGCAAATTTAGGAGGATTATAAATTAATATTACATAATTTGGCAATAGAGGTGGGGGAGGGCAGGATTCTCCAGCCCCAGGACCCATCACCACTCTCTAAGGCCTTGCATCCGGGGGTGACACACAAGAACGCTTCACCACGAGATGGTCTTTAAAACAGTATGTTATACTTAATGTGATAACGGAGAAAGAAATTAAAATGTTATTCTTAAAGCTCTACCATTTCCTTACAGATCTCACTTACACAAAACTGCCTATGTTGCGAAGTTCGAAACCGAACCACAATAAGGTTTCACGCCGGCGTTGTTGTTGCTCATGCTCCATTTGATTGTGCATATTCAATCATTTACTTTCATAAACATCTTCATACTGACATTATGGGGTTTGAAGCCATTTTTCAGTGTTTCCTTAGTAAACAAAAGTTTGGTGCTTTTCGGTCGGTCAACACGAATGTACCCAAAAGAGTTGGGTTATACCCTCATCCTGAAAAAAATTACAACTCTTTTGGGTACATTCGTGTTGACCGACTGAAAAGCACCAAACTTTTGTTTTATCTTCATAATAACCTTAATTGTGATAAAGAATCGTTCAGACTAAACTAATTCCTGAAAAAAGTTGAAAAGTAAATTTTCAAACACTTTTGTTTGAATATTTCAGTTTACGATAACATCGAAAAGATACGTAAGGAAGCCTACACCCTAGTATACCTGTAACTTAGTAGTATGGTGAAAAACTGCTGTTTATTTCCTAGAATTATACGTATTTTCGTGTTTTTGTAAGTAACCATGACAAGTTATTTTTTTCTTTTATTCTTAACAAAGGAGATATTTAAAGAAATGTAGAATACATTTTTTGAAATTACATTTCTCATCACACAGGATTCAACGATAAGCTATAGCATATTATTATCAGGACAGAGTGACTTCAGCTCATCCTTTCGCATTGCCTTTTCCTCATCAACAACCAAGAAATTTCCAGAAACTACAAATTCAGTTGCTCTAGGGAAAGAAAACTAAGATCCGTTTCCCACGATTATCACATCACCATTCATGAACAAATATGGTGCAATTAAATGGGGCAATTGTGATAAATAACTAATACATGTAACTTTTTCTATGAGTGTATTTACATATTTATATCTTGTACCCCGCCCATCATTGGGCACAATCGTGTTGACCGACTGAAAAGCTACGAAAGACAATATTATAGCCTATATAAAAAATCAGTAGTAGTGGTGAAAGATTTCAGTCTATTCCTGTAACAACTTAGACCAGGAACTCATCCTAGCATCAACTCTTACCGCAGATTCATTATAAACACAAATACGGTACTTTTGATTGCCTGTAGCAGCCTTCCCTGGATACCATAATACTGTACTTCAGAATCCTCAGTTTCTTTTCTCTTGGTACTCTTCCGTACGCCTTCTCTAGATCTACAAAATACAAAAGTCTATTCCTCTCGTAGTATTCCTCAATCACTTGGCACATACTAAAAAAAATATATCCTCACATCCTCGTTGTGGTCTAAAGCCACTCTGGGTTTCCTCCATCTTACTCTCGGCCAATGATTATGCCTGAGTATACTTCAACCTGACCGCGTTGCCTACAAAAGTAAAGAACCTCAAGTCCATAACATTTGTGAGATGAAGTGTGCATTTGGGTCATACACATTTTATCCCCCAATAAATGGTTTGAATAATGAAGAACTATTTACATACCTCAAGATCAACAAGGGATATACAGTAGATACCCGATTAGAGTTCCTGGCTGTATCAAGGGACAACTAACAGGCGTCCTGAGCCACAGCGACTGGCTGCGTGGCTCAGCGGTAATGTTCTCGCCTGCTATGCCCAAGATAGCGGGATCGAATCCCCGGACAGTCAGTTGGCATTTGAGGGTGCGCAAATGCGAAGGAGCCGTGTCAGTAGATTTACTGGCACGTTAAAGATCCCCTTCGGGGCAAAATCCTGGCACCCCGGCGTCTCTAAAAGCCACAGTTGTTAAAAGGGACGTAAAACCAATATTATAAATATGAGCCACAACATCCGGCAGACTCCCGCTTAGCATCACGTGGCTGGGAGACCCCACACCAGACCATACCAAGACTTAAATTCTTGGCAGAGCCGGGAATCAAGCCCGGGACCTCTGAGGTAGCCGACAACATTGCTGGCCACTGCGCCACGAGGTGTTTTATACATAGCACAGTATGTATTAAAAGGGCATATCAATAAACAGTATGGCTGTAAAAATTATGCTATACGCGTGTAGTCTCCACCCCCGCCCCACCAATTACGTAGACATGAAAAATGAATGAAGCTTGTAGTTTTACGTGACCGTTAATCTCGCGATCAGAGCTATGGGACCTTCATTTTTACGTGGAATCTGAACCACAGGACGTGATATTTCACTTCGAAAATCTCACTTGCCAGGAATCGAACCTTGGTGAGAGCCAAGCAGCTTGACCACTACACCATTACGTCCCCCAAAAAGTGAAGGAACGTGGGAATCATATAATCCCCGACTACTGTCGACCAAAATATTATGTGCACTCGAGCTTGAAGGTGGTTTGTGAAGTAACCAATGGACCTACATAAAATCCTATAACATCATCATTTTCGTCGTTCAGTTTACGTTAGTTCATTTAGGCTTGGAATGTTTAATTTATATTTTAATATTTTTTATCGCAGTTGGAACACAAAAAGTGCTCGTTTTAAAGTATGTTTCAACCATGCGTCACATTTACGAACTATTATCTCACAAACCCGTCATCAGATCGAATCCAAATTTTAACACTATGTGCATTGGAATGTTGTATAACTGGTTTATTAAAATATAAATTAAAAATTCCAAACCTACATAAACTAACGTAAAATAGAACGACGAAAATGATGATGTTACTGGATTTTATGTAGGTCTATTGGTTACTTCACAAATAACCTTCAAACTCGAGTGCACATAATATTTTGGTCGACAGTAGATACGTAGACGTCAAGAACAGATGATGAATTAGAATAAACCAGGCTTAAAAATAATGCCGGGATAGATCGTTGGTTTCTTAATATACGTATTTGGGCCATAATATATTTTGAAATATATATTTAAAAATCTGAACTCAAGTCCTAACGATTTCAAAATGCTATACCACACAGAAGTGAGGAATGGATTTCGGGAGTGAATCCACACTGCGAAATAATTGACGTTCATCTTTTTACAGCATATAAACACATCACTCCTCGGCGCCTGGAACATTACCAGTACTCAGTAAAATAGAGGGTACATAATAATGTAAACAGAGTTTCATATTGGCATATATCATCTACTCTGTTTTGAGTCTCTAATCTCCGGAAGGACGAAATGTTTGTAAAACCGGTCAAGTAACGGGAAAAAATACTCTCCCAAAAGTCTATCATATCTCTGTATGAGTTCCGTTGTAGGCTAATCCTTTTTGTCTTCTTGTAGTATGAAGCTGCCCTTGAGTCTGGTAGTGAAAATTGTGTTTGATGTCGAAGTTTCCTATTTCCTTTTCTCCCACTTTAATTGTAATAGTAATACTACTAATAATAATATTGGTTTTACGTCACTTTTAACTACAGTGGCTTTTATAGACGCCAGGGTGCCGGAATTTTGCTAGTAAATCTACTGACACGGCTCCCTCGCATTTGCGCACCCTCAAATGTCAGCTGACCGCGCCAGACTTTAATAATTGTATAGCCTCTTCCGGGATAAAATTGTTCGTGTAGGATGGGCATTTGATTTAAAAACACAGTATTCACCAATAAGTCAATCCGTGCTCATTACAAAGCCTTACTATTTTTTTTAAAGTCATAGTACTAATAAAAATTGTTGCACGGTAAAAGGTATAACGTGCACTTTAAAGTTCTATTGCAGCTTTTAAGACAATAGCAATACCGTAGTGGAATGAGCTTGTCCGCTGCTCATTGTATGTGAAAGGGAGGCATGTGCTGATCTCCCCACTCCCCTGCATGGGGAAAAGCCTGAGCTGGCCTAGGCCAAATGTCTCAACTAATCTCTGTCTCTGTCTTGACCTGTTTCAAGGACAGGACTTTGCGACGTGACATCTGACGGAAACTGTCTGAACTACCAGCACCTCGACACGGCTAGCATTAGCAACTCAATATGCTTACATTTTCTAAAATCACGATTAAACATATACAGAGTTCTTAATTTGAAAATATGATTCAGTAGCACAATAGAGAAAACTATAAGCTGTCTTGCAGTGGAGTTTGTTTCTGTTTTCAACATCATCTGAAGGCATTGAAGAGGTTTGGAAAATTGCAGTTCAGAACTCTATTTTATATGGAGAATTGTGATTTTAACTACACTTTTTATAACTATCTAACAGCGAATAATAAAGCAAACTTCAAAAGTAGCAACGATCAAGAAATCGACCAGTGTGAAATATGTAGTAAAGCAGTATCAGATAATGATAAAGCTATAGAATGTGATAAATGTAATAAATGGCAACACTTCGAATGCAGTGGCCTTACGAAAGGAGAATTCGACTGCGTTAATAGAAAAAATAGTAGACTACTGTGGCTGTGCACGGAATGTAACACTAGGATCTTGACAAAACCAATGCCGGACTCCGACAACTCGGATGAAATGACTAGCAGGATAGAGAAATTGCTTGTTGCAATGGAAACTAAAATACAAGATAGAATTACAATGGAAATAAACAATTTACAAAAGGTACTAGAGTCACGCATCCAACCCGCAAACATAATCAAACCTATGCAGAAGTCTCAGCCAGAGAATCAAAGTTCTTCTACGCAGTCTTCCCTCACAAAAGACGGTTTATATAGCCAACATGTTTCACGCGAGGACGATCTTCATAAGAAGAAAGAAGATAACAATACAATTGTAGCAGATATTCATCCAGTTGACATTAAAAACCAACGAAAAAGAACGGCACCAATAGCGCCGGGACGAGACATCTTAATTCAAACAAAGAGAAACAATGTTCCCTCTAAGTCGGGAGGAGAGACACACGTTGTGGTGAAGGAGTCATCGGCACAGGATGTAGTCTATCAAGAAGAAGAAGAAGCTGGGCCATTCAAGACACCCAGGAAACGTCGCAGTCAGAGGCAGGGCCTGATTATCGGTACCAAACAAGGTAACGACGAAGACTTACAGTCAGCAGACAAAACAGCTTGGTTGTATGTGGGCAGGGCTAAGAACGGAACGACCGAAAATGCAATTCGAACCTTTCTATTACGCAACAACATAACCGAGGGAGTTGTTTGTGAAAAGCTCAACACATTAGGTTCTAAGGAAGCCTTTAAGGTTGGCATTCCTTTTAATCATCTCGCCGAATTAGAGAAACCAGAGTTTTGGCCAAAAGGGGTGCTTGTTAGAAGATTCCTTTTTCGAGGCCACAGATTTACCGAAGGAGCTGATTTCGAATAACCAAACTATAAAACTTCTTTTATGGAACACGGAAGGACTAAGAAACGCGTTACAACTTACGCCACCAAATCTAACATTGAACTATGACATAATGATTATGACAGAGACCTTTTTACAAGAACCTTTAGACCTACCAGGTTTCTACGGGGTACATGCCTATGCAAATGCCACAGGAGGCAGACCAGCTGGCGGAGTGTCTTGCTTTCTTAAACCGACAGCTGGAAGCATACTGGAGTACAAGACAGAGTCAAATGCCATAATAGTCAAAACAACAAGGCTCACTCTAATAGGGGTATACATCGCTCCAGTTACGGCAACAGAAGATGTAATAGACGCTCTTCTAAGAACAATAGGTCATGTAACAAGTCACACGAATGTAATATTAGCAGGCGACATTAACTGCAGAACTGACAAGCCAAGTATAAAGACTGATCTAGTTTTGGAAACCCTAGAAGAAGAAGGGTTCACGTTAGTAAACGAAAAAACTTTTCAAACTTATTTCGCACACAATGGAGCAAGCGCCATCGATCAAGTGTTCTACAGGGGAAAAGCGATTCGCATAGTGAAACAAGAAGGATTATGGGCATCGGGTGCTTCTCCAATTCGAAAACACATCCCCGTGCACACTGAGATAGAAATAGCGTCACAGACTGCAATAGCATATCGATTTCCAGAGCAACTCCCTTCTAGGAACCTAGATCAGACAAAATTGCAGGACATAACATGTATTGAAGAAGCAAAAGCCCTCATCGCTCAGGATCAAATAGATGACGCGGCGCAGTGTGTTAGCTTGTTAATCAGCAAAGCCTTCGTCTACAGAAGAAAGAGACATGCACAAAAATGGTTCGATAGTGAGTGCTACATTACTCGGAAAATTACACTACAATCGTTGTACAAAGCAAAGTGCACAAACCACAAAGCTGATTTGGAGTATTACGCTACGAGGAGGAAAGAGTATAAACTACTACTTCATACTAAAAGAACCGAGCACATTGAAGCCGAAGCAAGGGAAACAGCGGAACTAGCAAGATCAGATCCCTACATAGCTCTAAGAAAGAGGCAAGCTCCTAAGGCAAGAGAAATACCAATAGAGACATGGGCGGAACATTTCTCTGGGATCCTCAACAAGAATGGAACATTGGAAGAACACCAAGTCTCTGCTACAAATTGCATAGCTGATGATTTCCTCCAAATAACCACAGATGAAATACAAACTAATATCACGTCATCTAAGAAGGGTAAGGCGGCAGGACCTGACAAGATATTCATAGAACACATAAAAGAGACACAAGATCTGCTTCTGCCCATCTGGACAGACCTATTTAATAAGTGCTTGTATACAGGAGTCATTCCTGTAAGCTGGAGAACGGCCCAAATGACAATTCTGTACAAGGGGAAAGGAAACACTGAAGATCCCAACTCTTACAGAGGAATAGTACTAGAGCCCACGATATTCAAGATTTTCTCTAAAATTTTAACAAAAAGACTAGCCAAGGAGGTGGATATGTACATACCAGATTGTCAATTCGGCTTTCGAGAAGGACGGAGTACTCTACAAGCAGTGGCATTACTACAAGAAGAAGTGGAACAGGCTCTGAGGCATAAGAAAGGGAAATTTCACGTGGTCTTCATAGACTATCGTAAAGCTTTTGACTTGATAGACAGGAATATCCTCATAAATAAACTTAAAGGGATGCTAGGAAACTCTAACCCCCTAGCGAGAATAGTTGAGGTAATCCTAGCATACAACTATGTCATTTTAAATGACGGTGTAGTTCTGTCTGAAAAGGTCCGTCAGACAAATGGCGTACTTCAGGGCGATCCTATGAGTCCCCTACTTTTTAACATCTTGACAGCTGACATTATTAACACCGTCCAAGACTACCCAACAGTGAAACTTATCATGTACGCCGACGACATGGCTCTAGGTTCACATTGCATAAGTGATCTGCGTGCCGCTCTTCAGAAACTTGAATTATGGGCTGACGAAAACAGTTTAGTGATCAACAAAGAAAAAACAGTGCAAATGACTTTTAGAAAAGGAGGCAAACTGGCGTTGGATGATCATTTAACTCTGCAAGGAGATATGCTTAGAGTAGTAAATAATTTCCGGTATTTAGGAATATATCTACAAACGACACTGTCGTCCTACAGGATACACACTCAGGAAAGGGCTTCAGCAGCTACGAAAGCCACTCATCGAATTAAAAATATCCGACAACTTTCTTTGCCCACTGCAATGTCATTGTTCAAAACAGTAATAACTCCAATTGCCTCATATGGAATAGAATTAATATGGGATAAGCTTTCGAGTAGCGATTTCAAACGTTTAGAAAGTGTTAAATCACGATATCTGAAGAGTGCTTTGGGAGTTGGGATTTATGCACCCTCAAGGATTGTATACGAATTAGCCAGGGAAAGCTTCTTCTTGGAAGACCTGAGAGTGCAATTCACGCTGCCATCTACCGGCCCTTACCAAGCGCATCTCGAACTGCGGCGGAGGAAGAGAAATGACATTGACCCTGATTTTTATAGCACTAGTGCAATGATGGATAGGCAATGGACGGAGGCAGGACAGGATCTAAGACATGTGGTAACGAGACTTGCAACTCATGGTTTTCACCATAAGATCTGCTTAACTCAGGGTTTTCACCAGCCAGATGATGATTGCGTATGTTCGTTGTGTGACAAGAGATGTGACCGTTATCACTTAACTAAGTGTGTAAAAAGAACTAAATCCATCAGAGACTACAGTGAAAACTAAATAGCATTGTAAGATCAAATTGTATTTAGAATTATATTTTCGTGTATTATGTAGGTTAAGTAATGCTCTTTCGAGCGCACCTTATTAAATTATAACTATCTTTGTATTCCTGTTCGATATGCTTTTGCACCGATGAAAAGTGTATAAAATATTACAGCGGGCTATAGGAACAAAATAATTTTACCTTGTCCCGTTTCTTTATAAAACGTTTCACAAACTTTTCACCCATGTTACAACAAGTGCTGGGCTGGCGGTCGGCCGTTCCCACTCCGGCCGGCTCTTAAGAGAAGACGGCATTTTGTGTTAATACTACGATGTAATTACATTTGTTTCCAAATCGCGACTTTAGTACATTAATACGTGTCTTTGATATTGATGTTGGTAAGTGTACAATTTGCCACCGGGGAATTATCCCCATTTGCAAATAAAAGGAATGAATGAATTTGAATGATGAGTTTGACCGCATAAGAAAGATCAATGCCAAGCATAGTTCATACATAATGTTGTTGTTGTTTGTCACTGCTTGCACTGCTGCTCCATTTGGCTTCTTGAAGATCAGGATAGCAGAAATTAGTAGCAGGCTATCGGATATATTATTATGTACATACGTATTTACGCCTTAACTACAAACAAACCGACAGACCTATTAAAAAAAGAGTTATACTAATATTTCATTGTTTAATTCTGCGTTAGACTATATAAGGCAATTATTCACAAGTTTAATAATTATCTTTTTATTAGTGGTTGCATGAAAAAGTGTTCGGGTTTTTGGGCGTGTTTTCTAGGAATCGATGTTTTAGGACTATATAGGCTGCATGGAAAACTAAGGGTAATGATTTTTTTTATAAGTTAAAGGCACAAGTATTGGTAGTGTAAAAATCAAGATTCAATTTTCTTCAACTTCCCAATAAAAGGTTCTTGTACTTCTTCTGAAGTACCGTTTCCCAGTCCAGGATAAAGAAGCAGAAGGATACTTGGCCTCATTTTGAAGCTCTCATTCGTGATTATCGGAAACTACAACCACTGTACTGTAAACGTACCGTGTGATACCGTCAAGGGCGCCACTATAATAATACTGTATATAGCCATTTAGGAATTCGTCTCGTGCACCCGCAAGGGCCGAATCTTATGTCTGTATTCAGAAATTGATTCGGGGGTGAAAGTCCATCAGAGATGTTTTCCTTGCGACAAAATTAGGAATCAAAAGATATTGTAACATTCGGGAAACACATTAAAGGCAGAGGGAGAACAAGCGTGGACCAGGGAAGATCGGATACAAAATGATGAATTCACAATCAATGCCAAACTCAGCTCATAATTCTGTGATCGTCATACAGTAGACTATGTCTAACCGGGTTGTATGGAACTGCGCCCAAGCTTCACTAATGACCCTGGTTATTAGCATCAACCTTCGAAAAGTGGCTCTGGTACTGCGCTCACTGAGAGCGGTCAGGTAGGTTCCCTCCCTCCACCCCTCTACCGAATTATGTTGTGTCGAGTGGTGTGAATTTGAAGTGACTCATTTCAAATCGGCGGTGTCTTGATTGCGAACAAGTCAAATACCGTCCAGATTGCGAACAACTAAATATACCCTGTCCAGATTTTGGACAAGAGATTAGTGTTGGCCTGGGATACATAAAACAGGTACAGTTTTCAAAACAGACTAAAATTTAATTTTTGTTCTAGCAATATTAGCATTAACTGGTACATTGGAATGTTTTCGACAACCTAATTGTTCTAGCAATATTAACATTAACTGGTACATTGGAATGTTTTCGACAACCTAACCATATTTTAAAAATAATTTTGTTATTGTAAATGTTTAATAATCCAGTTTGAGGTAATCTTACCACTTAGAAGATTATTATATGTTTTTATTGTAGGCTATAACAAAACTAGAGGGGTAGTTATTTATGGTGGATTAGAGAGAGAGTTGTATTATTATTATTATTATTATTATTATTATTATTATTATTATTATTATTATTATTATTATTATTAGTGTAGCCTCCGTGGTTTAGACAGCAGCGCGCCGGCCTCTCACCGCTGGGTTCCGTGCTTCAAAACCTTGTCACTCCATGTGAGATTTGTGCTGGGCAAAGCGGAGGCGGGACAGGTTTTTCTCCGGGTAGGCCTACTCCGATTTCCCCCGTCATCTTTCATTCCAGCAACACTCTCCAATATCATTTCATTTCATCTGTCATTCATTAATCATTGTCCCAGAGGAGTGCGATAGGTTTTGCGTGGTACAGCTGCTTATCGGGACGGGGGACTATCGACTATCTCTTATTCTCAGCAGTGCAGAAGCTAGTGGTGGGAGACAGTCCGTTACTTCCCCTTAAATCGACATTGGGCTAACAGCCGACTTGACTATGGGCACCGTTCAATCGGCCTAACAAAAAGGATCTGGAAATACCACTGATTATGGGCGCAGTCTCCCGTCTAACCAGTAGTAAGGAGGGGAGGGGGCCAAAACATTAAATCCTGTCCGGTTTGTTGTTGTTGTTGTTAGGCATAGATGTGTGTGAAATGTGTGTCATAACTTGTTATTGTGATGGCTGTAGTTATGTGTAGCCGATACCTTAATTGTAAAGTGTGGGGGGGGGGGGGGTAGAGGGGCGTGAGTTGGGAAGGAGGCGGCCGTGGCTTTAGTTTTGGAACCATACCATCATTTGCCTGGAGTAGATAGAAGTTGGGGGACACCACAAAAACACACTTCCAGGGTGGCTGAGGGGAGTCAAATCGTCCTCCTCGTCTCAGATTTTCCTCACGAAGCTGAGTGTATCCCGTTCCAGTCCTCCCATGAAAATTAAAGTTTCTTGGCAGATCCGGAAATCGAACCCAGATCTTCGTCCGTGCGACAGCCAAGATCGCCAAGTCGCTTGTTTGCAATGGAGCACTGCCAGTGCCGCTCCATATGGGTCCCTGAAGATCAGGATAGCAGAAGGTGGCAGCAGGCTAACATGAACAGTTAGACAACATCGTTTGTGGTTCAAATCTATCACTACGAGGGCTATGTCGAACCATATATATGGTCAAATAGTTTCATTTAAATATGTAAACAAGCTCCATTTAAAAGAAACAAGCGTTTTTAACAAGATCTTTTTTTTAAATTTCATTTAAGTCGGAAGTAATTTTGTAATTTTTTTTTTGAAGTATGATAGAGCTTTTCAAATCAAGCATTTGACACTTTTCGGGTCTTGTAGCTTTTCAACTTTTGTCATAATTGTTAACTTTACGTTTGTGCTAAACTGGACCCCGAGTGCTCTTATTAGTGGTATTTAAAAATATCTTCCACATTAAAAGTTTGACTATTTATAGAGATTTGTAGGAGAGGATTTGGCTTGTACATCCACCTGGTCCGAGTCTCATGTCTGTATTCAGAACGTGTAGCCTACAATTCGCATCACTACATCACAGATGTAGTTCCTCAGATCTGGCCAAGGTTTTGGATAGTTTTAACGAGATCAGGTGACTGACGTTATCATAAGAGTGGATAAATATTGTTAGTTATAGTTATTGAGGTTTTAAGGGGCGGAACTACGAGGTCATCTGCCCCTAAAGTTGGATAAAATAAAGGTTAAGAAAAGAAAAGGAGAAAAGGGAAGGCTTCTAAGTTTGTGCTCAACGATTGCAATCCTAGAAGTAGAACAACTCCAATGATAGAAAAACTAGGATAGAAATCTCTGGAAGATAGGAGGACCGCTATGTTCAACACTTAGTCTACACTAATGGTGGAGCAAATGTCTGGGAAATCCCATCTTCCTGAGCAGGGCAAATCATCCGCTTAAAGTTAAGGACTGACCACACCGCACAAATTGTGGGAAACATTATTTCATTAATTGATGATTGGAACTCATTGCTGGCCACAGTCTCAGAGCCTTTCCCCAAACATATTGAGGTGTTTAAGAGAAGACGAAAATTTTGTGTAAATACTACGATGTAATTACTATAGATTCAAAATTGCGACTTGAGTACATTAAGTGTGTTTTATATTGATGTTGGTAATTTTTCTGTAAGTGTAGGCTACAATTTGCCACCGGGGATTTACCCCCATTTGCAAATAAAATGAATGAATGAATTTGAATGATGAGTTTGACCGGATACGATAGATCAATGCTAAGCTCAGTTCATGACCCCGGGATCGCCATTCACAAGCAGTAAGGGAGGGACCGTAGCATTTATTTAACTTTTACTGTGAAATAAATTCATTGGTGATGGGGAGAGGGGGGGGGGGGGGCGCATTGGCGCTGTGGCTTAACTGCCCATCTTTCACCTTGACGGCCAGGGTTCGAATCCCGGTGACACCGGGGTGGAGAAGAAAGTTTGTTTTGTGATAGTGAAGTTCTGCTTGCACTGCTGCTCCATATGGCTTCTTGAAGATTAGGATAGCAGAAGTTAGTAGCAGGCTATCGGATATTTTACTATGGATACCCATGTTTACGCCTTAATTAGAAACAAACCAACAAATCTATTAAAAAAGGGTTATATCAATATTTTGCTTGTTTAATTCTGCGTTAGGCTATAAAACCAATTATTCACAACTTTAATAATTATCTTTATATTAGTGGTTGCAAAAAAAGTGTTTGGGTTTTTGGCATCTTTTCTAGAAATCAATGACTTAGGACTATATAGGCTACATGGAAAACTAATTGGCAGAGGGTAATGAAATTTGTTTTATATTATATTATAGCCACAAGTATTGGTAGTGTTAAACTCAAGTTTCAATTTTCTTCAACTACCCAATAAGAAGTTTTTATACCTTTTGAGAAGTATCGTTTTCTCAGTCCAGGATAAACAAGCAGCAGTAAACTTTGCCAATTTTGAAGCTCTCATTCGTGATTATCGGAAACTACAGCAACTTTAAACGTACAGTGTGATACCGTCAAGGGAGCCACTATAATAATACTGTACTGTATGTAGTCTTGTGTAGTTCGCGAACGAACTAGTTCGGAAGAGCGGGTCCCTCAGACGAACTACCGAACTAGTTCCCAGATCGCTCGCTTGTTAGTTCGTTCGCTCTTTTCCCGCTGACCGACTTGTAAGAGCGCGAGAGCGCGGGTCCGCCGTAGCTCGTCAGCTCGTCACATCACCACTCATTGCACAATCGCAAGCGCTTTGTTTTGTTGTCAGCTCAGTTGATTGAGTGTATCTATTGTTAGTGGCAAGATTGTCAAGTTTTGGCGCGGCGATTGTTCAATGTTGGTTTATTATAATAACAGTATAACACACTACTAGTAGGCTTGCGCATAATAGTTCGCGGCTGGGAGAGATCAGTTTAGTTCGCAGCTCCTTGGCGAACTAACACGCTAATAAGTTAGTAGTAACTACCTTATATGTGTAATGTAATACAGTGGCGGTTCATAAATATAAGTTACTGATATTTAACTGACGTAGATGTGGGGATAATTCCACAGTTTTATTTAACTTAGTCATTTTGGATTATTTGAAAATATGTCCAATTATTTAGAAAATCGGCGAACTGGATTAACATTACCATTTGAATGAACTAGTTGATATTTATTTTTCTCGATACATGGTGATACAACTACTTTTACCTGTTTTTAAGAAATGAACATTATGACGATGCTTCACAAAGAAAAGCGAACTTCTATGGACAAAAACTCTGAACTAAAAAACCCTATTCCTCCCATTCATGCCATAAAGATAATGTACCCAACGGTTTCAGAGCAGCCAAATAATGAATATCACGAAGCAAGTAAGAAATGAAAATTCCGGCGGGCGGGGGTACGTCTTATCATCACCTAGTGACAAGTAGGAAATGGAATCGGATGGTGACGCGCCGATACACGCGAAAAATGATGATGGTAATTGTTGTTTTAAGGGGCATAACGTCTAGGTTATCGGCCCCACGCGAGAGAAAAAAATAAAGAGAATAATAAGTGTATGCTTCTACGAACACATCGTCCATACTGTTATTCTTTTAGGTACGGTACCGGTATTTCACTAATGATAAACAGTGGCTGATCCAAGCCTTGTGGGGCCCTGGGCGGTATGATAAGGTGAGGCCCACAACAATAGGAAATAATAAAAATCAAATCAAATGGAGACAGGGAAGGTGTGGTCCCAAGAGAGAAAAGAACAACACCGGAGACGAATGCGGAAACACTGGGCGGTAGTTAAAGCTCGGAAGAAGAGACAGTTGAACTGACGTGGTCCCTAGTTGGCCGAATCGAAGAAAGAAGAAGAAAATAAAGAATAGTTACAATATTTTGAATACACTACAGTACATTTTTTAATAATATGAAAGAAACCTTTAAGTCCCATTGAAGAAGATTATGTAAACTATGAAATATTAAAATATTACTTTGCGACTTTTTTCCCGGCTGAAGTCTTCTATCATTTCACTGAAATCTAAACTTGCTACACGGGCACGGGAGGTCATAGCTGCACTGATAAAATAATATGAATTATAAATTAGTTCGAAAGTTTGAAAAGTACAAAAAATGAATCAATTAAATTTAAAACAGTCCATGGCGCGGGGCCTCCCGGACCGCGGGGCCCTGGGCGGTCGCCCTCCTCGCCCTCCTCGCCCTCCTCGCCCTCCCCTAGATCCGCCCCTGATGATAAACAAATGACGACTTTTGGCTTTATAAACAATAGAAAGAGAATTTTCTCAGAAGGAAAGACATGGGCCCTAATTAAAAGGATGGCCAACAATAGAGTGAGATGGAAGAAGTTTGTAGCTACCCTATGTTCCTAAAAGGAATAAAAGGAAATAAGGAAGGAATAAGGAATTTCACTAATGTTTCAATACTCATATTTTTGTATTTTTTTATCTTCGAATATCAAAATGTAAAACACATTACTACACACGCAACATGTCGCTATCTAATACACGAACTGCACAGTAACTGTTACAGTAGCCTACAGTATTGCTTGAAACGAGAGCAATGTGAATGAGCAATCACTGGTGACGAGTCATCAGTGGTGACAGACTGCTATAACAAACACAGAGCGCGTGCAGTGTCAGCAGCACGGCGAGCGAACGATCTGTCTTACAGGGAATTCGAGATGGGACCTAACGAACTAAAAGAGCGAACTAGTTCGCTAAGGAGCTGCGAACTAAACTGATCGCTCCCAGCCGCGAACTATTATGCGCAAGCCTAACTGTATGTAGCCATTTAGGAATTCGTCTCGTACACCCTCCAGGGCCAATTCTTATGCCTGTATTCAGAAATTAATTCGGGGGTGAAAGTCCATCACAGATGTTTTCCTTGCGACAAAATAAGGAATCAAAGGACATTGTAAAATTCGGGAAGTACATTAAAGGCAGAGAGTGAACAAGCGTCGACCACGGAAGATCGGATACACAAGATGAATTCACATTGAATGCTAAACTCAGCTCATAATTCCGTGATCGCCTATGTCTAACCAGTAGTAAGGAGGAGAGGGGGCCAAACATTAAATCCTGCCCTGTTTGTTGTTGTTGGTCACATAGGCCTAGCCTCGTGTATTTAGGTGTGTGTGAATTTTGTTATTGTTATGGCTGTAGTTTACTGTATTTGTAAAGTGTATGTATGTGCGTGGGAGGGGGGAAGATTGGGAAGGGGGCGGCCGTGGCTTTAAGTTTGGAACCATCCCAGCATTTGCCTGGAGTAGAAGTGGGGAGAACCACAACAACACACTTCCAGGATGGCTAAGGTGGGAGTCGAATCGTCCGTCCTCCTCTCAGGATTTTCCTCACGAAGCTGGGTGTATTCCGTTCCAGTCATCACATCAGAATTAAAGTTCCTTGGCAGATCTGGAAATCGAACCCAGACCTACGTCTGGTGCGACAGCCAAGAACGCCAAGTCGCTTGTTTGTGATGGTGAAGTAGACTATTGCTCGAGTCCAAGCTCTATGAAATTGCGGGGTGAGGAGAAAGAGCAGGGTATGGTCGGGCGTGAAGAGTAGGATCTATCAACAGCCCACCGTGATATATATTCCTTTCTATTACAATACTGCTAACATTCGGCCGTTGCCCAAACCACTGTGGTGTTAGGAATGACTGAGTGAGTCACCGACCAATGTATTTGGTTCTGTCCTATGCACGGACCGAGAAACCTCATCACTCGTCAACACCATTACTACCGACAGTAGTGGCTACGCTGGCTAAAGTGCAGTGTTAGGTCATGGGGCCAAGCTCTCTGCTGACTCGGTAGACGCGTGGGTTCGAGCCCCACCGTCGGCCGTCCTTGAAATGGTTTTCTGTGGTTTCCCCATTTTCAACACCAGGCAAATGCTGGGACCACGGCCACGGCCGCTCCCTTCCACATCCTTCTCCAATTTCATTCACCTTAATCAATTCCATCTCTCATCCCGACGCGCAGGTCGCCCACGGGCGTCGAATTGAAAGACCTGCACTAGGTCTCTGAGGAGACCACACGAAAAAGAAAAAAAAAAAAAAAACATTACTCATAGTCCGCGATGCACACATTCCTCTCAGGTTAACGCAGCTTACACTCGAGCAGTTGTAGTAAGTACAGTGCCAGTGCCGCTCCATAAGGCTCCCTGAAGATTAGGAAAGAAGAAGGTGGCAGCAGGCTAACATCAACAGTTAGACGACATCTTTTAAGGGCTAAATCCATCACTACGAGCGCTAATGTCGAACTGTACATGGTCAATTTAAATAAGTAGAACAAGTTCAATTTAAATAAATAAAAAACAAGCGTTTTAGCATATTCTTTTCAAAATGTCGTTTAAGTCGGAAGAACGTTTTATTTTGAAATATGAAAGAGCTTTTCTAGACACGCATTTTGACACTATACTGGGTCTTCGAGCTTTTCAACTTAGGAACAATTTTTTTTGCTAAACTGACCCAGAGTGCTCTTATTGGTGTCATTTAAAAATGGCTTCATAATTAAAAGTTTGACTAAATATAATGATTTGTAGGAGAGGATTTGGCTCGTACATCCACCTGGGCCAAGTTTTATGTCTGTATTCAGAATACGTAGCCTACAATTCGCTCTCTCTAGGGATGTTTCGAATTAATTCGGGTTCGAACTTCCATCACAGATGTATTTCTTGCAATCTGGCCAACATGTATGGAAAGTCTTAACGAGATCAGGTGACTGACGTTCGCTTGAGAGTGGATAAAATAATGTTAGTTATTGAGGTTTTAATGGGTGGAACTACGAGGTCATCCGCCCCTAAAGATTGACAAAATAAAGGTTAAGAGAAGAAAAGGAGAATAGGGAAGGCTGCTAAGTTTGTGCTCAACGATTTTAATCCTGGAAGTTGTGTAACTCGAATGACAGAAAAACTAGGGTGGGAATCTCCGGAAGATAGAAGGACCGCTATGTTCAACACTTAGGCTACACTAATCGTGGATAAAACGTCTGGGAAATCCCGCCTACCTGAGCAGGGCAAATCATCCGCATAAAGTTAAGGCCCGACCACAGCCCATAAATTGTGGGAATTATTATTTCAATAATTGACGAATGGAACTCATTACTGGCCACGGTCTTGGAACCTTTCCCCAAACATATTGATGTGTTTAGAGAAGACGGAAATTTTGTGTTAATACTAACATGTAAATACAATAGTTCCCAAATCGCGACTTGAGTACATTAATATGGGTGTTTGATATTAATGTTGGTAATTTTTTGTAAGTGTACTTGCCGCGGGGAATTATCCCCATTTGCAAATGAAATGAATGAATGAATTAGAAATCAAAGAACATTGTTTGACCGGATACGACAGATCAATGCCAAGCTCAGTTCATAATCCCGTGATCGCCATTCACAGTAGTAAGGGAGGGACCGTAGCAGTTAACTTTTACTGTAAAAAAAAAAAAAAAAAAACCTCGTTGGTGATGGGGAGGGGGGCAGACATTTATTAAATCCTGCCCTGTTTGTGATAGTAAAGTTGTTGTTTGTCACTGCTTGCACTGCTGCTGCATATGGCTTCTTGGAGATTAGGATAGCAGAAGGTAGTAGCAGGCTATCGGATATTTCCTGATGTAAATACGTATTTACGTCTTTAACTACAAACAAACAGACCTATTAAAAAAAAAAGAGTTATACCAATATTTAATTTTTAATTTCTGCGTTAGGCTATATATGCCAATTATTCACAAGTTTAATAATTATCTTTTTTATTAGTGGTTGCATGAAAAAGTGTTCGAGCTTTTGGCGTCTTTTCTAGGAATCGATGACTTAAAATTACATGGAAAACTGAGGGTAATGTTTTTTATGTGTTAAAGGCACAAGTATTTGTAATGTAAAACTCTAGATTCAATTGTCTTCAACTACCCAATAAAAGGTTCTTGTACTTCTTCCGACGTACCGTTTTCCCACTCCAGGATAAAGAAGCAGCAGTAAACTTGGCCTCATTTTGAAGCTCTCATTCGTGATTATCTGAAACTACAACCACTGTAAACGTACCGTGTGATACCTTCAAAGGCGCCACTGTGTAATAATACTGTATGTAGCCATTTAGGAACTCGTCTCGTGCACCCACCAGGGACGAATCTTATTCCTGTATTCAGAAATTAATTCGGGGATGAAAGTCCATCACAGATGTTTTCCTTGCGACAAAATTAGGAATCAAAAGATATTGTAACATTCGGGAAGCACATTAAAGGCAGAGAGAGGACAAGCGTCGACCAGGGGAGATCGGATACAAAAGATGAATTCACAATCAATGCCAAACTCAGCTCATAATTCCGTGATCGCCATATGTCTAACCAGTAGTAAGGAGGAGAGGGGGCCATACATTAAATTATGCCCTGTTTGTTGTTGTTAGTCACATAGGCCTGGTCTTGTGTGTGTGAAATTTTTATTGTGATGGCTGTAGTTATGTGTATACTGTATTTGTAAAGTGTGTGTGTGTGCGTGGGAGGGGGGAAGATTGGGAAGGGGTCGGCCGTGGCTTTAAGTTTGGAACCATCCCAGCATTTGCTCGGAGTAGAAGTGGGGGGGGGGGGGGGACGACCACAACAACACACTTCCAGGAAGACTGAGATGGGAGTCGAATCGTCCGCCCTCCTCTTCTCAGATTTTACTCACGAAGCTGGGTGTACCCCGTTCCATTCCTCACATCAGAATTAAAGTTCCTTGAGATATCCGGAAATCGAACCCAGACACACGTCTGGTGCGACAGCCAAGAACGCAAGTCGCTTGTTTGTGATGGAGAAGTAGTACTACACTGCCAGTGCCGCTCCATATGGCTCCCTGAAGATTAGGATAGCAGAAGGTGGCAGCAGGCTAACATCAGCAGTTGACATCCTTTGAGACCTAAATCCATCACTACGAGGGCTAATGTCGAACCGTACATGGTCATATAATTTCATTTAAATAAGTAGAACAAGTTCCATTTAAATAAATAAAAAAACAAGCGTTTCAAAATGTCGATAAGTCCGAAGTAAATTTTATTTTGAAATATGATAGAGCTTTTCAAGACTCGCATTTTGACACTTTACCGGGTCTTCGAGCTTTTCAACTTTAGGCACAATTGTCAAAATAGCTTAACTTAACGTTTTTGCTAAACTGGACCCTGAGTGCTCTTATTACTGTAGTGTCATTTAAAAAATGCGCTCAACATTAAACGTTCGACTATTTATAGTGATTCGTAGGAGAGGATTTGGCTCGTACATCCACCAGGGCCAAGTCTTATGTCTGTATTCAGAACTCGTAGCCTACAATTCGCTCTCTTTCGGGAAGGTTCGAATGAATTCGGGGGTGAACTTCCATCACAGATGTTTTTCATCCGATCTGGCCAACATGTTTGGAAAATCTTAACGAAATCAGGTGACTGACGTTTGTTTCAGAGTTGATAAAATACTGTAATGTTTGTTAGTTATTGAGGTTTTAATGGGCGGAACTACGAGGTCATCCGCCCCTAAAGACGGACAAAATAACGGTTAAGAAAAGAAAAGGAGAATAGGGAAGGCAGCTTAGTTTGTGCTCAACGATTTTAATCCTGAAAGTAGTGTAAGTAACTCGAATGACAGAAAAACTAGGATGGGAATCTCTGGAAGATAGAGGGACCGCTATGTTTAACACTTAGGCTACACTAATCGTGGAGCAAACGTCTGGGTAATCCCACTTACCTGAGCAGGGCAAATCATCCGCATCAAGTTTAGGGCCGACCACAGCGGGCAAATTGTGGGAAATATTATTTCAATAATTGATGATTGGAACTCATTGGTGGCCATGGTCTTAGAGCCTTTCCCCAAACATATTGATGTGTTTAAGAGAAGACGGCATTTTGTGTTAATACTACGATGTAATTAATTACATTTGTTTCCAAATCGCGACTTTAGTACATTAATAAGTGTCTTTGATATTGATGTTGGTAAGTGTACAATTTGCCACCGGGGAATTATCCCCTTTTGCAAATAAAAGGAATGAATGAATTTGAATGATGAGTTTGACCGCATAAGAAAGATCAATGCCAAGCATAGTTCATACATAATGTTGTAGGTTGTTTGTCACTGCTTGCACTGCTGCTCCATTTGGCTTCTTGAAGATCAGGATAGCAGAAGTTAATAGCAGGCTATCGGATATATTATTATGTACATCCGTATTTACGCCTTAACTACAAACAAACCGACAGACCTATTAAAAAAAGAGTTATACTAATATTTCATTGTTTAATTCTGCGTTAGACTATATAAGGCAATTATTCACAAGTTTATTAATTATCTTTTTATTAGTGGTTGCATGAAAAAGTGTTTGGGTTTTTGGCATCTTTTCTAGAAATCAATGACGTAGGACTATATAGGCTACATGGAAACTAATTGGCAGAGGGTAATGAAATTTGTTTTATATTATATTATAGCCACAAGTATTGGTAGTGTTAAACTCAAGTTTCAATTTTCTTCAACTACCCAATAAGAAGTTTTTATACCTTTTGAGAAGTATCGTTTTCTCAGTCCAGGATAAACTTTGCCAATTTTGAAGCTCTCATTCGTGATTATCGGAAACTACAGCAACTTTAAACGTACAGTGTGATACCGTCAAGGGAGCCACTATAATAATACTGTACTGTATGTAGCCATTTAGGAATTCGTCTCGTACACCCTCCAGGGCCAATTCTTATGCCTGTATTCAGAAATTAATTCGGGGGTGAAAGTCCATCACAGATGTTTTCCTTGCGACAAAATAAGGAATCAAAGGACATTGTAAAATTCGGGAAGTACATTAAAGGCAGAGAGTGAACAAGCGTCGACCACGGAAGATCGGATACAAAAGATGAATTCACATTGAATGCTAAACTCAGCTCATAATTCCGTGATCGCCTATGTCTAACCAGTAGTAAGGAGGAGAGGGGGCCAAACATTAAATCCTGCCCTGTTTGTTGTTGTTGGTCACATAGGCCTAGCCTCGTGTATTTAGGTGTGTGTGAATTTTGTTATTGTTATGGCTGTAGTTTACTGTATTTGTAAAGTGTATGTATGTGCGTGGGAGGGGGGAAGATTGGGAAGGGGGCGGCCGTGGCTTTAAGTTTGGAACCATCCCAGCATTTGCCTGGAGTAGAAGTGGGGAGAACCACAACAACACACTTCCAGGATGGCTAAGGTGGGAGTCGAATCGTCCGTCCTCCTCTCAGGATTTTCCTCACGAAGCTGGGTGTATTCCGTTCCAGTCATCACATCAGAATTAAAGTTCCTTGGCAGATCTGGAAATCGAACCCAGACCTACGTCTGGTGCGACAGCCAAGAACGCCAAGTCGCTTGTTTGTGATGGTGAAGTAGACTACTGCTCGAGTCCAAGCTCTATGAAATTGCGGGGTGAGGAGAAAGAGCAGGGTATGGTCGGGCGTGAAGAGTAGGATCTATCAACAGCCCACCGTGATATATATTCCTTTCTATTACAATACTGCTAACATTCGGCCGTTGCCCAAACCACTGTGGTGTTAGGAATGACTGAGTGAGTCACCGACCAATGTATTTGGTTCTGTCCTATGCACGGACCGAGAAACCTCATCACTCGTCAACACCATTACTACCGACAGTAGTGGCTACGCTGGCTAAAGTGCAGTGTTAGGTCATGGGGCCAAACTCTCTGCTGACTCGGTAGACGCGTGGGTTCGAGCCCCACCGTCGGCCGTCCTTGAAATGGTTTTCTGTGGTTTCCCCATTTTCAACACCAGGCAAATGCTGGGACCACGGCCACGGCCGCTCCCTTCCACATCCTTCTCCAATTTCATTCACCTTAATCAATTCCATCTCTCAACCCGACGCGCAGGTCGCCCACGGGCGTCGAATTGAAAGACCTGCACTAGGTCTCTGAGGAGACCACACGAAAAGAAAAAGAAAAGAAAAAAACATTACTCATCGTCCGCGATGCACACATTCCTCTCAGGTTAACGCAGCTTACACTCGAGCAGTTGTAGTAAGTACAGTGCCAGTGCCGCTCCATAAGGCTCCCTGAAGATTAGGAAAGAAGAAGGTGGCAGCAGGCTAACATCAACAGTTAGACGACATCTTTTAAGGGCTAAATCCATCACTACGAGCGCTAATGTCGAACTGTACATGGTCAATTTAAATAAGTAGAACAAGTTCCATTTAAATAAATAAAAAAACAAGCGTTTTAGCATATTCTTTTCAAAATGTCGTTTAAGTCGGAAGAACGTTTTATTTTGAAATATGAAAGAGCTTTTCTAGACACGCATTTTGACACTATACTGGGTCTTCGAGCTTTTCAACTTAAGGCACAATTTTTTTTGCTAAACTGACCCAGAGTGCTCTTATTGGTGTCATTTAAAAATGGCTTCATAATTAAAAGTTTGACTAAATATAATGATTTGTAGGAGAGGATTTGGCTCGTACATCCACCTGGGCCAAGTTTTATGTCTGTATTCAGAATACGTAGCCTACAATTCGCTCTCTCTAGGGATGTTTCGAATTAATTCGGGTTCGAACTTCCATCACAGATGTATTTCTTGCAATCTGGCCAACATGTATGGAAAGTCTTAACGAGATCAGGTGACTGACGTTCGCTTGAGAGTGGATAAAATAATGTTAGTTATTGAGGTTTTAATGGGTGGAACTACGAGGTCATCCGCCCCTAAAGATTGACAAAATAAAGGTTAAGAGAAGAAAAGGAGAATAGGGAAGGCTGCTAAGTTTGTGCTCAACGATTTTAATCCTGGAAGTTGTGTAACTCGAATGACAGAAAAACTAGGGTGGGAATCTCCGGAAGATAGAAGGACCGCTATGTTCAACACTTAGGCTACACTAATCGTGGATAAAACGTCTGGGAAATCCCGCCTACCTGAGCAGGGCAAATCATCCGCATAAAGTTAAGGCCCGACCACAGCCCATAAATTGTGGGAATTATTATTTCAATAATTGACGAATGGAACTCATTACTGGCCACGGTCTTGGAACCTTTCCCCAAACATATTGATGTGTTTAGAGAAGACGGAAATTTTGTGTTAATACTAACATGTAAATACAATAGTTCCCAAATCGCGACTTGAGTACATTAATATGGGTGTTTGATATTAATGTTGGTAATTTTTTGTAAGTGTACTTGCCGCGGGGAATTATCCCCATTTGCAAATGAAATGAATGAATGAATTAGAAATCAAAGAACATTGTGTGACCGGATACGACAGATCAATGCCAAGCTCGTTCATAATCCCTTGATCGCCATTCACAGTAGTAAGGGAGGGGCCGTAGCAGTTAACTTTTACTGTGAAAAAAAAAAAAAAAAACGTCGTTGGTGATGGGGAGGGGGGCAGACATTTATTAAATCCTGCCCTGTTTGTGATAGTCAAGTTGTTGTTTGTCACTGCTTGCACTGCTGCTCCATATGGCTTCTTGGAGATTAGGATAGCAGAAGGTAGTAGCAGGCTATCGGATATTTCCTGATGTAAATACGTATTTACGTCTTTAACTACAAACAAACAGACCTATTAAAAAAAAGAGTTATACCAATATTTAATTTTTAATTTCTGCGTTAGGCTATATATGCCAATTATTCACAAGTTTAATAATTATCTTTTTTATTAGTGGTTGCATGAAAAAGTGTTCGGGCTTTTGGCGTCTTTTCTAGGAATCGATGACTTAAAACTACATGGAAAACTGAGGGTAATGTTTTTTATGTGTTAAAGGCACAAGTATTTGTAATGTAAAACTCTAGATTCAATTGTCTTCAACTACCCAATAAAAGGTTCTTGTACTTCTTCCGACGTACCGTTTTCCCACTCCAGGATAAAGAAGCAGCAGTAAACTTGGCCTCATTTTGAAGCTCTCATTCGTGATTATCTGAAACTACAACCACTGTAAACGTACCGTGTGATACCTTCAAAGGCGCCACTGTGTAATAATACTGTATGTAGCCATTTAGGAATTCGTCTCGTGCACCCACCAGGGACGAATCTTATTCCTGTATTCAGAAATTAATTCGGGGATGAAAGTCCATCACAGATGTTTTCCTTGCGACAAAATTAGGAATCAAAAGATATTGTAACATTCGGGAAGCACATTAAAGGCAGAGAGAGGACAAGCGTCGACCAGGGGAGATCGGATACAAAAGATGAATTCACAATCAATGCCAAACTCAGCTCATAATTCCGTGATCGCCATATGTCTAACCAGTAGTAAGGAGGAGAGGGGGCCATACATTAAATTATGCCCTGTTTGTTGTTGTTAGTCACATAGGCCTGGTCTCGTGTGTGTGAAATTTTTATTGTGATGGCTGTAGTTATGTGTATACTGTATTTGTAAAGTGTGTGTGTGTGCGTGGGAGGGGGGAAGATTGGGAAGGGGTCGGCCGTGGCTTTAAGTTTGGAACCATCCCAGCATTTGCTCGGAGTAGAAGTGGGGGGGGGGGGGGACGACCACAACAACACACTTCCAGGAAGACTGAGATGGGAGTCGAATCGTCCGCCCTCCTCTTCTCAGATTTTACTCACGAAGCTGGGTGTACCCCGTTCCATTCCTCACATCAGAATTAAAGTTCCTTGAGATATCCGGAAATCGAACCCAGACACACGTCTGGTGCGACAGCCAAGAACGCAAGTCGCTTGTTTGTGATGGAGAAGTAGTACTACACTGCCAGTGCCGCTCCATATGGCTCCCTGAAGATTAGGATAGCAGAAGGTGGCAGCAGGCTAACATCAGCAGTTGACGACATCCTTTGAGACCTAAATCCATCACTACGAGGGCTAATGTCGAACCGTACATGGTCATATAATTTCATTTAAATAAGTAGAACAAGTTCCATTTAAATAAATAAAAAACAAGCGTTTCAAAATGTCGATAAGTCCGAAGTAAATTTTATTTTGAAATATGATAGAGCTTTTCAAGACTCGCATTTTGACACTTTACCGGGTCTTCGAGCTTTTCAACTTTAGGCACAATTGTCAAAATAGCTTAACTTGACGTTTTTGCTAAACTGGACCCTGAGTGCTCTTATTACTGTAGTGTCATTTAAAAAATGCGCTCAACATTAAACGTTCGACTATTTATAGTGATTCGTAGGAGAGGATTTGGCTCGTACATCCACCAGGGCCAAGTCTTATGTCTGTATTCAGAACTCATAGCCTACAATTCGCTCTCTTTCGGGAAGGTTCGAATGAATTCGGGGGTGAACTTCCATCACAGATGTTTTTCATCCGATCTGGCCAACATGTTTGGAAAATCTTAACGAAATCAGGTGACTGACGTTTGTTTCAGAGTTGATAAAATACTGTAATGTTTGTTAGTTATTGAGGTTTTAATGGGCGGAACTACGAGGTCATCCGCCCCTAAAGATGGACAAAATAACGGTTAAGAAAAGAAAAGGAGAATAGGGAAGGCAGCTTAGTTTGTGCTCAACGATTTTAATCCTGAAAGTAGTGTAAGTAACTCGAATGACAGAAAAACTAGGATGGGAATCTCTGGAAGATAGAGGGACCGCTATGTTTAACACTTAGGCTACACTAATCGTGGAGCAAACGTCTGGGTAATCCCACCTACCTGAGCAGGGCAAATCATCCGCATCAAGTTTAGGGCCGACCACAGCGCGCAAATTGTGGGAAATATTATTTCAATAATTGATGATTGGAACTCATTGGTGGCCATGGTCTTAGAGCCTTTCCCCAAACATATTGATGTGTTTAAGAGAAGACGGCATTTTGTGTTAATACTACGATGTAATTACAATAGTTTCCAGATCGCGACTTCAGTGCATTAATAAGGGTGTTTGCTATTGATGTTGGTAATTTTTAGCCTATTTTCATTTATGAAAAAAATAGGCCTATGAGATCACCTTTTGTCCGCGTGTCTGTCTGTGTGTGCGTGTGAGTGTGTGTGTGTGTGTGTGTGTCCCGAATAAAATCTAAACGGCTGGAGCCGGTAAGTTCATAGCACTATTCCGAACGACCCCGACCCTGCACTTCACATTTTGTTACGTCTCACTAATCCAACATGGCGGCTGTGCGAAATATTTGACCAGCATTCAATATCTCCGAAACTATTACCGATATCACCCTGGAATTTTGTACGATGATAAATCGAACTACTAGAAGTTCATCTATGAGACGTTTGAAAACCTGTTAACTACAAAACCAACATGGTCGCAAAATTGCGACATTTAAATAGACGTTTCTTGCGATTTAACCAAACAAACGCAATGAAACTTGGTACAGTATAGCCTATGTTTACACACAATGCAAAGCACCGACATCTAACTTCGTTCAATTGTTTACATAACCTCAAGATGGCGGCTGTGCGAAATATTTCACCGGCATTTAACTTAATATCTCTGCAACTATTACCGGCATCACCCTGAAATTTTGTACGGAGATAAAGGGCACTACTGGAGTTTCATCTATGAGACTTTCAGAAACCGGTTAACTACAAAACGAACATGGTGGCCATGCATAGTTGAATGAAAATGAAAATCCACAGCCTGCTTCCAGTCTCCGACCGGGTCAGGAATGGAATGAATGAAGCCCCCATCTAGCGGCGAGGATATGAACTGTGCCGGCTGCCGAGGCCTGACTCACTCCTCTGGGGCAATGATTTAATGAATGACAGATGAAATGAAATGATAATGGCGAGTGTTGCTGGAATGAAATTTTGACAGGGAAAACCGGAGTACCCGGAGAAAAACCTGTCTGCCTCCGTTTTGTCCAGCACAGATCTCACATGGAGTGACCGGGATTTGAACCACGGACCCAGCGGTGAGAGGCCGGCGTGCTGCCGCCTAAGCCACGGAGGCTTGTGGCCATGCATAGTTGAAAGTTTTAAATAGACTTTGCTCGCGGTTTAATGATCCAAACGCAATTAAACTTGTTACAGCAAATGGTTATAGCTAAACCCCTGCGTGGATGCAGATATCCGCGGGTTTACCGCGGATATCCGCAACATTTTTCGCCATGCGGATATAGTTTGCATGGCTTTGCGGATAGCGGATAAGCTGCGGATAATGTTTGGAGGAAATTTGCGGATAGTTTTTAGAATACAATCCGAACTTGTTGAATATCATGGGGAAAGTTGGGTAATTGTGCGCACCTATGTTTTTCGAGTTGGTAGTACAACTAGCAACTCAGTTCCCTGCTGCCCTTAAGCTGTCATCGTACCTATCAGTTAGGGACAGTCAGCATGATGCCAGTTGCTATGTGATAGCCGTGAGGCTTGGAGGAAGAAAATTTACACGTTGCATGTTATTTTCTGTAGCTAGCAAATAAGAAGGAAAACCTACAGTTGTGATTCAATTCTTTAAAATTAAATTCAGTTTTAAATGCCAGTTTTACAGTATTTTTGCAGGTATTTATTTTTCAATATAATAGATTAGTTTACCGGGATACAGTGAGTTACGTTTTAAAAGCAGAGTGGGGTAATGGTGCGCAGAACATACGATACAAGTAAATACAGTACAACGCGAAATTAATGGCAAAATATTTCGTGTTTGTTCTCCAGATGCCAAGAAATTATACGCGGAAAACGGAGAAAAACTTCTATCCAGCAGAAAATATGCAGAAAGCTCTACGTGCAATTAGGGATGATGGGAGGAAATAAGGGAAGTGGGGAGACGTTTCAACATTTCCGAGTCAACCGTACGAGAGCAGTTGCTGCAAAATAGGCTGTTCTACCTCGTCTAGGCCGTAAACCTGTTTTTACCAACGAAATGTAGTCACAATTATCCGGATGCGTTTTGACATTGGCAAAATTATTTTACGGCTTAACGCCCACCAAGCTTGTCAGACGGTTTGCGTTCAAGTTTGCAGAGGAGAATAAGATTCCCCATAATTACAACAAAGTTAAAGGTCTAGCAGGCAACGATTGGTTGTATGGGTTCTTGAAGAGAAATCCTGCATTAACGTTGAGACAACCTGAAAAAAACAAGCCTAAATTGGATTGCCTCCTTTAATGCTGACGAAACGAAGATATTTTATTCTAATTTCCAAAACTGCAGAATTTTAGTTCATTGCATTGTTAGGCTATGCTAATATAAAAAGCATTGGAAGATTTTAATATTAATGCGCATTGCAAATTTCAGCCAACTCACATTGTATATTAGGCCTATAGCTTTCCAACATTCATCCCATGCGCATAATTTCCCAACCCATGCGCATGATTACCCTGCAGGGTGGGTAATCGTGCGCAAATGCATATTTGCGAGACTTTGAATTATAATCCACCAAATTTATTTTTGAATTAAATTTATTTCTGCACATCGAATAGACTATAGGGTTTCTAAGGCTCCCTTATTCATAACTGCAGCTGTGTTATCTATTATGAGACCATCGCAAGACCGATTCTTGCTTAAGTGCGCACATTTCCCCCACTAACCCTTACTAGGGCCCGGATGTTTATGACTTTTTTTTTTTCGTTATGTTTTTTCATGAAAAATGTAAGATGATGATTTACGCTAATTCCATTCAAATTATGTAATTAAGGATAGTCAACACTCCGAACTGAAAAGGGTTGCAATTCTGGCTGTGTAACATTCATTTTAAACATAGCACATGACACACATAGCCTAGGGGAACCACTTTCTGCTCAAATGTCTAAAGGATAAAGTATAAAGCAACACATTGAAAATATTATTGTAATGCCGGTAGATTCGGACAACAAACGTGTGGATAAAAGTCGTGTGGATGCGGGGCGGATGTGGATAAAAGTCGCGCGGATGCGGGGCGGATGCGGATAACAGTCATGCGGATGCGGGGCGGATGCGGATAACATTCATGCGGATGCGGGGCGGATGCGGATTACGTTTTGTTTATCCGCTCAGGGCTCTAGTTATAGCCTACACATTGTAATGCACTGGTATCTAATTTAGTTCAATTGTTTACATAACCTCAAGATGGCGGCTGTCAAAAAAAAAAAAAGTCAACCCCTGGCACTATCCAGCCCATGACGGGTTAAGGCCGACCAAGCGACCGCTGCCCAGCCATTTGGCCTGCAGATATTGGGGTGACGCGTGATCAGTGCGTCGGGTCCCCTCGGCCGTTAATCATGGTATTCGCGATCGGGGCGCTGTCTCACTTGTCAGACAGCTACTCAATTGTCCTCACAAGGCTGAGTGCACCACGTTCCAACCCTCACGTCAGTTTTAAAATCATTGACGGAGCCGGGGATCGAACCCGGGGCCTCCGGGTGAGAGGCAGACGCGCTACCCCAACACCACGGGGCCGGCGACAGAGATTGCGGCTGTGCGAATTTTAAAATTAAGTTTTTATTTATTGTGTCGTAACCATGCGATTGAAGTGAAAGTATGAATAACGAACGAACCTACGCAATAATTTTCCTTTAATGGTACATGCCTCTATGGCCTATACATATAAGGCCTAACAATCCTACATGGTGACCATCCGAAATATTTAGACGGTTCTCAATATCTACGAATCTATTACAGCAATCAAACTGAAATTTTGTATGTTCATAGGGGCTATGAACAAAGTTCGTCTATAGGACTTTTAATAACCTGGTGACCACAAATACAACATAGCGGCGACGCGAAGTATAAATATTCAAATGGACGTTTTTCGCAATTTAACCATCCGGGTGCTTGGTACACTAAATATTTATTTAAATCCTGCCCAGTTTGTGATAATGAAGTTGTCTTGTCACTGCATGCATTGCTGCTCCATTTGGCTTCTTGAAGATTAGGATAGCAGAAGGTAGTAGCAGGCTATCGGATATTTTATTATCTATAGCCTATATGTATTTACGCCTTAACTACAGACACACCAACATACCTGTTAAAAAAAAAGAGTTACACCAATATTTCATTGTTTAATTCAACGTTAGGCTATATAAGCCAATTATTCACAAGTTTAATAATTATCTTTTTATTAGTGGTTGCATGAAAAAGTGTTCGGGTTTTTGGCGTCTTTTCTAGGAATCGATGACTTAAAACTGTAGGCTACCTACATGGAAAACTGAGGGTAATGCATTTTTAGCCTACTTTTCACATTTTGCAAAAATGAGGAAAAAGTAGACTTATGAGATCGATCCGGGAAAATGTGTGTCTGTCTGTCTGTCTGTCTGTCCTTCTGTCTGTCTGGCTGGCTGTGTGTGTGTCCCCCCCCCCCCCCTATCAACTCCTAAACGGCTGCAGAAATCAAAATCAAATTTAGTATGAGTAAAGATGTGCACCGGAATAGCTCACGTCCATATTTGAAAATGATGTCAGTGCTACCAACTGCTGAAAAAACGCACTAGAAATTTGAGCTCCATGTTGGATATCTTGCAAGGTATGCATGGGAGCTATTCCAAAATTGGCACACATGTAGATAAGACTATTTCAGTTTAATTTCCAGGAGGCCAACCATGACAGTGTTGCCAAAATAATTTTAAGCCTTCTGATAGGCCCAATGTTTAAATGCATATAACTTCTACACTATCAATCGGATTTCAACCAAATTTTGTATGTAATATCTGTACATAAACAGATATGACTGAGCGTATTCATAAGAGCCACCAGGGCTGCCAACTGTTAATAATTGCTCTCTCTATTTTTTTTATCCAAATACCAATGTATCAGAAAGTATGCAAGCCAACAGCTTTAAACTATGCACACGTATATTCTGACATTTTAGATTAATTTGGAGTAACTTATATACGTCAGGTCTACCAACATGATTATAAGCCTGCTGATTGTACCAATTTTTAAATACATGTAACTTCTATACTATCAGTTGGATTTCAACCAAATTTCGCATGTGCTATGTGTACCGTAACAGATATGACTATAAGTATTGTTAAGAGCAATCAGGGCTGCCAACTGTTAATAAATGCTGTATATATTCTTTTTACCCTAATATCAATATATCAGAAAGTATGCAAGCCAACAGCTCTATACTTTGCACACGTATAGCCCCTGACATTCTAGATTAATTTGGAGTAATTAATACAAGGCGGTGCTGCCAACATGATTCTATGCCTGCTGATATGTAAAATTTTAAAATACATGTAACTCCTATACTAACAAATGGATTTCATCCAAAATTGGCACAAAAATATATCATAATAATTCAGATTATTCCTGACCAGCACACGCATGGTATTGTTGGCAACATACTTTTACGCGTGCTGATAGATCCAGTGTCTAACTGCGTGTAACGTCCATTGGACTTCAACCTAATTTTGTATTCTGTACCTTAAGAGATGGAACTAAGAATATATTCAGTCACCAGGGCTGCCAACTGTAGTGCTCTATTAGGCTACATTATACCAGGTATATTTTGAACTAATTTGATATTTCGATATTACCAACTTAATTTTGTCATTATTCTAGATAGGTTCATATACTGTAGAATAATCATTGGCATGAAAAGTAGGCTGTATAGTTCTTCACGGAACTTCTTGTTTTATATGTTAAAGGCACATGTATTGGTAGTGTAGAACTCAAGATTCAATTTTCTTCTACTACCCAATAAAAGGTTCTTGTACTTCTTCTGAAGTACCGTTTTCCCAGTCCAGGATAAAGAAGCAGCAGGAAACTTGGCGTCATTTAGAAGCTCTCAATCGTGATTATCGGAAACTTCAGCCACTGTAAACGTATAGCCTATTGTGATATCACCAAGGTCGCCATTTTGTAATAATGCTGTATGTAGCTATTTAGGAATTCGTTTCTTGCACCCTCCAGGACCGAATTTATGTCTGTATTCAGAAATTAATTCGGGGGTAAAAGTCCATCACAGATGTTTTCCTTGCGACAAAATTAGGAATCAAAGGACATTGTAACATGCGGGAAGCACATTAAAGGCAGAGAGAGAACAAGCTTGGACCAGGGAAGATCGGATACAAAAGATGAATTCACAATCAATGCTAAACTTAGCTCATAATTCCGTGATCGCCAAATGTCTAACCAGTAATAAGGAGGAGAGGGGGCCAAAACATTAAATCCTGCCCTGATTGTTGTTGTTGGGCTTATTGGTCTAGCCTCGTATATTTAGATATGTGTGAAATTTGTGTCATAACTTGTGTTATTATGATGGCTGTAGTTATGTGTAGCATATACCGTATTTGTAAAGTGTTTGTGGGGGTAGAGGGGGGGGGGGGGGGGTAGGATTGGGAAGGGGAAGGCGGCCATGGCATTAGTTTTGGAAGCATCCCAGCATATGCCTGGAGTAGAAGTTGGGGTACACCACAAAAACACACTTCCAGGTTTGCTGAGGGGAATCAAATGGTCCTCCTCGTATCAGATTTTCCTCACGAAGCTCGGTGTATCCCGTTCCAGTCCTCCCATCAGAATTAAAGTTTCCTGGCAGATCCGGAAATCGAACACAAATCTTCGTTCTGTGCGACAGCCAAGAAAGCCAAGTCGCTTGTTTGTGATGGAGCACTGCGCAGTGCCGCTCCATATGGCTCCCTGAAGATCAGGATAGCAGAAGGTGGCAGCAGGCTAACATCAACAGTTAGACAACATCCTTTTTGGTCCAAATCCATCACTAAGAGCGCTATGTCGAACCATACATGGTCAAATAATTTCATTTAAAAATGTAAAACAGGCTCCATTTAAAAGAAACAAGTGTTGTTAGCAAGATCTTTTTTAAAAATTTCATTTAAGACTGAAGTAATTTTGTAAATTTTATTTTGAAGTATGATAGAGCTTTTCAAATCCCGCATTTTCACACTTTTTCGGGTCTTGTTGCTTTTCAACTTTTGTCACAATTGTTAACTTTACGTTTGTGCTAAACTGGACCACGAGTGCTCTTATTAGTGGCATTTAAAATTGTCTTCCACATTAAAAGTTTGACTATTTATAGAGATTTGTAAGAGAGGATTTGGCTCGTACATCCACCTGGGCCGAGTCTCATGTCTGTATTCAGAACGTGTAGCTTACAATTCGCATCACTACATCACAGATGTAGAGTTCTTTCGATCTGGCCAAAGTTTTTGGAAAGTTTTATCGAGATCAGGTGACTGACGTTATCATAAGAGTGGATAAATAGTGTTAGTTATAGTTATTGAGGTTTTAAGAGGCGGAACTACGAGGGCATCTGCCCTAAAAGATGGATACAATAAAGGTTAAGAAAAGAAAAGGAGAAAAGAGGCTGCGAAGTTTGTGCTCAATGATTTTATTCCTAGAAGTACCGTAGTACAACTCCAATGATAGAAAAACTAGGATAGGAATCTCTGCAAGATAGAAGGACCACTATGTTCGACACTTAGGCTACACTAATCGTGGAGCACACGTCTGGGAAATCCCGCCTACCTGAGCAGGGAAAATCATCCGCATAAAGTTCTTCCTTCTTTAGCGTATGGCTGTTAGTTCCGGGAGTGTCCGAGGACATGTTCGGCTCGCCAGAGTTAGTAGCTGCTTCTATGCGGACACCCATGGGGTGAGCTGCAAGTACCGTTGCGTGTGGAGTGTTGTCTGAAGAGGAAAGTGTGAGTGTAAGGACTAGGAATTGGAAGGTAGCCACTGTGGCCTATTGTTAGGGACCAACCCCGGCATTTGCCTGTAAGGAAGATGGGAAACCACAGAAAACCATCTTCAAGGTTGCCGGCGGGGGGATTCGAACCTCCGCGCCTCCCGATGTGAGCGACTTCCTGCAGCCACGCCGTAACAACCACGGCTAACTCACCCGGTCGCATAAAGTTAAGGGCCGACCACAGCGCACAAATTGTGGGAAATAGGCTATTATTTCAATAATTGATGATTGGAACTCATTGCTGGCCACAGTCTCAGAGCCTTTCCCCAAACATATTGATGTGTTAAAGAGAAGACGGAAATTTTGTGTAAATACTACGATGTAATTCCTATAGTTTCCAAATTGCGACTTGAGTGCATTAAGTGTGTTTGATATTGATGTTGGTCATTTTCTGTAAGTGTAGGCTACTATTTGCCACAGGGGAATTACCGCCATTTGGAAATAAAATGAAAGAATGAATTTGAAATCAAAGGATATCGTTTGACCGGATACGAAAGATCAATGCCAAGCTCAGTGATCGCCATTCACCAGCAGTAAGGGAGGGACCGTAGCATTTGACTTTTACTGTGAAAGAAATTCATTGCTGATGGGGAAGGGGGCAGAAAATCCTGCCCTGTTGGTAAGAGTGAAGGGGGACGTGATGGCGCTGTGGCTTCACTGCTCGTCGTTCACCCAGACGGCCGGGGTTTGAATCCCGGTGACAGCGGGGTGGAATTTTCACCTGAAAAATCACGTGACGCCAGGAAGGGTATACGGCCTTAAATCCGCGGCTAAAATCAAAATGTCCCTGGTTGGCTCCGGCGACCCTAATTAATTGGGAAAAGCCGAAGAAAATTTACAAACGATTTGTTTGTGGAGCGTGATTGCGCAGGGGCTTAGCCGCTCGTCTTTCGCCCTGACGGCCAGGGTTCGAATCCCGGTGACAGCGGGGTGGAATTTTCACCTGAAAAATTAGGTGGCACCAGAAGGGCACCCGGTCTTAAATCCCCGGCTAAAATCAAAATGTCCCTGGTTGGATCCGGCGACCCCAAATAATTGGGAAGAGCCGAAGAAAGTTTGTTTTGTGATAGTGAAGTACTCTGCGTGCACTCTGCTGCTCCATTTGGCTTCTTGAAGATTAGGATAGGAGAAGGTGGTAGCAGGCTATCGGATATTTTATTATGGGTATTACCCGTTTAACATTTGATTGTCGCTGAGCCTGGCCGCGCCAGCATTAGCCCTCGGGACGGAGCGGGGAACACAGCGATGACAAGAGTTCTGCACATAAGACAAGCAGCATTGTGCGTCGCAGGAGCTCGTGTCACCACGAACAGTCAAACGATAACTGAAACTACTGGAGCTGAGTCATATCATACTCCCGCAACTGTACCTGTCAACGAAGCAGGCTGACGTGTGACACAAGTAAACAAGGAATTGTTCCCATCTCGACCGCCGGCAATCAATTCGTGAAAGGGTTAATACCCATGTTTACGCCTTAAATACAAACAAACCAACAGACCTATTAAAAGAAAGAGTTATATCAATATTTTGCTTGTTTAATTCTGCGTTAGGCTAGTCTATATAAGCCAATTATTCACAAGTTTAATAATTATCTTTTTATTAGTGGTTGCATGAAAATGTGTTCGGGTTTTTGGCATCTTTTCTAGGAATCGATGACTTAAACTATATAGGCTACATGGAAAACTACTTGGCTGAGGGTAATGCAATTGGTTTTTATACTATAGCCACTAGTATTGGTAGTGTTAAACTCAAGTTTCAATTTTCTTCAACTACCCAATTAAAAGTTCTTATACCTTTCCAGAAGTAGCGTTTTCTCAGTCCAGGATAAACAAGTAGCGGGAAACTTGGCCTCATTTTGAAGCTCATTCGTGATTATCGGAAACTACAGCCACTGTAAACGTACTGTGTGATACCGTCAAGGGCGCCACTGTGTAATAAACTAATAATACTGTATGTAGCCATTTAGGAATTCATCTCGTGCACCCGCCAGGACCGAATCTTATGCTTGTATTCAGAAATTAAATCGGGGGTGAAAGTCCATCAGAGATGTTTTCCTTGCGACAAAATTAGAAATCAAAGGATATTGTAACATTCGGGAAGCACATTAAAGGCCGAGGGAGAACAAGCGTCGACCAGGGAAGATCGGATACAAAATATGAATTCACAATCAATGCTAAACTCGGGTCATAATTTCGTGATCGCCATATGTCTAACCATCAGTAAGGAGGAGAGGGGGCCAAACATTAAATCCTGCCCTGTTCGTTGTTGTTGGTCACATAGGCGTGTATTTAGGTGTGTGTGAAATTTGTTATTGTGATGGCTGTAGTTATGTGTATACTGTATTTGTAAAGTGTATGTGTGTGCGTGGGAGGGGGAAGATTGGGAAGGGGGCGGCCGTGGCTTCAAGTTTGGAACCATTTGCTCGGGGTAAGGGGGGGACTACAACAACACACTTCCAGGATGGCTGAGATGGGAGTTGAATCATCGGTCCTCCTCTTCTCAGATTTTCCTCACGAAGCTGGGATTACCCCGTTCCAGTCCTCACTTCAGAATTAAAGTTCCTTGCCAGATCCGGAAATCGAACCCAGACCTACGTCTGGTGCGAAAGCCACAACGCTTGTTAGTGATGGTGAAGAAGTACACTGCCAGTGCCGCTCCATGTGGCTCCCTGAAGAAAAGGATAACAGAAGGTGGCAGCAGGCTAACACCAACAGTTAGACAACATCTTTTGAGGGCTCAACATGAAACGTTCGACTAGTCTATTTATAGTGATTTGTAGGAGAGGATTTGGCTCGTACATCCACATGGGCCAAGTCTTATGTCTGTATTCAGAACACGCAGCCTAAAATTCGCTCTCTCTAGGGATGGTTCGAATGAATTCGGGTTCGAACTTCCGTCACAGATGTATTTCTTGCAATCTGGCCAACATGTATGGAAAGTCTTAACGAGATCAGGTGACTGACGTTCGCTTGATAGTGGACAAAATTATGTTTTAGGGGCAGATGACCTCATAGTTCCGCCCCTTAAAACAACAAAAACTAACTAACTAAAATAATGTTAGTTATTGAGGTTTTAATGGGCGGAACTACGTGGTCATCCGCCCCTAAAGATGGACAAAATAAAGGTTAAGAAAAGAAAAGGAGAATAGGGAAGGCTGCTAAGTTTGTGCTCAACGATTTTAATCCTGGAAGTAGTGTAACTCGAATGACAGGAAAACTAGGATGGGAATCTCTGGAAGATAGAGGGACCGCTATGTTTAACACTTAGGCTACACTAATCGTGGAGCAAACGTCTAGGGAAATCCCACCTACCTGAGCAGGGCAAACCATCCGCATTAAGTTAAGGGCCGAACACAGCGCACAAATTGTGGAAAATATTATTTCAATAATTGATGATTGGAACTCATTGGTGGCCATGGTCTCAGAGCCTTTCCCCAAACATAACATATTGATGTGTTTGAGAGAAGACTTAAATTTGGTGTTAATACTACGATGTAATTACAATAGTTTCCAAATCGCGACTTGAGTACATTAATAAGGGTGTTTGATATTGATGTTGGTAATTTTCTTGTAAGTGTACAATTTGCCACCGGGGAATTTTCACCTTTTGCAAATATCATGAATGAATGAATTTGTGTGACCGGATACGAATGATCAATGCCAAGCTCAGTTCATAATCCCGTGATCGCCATTCACAATGGTAAGGGAGGGGCCGTAGCAGTTAACTTTTACTGTGAAAAAAAAAAAAACATCGTTGGTGATGGGGAGGGGGGGGGGGGGGGGGGGGGGCAGAAATTTATTAAATCCTGCCCTGTTGGTGATAGTGAAGTAGTTGTTGTTTCCCGTGGCTTATGATCGCGAGATTAACGGTCACGTTAAACTACAAGCTTCCTTTTTTTAGTTGTTGTTTGTCACTGCTTGCACTGCTGCTCCATTTGGATTCTTGAAGATTAGGATAGCAGAAGGTAGTAGCAGGCTATCGGATATTTTATTGTGTATACCCGTGTTTGCGCCTTACTTAAAAACAGCCCAACAGAAAGAGTTATGCCAATATTTTGCTTGTTTAATTCTGCGTTAGAATTATTCACAAGTTTAATAATTATCTTTTTTATTATTGGTTGCATGAAAAAGTGTCCCGGTTTTTGGCATTTTTTCTAGGAATCGATGATTTAGGACTATATTGGCTACTTCAGGGCCATCGCGAGGGCGGTGCGAAAGGTGCGGTCACGCCAGGCCCACGCTTCACGCCATTTGTTTTTCATAGATGAAAAAAAATAAAGATTGTGTATTTGATTCAGTCCAGCCCAAATTAAAATAAGCCAACAATATAAAATATGCTGTGTTGGTTTGGTTTGTCAGTTTGTTGATAAAAATTGGGTCGGTCCTCGAGTTTTTGGAGGTACACGTCACTACGGGAAAGGGGTTAGTTGAGGTTTTAGAGGGAGTATTGGAGAATAATGATCTTGATATCATGGGCTGTAGGGGACAAGGGTATGACAACGGTGCTAATTGAAGGCCAAGTATAAGGGATTGCAGACGCGAGTAAAAAATATTAATAAACGAGCAATGCTCATGGCATGTGTTGGACATAATTTTCACTTACTTTTGGGTCACATGGTTAAATGCAATAAGGACGCTATGACATGTTTTGGTATAGTTCAGCGTCTGTACACTTTGTTTGTAGCTTCCACGGAAAGGTGGGACATTTTGTGTGAACTATGTCCTGGCCTCCCCACACTAAAAATCTTTATCTAGCACGAGATGGGAATGTAGAATTGACAGTGTCAAGCCTATCAGGTACCAGTTAGGCAAAGTAAACGAAGCTCTATTAAAAGTGGCAGAAACTACCAAAGATCCTGTTACCCGGTCAGAGGCCCAATCGTTTTTGCTTCATACAAGTTCCTATGAATTTGCTTTAAGCCTCGTTATCTGGTACGATATTTTATTTTCTGTGAACTCAACAAGTAAAACTCTCCAATCTGAGAATACTTCGTTAGATACGGCTTTAACCGAACTTCAGGGCCTAAAGTCATTTTTTCTAAATTATCGCAACACTGGCTTGAACAGTGCAATGTCCACCGCTAGAGAAATAATGGAAAATTTGGACTATGCAAAGAAATTTTCTATTCGCCGTCAAGACAATCGCAAAAGGTTCTTTGATTAAATAAATAAGCAAAATGATCAACAGGTGAAAAAAAAAACGAAGAGGAACTTCAAAAAGAAGCTGAAAATAAAGTTCGGGTAAATTACTTTTTGTCTGTCGTAGATACTGCACTGAGCTGCGTAGAAAATAGATTTAACGTAGTTAATTATTTATCGGAATACTTTGGTTTTTTTCGATCCTTCCAAGCTTTCCAATTTGGAGGAAAAGCAATTGAAAGACCATTTTAAAACACTCTCTAATTTTCTAAAAGACATGGAGCTTGAAGATTTGGATGCAGAAGATCTTTTTCAGGAGCTTCAATTATTTACTGTAGGTACGCTGTTCCGACATCTGTAGAAAGTGCTTTAGGTGCACTACAGTACTTAGTCCCGATAAAGGAGTCCTATCCTAATTTAACGACGGCCTATCGAATTATGCTTACAATTCCTATAACGGTTGCTTCGCGGGAAAGGAGTTTTTCCATTTTGAAACTAATCAACCACTACTTGCGATCAACGATGGCGCAGGAGCGTCTGAACGGTTTGTATACTCTGTCAATCGAATGTGAAACGGCCAAAAAATTAGAAATGAACGATTTAATCAACACTTTTGCCCTACCAAAGGCCCCAAAGCACCCTTTACATGAATAAAAAGCTCTAAATTCTAAACAAAAAACAGAAATTATTTTTAAAACAATTCCTGCCTTGTAAACCATGTTTTTTTTAACAAGTTCACCTCATATTTATCGGTCAAAGTGGACTTGTAGCACTTTCAGTAGTTTAGTTTATGAAAAACTATATAGCCGTAGAAATGTTGAAATATGTTAACGTGATTGCGTATTGTTATTAATTATGTGCGTTTGGTTAAGAAAGTACATCAAGCACATGCTTCGTTTTCCATAATATATTATTTATGCCAAAAAAATCACCTGTGTTAGCTCATTATATCAGGTTTCCATTGATATTGCTTGTTGCTTTTTATCTGATCAGGTGCATCCTGTATCCAATTTTATGCTTAGGCCTATCCTATTTGTTGAGGTTTGTTTGGAAACTAAAAATGTAATAAAATGAGTTTTAACTAGCCTAAAATTGTAATTTCTTTTAAAACATCACTCCTCGTACAACACAGCCACTTACAGTCTAAAATTTGCATTTACTACCCCCTTCCCGCGAACGCATGGCTACGAGGCACCGCGCAACCTCGCGACAGCCCTGGGCTACATGGAAAACTAATTGGCTGAGGGAAATGAAATTTGTTTTATATGTTATAGCCACAAGTATTGGTAGTGTTAAATTCAAGTTTCAATTTCCTTCAACTACCCAATAAAAAGTTCTTATACCTTTACAGAAGTAACGTTTTCTCAGTCCACGATAAACAAGCAGCAGTAAACTTGGCCTCATTTTGAAGCTCTCATTCGTGTTTATCGGAAAATACAACCACTGTAAACGTACAGTGTGATACCGTCAAGGGCGCCACTATGTAATAATACTGTATGTAGACATTTAGGAATTCGTCTCGTACACCCTCCAGGGCCAATTCTTATTCCTGTATTCAGATATTAATTCGGGTGTGAAAGTCCATCACACATGTTTTCCTTGCGACAAAATTAGGAATCAAAGGATATTGTTACATTCGGGAAGCACAAGAGAACAAGCGTCGACCAGGGAAGATCGGATACAAAAGATGAATTCACAATCAATGCTAAACTCAGCTCATAATTCCGTGATCGCCATATGTCTAACCAGCAGTAAGGAGGAGAGGGGGCCAAACCTTATATCCTGCCCTGTTTGTTGTTGTTGGTCACATAGGTGTGTGGAAATTTGTTATTGCGATGGCTGTAGTTATGTGTATACTGTATTTGTAAAGTGTGTGTGTGTGTGTGGGAGGGAGGGGGGGGGGGGGGAGATTGGGAAACGGGTGGCCGTGGCTTTAAGTTTGGAACCATCCCAGCATTTGCTCGGAGTAGAAGTGGGGGGAAACCACAACAACACACTTCTAGGATGGCTGACTGAGATGGGAGTCGAATCGTCCGTCCTCCTCTTTTCAGATTTTCCCCGTTCCAGTCCTCACATCAGAATTAAAGTTCCTTGGCAGATCTGGAAATCGAACCCAGACCTACGTCTGGTGCGACAGCCAAGAACGCCAAGTCGCTTGCTTGTTTGGGATGGTGAAGTAGTACTCCACTGCCAGTGCCGCTCCTTATGGCTCCCAGAATATCAGGATAGCAGAAGGTGGCAGCAGGCTAACATCAACAGTTAGACTACATCTTTTGAGGGCTAAATCCGTCACTACGAGCGCGAACCGTACATGGTCAAATACTCTCATTTAAATAAGTTGAACAAGATCCATTAAAAAAAAAACTAGCGTTTTAGTATATTCTTTCAAAATGTCGTTTAAGTCGGAAGTAAATTTTATTTTGAAACATGATAGAGCTTTTCAAGAGCTTCCGTGGCTAAGGCGGCAGCACGCTGGCCTCTCACCGCTGGGTCCGTGGTTCAAATCCCGGTCACTCCATGTGAGATCTGTGCTGGACAAAACGGAGGCAGACAGGTTTTTCTCCGGGTACTCCGGTTTTCCCTGTCAACATTTCATTCCAGCAACACTCTCCACTATCATTTCATTTCATCTGTCATTCATTTAATCATTGCCCCAGAGGAGTGCGTCAGGCCTCGGCAGCCGGCGCAGTCCATATCCTCGCCGCTAGATGGGGGCTTCATTCATTCCATTCCTGACCCGGTCGGAGACTGGAAGCAGGCTGTGGATAGAGCTTTTCAAGACACTCATTTTGACACTTTACCGGGTCTTCGAGCTTTTCAACTTTAGGCACAATTGTCAAAATAGTTTAACTTTAGGGTTTTGCTTACCTGGTCCCGGAATGCTCTTATTAGTATCATTTAAAAAATGTGCTCAGCATTAAACGTTCAGACTATTTATAGTGATTTGCTGGGGAGGATTTGGCTCGTACATCCACCTGGGCCAAGTCTTATGTGTGTATTCAGAACACGTAGCCTACAATTCGCTCTCTCTAGGGATGGTTCGAATGAATTTGGGTTCGAACATCTATCAAAGATGTATTTCTTGCAATCTGGCCAACATGCATGGAAAGTCTTAACGAGATTAGGTGACTGACGTTTGTTTCAGAGTGGATAAAATAATGTTAGTTAGTTATTGATTTTTAAATGGGCGGAACTACGAAGAAGGACCCTAAAGAAGGACAAAATAAAGGTTAAGAAAAGTAAAGGAGAATAGGGAAGGCTGCTAAGTTTGTGCTCAACGATTTTAATCCTGGAAGTAGTGTGACTCGAATGACAAAAAAACTAGGATGGGAATCTCTGGAAGATAGAAGGACCGCTATGTTTAACACTTAGACTACACTAATCGTGGAGCAAACGTCTGGGGAATCCCGCCTACCTGAGCAGGGCAAACCATCCGCATATAAAGCCCTGCTCGGATGCGGATATCCGCATCATTTTTCACCACGCGAATTTAGTTTGCATGACTGCGCGGATAGCGGATACGCTGCGGATAATGTTTGGGGTAAATTTGCGGATATTTTTTAGAATACAATGTGGAACTTACGGTAATATTACATATTTGATATGCCAATCTACACCTGCATGCTTAAAAGAGGAATACTCCTATAGCCTATTGCGTACGAAATATTCAGACAGGATTTGCACTTATACACGAGAAGATTATTTTACTCACATGCTTTCAACTACATTTTAAAGTACCGTATGTTTGTAGGTTTTTCTTTCCTAGTGGATGATCTCATCAATCTCATCAATTCTCACTGCCATTATTACTATACGTACGAGATGAAAAAGAAAATCCACAGCCTGCTTCCAGTCTCCGACCGGGTCAGGAATGGAATGAATGAAGCCCCCATCTAGCGGCGAGGATATGAACTGTGCCGGCTGCCGAGGCCTGACGCACTCCTCTGGGGCAATGATTAAATGAATGACAGATGAAATGAAGGGATAGGGGAGAGTGTTGCTGGAATGAAATGTTGACAGGGAAAACCGAAGTACCCGGAGAAAAACCTGTCTGCCTCCGTTTTGTCCAGCACAGATCTCACATGGAGTGACCGGGATTTGAACCACGGACCCAGCGGTGAGAGGCCGGCGTGCTGCCGCCTAAGCCACGGAGGCTTACGTACGAGATAATGCTGTCAATAAGCGTGTTAGTTCATCGTGGTGACATTAACATTCCTCAAGTCAGCTATCAACTTGGCAATGAAACGCGCCGGCTGTGATATTGCAACGTAGGGAGTTATGCGATGACATCAACAACGCGAACATGGATGGGTCATCAGGCAGAGGGGTGATGACTGACGTGGAACTTCCCACCAAAGCGTAAAGTGAAGTTCAATTAGTGAATGTTACTGCGTCCGGGAGTATGAACATTATTTCACCAACATGAAGACATCCCCTCTCTTCAAATGAACAGGCTCAAATCCAGGAAGCCACCCATTTGTCATGCCCAGAGGCTTGTAAGAAACCATTTTGATTCCAGCATGCAGTGGATTACTGAATGGGCATTAAAAGCTTGTCCTGAGTCGAGCTCCTTCCTGGACCCTACAAGAACATCCACTCCAGGTTCCGATCTGCCTAGGAAGGCTTGGGCAACTCTCAATAGGATTAGGACAAACCACGGAGTATGCAATGGAACTTTGTTCAAATGGGGAAAAATTTTGTCTCCTCAGTGTGATTGTGGTGCTCCTAATCAAACCATCCAACACATTACAACTGACTGTCCTCTGAGGGCATATGGAGGGGACTGGATCGACTTCCTGTTGGCGACACCTGATGTGGTTCAATGGATAGACTCATTAGACCTGTGACTGTAATAATAGTGTAAACAGTAAAAATAATGTACAGTAGATTTTAAAGTGATCTTCTTTGTAACTTACTCTGAAATCTTGTGTTGCCAAACGATAAATAAATAATAAATTCACCAACATGGATAAAATATGTATTAAAATTAAACAAGGTGAATATTCAATAGTGCGTGAAACAAAAGCTCGAGTCAAAGATATGGCAGACATTTGGTTACGTTTTCAATGGAAACGAAAAGGTGAACGATATGGTAGGATGTTTTACCTGTAAAAAAATGTGTATTCATACTCAGGACACAAATCAGGCACATCAAACTGACTGAGGCACAAGTGCGATAGTAGCCAAAAGAGTAAGTTATAGCCAGTTTGTTTTTAAATCTAAAGTGGAGGTCAAGAAGCCAGAAGTGTCTTCCAACTTGAAGTCCCTTGCAATGACGCAAATTGTCAGGTTCGTGACCAAGGACGTGGCGCCGTTTCAAGCTACATCTGCACGGGGTTTCACAGAACTTGCTCAGTTCCTCATCGATGTGGGAGCGAAGTATGGGACAGTGAGTGCTAAAGAATTATTGCCTCACCCCACTACTGTATCAAGGCACGTGAGTGAAACAGCCAACTGTCTCCGAGGAAGCGTATCAGAGAAGATCAGGGGTGTTTTTACTGATATTGGAGGTGGAATAACTTTAGATTTGTGGAGTGATTCATATCGCAGAATTAACTGCATGGGTATGACTGTGCATTACGTTGTTAATGGGAAGCTTGGAGAATGTGTACTGTGCACAAGGGAGTTGGAACCGGATATTAAGAAAACTGGAGAACATATTAAACTTGTGCTCGTAAAGATTTTACGATCATTTGATTTATTCGATTCCACTGACACTGTCGTGTTTGTGACAGACAGGGGTTCGAATGTTGTTGCAGCTCTTCGTCAGTATAAGAGAATTTCGTGCTCGGCGCATATCCTAAATAAAGTGCTGGATCATACTACGCGGAGCAATCAAGTGGATAAAGGACAAATCAGTGCAGTACAGGGATTAATAAGTTCATGTAGAGCACTCACGACATTTTTTAAACGGTCGGGTTTGCAAAATCGTTTAGGAAAGTCATTGAAGGGTGATGTAGACACACGTTGGAACAGTAAACTTAAAATGTTTGACAGTATTAATTCTCAGTGGGATAAAATTCTTGAAGTTTTAACAGAAAATAATCAAGAGAAGTTCATCGATTGTATTGACAAGAAAATGCTGGAAGATATCATTCAGTTCTTAATACCTTTCACAAATGCAACCGACCAACTGGAAGCTTCTAAAGTGCCGACCCTTCAAATGACCACATGGTGGAAACAAAAGTTTTTGTCATCTTTGGAAAAGAAACTGGGCGATTCAGACTTCATAGGGTATTTAAAGGAAAAGGCAAAGCCGCTACTGACCAACAAATGGGAGATAAGAGCAACACACCAGCTATCTACTTATTTACACCCTCAATATAAAAACTTAATATTTCTGGGTGAAGCCGACAGGTATGAAGTACAGTCTGAAGCTAGAAAGTTCATTACTTCCAGAAAAATGCTACTCCAAGATAAAGAAGAGACCAATGCAGAACTTCCACAATAAAAAAAAAAGAAATTTAGAGACTTTTCAGTGAATTTGAAGATATGTCAGATGATGAAAATTCAACCAATGATGCTGCAAAGCATGAAATTTCTAAGTACAGTAGCGAGAAGGTCAAAGATACCGTATGCAATTTAATAACTTGGTGGCATGATCATGAAGACGAGTATCCTTATCTTACCAAACTGGCGTACTTCATACATTCCATTCCTGCAACCAGTGCTCCGTCAGAGAGAAGTTTCTCCACCGCAGGACGAGTAATGCAAGATCGACGCACATCTCTCAAACCCAGCGCAGTTTATGACATCATATTTCTAAACAGCAATCTTCGAAATCGTCAGGTATGATACGTTTTTTTCTTTTCTCTTCGTATTCATTCTTTAAATTAGTTGAAATATTTAATTCATGTTTTCATTTCTTTTTAGTGATAATGGTATCGTGACATTCTGGATGCATGTAGCTCTAATAGTCTACTAAACCTGGTTCAAGAAATCTAAAAATGCCATATTGAAATATATATATATGATCTTTTGCGATTCCTACGCTAAGCTTTTAACTCTCGAAGACCGAACATTACTGCCTTCTGGCCATGGGTCCGTATTGCAATGCGCAAGTATACTTGCACGACCATAGGTCGGTAATGTCTTTGAAGTTGAGCCAAAGGTACTCCAGAAGCCTGTGGTAACTGGATGGGGAGGGCCCACGGGAAATAAACGGTAGTTGGTACGCGTAGATGTTGACGGGGTGGAAGGAGTACCTTTGGTTGTCGGGCTGTTTTGTCGTATGTTATGTAAAAAAAAAACAAGGCATCTCTATGTGTGTATGAATGAGTGCACAATTGAATGGACGTTGATGGTTTGCCGTAAAGCTTACTCTGCCCCTACATACATAGGTGAAAAGTGATATGTTGCCATGCAGTAAAGGGTTAAAATAAAATACTTCTACGCGTAGTATCCTCAAGATTTATATGTCATTTAAAAGAGCAAACAGTTAGATATTATGCAAAAAAAGAAAAATGGATTTTTTTCCAAAAATCACTTTCCGTATACCCTTCAGAGAAGACGGAAATTTTGTGTTATAACTACGATGTAATTACAATAGTTTCCAAATCGCAACTTGAGTACATTAATAAAGGGTGTTTGATAGTGATGTTGGTAATTTTTTGTAAGTGTACAATTTGCCACCGGGAAAGTATCCCCATTTGCAAATAAAATGAATGAATGAATTTGTTTGACCGGATACGAAAGAGCCAAGCTCAGTTCATAATCCCGTGATCGCCATTCACCAACAGTGAGGGAGGGGCCGTAGCAGTTAACTTTTACTGTGAAAAAAAATCCTGCCCTGTTTGTGATAGTTGTTGTCTCGTCACTGCTTGCACTGCTGCTCCATATGGCTTCTTGAAGATTAGGATAGCAGAAGGTGGTAGCAGGCTATCGGATATTTTATTATGTATTTTATGTATTTTCCGTATTTACGCCTTTAACTACAAACAAACCAACAGACCTATTAAAGAAGAGAGTTATACCAATATTTCATTGTTTAATTCTGCGTTAGGCTATATACGCCAATTATTCACAAGTTTAATAATGATCTTTTTATTAGTGGTTGCATGAAAAAGTGTTCGGGTTTTTGGCGTCTTCTAGGAATCGATGACTTAAATAAAACTGTACCTTTATGGAAAACTGAGGGTAATGATTTTTTTATGTGTTAAAGGTACAAGTATTGTTCGTGTAAAACTCAAGATTCAATTTTCTTTAACTACCCAATAAAAGTTTCTTGTACTTCTTCTGTTCTGAAGTACCGTTTTCCCAGTCCAGGATAAACAAGCAGCAGGAAACTTGGCCTCATTTTGAAGCTCTCATTCGTGATTATCGGAAACTACAACCACTGTAAACGTACACTGTGATACCGTCAAGGGCGCCACTATATAGACTAATAATACTGTATGTAGCCATTTAGGAATTCGTCTCGCACACCCGCCAGGGCCGAATCTTATGTCTGTATTCAGAAATTAATTCGGGGGTGAAAGTCCATCACAGATGTTTTCCTTGCGACAAAATTAGGAATCAAAGGATATTGTTAACATTCGGGAAGCACATTAGAGGCAGAGGGAGAACATGCGTCGACCAGGGAAGATCGGATACAAAAGATGAATTCACAATCAATGCCAAACTCAGCTCATAATTTTGTGATCGCCATACAGTGTGTCTAACCAGTAGTAAGGAGGGGAGGGGGCGAAAACATTAAATCCTGTCCTGTTTGTTGTTGTTGGGCATATAGGTCTAGCCTCGTATAATTAGATGTGTGTGAAATTTGTGTCATAACTTGTGTTATCAAAAGTTTGGTGCTTTTCAGTCGGTCAACACGAATGTACCCAAATAGAGCTGGGTTATGCCCTAATCCTGAAATAAATTACATAAGATTAATAAATATGTAAATAAATAAATACGTTATATTTGGATACATTCGTGTTGACCGACTGAAAAGCACCAAACTTTTGTTTACTCAGGCAACACCGAAAAATGGCTTCAAACCTCACAACTTGTGTTATTGTGTGTGATGGCTGTAGTTATGTGTAGCCTATACCGTATTTGTAAAGTGTGTGTGGGGGAAGAAGGGGGGGGGGGGGGGGTAGGATTGGGAAGGAGGCGGCCGTGGCTTTAGTTTTGGAACCATCCAGCATTTGCCTGGAGTAGAAGTTGGGGGACACCACAAAAGCACACTTCCAGGTTTGCTGAGGGGAGTCAAATCGTCCTCCTCGTCTCAGATTTTCCTCACGAAGCTGAGTGTATCCCGTTCCAGTCCTCCAATCAGAATTAAAGTTTCTTGGCAGATCCGGAAATCGATCCCAGATCCGGCGCGACAGCCAAGAACGACACGCTTGTTTGTGATGGAGCACTGCGCAGTGCCGCTCCATGTGGTTCCCTGAAGATCTGGATCGCAGAAGGGGGCAGCAGGCTATCATCAACGGTTAGACGACATCCTTTGTGGCCTAAATCTATCACCACGAGCGCTAATGTCGAACAATACATGGTCAAATAATTTCATTTAAATATGAAAACAAGCTCCATTTAAAAGAAACAAGCGTTTTTAGCAAGATCTTGCCAAAATGTCATTTAAGTCGGAAGTAATTTTGTAAATTTTATTTTGAAGTATGATAGAGCTTTTCAAATCACGCATTTTCATACTTTTTCGGGTCTTGTACCTTTTCAAATTTTGGCACAATTGTTAACTTTACGTTTGTGCTTCACTGGACCCCGAGTGCTCTTATTAGTGGCATTTAAAAATGTCTTCCACATTAAAAGTTTGACTATTTATAGAGATTTGTAGGAGAGGATTTGGCTCGTACATCCACTTGGGCCGAGTCTCATGTCTGTATTCAGAACATGTAGCCTACAATTCGCATCACTACATCACAGGTGTAGTTCTTCCGATCTGGCCAAAGTTTTTGGAAAGTTTTAACGAGATCAGGTGACTGACGTTATCATAAGAGAGGATAAATAATGTTAGTTATAGTTATTGAGGTTTCAAGGGGCGGAACTACGAGGTCATCTCCCCCTAAAAATGGATAAAATAAAGGTTAAGAAAAGAAAAGGAGAAAAGGGAAGGTTGCTAAGTTTGTGCTCAACGATTGTAATCCTGGAAGTAGTACAACTCCAATGATAGAAAAACTAGGATAGGAATCTCTGGAAGGTAGAAGGCCCGTTATGTTCAACACTTAGGCTTCACTAATCGTGGAGCAAACGTCTGGGTAATCCTACCTACCTGAGCAGGGAAAATCATCCGCATAAAGTTAAGGGGCGGCCGCAGCGCGCAAATTGTGTGAAACATTATTTCATTAATTGATAATTGGAACTCATTGCTGGCCACAGTGTCAGTGCCTTTCCCCAAACATATCGATGTGCTTAAGAGAAGACGGAATTTTTGTGTAAATACTCCGATGTAATTACCATAGTTCCCAAATCGCGACTTGAGTAGGTCGAACATCAATTCCGCCCGATTTTCCTCAATTCCACCCGGTCCTCCAAGAGACCCAAGCTCAGGCTTTGACAAGGGGTCGGCAAAGGGGTTATCCCCAATGAATTAAACAAATGTCATAACCCTCCTGCTCGCGTACCAAGGGCCGGGTCAACGTCAAACACCTTCTGCAGCGCATGAGTGAATTCTTGCATTCCACACGACAACACAAGCTCTCAGGTGTTCATATTTTTGGAACACCAAAAACAACCCCCACCCCCACAACAGCGGGTGGGTGTCGAGCAAAGACAAGAATAGTCGTGTGAGAAAAGAATTCATTTGAAACAATCTCATGCAGTACGCCAACCAAACAATGAGTAGATTAGATCTTGTGAAGTGTGTTTCTCACACATTAGTTAGGGAAAGAAAAGAGTTTCATCTAATGTTTTTTGTAGAGGAAGAGTGCCAAATATATGGAATACCTTTTTATTTTAATAAAAATGACGACCTCATTTTTGACATTGTTAAATTCTAAATACATGTTACGTTGCTACAATCTGTCTACTTTATCAGCTATTTATTTTTATTCTGATTAACACTTAATTTTTTTGTAAATTACAAAATATATTAAAAACTGTAAATTTTTTGTTCTGAAAAAAGTGTTCCTATTATGGAATACTATTATTTGTATCCTAAGCATTTTGTTTTAATAAACATTCATAGTCTGTATGCTTAAAAAAAGAAACACACGAACATAATTTAAAATAATAAATCATTATTTGCAATGTTTATGCACAAATGTGCCACCTTCGGCAATTGAACTCATGGTTTGAGGAAAGTAGGCTATCTGAGAGTCCAGCAGTTTATCTTTGTTAGAATCTCAGCCTTCCCTGGAGCCATTCCTCGTTGAGGACCCTTTGGCCTTGCTAATTTAGGAACAGGACAATTGTATTCTGTTAGTTAGTTATTGTTGTTTTAAGGGGCGGAACTACGAGGTCATCTGCCCCTTTTTACGATTAGGTCCCATTGTGTTTCCTAATGACATTTGGAACTTTTTGGGGCAGAGCTAGAAACATCCACTTCTTCCTTTACTGTTGTATTTTTCTTTGTTGTTAAACGAAACAATTGTTCTTGGTACACCATATGCACTTGCTGCCAATTTGTAACCCATTTTCCCTGTCCATACTGCAATGATAGAGTGTTGCATATCTACTTCCTTCCACTTCTTCCGTACCTTTCCCTCTGAATTGTCCTTCCGTTCGGCCATGGTTCTAATGAAAAGAAAAACTGCCTGTACATATGGAAAAGTCTGGCTCCAAATATGGAATACTCCATAATAGGAACACCACATATTCCATATTAGGCTCCCAGAAGCATTTAATTTGAACCTTACAAAATATGAATACCAGTTCATCAAAAGTATTTGTCCACTGCATAGTTTGTATGGTTAGTGCACACTCTACGTAACGCTAACAGACGTTTTGGAATTTAGATAATGCCTTGATTTGTAAACGACTGCAATTCTTACCTTCCCAAAACTTCTTGGAGGTTGTAAAACACTCAGTCGACTGTCACGGACAAAGAACACAGCTCATGTGCCTCCTCTCAACTCACCACCAGAGAGACCTTCCTTGTGCATCTTCGTACCTGTTCCACGCAGCGCTGCCAAGTCTAATTTAACAAATATTGGGGTATTCCATATTAGGAACGTATTCCATATTTGGTACTTTTCCTCTATAGTTTGAAATGAAGCAAAGATTTATGTGATTTTAAGATGCTGATTTTTCTTATTTTATTAAATTTCCTGTCCATATTTTTATTTAACAACAGTGATTAATATCTAGCTCTTTGTATTATTTTTATATCTGATTTAACGATTGAGCGGACTTAGTGGTGGAGATTTAAAATTAATCATAATAGGCCTATTCTTTTACATAAGTCTGCCAAGTTTTCTATGTTTTTCTACTCATGCACTGCATAAGGTGTTTGACACGTCCCTTGGTATGCGAGCAGGAGGGTTATGACATTATTTGTTTACGTCATTGGGGAAAAGCCTGGGCGGAGTTGAGGAACTCATTTCTGGGTCACTTGGAGGACCGGGTGGAATTGAGGTAACCCTGGCTACTTGACTGGAATTCCCGGGTGGAATTGATACCCGCCCCTTGAGGACATTAAGTGTGTCTGATATTGATGTTGGTAATTTTCTGTAAATGTAGGCTACAATTTGCCACCGGGAAATTTGCAAATAAATTAATGAATGAATGAGTTTGAAATCAAAGGATATCGTACGACCGGATACGAAAGATCAATGCCAATCTCAGTTCATAATCCCGTGATCACCATTCACCAGCAGTAAGGGAGGGACCGTAGCATTTAACTTTTACTGTGAAAGAAATTCATTGGTGATGGGGAGGGGGGCAGAAAATTAATAAATCCTGCCGTGTTTGTAAGAGTGTGTGGCGCTGTGGCTTCTTAACTGCTCGTCTTTCACCCAGACGACCGGGGTTTGAATCCCGGTGACAGCGGGGTGGAATTTTCACCTGGAAAAATCACGTGGCACCAGGAAGGGCATCTGGCCTTAAATCCCCGGCTAAAATCAAAATGACCCTGGTTGGCACCGGCGACCCCTAATTAATTGGGAAAAGCCGATTAGTGATTTGGCTTGTTATAGATTAGGATAGCAGAAGGTGGTAGCAGGCTATCGGATATTTTATTATGGATACCCGTGTTTACGGCTTAATTACAAACAAACCAAGAGACCTATTAAAAGAAAGAGTTATATCAATATGTTGCTTGTTTAATTCTGCGTTAGGCAATATAAGCCAATTATTCACAAGTTTAATAATTATCTTTTTATTAGTGGTTGCATGAAAAAGTGTTCGGGTTTTTGGCATCCTTTCAAGGAATCGATGACTTAGGACTATATAGGCTACATGGAAACTACTTGGCTGAGGGTAAAGAAATTTGTTTTATATGTTATAGCCACAAATATTGGTAGTGTAAAACTCAAGTTTCGATTTTCTTCAACTACCCTATAAAAAGTTCTTATACCTTTTCAGAAGTAACGTTTTCTCAGTCCAGGATAAACAAGCAGCAGGAAACTTGGCCTCATTTTGAAGCTCTCATTCGTGATTATCGGAAACTATAACCACTGTAAACGTACAGTGTGATAACGTCAAGGGCGCCACTATAATAATACTGTATGTAGCCATTTAGGAATTCGTCTCGCACACCCGCCTGGGCCGAATCTTATGTCTGTATTCAGAAATTAATTCGGGGGTGAATGTCCATCACAGATGTTTTCCTTGCGACAAAATTAGACATCAAAGGATGTTGTAACACTCGGGAAGCACTTTAAAGGAGGGAGAACAAGCGTCAACCAGGGGAGATCGGATACAAAAGATGAATTCACAATCAATGCCAAACTCAGGTCTTAATTCCGTGATCGCCATTTGTTTAACTAGTAATAAGGAGGAGAGGGGGCCAAACATTAAAATCCTGCCCTGTTTGTTGTTGTTGGTCATATATAGGTGTGTGTGTAATTGTGTCATAACTTGTGTTATTGTGATGGCTGTAGTTATGTGTAGGCTATATTGTATTTGTAAAGTGTGTGTTGGTAGGATTGGGAAGGAGGCGGCCGTGGTTTTTTAGTTTGGAACCATCCCGGCATTTACCTGGAGTTGAAGTGGGGGGGAGATAAAAAGACACTTCCCGAATGGTTGACGGGGGCGGGAAGGGGTAGTCGAATAGTCCGTTCTCCTCTTCTCAGATTATCCTCACGAAGCTGAGTGTACCTCGTTTCAGCCCTCAGATCAGAATTAAAGTTTCTTGGCAGAGCCGGGAATCGAACCCAGACCTTCATCCGGTGTGACGGGCAACGAACGAACGCCAAGTCCGTTGTTTGTGATGGTGACGCTGTAGAGTACTCCAGTGCCGCTCCATATGGCTCCCTGAAGATCAGGATAGCAGAAGGATGCAGCAGGTTAACATCAGCAGTTGACGACATCCTTTGTGACCTAAATCCATCACCACGAGCGCTAATGTCGAACCATACATGGTCAAGTAATTTCATTTAAATAAGTAGAACAAGTTCCATATAAAAGTACATGCGTTTTTAGCATTTTTTTTTTCTTTTTCAAAATATCATTTAAGTCGGAAGTAATTTTGTAACATTTATTTTGAAATATGATCGAATATTTGAAAACCTGCATTTTGACACTTTTCCGTGTCTTGTAGATTTTCAAATTTTGACACAATTGTCAAAATAGGTTAACTTAACGTCTTTGCTAAACTGGACCCTGAGTGCTCTTATTAGTGTCTTTTATAAAATGTCTTCAACATTTGACTATTTATAGAGATTTGTATCACCCATTTAAGATTTGATTGCCGCTGAGCCTGGCTGGGCCACCATTTGTTGATTATTGTAGCAGGAGCCCCGCAAGGTAAAGAGGAGGACACAGTGATGACAGAGTGCAGTCTGGACATAAGTCAAGCAGCATTGCGCGCGCTACATGTCTTAGAAGCGTAGATAAGTGTCACAGGAGCTCATGTCACCACGGACAGCTACTGGCACTGAGGCATATCCTACTCGCGCAACTGTACCTGTCAACGAAGCAGAGTGACGTGTGACACAAGTAAACAGAGAATAGCCTACTTCCCATCTCGACCCCCGGCAATCAATGCGTGAAAGTGTAATAGGAGAGGATTTGGCTCGTACATCCACCTGGGCTGAGTCTCATGGCTGTATTGAGCACGCGTAGCCTACAATTCGCTCTCTCTCTCTAGGGATGGTTCCAATGAATTTGGGGATGAACTACCATCACAGATGTTTTTCTTGCGACCTGGCCAACATATACGAAAAGTCATAACGAGATCAGGTGACTGTTGTTCTCTAGAGAGAGTGGTTAAAATAAAGGGGTAACAGAAAGAAAGGAAGACTGTTAAGTTTGTGCTCAACGATTTTAATCCTAGGAGTAGTGGAACTCGAATGATAGATAAACTAGGATAGGAATCTCTGGAAGATAGAAGACCGCTATGTTTAACACTTACACTAATCGTGCAGCAAGGGGAGAAGTAAGCAAACGTCTGGGAAATCCCACCTACCTGAGCATGGCAAATCATCCATATAAAGTTAAGGGCCGACCGCAGCGCACAAATTGTGCGAAATATTCTTTCATTAATCGTGGTATTGATAATTGGAACTGAGTCTTGGTGACTTTCCCCAAACATATTGTTGTGTATAAGAGAAAACTATCATTTTGTGTAAATACTACTAGTTTCCAAATCCCGACTTTTGTACATTAAGTGTATTTGATATTGATTGAAGTTGGTAATTTTCTGTAAGTTAATTGTACAATTTGTCACCGGGGAATTACCCCCATTTGCAAATAAAATGAATGAATGAATATGAAATCAAAGGATATTCTAACATTCGGCATAACAAGCGTTTGTTTGACCAGATACGAAAGATCAATGCCAAACTCAGTTCATAATCCCGTGATCGCCATTCACCAGCAGTAAGGGAGGGGCCGTAGCAGCTAACCTTTACTGTGAAAACAATTCCTTGAGGGGGGCATATCATTATTACATCCTGCCCCGATTGTGATGGTGAAGTTGGACGCTCCTCTGCAGCGCACTGCTGCTTCATATGGCTCCTTGAAGATTAGGATAGCAGAAGGTAGCAGCAGGCTATCGGATCTTTTGTTACGGATACCCGAGTTTAGGCCTTAATTAAAAACAAACAGACCTATTAAAATTAATTATACCCATATATATGTTGTTTAATTCTGCGTTAGTCTATATTGTGCCCTAGCGTACAGCGGTGTTTTTAAACAAGACTCTGTCTTTGGGGTGCGTTCTGTCCTGGTAGGCTTTTACTAGAGCTCAAATACCAAACGACTGCTTTACTGCTACAAGGTTCATAAGCAAATCTATAAACTAATAAATGAGTGAAAAACAGATAAAATAAACACCATTTAATAAATGAATAAAACAAGAAATAACAAAACACTAAAATAAACACAGTCCTTCCTGAACTTTACTCCCACTGAACACAAAATTACAAGGATATGAGTGGCTTAGGAAAGTCCACTCCTGAAAAATAAAAATGTGGATTAGAAATTCCACTTGTCTGGTTAATGTGTATGCACGCGTATAACTATGCTAGAAAGAGAATAAGTACTATGATGAAGATTTGCTCACAAATAGAACAGCCAAGATGCTCGCAAATCCTCATACTGAAAACCATTATCATGGCTTTATGGGACTTGCACTTAGAATAGCTGTACAAGAATAATAATCTACTGACACACGCAACCATTTAAAAAGTTACATAATTAACAGATCTCCAACGAGTTCGCAAGTGAGTCAGAATACTCCAAACAAAACAAGAGCGTGCCCTCGGGCTCAAATGCTCAACACAAACATGACAACAACGTGACGGAACATCAAGACCATCCGAAGTCAAAGAACATAAAAGTAAACAGACCAAGCAAAATAACATGCCTAAACAGGCTGATATTTACATGAAATAAAAGCAGGAATAAATTAACACACTGGGAATCAATCAATCATAGCGCGAACAGCTCCCATTTACCGATTAAAATACTTTTATCATTATTCAGGCTTTCATTTAAAATTAAAACAAACATTTTACCAAGAACGGAAACCTGGCCCGTCTATACTAATGAGCACTGCTTGCCCTTATCTGATCGAAGTCCGCCAGGTAGACATTCCTCTCTGTCACTCATCAACATATGGGTTCAACCAGCCCCTCTTTCCAGCTTTGTGTCATGCTATTAATAACAGGTGACCTGCACGTCACCGTTAACTCCAATTCTGCAATCGCGACATATAAGTTCACACAAGATCTCGCCAATTCCTTATAATTGCAAGAACATCACGTAGGGTTCCCAACATTTGCCTCGCAAGGTTAAAATGCGGAACGAGGGAAAGCGGAAGACAGAATATAGACATTCCCACAAGCTAATATCCCTTAAAACACATTTGCAGACACAACAAAGCTTCGGGCTGAACAAACACTGGTCTACCACAGGCCGGTAATCGATTCAGATATCCCTAGTTTCGTGTCCTGGGACACTCCAAGAATTTAATTCAAAATCATTACTTTGAGTGGGCAGACGGCCCCTCACTTAATAAATTCAACAAATGGCAATAAACAACACTAGCCTGAGTTACCATAAAAACTAGGCAGAACAAAGATTTACCACCAATTCTACTATTTATTCTAATTAATTCAGTTTCGCTTCTGCTATAATACCGATTCCCAAATCGTGCCACTTAGCCGCAAATTTACGGTAGCAAATACGCACTCGGACGTGCGTGTGGCCCCGTGTACTTGAACAACATCAAAAATATATTCACAATAATAAAATACAACTCGTCACGCTGCTATATGCATTAACTATAGTGTGCCAGCAAGAAACAAAGATTCTACATTTAAAACACAAACAAAATATTTACACGAAATTAGTCCCATAAAAACCATAACCAGTTTGACAAATAAAAAGCATTATTTTGTACTTATTCCTTTCTGCAACAGCCTCATTTTACATCGCCAGACATCCTCCCATCAGAGCGCTCAGCTCTTGTCAGCCCTCATAAGGCTGAACAAACACTGGTTCGAAGTCTTCTCCTGGACCTGGAGTTCCATCTTGATGCTGAATAAAAATGTTAATTATAGTCACACGTTAATACCTCTAGCTAAATTCACCAATTGCCTTGTGCAAAATTATTCGAGGAACTTTTCCCTATTATTTGTAATCATGGTAAACTACCTAAATTTCACTGACTCTACAACTTTCCACACTAAGCTGTAAGCATACAACTTCATTTCAATGTTTTCAATAATAATCAGTAGAGTGAATGCCTCTAATATAATAACGCAGCATAACCTCACGGTATCAAAAAGAATGCCAATCGAATAACCTCGTCAACTCAAACGACAGTATTTATAAGGTTCTGGCGAAAAGTCGAAGGGAACTAACTTCTGTAATTTGGCGACTATTGGCATGCGACAGATATCAATCAATTCGTAATTAATCACAGGTCACAATTGAGCCGTCGTGCCTTAAAATCGATCATGGGGTTCTTCAATCCAAGATTCCCGCTTTTTATCACCAGGTCGGCGACAGACGCACCTTTTGGCGCTACAAGTGGCGTCCCTCTCTGATTGGTTGTTCATAATGTCAAAGTCGCAGGTTTAAACAGAAGCCTCTGCCATATGATTGGTTTTAAGTTCCTCTCATCTCTTTATCTCAGCAACTATCTTTCTCCGGACGCTAGGGTTACAAAGAAAGAACGGTTGATATGAGTCAACTCACAAACCACCTTTGTCTTACACTTGCACCTGCCAATACATTCCGATCTGTCGTCATCCCTTTGTTTCATGGCTGGGCATGTCCACTCGAACTGTCTCCATTATAAGCTCCTCTTTTCACAATTCTGTCTGGCTTCTGACTGATTCAGGCAGTAACATCATAGTATAATGAAAGAAATAATTAGAATCATTTATATGCGTAGCTTATAAAGGGTTCAATATAGACTACGCCAATAATTCGCAAGTTTATTAATTATTTTTTATTAGTGGTTGGATGAAAACGTGTCCGGATTTTTGGCATCTTTTCTAGGAACCACTCACTTAAAACTATATATAGTCTACTTGGAAAACTACTTGTCTGAGGGTAATTATTTTAAAATTATGGGCACAAGTGCAAAACTCTCGTTTCAATTTACTTCAACTCGGTATCGAATAACATCTCTTATAGCCTACTGTTTATGACGTAACGTTTCCTCAATCCAGAATAAACAAGCAGCAGGAAACTTGGCCTCATTATGAAGCTCTCATTCGTAAACGTAAAATAATAATGCTATTAATGCAGCGAATGGACATGTAGCCTACTTTTCTTTTCAGGACGGGTCAGGGAAGTGATATTGGAAGGAAATCGGCCGTGGACCTATTGAAAGGAACCGTCCCGGCACATGCCTGGTGGTGAAAATGAGAAACCATGGCCAAGGTGAAATTCGAACCCACGCTCTCCCGATGCCAGCGAGGCGCGAAGTCACGCGTTAGCGCTCTCGGCCACCGTTGCCGGTTGTAAATGTACAGTGTGATACCGTCAAGGTCGACACTATGTAATAATACTGTATGTAGCCATTTAAGAATTCGTCTCGTACACCCGCCAGGGCCGAATCTTATGTCTGTATTCAGAAATTAATTCGGGGGTGAAAGTAACATGGCTTTGTAACATCCGGGAAGCGCATTAAAGTCAGAGGGAGAACAAGCGTCGACCAGGGAAGATCGGATACAAAAGATGAATTCACAATCAATTCATAATGTCGATTATTCAGGTCCGTATTGACGTAACTATTATTCTTTCACAATCAATGCCAAACTCAGCTCATAATTTTATGATCGTCATATGCCTCACCTGTAGTAAGGTGGGAAGGGGACCAAAACACTAAATCCTGCCCTGTTTGTTGTTGTTGGTCATATATAGGCTAGCCATGTGGTCAGTGAACAAGGTTACCAAACAGTTAAAATAACAAGCGATCACACTGTACGAGCCAGTGACTAAGCTAACCAGGCACTGACGCACGTGGGCTGAGAAATTGCAATGCAGAGTATTATGAATATCTGGCCAAATGTCAATACCATCCTGGCAGCTCACAGAGTATAGACTAGGCCTAGCCTCGTGGTGTGTGTGAAATTGTGTCATAACTTGTGTTATTGTAGTTATGTGTATACTGTACTGCACTGTATTTCTTAAGTGTGTGTGTGGGGGAAGGAGGAGGAGGGGGGTTGGATTGGAAAGGAGGCGGCCATGACTTTAAATTTGGAACATCCCAGCATTTTCCTGGAAGTGGGGGAAAAGCACAAAAAGACATTTCCAGGAAGGCTGAGAGGGTTGTCGAATCGTCCGTCCTCCTGTTCTCAGATTTTCCTCACGTGGCTGAGTGTAGCCCGTTCCAGCACTCAGATCAAAATTAAAGTTTCTTTGCAGAGTCGGGAATTGAACCAAGACCTTCGTCCGGTGCGACAGCCAAGAACGCCAAGATTGGCTTGTTTGTGATGGTGATGTTGTCTCCACTGTGCTTTGTCGCTTCATATGGCTCCCTGAAGATTAGGATAGTAGAACGTTGCAGCATGCTAACATCAACAGTTAGACAACATCCTTTGTGGCCTGAATCCATCACCACGAGCGCTAATGTCGAACCATACATGGTCAAATAATTTCATTTAAATAAGTAGAACAAGTTCCATTAAAAAAAAAAAGGAAGCGTTTTAGCATTTTTTTTTTTTTTTCAAAATGCCATTTAAGTCGGAAGTAATTTTGTAAATTTTGTTTTGAAATATGATAGAGCATTTCAAAACACGAAATTAAAATGTTTACGGTCTTCTAGCTTTTCAAGTTTTGGCACAATTATCAAAATAGTTTTTTTTTGTTGCCAAACTGGACCCTGAGAGCTCTTGGTGTCATTTAAAAATGTCTTCAACATAGAAGTGTGACTAATCATACAGATTTGTAGGAGAGGATTTGGCTCGTACATCCTCCTGGGCCGAGTCTTAAGTCTGTATTCAGAACGCGTAGCCTACAATTCGATGGTTCGAATGAATTCGGGGGTGAACTTCCATCGCAGATGTATTTCTTGCGACCTGGCCAACTTGTATGGAAAGTCTTAACGAGATCAGATGACTGACGTTCGCTTGAGAGTGGATAAAATAATGTTACGTGCCACCCCCGAGTGGCACTTTTGTTAACTGGATTACGGTGGGAAGGAAGCACAACACCATTTACTGCTTAAAGAAATAATTAACTTTATTGTGGCCAGAAAATTACACTAATCAGCACACACAAGCAATTAGGAGCCTTCTCCAGTTTCCTCAAATCTCTTCCTTATGCGCTCTTGGCCCCTTTCACTTGCAACAGACCACAGAAGTTAATCCGTCCTAATGAGTCTGGTGGCCTTGGCAGAAGCTACCTGCCCCTCTTCCTCAGGTAAAACAAATACAGTTACTTACGAGCACTTGAAGTACGCTGTTCACAAGCTGGGAGAAAACAATGTCACAGGATTTCGACACCACAATATCTGACACTCAGTGAAAGCACACTTACTCAGAACACGGCAGTCCCCTGTATGTTCCTCACTTCGCCGCTACACTAGGGGTTTCGCAAGTCACCACACTTCTGTCGCTCAGAATACACGCTCACACTAGCTCGTAAAACACAACAACAACTGCTTCACGGGTCACTCTTATATAGCAGGCCGGTGACTCAATAAATGGTTCTAGATCCATCCAGAGTCCACGGCTTCTCGAGGTTTCCACCGCTGGTCCAGTCACGAATCTTCTGGACTATCCCTTTGTCTGTAGTAGCCCTGTTGCATAAGGCGCGCGCAATACAGGAGGCAAGCCACAGCCCAGCCACTGGGGCAGTTGTGACTCAAGCGGCGAGCGATGACACAAACTCACAGCCGTAACACCACCCCCTTCCTAAAAAGGCTGATCGTCCCGATCAATCATTGGTCCGTCTGTGTCCCTCCGTAGGCTGCCAGGCGATCTCGATGCACGATCTTCATCTTCGCCCTCGGGCTCCGCTGGATCCTGTAGACGACATCGTTGATCCGTTTCACGACTCGGTACGGGCCCTCCCAGGACTTCTGCAGTTTGGGTGACAGGCCTTTCTTCCGTAATGGGTTGAAGAGCCAGACCAGGTCGTCCTCGTGGAATCCGCCGGCATCCGTCTGCTGGTCGTATCGGGTCTTCATTCTGTCGGTCTCGATCCGCAGTTTCCTCCTCGCGAACGCGTGCACGTCCTCCAGTTGGTCGACCAGTTCTTGACAATACTGGCTTACCGAGATCGGATCATTCCCAGGTCGGCCAAAGGCAAGATCGACAGGTAGACGGAGCTCCCTCCCAAACATGGCCCGGGCTGGTGTGCACCCGGTGGCTTCATGCACGGCGGCGCGGTAGGCCAGGAGAAATAGTGGAAGATGTTTGTCCCAATCCCTCTGGTGCTCGCTGACGACTATTCGAAGATGGTTCTCGATGGTGCGATTGAATCGCTCTACCATCCCGTCGGACTGAGGGTGTAGTGGCGTTGTCCTTGTCTTCCGGATTCCCAGCAGCTGGCATAGGTTCTGGAACACCTGCGACTCGAAGTTCCTCCCTTGGTCGGAGTGCAGCTCCAGGGGTACTCCGTACCGGCTGACGAATTCCTTCACCAGGGTCTCTGCAATCGTCGCGGCTTCTTGGTTAGGGAGCGCATGCGCCTCCGGCCATTTGGTAAAGTAGTCGCTGACGACTAATATGTAGCGGTTCCCTGCCTCGCTTAACGGGAATGGCCCAGCAACATCGATGGCTACTCTCTCCATGGGGCCGCCCACGTTGTAGGTCTTCAGTGGACCCCGTCGTCTTCGTCCTGGGCCCTTGCTGGCTGCGCAATCGTGGCACCTCGCGCAGTGGTTCTCCACGTCTGTTCGGCATCCGATCCAGTAGAACCGCTCTCTCAGCTTCTCCAGGGTCTTCTTTATCCCTAGGTGTCCACCAGATGATCCTCCATGAACTTCCTTCAGGACTTCCTCCGTCATAGCCTTTGGAACGACGACTTGTTCCCGAGATGTCTTCCCGTCGGTGCTCTCCCAGGTACGGCAGATGAGGCCATCCCTTACAATCAGCGAGTCCCACTGTGCCCAGTAGGACTTAAACTTTGGGCTGCAGTCACTCACAATGTTCCACCCGGGTCTGGGGACACAGGCCCTCTTCCATTCGGCTATCAGTCCCAGGTCATCATCCTCTGCTTGTGCCCGCGTGAAAGATTCGCGGCTCCAGTTCCCTTGAAGTTCCACAGTAGTCCATCGGCACAGTATCCCGGTGTTCTCCTCCCTTCGGGCACAGAAGGTGCAGTCTTCGGGGCACGGTCTTCGTGACAGGGCGTCGGCGTTAGAATGCAGTTGGCCTTTCCTGTGCTGAATCTCAAAGTTGTACTGTTGAAGTCTCTCTAACCACCGCGCGAGTTGACCCTCGGGCTGCTTGAAGTTCAGGAGCCACCGCAGGGATGCATGGTCGGTCCTGATGAGAAATTCTTGCCCGTACAGGTACTTGTGGAAGTGTTCAATGGTCTTCACGATGGCGAGCAGCTCCTTCCTGGTGACGCAGTAGTTCCTTTCTGGCTTTGACAGGGCCTTGCTGAAGTAGGCCACTACTCTCTCCTCGCCGTCCACTACTTGCGACAGGATCCCCCCTATGCCAAAGTCGCTGGCATCGGTATCGACGATGAACCTTGTTCCAGGTCTGGGGTAGGCCAGAATAGGCGCGGTGCACAGAGCCTGCTTGAGTTGTTCGAAGGCACTGTGGCATTCTGCTGTCCACGTGAAGAGTTGGTCCTTCTCAGTCAGTCGATGTAAAGGTTTGGCGATGTCGGCGAATCCTCTCACGAAGCGACGATAATAAGTGCAGAGTCCCAGGAAGCTTCGTAGTTGCGACTTGTCCTTCGGAACTGGCCACTCCCTCACAGCTGCGGTCTTCTCTGGGTCGGTGCGCACCCCTTCCTCGGAGACGATATGCCCAAGGTACTGGACCCGCTTCTGGAAGAGCTGACACTTCTTGGGGCTCAACTTCAGCTGGGCAGCCCGTAGCTTCAACAAGATCTCCTTCAGGTTGCTGTAGTGCTCCTCGAAGCTCCTCCCCAGAACGATGACGTCGTCTAGGTATACCAGGCAGGTCTTCCAGTGTAGTCCCCTCAGAATGGACTCCATTAGCCTTTCGAAGGTTGCAGGGGCGTTGCACAGACCGAATGGCATGACGGTGAACTGCCAGAGCCCGCTGCCCACAGAGAACGCCGTTTTCTCGCGGTCCTTAGGGTGGACCTCCACCTGCCAGTAGCCACTCTTCAAATCCAAGGTGGAGAACCATCTTGATCCTGATATGGTGTCCAGCGTGTCGTCGATCCGGGGTAGAGGGTAGCTGTCCTTTTTCGTGACGTCGTTCACCCGCCTGTAGTCCACGCAGAACCTGGTGGAACCGTCCTTCTTCTTCACTAGCACGACCGGAGAACTCCAAGGACTATATGATGGCTCGATCACCCCTTGCTCCTTCATCTCTTCTACCATCCGGTCGACTTCGGCTTGCTTGGCGAGCGGGACACGTCGGAATGGGGCCCTAATCGGTGCGCTGTCCCCAACGTCGATTCTGTGCTGGACCAAGCTTGTCCTGCCGGAGTCTTTGCTCCCCACGGAGAAGACATCCTGGAATTCGCGTAGCAGGTCCTGAAGTTGGCGAGATTGCTCTTCGTCTAGATGGTCCTGGGATCCTTGGTACAGCTTCTGTAGTTCTTCTGGCAGGGCGCGTCTTCTTCGGTTGTCCGTCTGCAGGTGTCCGTCCGTCGTATCTGTGATGCGGGCAATCCAGGTAACGGGCTCGCAGACTCCTAGGTTGGTGTCCCGGTGAACCGTAATGTCGTAGTCGTTCAGGTTGGACAGGCGGACGTACGGCCGAGACGTCGTGTTGATGAGAGTCTTGGCAACTAGCAATCCTATTGTCTGGATGTCCTCATATTTTGGCTCGATAACAGCCGCCACTCCCTCAGCAGTTCCGTCGACAATTACGGCAGCGCTGACCTCCGTCCTGGTGGGAATGATGACGTCCTCTCTCAGCCTTACTCGTCGTGCGGTGACGGCCTCGTGTGCTGGTTGCAAAGCAAGTTCCTCACCTCCGAAGTGCAGAGTGTTGGTACTCAGATCCAAGATGATGTTGTTCTGGTCCAGGAGGTCCAGTCCGACGATCACTTCATTTGATACGTCAGCCACAAGCACTGGATGCTTTATCGCCCGTCGACCAATGACGAACTCCAGTGATGCTTCGCCGTGTACCGGTGCGGTCTCTCCGGTCGCGGTTATTAGCTGGAGGTTCCTTTGTGTGGGTTGCACTCTCCACTTCGGGATCACGGTGGGACTGACGATGGTCCTCGATGCTCCCGTGTCGATTAGCATGGGCCAGCTCTCTCCGTTGACGACTCCGTCGACCATCAGGCTGCTATTATCCCTCCGTAACTGCGTCACACGAACTTGGACTGCCGGGGCTTGACGACTGTCACAAGCCAACCTTTGCCCCCCTAGGCTGGCTGATACTTGCTTTCCTGGGCCGCGCGGTTTCCCTACGACCGACTGTCCCGACGGAAACCCTTGGCGGCGGCGATCACCGCAGTTCTTGCTCAGGTGGCCTCTCTTACGGCAGGTCCAGCAGGTCGGTACTCCTCTTCCGGGCCGCCTCTCCGGATGTCCTTCGGCTACGTTTTTGCTGGTGGTACCGCGACTATCGAAGAAACGGCTTAGCGCCTCCATTAATTCGTCGGCCAGGGGCTTGGTCTCGCTGGTTTTTACTGGTTCGTCGACGTCCACTTGACGCACCCGCGCGTGCATTCTAGATGCCTGTTTCGCCGTCTCAAACTCAAGTGCGTGGCTCAGCGCATCTGCCAGGGTCTTATTGCGCGCGAGTCGCAGCGCCTGTTGAGTGTCCGAGTCCCGTAGTCCGTCGGTGAAGGTTTGCGTCGCAATCTGCTCCAGAAAGTCGGCCGGCGCTGTTGGGTAGGCTAGCCTTACGAGGCGTGCGATGTCCATCTCGAACTCCTGCAGGGTTTCCGCGTTCTTTTGTGCCCGGGTCCGGAGCTGCATCTGGTAGGCCTGCTGAAGATGGCTATCCCCATATCGGGACTCCATATGGGCGATCAGTGAAGCGTAGTCCTGGGATCCAGTCGGGATGGCCTGAAGGACGTTAAGGGCGTCCCCTCTCAGCGCTACAATGAGAGCTGTAGCCTTTTCCGTGCTGTTCCAGTTGTTCATGGAACAGGCTGCCTCGAACTGACGTAAATAGGTGCTCCACGGGACCTTTCCGTCGAAGGTTGGGGGCGTCACTCTGCTCTGTCCCGTTCCTGGTGTCCCCGGTGTACCTGTGGGCGGGCGTCGGCGCAGCTCGGCAACTTCCTCTTGAAGAGCGTTGACTTTCTCTTCCACCCCCGTGAGTGGGCGTTGGCGCAGTTCGGCAACTTCCTCTTGTAGGGCTTTGACTCTCTCATCCACCCCGGTCGGCGGGCGTCGGCGCAGCTCGGCGACTTCCTCTTGTAGGGCTTTGAATCTATCTTCCATCCCTGTCGGCGGGTGACGGCGCAGCTCAGCAAATTCCTTCTGTAGAGCGTTAAATCTCTCTTCCACCCCCGTCAGCGGGCGTCGGCGTAGTTCAGCAACTTCTTCTTTTAAGGCGTCGAACTTCTTTTCCACTGCCGTGACTTCCTCACGCAGACCCAGTTCTAATTTCTTCAAGTCCTGTGCTAACTCATTCTGCCCGTCTTCCATCTTCTTTTGGCCGTCCTCTATCTTCTTGGTTAAATTCTTCTGGCCATCTTCTAATTTAGCATTTAGGTCCTCGGCTAACTTCTTCTGGCCGTCTTTCATCTTCTTCTGGCCGTCTTCTAATTTGCAAGTTAGCTTCTTGGTTAAATTCTTCTGGCCGTCTTCTATGCCATTTAACTTTTCTAGCAATGCTGCCAATTGCGCCTCCATTTTAGTTGTTTGCCTTGTAAAGGGCATGCACTCACAGGAAAATTTTAAAAAAATTGACCTGCTCGGGTTTTGAAACCAGGACCGTCAGGTGTTGTGCTTGAGTTCGTAATCCGGCTTCTGACACCAGTTGTTACGTGCCACCCCCTAGTGGCACTTTTGTTAACTGGATTACGGTGGGAAGGAAGCACAACACCATTTACTGCTTAAAGAAATAATTAACTTTATTGTGGCCAGAAAATTACACTAATCAGCACACACAAGCAATTAGGAGCCTTCTCCAGTTTCCTCAAATCTCTTCCTTATGCACTCTTGGCCCCTTTCACTTGCAACAGACCACAGAAGTTAATCCGTCCTAATGAGTCTGGTGGCCTTGGCAGAAGCTACCTGCCCCTCTTCCTCAGGTAAAACAAATACAGTTACTTACGAGCACTTGAAGTACGCTGTTCACAAGCTGGGAGAAAACAATGTCACAGGATTTCGACACCACAATATCTGACACTCAGTGAAAGCACACTTACTCAGAACACGGCAGTCCCCTGTATGTTCCTCACTTCGCCGCTACACTAGGGGTTTCGCAAGTCACCACACTTCTGTCGCTCAGAATACACGCTCACACTAGCTCGTAAAACACAACAACAACTGCTTCACGGGTCACTCTTATATAGCAGGCCGGTGACTCAATAAATGGTTCTAGATCCATCCAGGGTCTACGGCTTCTCGAGGTTTCCACCGCTGGTCCAGTCACGAATCTTCTGGACTATCCCTTTGTCTGTAGTAGCCCTGTTGCATAAGGCGCGCGCAATACAGGAGGCAAGCCACAGCCCAGCCCCTGGGCAGTTGTGACTCAAGCGGCGAGCGATGACACAAACACACAGCCGTAACAATAATGTTAGTTAGCTATTGTGGTTTAAAGGGGCGGAACTACGAGGTCTTCTGCCCCTAAGGATGGATAAAATAAAGGTTAATAAAAGAAAAGAAAAGAAAAGAAAAGGAGAAAAGGGAAGGCAGCTAAGTTTATGCTCAGCGATTGTAATCCTAGAAGTAGTAGGCTACAACTCGAATGATAGAAAAACAAGGATAGGAATCCCTGGAAGATATAAGGACCGCTATGTTTAACACTTACACTAATCGTGGAGCAAACGTCTGGGAAATCCCACGTACCTGAGTAGGGCAAATCATTCCCTGCACAGAAATTGTGGGAAATATTCGTTCATTAATCGTGGTATTGATATTGGAACTCATTGCCGGCCACAGTCCCGGAGCCTTTCCCCAAAGATATTGATGTGTTTAAGAGAAGACGGAAATTTTGTGTAAATACTACGATGTAATTCCTATAGTTTCCACATCGCGACATGAGTACATTAAGTGTGTTTGATATTGATGTTGGTAATTTTCTGTAAGTGTAGACTATAATTTGCCACCGGGCAATCCCCATTTTCAAATAAAATGAATGAATGAATGAATGAATGAATGAATTTAAAATCAAAGGATATTTATTGTTTGACCGGATACGAAAATGCAAAGCCTAGCTCAGTTCATAATCCCGTAATTGTCATTCACCAGCAGTAAGGGAGGGGCCGTAGCAGTCAACTTTTACTGTGAAAAAAAAAAAAAAAAAAAAAAAAAAAAAAAAAAAAAAAAACTGCCCTGTTTGTGGTGAGTCTTGTCACTCTGCTTGCGCTGCTGCTCCATATGTCTTCTTGAAGATTAGGATAGCAGAAGGTAGCAGCAGGCTATCGGATATTTTATTATGGGTACCCATGTTTACGCCTAAAAGAAAAGAAAAACAGACCTATTAATAAAAAAGGGTTATAGGCCTACCAATATTTCCCTTGTTTAATTCTGCGTTAGGCTCTATAAGCCAATTATTCACAAGTTTCGTAATTATGTTTATGTTCGACCCTGACTATTATATGTCAGAACACTGTATCATAATGATGGTCATTATAACATTATTTTTCATAATGAAACAGTTTCTCCCACCAATCACAGCTCAAGAAACAGTTGTTTGACCAAGTAGATAAGGTTAGCATCGCACCCGCGCTGAGTTTCAAGGTCTTCTAATTTAAATTTCACTGCGTTGCCTAGTGTCATAGTGGGTTGATCGAGGAGGCCATGGACAAATACAAGGCATTCTCTGCGTACCATGCGCTCTGTTCAGTACATAAAACTGGCGAAATCTCGACAGATATTTATGAATATTTATCTTCGAACATAAAATAGTTATAATAATTATCGTCGAACATAAACAGTCGTATGCAACTCGCCTATAATGGTAATTAACACACTCGTATGGAAATTATAAAACTCGCATACGCTCGTTTTATAAACATATCGTGTCTTAATTATTTCCATTATAGGCTCGTTGCATTATGTACTATTTTATTAGTGGTTGCATGAAAAGTGTCCGGGTTTTTAGCATCTTTTCTAGGAATCGATGACTTAAAACTGGAAAACTACTCGGCTGAGGGTAATGAAATGTGTTTTATATGTTATTGCCACAAGTATTGGTAGTGTAAAACTCAAGTTTCAATTTTCCTCAATAAAAAGTTCTTATACCATTTCTGAAGTAACGTTTTCTCAGTCCAGGATAAACAAGCAGCAGGATATTTGGCCTCATTTTGAAGCTCTCGTTCGTGATTATCGGAAAGTACAACCACTGTAAACGTACAGTGTATTACGGTCAAGGGCGCCACTTTGTAATAATACTGTATGTAGCCATTTAGGAAATCGTATCGTGCACCCGCCAGGTCCAGGTCTGTATTCAGAAATTTATTCGGGGGTGAAAGTCCATCACAAATCCTTGCGACAAAATCAAAGGATATTGTAACATTCGGGAAGCACATTAAAGGCAGAGAGAGAGGACAAGTGTCGACCTGGAAAATCGGATACAAAAGAAGAATTTACAATCAATGCCAAACTCAACTCATAATTCCGTGATCGCCATATGTCTAACCACTAGTAGGGAGGGAAGGGGCCAATAATTTGTGTTATTGTGATGGCTGTAGTTGTGTGTGTGTGTGTGTGTGTGTGTGTGTGTGTGTGTGGGAAGGAGGTGGCCGTGGATTTCAGTTTGGAACCATCCCGGCATTTGCATGGAGTAGAAGTGGGGAGAAACCACTGAAACACGCTTCCTGGATGGCTGAGGGGGGGGGGATTCGAATCGTCCGTCCTCTTCTCAGATTTTCCTCATGAAGCTGAGTGTACTCCATTCCTCTCTCAGATCAGAATTAACGTTTCTTGGCAAATCCGGAAATCGAACCCAGACTTCGTCCGGTGCGACAGCCAAGAACGCTCACTGCCAGTGCCGCTCCATATGGCTCCCTGAAGATCAGGATAGCAGAAGGTGGCAGCAGGCTAACATCAACAGTTAGACGACATCCTTTGTGATCTGAATCCATCGCCACGAGCGTTTGTGTTGACCCATACATCGTCAAATAATTTCACATAAATCGGTAGAACAAGTTCCATAAAAATAAAAATAAAAGCAAGCGTTATTACCATGCTTTTTTTCTTCTTCAAAATATCATTTAAATCGGAAGTATAATTCTTAATTGTAATTTGAAATATAATAGAGGTTTTTAAAACACGCACTTTCGCACTTCTCCGGGTTTTGTAGGTTTTCGACTTTTGTCACAATTGTCAAAATAGCTGAACATCACTTTTTTTTTGCCAAACTGGACCCTGAGTGCTTTTAACGGCTTCGGTGGCGTAGTTATTAGCATGCTGTGCTTCTATGACGAAGGTCGCGGGTTCAAACCCGGCCGAAGTAGTCGGATTTTTTAAGAGCGTTAAAAATTCCTCATTAAGCTATGCCTTCATTCGGAGGGGAAGTAAATCCGGCGGTCCCATGTCATAGATTTATTGCATGTAAAAGAACCTTCCACTAACTACACTTGTGGAAGCTAAAATGTATAGGTTAGTTTGATAATGCTATATTAGTTCCAACGTTCGTTGCCAGGTGCTGGCTGCGATGGCATTTAGTTGTCCCGTCCGCAGCTAGGTGTCGTGGTAGCAAAAGTAGGTACTACTTGAAAAAAATAATTGTCTGCAGTCCTTCTACCTGAATCACAGATAACACACACTAATACAGACATCACAATAATTAACACCGGTTATCAGACAGATTCTACACACACCCAAAGTACACGGTGCTACATGACCGCGGTGTCGCAGCCCTAAACTAAGGAACCAACCAGTCTGAGTGCTCTTATGCTTGTCATTTAAAAAATGTCTTCATCATTAAAGGTTTGACTATTTATAGAGATTTGCAGGAGAGGATTTGGCTCGTACATCCACCTGGGCGGAGTCTTATGTCTGTATTCAGAACTCGACGCCTACAATTCGTTCTCTCTAGGGATGGCTCGAATGAATTTGGGAATGAACTACCATCACAGATCCTTTTTTGCGACCTAACCAACATGTATGGAAAGTCTTTACGAGATCAGGTGACTGATATTCTCTAGAGAGAGTGGATAAAATAAAGGGTTAGCAAAAAGAAAGGAAGGATGCTAAGCTTGTGCTCAACGATTTTAATCCTAGAAGTAGTGTAACTCGAATCATAGAAACACTAGGACAGGAATCTCTGGAGGATAGAAGTCCCTCGGAACAAATTGGCCCGTGAGTGAGAAACTGAGGCTGGCCACCGGGCCTACTTCAAGTTCAATGACAGCTAGCAATGCAGAAGATGGTTGGGAAGGGGCGAGAGGGGGCGAAAGATGAAAGGCTGCTTCTTGTGACAGATTTATAACAGAGAGGTACAGTCAGCCAGTTGTTCCCAACGTGCTACTGATTTACCAGTCACATAAAAGAAGTGAGGACTACCACAAAGATATGAACAGTGAATATTATATTCGTTGGATAAAAGAGAAGTTGATACCTAATTTGGAATGCAACTCAGTGCTTGTAATTGACAAGTATCGTACCACAACACGCAGAAAGAATGGTTGATTATTAACAGTACAGTGCCGAACTATATAGTCATAATATTTTCGTTGCAATATTATTCCATTATACGTACAGTATTAGTGTCATTTAATAATTCTAATCACCTAATACAGTTTGTAACGAGTGTGAGTGAGTGAGTGAGTGACAGTTGCTGCGGGAACAGAGTGTACTTCTGACGACTGACGGGTGACGCAGCGGACAGCACCCAGCAGGTTGAGAAGGGCAGACTCTCTCTTCAGCTTCCTACTAGATTTTCACAAGGGTCAATTAGTTCTGAGGCAGTTATAGAAAGGCCGCTATGTTTAATACTTACACTAATCGTGCAGCATGGGGAGAGCTAAGCAAACGTTTGGGAAATCCCACCTACCTGAGCAGGGCGGATCATCCACATACAGTTAAGGGGCGGCCGCAGCGAACAAATTGTGGGAAATATTATTTCATTAATCGTGGTATTGATAATTGGAACTCATTACCTGCCACAGTCTTAGAGCCTTTCCCCAAACATATTGATGTGTTTATGAGAAGACTGTTTTTTGTTATTAATACTAAATTACTATTTACCAAATCGCGACTTTTGTACATTAAGTGTGTTTGATATTGATTGAAGTTGGTAATTTTCTGCAATTGCACAATTTGCCAATGGGGAATTACCGCCATTTGCAAATAAAATGAATGAATTAATTAATTTGAAATCAAAGGATCTAACTAACATTCGGCATAACAAGCGTTTGCTGGACCGGATACGAAAGACCCTCAGTTCATTATACCGTGATCGCCATTCACCAGCAGTAAGGGAGGGGCCGTAGCAGCTAACCTTTACTGTGAAAACAATTCCTTGAGGTGGGCAGATCATTATTAAATCCTGCCCCGCTTGTGATAGTGAAGTTGGGCGTATAATTAATTTAACTCTTGTCGCTCCTCTGCAGCGCACTGCTGCTCCATATGGCTCCTTGAAGATTAGGATAGCAGAAGGTAGCAGCAGGCTATCGGATATTTTATTACGGATACCCGAGTTCAGGCCTTAATTACAAACGAACAAACAAACAGACCTACTAAAAATGAATTATAGGCTTACCCATATATTTGTTGTTTAGTTCTGCGTTAGTCTATATAGACTACGGCAATTAATCGCAAGTTTATTAATTATTTTTTGTATTAGAGGTTGGGTGAAAACGTGTCCGGATTTTTGGCATCTTTTCTAGGTACCGCTCACTTAAAACTATATACTGTATACTTGGAAAACTACTTGTCTGAGGGTAGTGATTTTTTAAAATTATAGGAACAAGTGTAAAACTTACGTTTCGATTTTCTTCAAATAGGTATCGAATAAGAACTCTTATAGTTTTTCTGAAGTAACGTTTTCTCAGTCCAGAATAAACAAGCAGCAGGAAACTTGGCCTCATTATGAAGCTCTCATGCGTGATTATCGGTGACTGAAACCACTGTAAACGTAAAATAATAATTTTATTAATGCAGCCAATGACCATGCACTTTCCTTTTCTTGACGGGTCAAGGAAGGGAATCGGCCGTGGACCTATTGAAAGGAACCGTCCCGGCATTTGCATGGTGGTGAAAATGGGAAACCACGAACATCATTTTCGGGACGGACAAGGTGGGATTCGAACCCACGTAATCCCGATGACAGCGAGGCGCGAGGTAGCACGTTAGCGCACTCGGCCACCGCGGTCGGTTGTAAACACACAGAGTGATACCTTCAAGGGCGCCACTATGTAATAATAGCCTACTTACTGTATGTAGCCATTTAGGAATTCGTATCGTGCACCCGCCAGGGCCGAATGTTATGACTGTATTCAGAAATTAATTCGGAGGTGAAAGTCCATCTCAGATGTTTTCCTTGCGACAAATTTATGAATCAAAGGATATTTATTGTAACATTCGGGAAGCACAAGAGAACAAGCGTCGACCAGGGGAGATCGGATACAAAAGATGAATTCACAATCTATGCCAAACTCAGCTCATAATTTCGTGATCGCCATATGTCTAACCTGTACTAAGGGGGGAAGGGGACCAAAACATTAAATCCTGCCCTGTTTGTTGTTGTTGTTGTTGGTCATATATAGATTACTCAGTGAGCTGTCAGTGAGGGATTGACAGTTGTCGCCTCGCCATGTGGTCAGGGATCAGTTAGAACAAGATGTTCAGTAAAGAACATATAGCCTACTTTCTCCTAAATGCATGGGTATTGTTATAACTCTTTGTCCTTTTCAAGGAGTATGATCGAATGTTGGTTGTAGTAGCTTGTTGAAATACAACGTGCTATAGGGATATTAAACATGAATATGAGGTGCCCTTTGCTAGTGCTACCTCTGTACCAAATTTCGTTCAATTCGGTTTCACCGTGTTTGAATTGATAGGGGGAATCGATTTGCACACATACTTGGCCACCATCTGCAAACTATTGGGCTGATGTTCTTGCAGTTTGGTCTGAATATGTTTCCCACATAAAGATATGGTGATGCAAAATTTGGTAGAGACTAGATTATTAGGTTGGTCGTAATTACATTTTAGCTTTTAACATTTGGGTGGCCGCGATTACGTTTCCGTCAAGATAGCGGTGATATAAAACATGACACTGAGCTGCCCCTTGCTAGTGCTACCTCTGTACCAAATTTCGTTCCATTCGGTTTCACCGTGTTCGAATTAATAAGGGGAATCGATTTTCACACAAAGATGGCCGCCATCCGCAAAATATTAGGCTGATGACCTATTAGTTTGGTCAAAGGATGCTCCCTCCATAAAGGTATGTTGTTGCTAAATTTGCTAGAGATCGGATGATTAGGTTAATCGTAATTTGATTTAAGCTTTGAACATTCGTGTGGCCGCCATTACGTTTCAGTCAAGATGGTGGCGATATAAAACATGACACTGAGGTGCCCTTTGCTACTGCTACCTCTGTACCAAATTTCGTTCCATTCGGTTCCACCGTGTTCGAATTAATAGGGGGAATCAATTTTGACATAAAGATGGCCGCCACCCCCAAACTATTAGGCTAATAACCTATTAGATTGGTCAAAGGATGCTCCCTCCATAAAGGTATGTAGTTGCAATATTTGGTAGAGATCGGATGATTAGGTTAATCGTAATTTGATTGAAGCTTTGAACATTCGTGTGGCCGCCATTACGTTTCTGACAAGATGGCGGCGATATAAAACATGACACTGAGGTGCCCTTTGCTAGTGCTACCTCTGTACCAAATTTCGTTCCATTTGGTTTCACCGTGTTTGAATTAATAGGGGGAATTGATTTTCACACAAATATGGCCGCCATCCGCAAACTATTAGGCTAATGACCTAGTTATTTGGTCAAAGGATGCTTCCTCTATAAAGGTATGTCGTTGCAAAATTTGGTAGAGATCGGATGATTAGGTTAATCGTAATTTGATTTAAGCTTTGAACATTTGTGTGGCCGCCATTACGTTTCCGTCAAGATGGCGGCGATATAAAACATGACACTGAGGTGCCTTTTGTTAGTACTACCTCTGTACCAAATTTCGTTCCATTCGGTTGCACCGTGTTCGAATTAATAGGGGGAATCGATTTTCACACAAAGATGGCCGCCATCCGCAAACTATTACGCTGATGACTTATTAGTTTGGTCAAAGGATGCTCCCCCCATAAAGGTATGTTGTTGCAAAATTTGGTAGAGATCGGATGATTAGGTTAGTCGTAATTTGATTTAAGCTTTGAACATTTGTGTGGCCGCCATTACGTTTCCGTCAAGATGGCGGCGATATAAAACATGACACTGAGGTGTCCTTTGCTAGTGCTACCTTTGTACCAAATTTCGTTCAATTCGCATTCACCGTGTTCGAATTGATAGGGGGGGACAGACATTCAGAGAACACACACTCACACACACACACACACACACACACACACACACACAGACACACACACAGACACACACACAGACTCACACACACACAGACAGACACACTTTTTTCGCCCTGTGTTGATCTCATAAGTCTACTTTCATTTTTTGCAAAAATCGAAAGTAGGCTAAAAACAAGAGATCACACTGTACAAGCCAGTGGCAAAGCTAACCAGGCACTGTCGCACGTGGGCTGTGATATTGCAATGCAGACAGAGTATTTTTTATTATGACTTCAACTATGCGAACATGGATTGGTTAAGAGGCAGATGGGTGATGACTGACTTGGAACATCCAGCCAAATGTCAATGACATTCATGCAGCTCACAGAGTATAGGCGTAGGCTCGTGGTGTGTGTGAAATTGTGTCATAACTTGTGTTATTGTGATGGCTGTAGTTATGTGTTTACTGTAGACTATAGGCACATGTAAATTGTGTGTGTGTGTGGGGTGGGGGGGGGGGGATAAAAGGAAGTGTGGGTAGGATTGGGAAGGAGGCGGCCATGGCATTAAGTTTGGAACCATCCCAGCATTTTCCTGGAGTAGAAGTGGGGGGAAACCACAAAAATACGCTTCCACGATGGCTGAAGGGGGTAGTCGAATCATCCGTCGTCCTTTTCTCAGATTTTCTTCACGAATCTGAGTGTACCCCGTTCCAGCCCTCAGATCAGAATTCAAGTTTCTTGGCAGAGCCGGGAATCGAACCCAGACCTTCGTCCGGTGCGACAGTCAAGAACGCCTCCACTGCCTGTGCCGCTCTATATGGCTCCCTGAACATCAGGATAGCAGAAGGTGGCAGCAGGCTAACAACAACTGTTAGACGACTTCCTCTGTGGCCTAAATCCATCAATACGAGCGCTAATGTCGACCCATACATGGTCAAATAATTTCATTTAAATAAGTAGAACAATTTCCGTTAAAAACAAACAAGCGTTTATGCATGTTTTTTCGAAATGTCATTGAAGAAGGAATAATTTTTATATTTTATTTTTTGAAATATGATAGAGCTGGTGAAAACACGCATTTTGACACTTTTCCGGGTCTTGTAGCTTTTCAAGTTTTGGTACAATCTCCAAAATAGCTAAACTCTACGTTTTTGCTCAACTGGACATTTGGCTGTTATTAGTGTTATTTAAAAATGTCTTCAACATAAAAGTCGGACTATTTATAGAGATTTGTAGGAGAAGATTTGGCTCGTACATCCACCTGGACCGAGTCTTAAGTCTGTAATCAGAACGCGAGGTGTACAATTCCCTCTCTTTAGGGATGGTACGAATGAATTCGGGGCTGAACTTCCATCACAGATGTTTTTCATCCGATCTGGCCAACATGTTTGGAAAATCTTAACGAAATCAGGTGACTGACGTTTGTTTCAGAGTGGATAAAATAATGTTAGTTAGTTATTGAGGTTTTAAGGGGCGGAACTACGAGGTCATTGTCCCTAATGGTGGATAAAATGAAGGTTCAGAAAAGAAAACAAGATGTTCAGCAAAGAACATATAGCCTACTTTCTCCTAAATGTATGGGTATCTTTATGACTCTTTGTCCTCATCCCTAAAACAATCACCCCAACCACAATGTATTGTTTGTTTTCTTTTATATTGATAATAAGCCAGTAAGTGTCAAAATCAATATTATATACTTTATGATGATTGAATAACAAAACTACTAACTTATTGTAATGCATTCACGTCCGTTAATCTCTATATTAAGCCAGCCTGCAAAATTAAGAATCTTCCGCCCCAATCACAGTAGGTGGTGCTGCGACCTATCAGTGAATTAATCTTTATCTTGTACGCCTATGCACTGCCATCGTAATGTACTACGATGGCAGTGTTCTATGGGTGTTGAATGAGTAGGCAGTTTAAAGTAGCCAAGAGGGAGGCGATCCAGCTGGCAGTGTTTAAAGGTATTCGGAGCGCGATCGTGGCTAATAGTTGAACTACCAGTATTACAAAATTGCCATACTTCAGGAGGCCAGCTCAGGCATTTACACAGCGTTATGTTTGGAACAATATTACCCACATAACCCACAAGAGGACAGCACCGTACAGAGGCATTAAGAAGGCTGTGGTTAATGACAACGTGTATCTAGTTCTTCTATTCTCCTTTTCCTAATGGCTTCTGTTTATGTGCGATGCTGGGACTGTGATTTTATTAATATACGAGTGTATACTTTATCCTCTTCTTTGAGCTAAATGACATTTTATTCAGTATCTGTGGAAAAAGCTCGTGCACATAATTTGTAAAAGAATTCAAGAAAAAAAAACCTAACTGTAGCAGTACTCGATCCCCAGTCAACTGCGTGTCAGACTAACATGCTAGCCCAGAGCTAACCCTATCCATGACGTCAGGTGTTCTTAACTGACATATTAGATACAAACTGTTGGCAAATAATGACTTTAAATAAACGATTTCTTCACTGCAGTACATCTTCATTAAAGATCATTTCATACAAAGTTTATATTATTGTATCAGTACGGTATATCACATACAACATACTAAAACTACTGAAATATAAGACAGGCACATGAGGACAGCTGCCATCTTGTCGTGTGACACAAACGGCTCAGCTCGTTTAAGCCACTCATACTGTGTAATATTATAATATTAAATTATAATAAATAACGGATCACGACCTTCAGGATAGCTTAAACCCCCCTAGGCTCGATAATCGGAATTGGTGGATCTTAAGCTATTTATTAAAATGGTTGCATAATTCACACGGCCGCCATCCTGAAATGGCATGGCCGATGACCTTGAATTTTGGGTGAAAGACGCGTCCTATATAAAGGTATGTTGTCACCGAATTTGGTAGAGATCGGATGATTAGTGTAGCCGTAATTTGATTTTACGTTTTGAACATTTGAGTGGCCGCCATTCTGTTTTGGTAAAGATGGCGGCGATATAAAGTATGACACTGAGGTGTCCTTTACTAGTGCTACCTCTGTACCAAATTTCGTTCAATTCGGTTTCACCGTGTTCGAATTGATAGGGGTGGACAGACATTCAGAGTACACACACTCACACACACACAGACACACACACACACGCACACACACACACAGACTCACACACACACATACACACACACACACACAGTCTCACACACACACATACACACACACACACACACAGACTCACACACACACATACACACACACAGACAGACACACTTTTTTCGCCCTGTGTTGATCTCATAAGTCTACTTTCATTTTTTGCAAAAATCGAAAGTAGGCTAAAAATGAGCCTCATAGTAGTCGCATAATGATGTGTAACATCTGACATGTTATTCGAATAATTTCATACTACATAGCCCACTCGCATTATTTTAAGAATGAACTCATAGTGCTACCTTGTGCCAGTAAACATGAAGGATTCCTTCGTGTTATTACCATTGGTAAGTTCTCATTACTATTATTTCTGCAATAAATACTTGTAAAACTCCAGTGACAAATCCTTTCAGCAGATATGATATAATAGTGCTGTATTTTGGCCGACAGTTCCTCCAGTGCTTACATTAAATAAGAATACAGCAAAAGTAGTAAGATTTAATAAATCATAGTCTAATTGTTTTCAGCAAATATGATTTAATGAATATTTTCACACCAATGAACGACAGTTTGAAGATGATTTATTGTAGGAATATCTGTAATGGGGACTCCAAAGCTTGAAGTAAACCGTATGCGATTTACATTCCACATAGCCACATGGCTGACAGTATGGCGTTGTACCAATCTCCGCCACCGCGCCCACTCATTGTTTCCGTTGCATGTCGGTCCCACTTCCGTCCCTTTTTACCAAATCACCCCCACACAAAAATATACAGCAACCGATTGGAATGATGTTATACACATTAAAAATATCCAGCAACCGAGCGGAAAGAAGTTACACATTAAAAAGTGAAGGCTGCTAAGTTTGTGCTGATAGATTTTAATCCTAGAAGTAGGCTAGTACAACTTGAATGATAGAGAAACTAGGATGGGAATCCCTGGAAGATAGAAGGACCGCTAATTTAACACTTACACTAATCGTGGAGCAAACGTCTGGGAAATCCAACCTATCTGAGCAGGGCAAATCATCTGCATAAAGTTAAGGGCCGACCGTAGCGCACAAATTGTGCGAAATGTTCTTTCATTAATCGTGTTATTGATGATTGAAACTCATTACCTGCCTCAGTCTCAGAGCCTTTCCCCAAACATATTGCTGTGTTTAAGAGAAGACGGAAATTGTGTGTAAATACTCCGATGCAGGGACGGTGCGTCAAGGGCCAAAAGGGCCCTGCCCACCCAAGGCCGTTAGGCAGCATTGCAAGGAATTTGTTTAATTAATGTATTTTAAAATTACTTTATATTGCAGATACTCAACTTAAAATAAGTGTTTTACCCTTCTAGAATCTCCTAAGAATCTCTCATCCCTAGCTTAAGATCCCGACAGTCTCGTACTGTGTATCGTCATAGCGAGGGCCACTCAACAGAAAGTCCCATGTAAAATATTGTACCCGATACCCAGTTGAGGCTATCGACTACGCCAGCTGACATTAAGCCGTAGTTGAGATTTATGGGAAAAGTTGTAAAGATAGCGCTCACATCGAGTCGAGAGGAATGTTAGGAAATGACGTAGAAGGCCAAGGATCAAGAAGGCACTGCCAGTCAGGGAGATGGAATTATGGGAGGAATATGAAGTTTTATAAGATCTAAATGGAACATAGTATTTTATCATCTCAAAAGAGAAGAAATGTCAAGCAATATATATGATAATAACTTGAAGAAAGACAGATAATCCCTTAAGTTATTGTATAACCTAATAGCCGAGATGATGGTGGTCGAGATTATACTTGTGACGCACGACCGTAGAAAGTGGGGGAGCATCACGTGACAGCGCCAGGTAGGAGCTGGTCAATGCAGTCTAGAGACATCAGTCGAGTTCAGTCGTCAGGGCTGAGTAGAACACATGCGCAGAGCGTACGGCAAAGCTGAGCGGTGCACAGCACTTGTTACGTAAAGTGAAAGCGACAGTATTACTTCACCAAGCAGAGAGCGAGAAGTAGGTCAGTGAGCCAAGGCAGGCGGCGAGAACCGGTTGCGAGGCAAGCTGTGCGGGCCGTGTAAGCATGAGAAAAGCCGGGGTTAGGACAGCATTATAATACGAGTTTGAGAACTTTATTTCGAGCTGCATTTTTATAACGCAGAACATTACAGCGAAGCGGCATGGCAAGGCCGGCTTTAAGCGTAGATCATTCTGGAACAGTGCAGTAGATCAGAGCGGGCTGTTTCCGACTTTTATACGCAGGCAACATTAAAGAAGCTGAACTTCATTTCAACATTCAGTTACAACATTGAGTTGGGACTTGTATTCAGTAATAGAATTGTGCAGGCAGATAGTTATAATATACTGCAACAATGAACTTAGATATTCAAATGACATTACGACTATGCATTTCATTGAGGAACATGTAGAGCGACCATGGGGCCAAAACAACATTAACGCTTTTAAGCAAACGAAATGTTACAAGCATATGCACTTATGAACATTGGCACGTGCATTAATACAATCCTTTTTCATGAATTATTATAAAATATCGAGTACGAACACAGCTACAGGGTGTTTCCAAAACTTATACACTCTCATAAATAACATTTATTTTCTGCAAGTGAGACTTAACCGCTGTGGATATTGAACTTTTAACAAGCGAACCGAACATTGTATGGGACAGTGGCGTATCACAGAAGAAGAATATGGGGTACGCTGCTTTTATGAACTTTTACGTAAGGATTTGGACAGTATCCGCTATGGATAACATGCAGTTCATCATGTCGGAGTAAACGAAGACAGAGACGCGATGGCACCACGGAGCGATGGATTCGATTCCTGAAGAAGAGGAGGTCTAACAGCTGATTCACTTGGGATATGAAGGCGATCGTTATCGCGTGGGTGAAACGATATTCACGTCGATCTTTCGAGAAATTTATTACACACGAGGATAATCGACGATCTTTGAAATATATTAACAGCTGATATGAGAAGGTACTGTAAGAGTTATGACTTTCTGATATGATATTTTCATGAACACTGGGCATACTTGTATATATTTTTCTAGTAGGAGTTATACAATTATTTAGACATGGCTTAAACATTATTTGCTCCAAATTTTGCTAGAATATGGCGTTACCATATGATATGGCAGGCACCATTATACGAAATTCTCACCATTGGTTGGCTTTATTAAGCAGATGTTTGGTCTTTTAGACATTTTTCCAGTAAGGATATTTTTCTTGGATAGTTATTTTTTTTGTGGCGAGTATTTCGAACTCGTGATCTGCAATTGGATTATTTAAATTACTTCGTCAGTTCATTGCATACTAGCGAGTGTGTATTATTCATCAGTAGGGATTTTTTCCATTGGATTGTTTGGAGATATTAAGATGTTATTCACTCAAGTGAATGAATATCGCTTTTATGTGACAACTAGAGACTTGGTGATTCCAATCTGGTACATTCACTCATTAGACGACGAGATGGGGCCTTTCGTATTTATACGATTGCGTGGTGGTACACATCTTTACCCATCGTTCAGGGCATTATCATGTTAGACGACGGGGCAAGGCCTTTCGTATTTATACGATTGTGTGGTGGATACTCACCTTACTTGCCATTGAGGAACTCATTTTTATCATCCGAGTGTACTTGAGATTGTAAGAGGATCAAACAAGAAACTACTAGTCACATATCAGTCGAATTTTGTTAAATAAATTAAAAATAAATGTCATCAGGGTTACATTTTGTAATTCTTGTTTGCCAATCCAATATTTTGTTGCTATACTCATTTGAGAGTACTTTCATTTAACAGCTGATACAGCTGATGCTTTTGATAATTTTTATGATTGAATTTGATACCTTTGAGAAGGATTTAAAGTAATTGAATCTTGTAAGATGAATCATTAATGGTCAGATTTATTTTAAGGCAGATCAATATTGCATATTTCGATGTAGAGATTGTAGCACATTGGTGTTTTTCTGTGAAGTGAATTATGAGAATTTTAAGAGAATTTATGCTATTTGAAAGCAGATCTTGAATTTGATTACGATTACTAAGATAATATTTTTCCTAATTGTTTGAGAAGTTGTCTAGATGTGATCAGATTAATTACAGTTATTGGAGATTGTGTGCGTTGATAATTTGAAGCCAGTTATATGTATTTTGTAGATCATGCAACGTGATTAAGTGAAGTTTGTGATAGGCATTTTGTGGAAGTTGCCAAGTGGAAGTTGCAATATTGCTAATGTATTTTGAAGCAGACATGAGGTTGTCGAACCCAGTCTAGCATAATTTTTGAGATTCATGCTGTGCGTTGAATATTTATGGAGTTTTGTGGAATAATTGTGGTATTCAAATGTGATATTTGATAAAGTGAGAATATATAATGTAGTTGTGGATAGTGAGATCCAACGTGAATTTGTGAAGGCAATAATATTTTTTGGCATGATAATTAAATACGAGATATAACTTGGAAGTGATAAAACTGTAAGACAACGTTCTATTAACCTATATTAAACAATTTGTTAGGAAATTAAACAAATAAATAATGTTGATAATACAAGATTTTCTGAGAATAATAATTAATGAGATAATAATCTAAAATTTAAGCATGTTAATGATCTGACCTAATGAAATAAAAATCAGAATGACTAGATGAAATAATAAAAATCTAAATAACCAGATGAATAAAATTTAAATAAATTGATAAATTAAATTTTGGAATAAATCAATGAATTTAATAAATGGATGAATTAAAGATTGAATAAATAAGCTGATTTAAATAAATTGATAGATGATTGAATAGATGATGAATGACTGAATTAGAAGGTGATAATTAATTAAAGAAGCTGATGATTAATGAATTTAAATGAATTTAAATAAATTTAATTGAGAAATGATTTGAAGAATTGCAATTTGAGTTGATGAATTAAACAATTTATATTGATGATTTAAGATGATTTAATCTGAAAGAGATGATGAAAGGAGAGTGTGTGAATAATTAGAGAGCATAAAGAATTGATGATTATAATATTCATTTAAATGATTTAATGGTGATGAATTAATTATTCTGACATGAATATATTGAACTAGCAGTAGTACCCGGCTTCGCCCGGTGGAATGATAATAATGTTTTAAGGTCTCCTTAGAAATATAATGGACTTAAAATCTAAGTCATTTGCCCCCAAAGACAATGAGGGAGTAATATCTAGGTCATTTGCCCTTTTGATAAGGATGATAATAAAAACTACTGTTGAATTGACACGTCAAACTTATAAACTACCGTAATAGAAATACATATTTAAAAATTCACAGGCGAGGAAGACTTATTGTGTGTGGTATTAATGTTGTAATGGGCGTAACATCTACTGTAGGTCATTTGCTCTTATGATGAGGATGATAAGGGAAACTACTACCGGTATTGAATTGACACTTCAGCGTATAATGTACACAATGTACTGTAATAAAAATAACTATATGGCGGCTTCGGTGGCGTATTTGGTAGCATGCTGAGCTTCTATGCCCAAGATAGGGGGTTCAAACCCGGCCGAAGCCGTCGGTTATTTTAAGAGCGTTAAAAATCCATCAGTATGCCTTTCTTCGGAGGGGAAGCAAAGCCGGAGGTCCCATGTCAGATTTATGGCATGTTATTGAACCTTCCACTAATTACACCTGTGTGAAGCTAAATTGGATAGGTAAACAACGCTCATAGATGTCTACGTCCGTTGCCAAGAGCCGACTGCAGTGGCGTCTAGTAGCTAAGTTCCGAACTTGGCCTAGTAGTCGTTGACGGTGGCGCTTGGCGGCAAAAGTACGAACTATTTGAAGAATTCTAAGTTGCAGTTTGTACTTAAATTAAAAAACAGATAACACACACTAATACAGTCATCACAATTAACACCGGTTATCAGACAGATTCTACACACACCCAAAGTACACGGGGCTACATGACCGCGTTGTCGCAGCCCCTAAACTTAAGAACCAACCAACCAAAAATAAATATTTTAAAAATCACAATCGAGAAAGACTTTATGCGGCGGTGATTATTGGTATGATGCGCGTAACATCTAGGTCATTTGCACTTATGATGATAATAATAAGGTAATGAAAAAATGACTTCTAAACGAACATGGTGTTATTTTAAAACTGATATAGGTAATTCAGGTGTCTAGCTTCGATGTCTTCCAAAGTCTCAACCTTATTTTCTGGCTTAGGCCTGTACTGGATGCGTCTAGTGAAAGAGCGTACTGCTCAGCAAAGACAAAGAATATAGGTCCAAGCTGCACGAACCTGAGATGATCGCAGATGATGACGAAATATGATGACACACGTTCGGGGTTCCCCGTCCTATACAGATTGACCGGGAATCACTCACTGTTTCGAACGGCCCTGTGCTGGCATCAGCATAGACAGCAGGAGATAACACGGCGGGCTCTGGAAAGTACTGTCAAGTCACCTCACGATGAATCAGCAAGCTATTCTCACAACTGCCCCCCCCCCCCAGGGTCTCACAACTTGTGGGACGTGGGTTGGCGACCACGGAACCCCAGCTGAGTGTGGCATCGCTTCTACTTCCTGGCGCCGGGCTCATTTCAGTTCTCTTTCCTGTCGGCCTCCCTTGGTCAACTCTTGTTCTCTTCCGACCCAGACTGTATTAGGGTATCCGAGGGCTAGGGAGTCTTTCAATTTCCCGCCTTAATTGGCTTTGTCTCATCTTTCCTGATACCCTCATTCTTCGAGGGGTCTGCCTTCTTTTCCTTTTCATAATATCTCCTGTCTTCTGCTCAAGGCCCTCAAAGAGGCAGGGTGTGTGTAGACCCACCACTTCTGGTACACCCTCAAGGGCTCATGACTGGGGAGTTAGGAAGCTGGCAACCCCGAGGAATTCCTGAGCTACATGCAGGGAATGGAGTGGTATGTCAGAAATTTCAAGTGGACAGTGTTACGCATCGGGTTCCAAAGGGTAAGTATACACACTTTGTTTTCGATCGATGAACGATGTAGATTTGTACCAAAGGGCCTTAATGTGGGAAATGGAGTGGTCTGTCCGAAATTTCGAGTGGACAGTGTTACTCGTCGAGTTCCAAACGGTAATTATGTAAAATCTGGTTGAGATCGGTGAAACGGTGTAGTTTTGTGCCAAGGGCCAAAATGCAGGGAATGGAGTGGCCTGTCCAAATTTTAAAGTGGACAGTGTTACTCATCGGGTTCCAAAGGGTAAGTATACACATTTTGTTTTCGATCGGTGAACGATGTAGAATTGTGCCAAAGGGCCTAAATGCGTGGAATGGAGTGGTCTGTCCGAAATTTCGAGTGGACAGTGTTACTCGTCGAGTTCCAAAGGGTAATTATGTAAAATCTGGTTGAGATCGGTGAAACGGTGTAGTTTTCTGCCAAAGGGCCAAAAAGCAGGGAATAGTGTGGTCTGTCCGAAATTTAAAGTGAACAGTGTTACTTGTCGGGTTCTACGGGTAAGTATATAAAATTGGGGTCAGATCGGTGAAACGGTGTAGATTTGTGCCAAACAGCCTAAATGCAAGGGATGGAGTGGCCTCGCCGCAATTTCAAGCAGACAGTGTTAGTCGCAGTGTTCCAAAGGGTAAATATACAAATTTTGGTTGAGATCGGTGAAACGGTGTAGATTTGGGACAAAGGGCCTAAATGCAGGGAATGGAGTGGTCTGTCCGCAATTTCAAGCAGACAGTGTTACTCGCTGGGTACCAAAGGGTAAGTTTACGAATATTGGTTCTGATCGGTGAAACGGTGTAGATTTGTGCCAAAGTGCCTAAAAGCAGGGAATGGGGTGGTCTGTCCGAAATTTTAAGTGGACAGTGTTACTCGCAGGGTTCCAAAGGGTAAGTATACAAAGTTTGGTTCAGATCGGTGAAACGGTGTAGATTTGTGCCAAAGGGCCTAAATGCATGGGATGGAGTAGCCTCTCCGCAATTTCAAGCAGACAGTGTTAGTCGCAGTGTTCCAAAGGGTAAATATACAAATTTTGGTTGAGATCGGTGGAACGGTGTAGATTTGGGCCTAAGGGCCTAAATGCAGGGAATGGAGTGGTCTGTCCGCAATTTCAAGCAGACAGTGTTACTCGCAGGGTTCCAAAGGGTAAGTATACACATTTTGATTCAGTTCGGTGAAACGGTGTAGATTTGTGCAAAAAGGGCCTAAATGCAGGGAATGGCGTGGTCTGTCCGAAATTTCAAGCATACAGTGTTAGTCGCAGTGTTCCATAGGGTAAATATACAAATTTTGGTTGAGATCGGTGAAACGGTATAGATTTGGGCCAAAGGGCCTAAATGCAGTGAATGGAGTGGTCTGTCCACAATTTCAAGCAGACAGTGTTACTCGCAGGGCACCAAAGGGTAAGAATACGAATTTTGGTTCTGATCGGTGAAACGGTGTAGATTTGGACCAAAGGGCCTAAATGCAGGGAATGGGGTGGTCTGTCCGAAATTTTAAGTGGTCAGTGGTACTCGCAGGGTTCCAAAGGGTAAATATACAAATTTTGGTTGAGATCGGTGAAACGGTGTGGATTTGGACCAAAGGGCCTAAATGCAGGGAATGGGGTGGTCTGTCCGAAATTTCAAGTGGACAGTGTTACTCGCAGGGTTCCAAAGGTTAAATATACAACTTTTGGTTCAGATCGGTGAAACGGTGTAGATTTGTGCAAAAGGGCCTAAATGCAGGGCATGGGGTTGTCTGTCCGAAATTTAATGATGACGGGGTTATCCGCAGGGTTCCAAAGGGTAAGTATCCAAATTTTGGTTCAGATCGGTGAAACGGTGTAGATTTGTATACATAACAGACAGACAGACAGACAGACAGACAGACAAACTTTGTGCTTTATATATATAGATTTTGAGATGAGAACTAATGTGAGAAATATTTAATTTTGATGATGATGATGATTATAACCAATGAGTAGTGGATTTTCTGTGATTCACGAACAAGCATTTATTAGTGACAGTGTAAATAGTGTAAATTAATTATTCGATGTTTAGGAGCATTTTACTAACATATTCAGCATTTGAATAATGCCATGCAAGCCATAAATTATGTGATATTTAAAATATGTGATTATAATATGTGTGTTTAGACAGATTAATAATATTTTTTACATCCACATTCATGATGTTAATTTAAAGAGAAGTTAGGTCTCAGTTATCACGAATGTCAGTGACGCAAAGACATAGTGCTACGGTGATTCTGAAAACCCAAGAGAACTTTAGAAATTTTTCCTATTTTATGTGGATTAAATACACTTTGTGTAGAATAGAGATGGTTCGATTTTCTGGACAATGACAATTTAACGTTGGCATTCGACCATGCTCTCAGGTAGGATGAGTGTTTAATATGTCTGTCTGACTATCAAAGTTGAATAAATTTGTTTTTATCTTAGTTATGATCTGATGATGATGTGATTTTCCTATTTCTTTCCTTGTCTTAATTAAGGCTTAACCAGGAAGGATGTAGTTTGCTAGGGATTCAGTTGATGGCGCCCATTTATATTTGCATTTTTTTTTAAAATTAAATTTAAACCCGTAACGACCCTGGAGATACTTTATCTCGTGTTACCCTCTGCTTTTGTGAAATTTCAACTGAATTTCCGACACATTCCTTATTTGACTAGATGTTCATTTAACTCCGCTCTGTCCTGGAAATCCAGGAATGCGATGTAATAGCAGATGGGTCATCTCATCCCCAGGACGAACGGGTACAGTATATGGCTTCATGGGCCGGGTGAGGAAACAGTGGACATAGCTCTGTCATGCACCCGAATACTTCAGTGCTATGTAGGGAATTTTCTCTCTCTTCAAGGGCCAGCAGATTATGGTCATAGCGTTCCTTAGAAGCGAAATAGAAGATCTCTTAATTTCACTTCCTGCTTCTGTCTCTGTTAAACTGGACTACGGGAGAAGGGTTCACCCCAACCCACGCCCTGAATCAGGTATTCAGCTATTGTTCGCAGCTTGCTGACATAAGACAAAAGTATACTGTATTTATACACTTTCAGATGTCTGATGTTCCAAGTACAGTACTGGTGTGCTAGTGAGTTCTGTGGATCAAGTTAATTTCTACCGTGTAAATGTGTTTTTAACTTTTGTGGCACGGTACGTACAGTTGTAATACTTAGAGTAGGAGTCTGACAGTTCTTAGAGGGAGGTCCTTTTACTGCCTACCGGGGTGGGTTAAAGAGAGGTGGGGGTATGGTTGTCATGGAAACGGGGTGGGGCGACTGCGGTTGCCATGGAGATATGCCCTCTGGCCAGGTCGTGTTGAGGAGGAGTTTGTAGGAGTTGCCAAACCTCGCACTTCTGAGTTAGATCTTGTCACAAGCAGTTCAGCGTGAGTGTTATTCTATTTGTGTTTCTGTTTGGAGGCCGTCATTAAGTATCTAACGGTATTTTAAATACTAATTACGTAGACCTACACTTATTGTATTGCAATATATATTTCGAGCATTTTGAATACTCCTCGAGGGAGAGGGAGGCCCAAAACTCGTCCACCTCATGAAGAAATACCGCCGGTCATGGTGTGACAATTCATCACCAAGGAAGAGAAATTATATGTGCCGCAAGGGAATTCTTTGAAGAGGAGGCTAAGAGTTTTTCGGAAAGGAATGTTCCTTTAATTCCATTCCAGAGAGTTTAAGAACGCACTGCGAAAGCTCTTAGAGTTAGTAAAAGTACTGTGACAAGAGTTACGATGGAGAAATATAACAACTCAGAAGAGGGTTCATCTAAACTGTCCATGCCTGGAAAGAAGCGGCCTAGAACCTCCAGAATTACAAATCTGGATCCGTTTAAAGACGAAGCTATTCGCCGGCACATATATTCTTACTACACCAGGAGGGAACATCCAACAATTCAAAAACTGTTATTTACACTTCCGAACGACTTATTTAAAGGCAGTTACTCTTCCTTACTGAAAGTGGTTCATAACCTTGGTTTTGAATATAAAGCTATCAACAGTAGGAAGCTGCTGATGGAGAGAGGTGACGGACTGAGCCAGGATCGAACCTGCCAAGTTGAGCTCAGAAAGCCAGCGCTCTACTGCCTGAGCTTTTCAGCCCGACCTCTGTTAAAGAAAACCCAACATAAGACCAAGTCAGTCATGGTCTGGCCAGGTAGTCTACAAGAAAACACAGCGGTCAGAATGAAAGAACAAGCCAGCCGGAAGTGAGAAGAGTAGGGAATGGAATGCAGGAATGTGGCAACCGCGTGAAATGGCACGTGCAATGCTCCTCCCTCCAGCATTAGCTGTCAGACGTCAACTCTAAGTATTACGACCTTAGTTATTTAATATGTCGATTCTGTGCGACATAGGAAAATGAAAGTGGAATTTTTATTAACAAATCCATTTTCTTCTATAGCTTTGAACACAAAGTTAGAAATTAAATAATTATGACCTCATCACCAAGCTGATAGATAAATTTGCTTCATCCAAGCACAGGAGAGAATATATTTATAAAGAAACAGCCAGGTGAGTACAGTTTTTAATGCATCAACTGTTTATTAAAACTTTTTTCAAATGTTGTGTGGAATTATGATAATGGCAATATTGGCAACAATAAATGCCAAATATAAAACAATATTTATCATGAAACAACAATAGTATCATCTGGGCACCCTAAAATTCATTCAGGAGCCGCCCCTGCTACCATGAAATCACTATAGTTTCCACATCGCGACTTGAGTACATTAAGTGTGTTTGATATTGATGTTGGTAATTTTCTGTAAGTGTACAATTTGCCACCGGGGTTTTACCCCATTTGCAAATAAAATGGATGTATGAATTTGAAATCAAAGGATATTTATTGTTTGACCGAATACGAAAGATCACTGAATGCCAAGCTCAGTTCATAATCCCGTGATCGCCATTCACCAACAGTAAGGGAGGGGCCGTAGCAGTTAACTTTTACTGTAAAAAAATCATTGGCGATGGGAAGCGGGGCAGAACATTATTAAATCCTGCCCTGTTTGTGACAGTTAAGTTGTTGTTGTCTTGTCACTACTGCTTGCACTGCTGCTCCATACGGCTTCTTGAAGATTAGGATAGCAGAAGGTAGTAGCAGGCTATCGGATATTTTATTATGGATACCCATGTTTACGCCTTAATTTCAAACAAACCAACTGACCTATTAGAAAAAGAGTTATACCAATATTTACCTTGTTTAATTCTGCGTTAGGCTATATAAGCCTATTATTCACAAGTTTAATAATTATCTTTTTATTAGTGGTCACATGAAAACGTGTTCGGGTTTTTGGCATCTTTTCTAGGAATCGATGACTTAAAACTATATGGGCTACATGGGAAACTACTTGGCTGAGGGTAATGAAATATGTTTTATATGCTATAGGCACAAGTATTGGTAATGTAAAACTCGAGTTTCAATTTTCTTCAACTACCCAATAAAAAGCCAACGGCCTAGCCGTGTTGAAGCACCGGATCCCATTAGTACTCCGCAGTTAAGCAACATTGGGCGCAGTCGGAACTTGGTTTATCCCTTCAATAGCTTCGCGGCCAATTTCCTTTCAATATCCCTTCCCTGATACGTCCTGAAAGGAAAGCACTGCTCGAGTCTAAGCTGCGTGAACCTGAGAGGAATGTGCATCGCGGACGAGTAGTAGTGGTGTTGACGAGTGATGAGGTTTCTCGGTCCGTGTATAGTACAGAAACAAATACACACATCAAAAAAAGTTTTGCATCACCTCGGTTCCAAGAGTTCCGGAACCTTTAAATACAAAGGGAATAGAGATCAACACAAACAACATTTCAGCTCGTTTTATTGCTCATGAGACCCACACATTGCATGTTGTACCATCATACAGCTAGACTTTCAGCATTTGTGGTCCAGATTGCAGTACACACCACTACCTCTAATACCCAGTAGCACGTCCTCTTGCATTGATGCATGCCTGTATTCGTCGTGGCATACTATCCACAAGTTCATCAAGACACTGTTGGTCCAAATTGTCCCACTCCACAACGACAATTCGGCGTAAATCTCTCAGAGTGGTTGGTGGGTCAAGACGTCCATAAACAGCCCTTTTCAACATATCCCAGGCATGTTCGATAGGGTTCATGTCTGGCGAACATGCTGGCCACTGTAGTCGAGCGATGTCGTTATCTTGAAGGAACGCATTCACAAGATGTGCACGATGAGGTCGAGAATTGTCGTCCATGAAGACAAATGCCTCTCCAATATTCTGCCGATATGGGTGCACTATGGGTCGGAGGATGTCATTCAGGTATCGTAAAGCCGTTTCGGAGCCTTCCATGACCACCAGTGGCGTACGTCGGCCCCACATAATGCCACCCCAAAACATCAGGGAACCACCACCTTGCTGCACTCGCTGGACAGTGTGTCTAAGACGTTCAGCCTGACCAGGGTGCCTCCAAACACGTCTCCGACGATTGTCTGGTTGAAGGCATATGCGACACTCATCGGTGAAGAGAACGTGATGCCAATTCTGTGGGGTCCATTCAGCATGTTGTTGGGCCCATCTGTACCGCGCTGCATGGTGTCGGGGTTGCAAAGCTGGACCTCGCCATGGACGTCGGGAGTGAAGTTGCGCATCATGCATGCAGCCTATTGCGCACAGTTTGAGTTGAAACACGACGTCCTGTGGCTGAACGAAACGCATTATTCAACATGGTGGCATTGCTGTCAGGGTTCCTCCGAGCGGCAATCCGTAAGTAGCGGTCATCCACTACAGTAGTAGCCCTTGGGCGGCCTGAGCGAGGCCTGTCATCGACAGTTCCTGTATCTCTGTACCTCCTCCATGTCCGAACAACATCGCTTTGGTTCACTCTGAGACGCCTGGAAACTTCCCTTGTTGAGAGCCCTTCTTGACACAAAGTAACAATGCGGACGCGATCGAACTGCGGTATTGACCTTCTAGGCATGGTAGAACTACAGACAACATGAGCAGCGTACCTTCGTCCTGGTGGAATGACTGGAACTGATCGGCTGTCGTACCCCCTCCGTCTAATAGGCCCTGCTCATGCATGGTTGTTTACATCTTTGAGCAGTTTTAGTGACATCTATGAACAGTCAAAGGGACTGTATCTTTGATACAATATACACAGTCAACGTCTATATGCCGGAGATCTGGGAACCGAGGTGATGCAAAACTTTTTTTGATGTGTGTACATTGGTCGGTGACTCCCTCAGTCATTACTTGGGCTCGGATTCGAGCATATTTGCATATTTTTTTCCTGAATAGTACACATTGAAAGAAGCCTTTCGTTGGTAGTTTCACCTCTCTGGGACCAACAGAATTGATATTTATCGAGCATATATATGCATAAAACCGCGGTTTTCAGAATAGAAGCATATAAATGCATATTCTTGTGGTTTTCGTCTAAATAGTTTGTTTTTCTTCGAATTCTCCCCCGAATTAGGGCCCTGACAATCCTTAAGGTTCGAAAACAGAAATAATTATTGAAAAGCCTATCTGGTGCGAATAATAGAACCGCAGGCTTTTAACCTTTTGTGAGATCGTTCTCGTCATTGAAACTTTTATTGACTGATTTAAGAAAATCATTCAAAACTGAAAACATAGAATATTTCTTGTTGTACAGACCAATGCAGATCTACTTCATTGACTCGCCTAATTCTGAACATTTTGTAAATGAACTTCTAAACTGTAACATTTATAAGAAAACCTCTCTTATATATTCTTGAAAAACTTGAATGCGAGTATATTCCAGTGTATCATACATACAATTAGAAAATAAAGCTCGTATTTAAAGGTATGTTATTGGTTTTTTCGTTTCACTTTCCTTTCTATAGTTTTTAACGGTGTTTTTCGAGCGTATTCTGCATATTTAACCGCATATAATGGGGGTTTCGAGCATATCTATCGAGCATATAATGGTTTTGTCGAGCATATAATGGGTATTTCGAGCATATCTATCGAGCATAAAACACATGGTTTTCGAGCATATCTGGAGATTTTATCGAGCATATCGATCCGAGCCCTAGTCATTACTAACACTACAGTGGTTTGAGCAACGGCCGAATGTTAGCAGTATTGGAATAGAAAGGAGTGCCATATATCACGGTGGGCTGTTGACAGATCCTTGTCTTCACGCCCGACCCTTCCCTGCTCTTTCTCCTCACCCCGCTAGTTCATAGAGCTTGGACTCGAGCAGTACATAGCCATTGGCTGCATTGATAAAAAATAAATAGGCCTGTATTAAAGATGAATGCCAAGCTCAGTTCATAATCCCGTGATCGCCATTCACCAGCAGTAACGGAGTGGCCGTAGCAGATAACTTTCACTGTGAAAGAAAAACTCATTGGTGACGGGGAGGGGAGCAGAACCATTATTAAATCTGCCCTGTTTGTGATAGTGAAGTCACTCACTGCTTGCACTGCTGCTCCATATGGCTCCTTGAAGATTAGGATAGCAGAAGGTAGCAGCATGCTATCGGATCTTTTGTTACGCCATTACAAGCAAACCAACAGACCTGTAGAAAAAATGAGTAATACGAATATTTTCCTTGTTTAATTCTGCGTTACGCTATATAAGCCAATTACTCGGAGATTTAATAATTATTTTTCATCAGTGATTGCATGTGAAAAAGCCCGGGTTTTTGACGTCTTTTCTAGGAATCGCTCACATAAAACTATATGCATGGAAAAGTACAGTACTTGTCTGAGGGTATATACTCTGTGAACTGCCAGAATAGGATTGACAGTTATAGTCTCGCCATGTGGTTGAGAACGAGGTTGCCAAACTAAACAAGTCAGAGATACAGCTGACCAGGCACTGAAGCACGTGGGCTGTAATATTGCTACGCCGAGTATTATGCCATCAACTATGGGAACATGGATTGGTCAAGACACAGAGGGGTGATGACTGACGTGGAATTTTCGGCGAAATGTCAATCCTATTCAGACAGCTCACAGAGTATAATGCATTTTATTATATGTTATAGTCACAAGTATTGGTAGTATAAAACTCAAGTTTCAATTTTCTTCAACCACCCAATAAAATTATCTTGTATTTTTTCTGAAGTAGGGAACGTTTTCTCTGTCCAGGATAAACAAGCAGCAGAAAATCTTGGCTTCATTTTGAAGCTCACATTCGTGATTATTGGAAACTGCAACCACTGTAAACGTGCAGTCTGATACCGTCAAGGGCGCCACTATAATAATACTGTATGTAGCCATTTGGGAATTCGTCTCGTGCACCCTCCAGGGCCGAATCTTATGTCTGTATTCAGAAATTAACTCGGGGGTGAAAGTCTATCACAGATGTTTTCCTTGCGACAAATCAATGAATCAAAGGATATTGTAACATCCGGGAAGCACATTAAAGGCAGAGAGAGTACAAGCGTCGACCAGGGATCGGATACAAAAGATGAATTCTCAATCAATGGGAAACTCAGCTCATAATTCCGTGATCGCCATATGTCTAACCAGGGGTAAAGAGGGGAGGGGGCCAAAACATTAATCCTGCCCTGTTTGTTGTTGGTCATATATACTCTGTGAGCTGCCAGTGAGGGATTGACAGTTCTCACTTCGCCATGTGGTCAGCGAACAGTTAGAATAACAAGCGATCACACTGTACAAGCCAGTGACTAAGCTAACCAGGCACTGACGCACGTGGGCTGGGAAATTGCAATGCAGAGTATTATGACTTCCACTATGCGAACATGGATTGGTCAACAGGCAGAGGGGTGATGACTGACGTGGAATATCCGGCCAAATGTCAATTCCTAATCAAGCAGCTCAAAGAGTATAGGCGTAGCCTCGTGGTGTGTGTGTGAAAATGTGTCATAACTTGTGTTATTGTGAGGGCAGTAGTTAGGTAGGCTATGTGTAGCCTATACTGTAGGCTATATGTCAAGTGTGTGAGTGTGTGTGTGTGTGGGGAGGGGGAGGGGAGGTAAAAGAGGTGGGGGTAAGATTGGGAAGGAGGCGGCCATGGCTTTAATGTTGGAATCATCCCAGCATTTTCCTGGAGGGGAAACCACAAAAACACGCTTCCAGGATGGCTGAGGGTGTCGTCGAATCACTTGTCCTCCTTTTCTCAGATTTTCCTCACGAAGCTGAGTGTACCCCGTTCCAGCCCTCAGATCAGAATTAAAGTTTCTTGGCAGAGCCGGGTGCGACAGCCAAGAACTCCAAGTAGCACTCCACTGCCAGTGCCGCTCTATATGGCTCCCTGAACATCAGGATACCAGAAGGTAGCAGCAGGCTAACATCAACAGTTGACGACTTCCTCTGTGGCCAAATCCATCACTACGAGCGCTAATGTCGACCCATACATGGTCAAATAATTTCATTTAAATAAGTAGAACACGTTCCATTAAAAAAAAAGCAAGCGTTTTATGCATGTTTTTTCAAAATGACATTTAAGTCGGAATTATTATTTTTAGCCTACTTTCGATTTTTGCAAAAAATGAAAGTAGACTTATGAGATCAACGCAGGGCGAAAAAAATGTGTCTGTCTGTGTGTGTGAGTGTGTGTACTCCCCCCCCCTTTTCAATTCGAACACGGTGAAACTGAATTGAACGAAATTAGGTACAGAGGTAGCACTAGCAGAGGGCACCTCAGTGTCATGCTTTATATCGCCGCCATCTTGACGGAAACGTAATGGCGGCCACCCAAATGTTCAAGGCTTAAATCAAATTACGACTTACCTAATCCATTGATCTCTACCAAATTTTTCAGCAACATACCTTTATGTGGGAAGCATCCTTTGACCAAACTACAAGGACATCAGCCCAATAGTTTGCGGATGGCGGCCACGTTTGTGTGCAATTCCATTCCCCCTATCAATTCAAACACGGTAAAATCGAATTGAACAAAATTTGGTGCAGAGGTAGCACAGGTAAAGTGCACCTCAGTGTCATGTTTTAAATCGCCATCTTGACGAATACGTAAGGGCGTCCACCCAAATGTTAAAAGCTTAAATCAAATTACGAACAACCTAATCACCCGATCTCTACCAAATTTTGCAACAATATACCTTTATGTACGAAGAATACTTTGACTGTACTACCAGGTCATCAGCCCAATAATTTGAGAATGGCGGCCATGTTTGTGTGCAAATCGATTCCCCCTATCTATTCAAACACGGTGAAACCGAATGAAATGAAATTTGGTAAGTGCTCTATCAAAGGGCACCACAGTGTCATGTATTATATCGCCGCCATCTTGACGAAAACGTAATGGCGGCCACACAAATGTTAAAAGCTTAAATAAAATTACGACCAACCTAATCAGCTGATCTCTTCTAAATTTTGCAACAACATTCCTTTATGTGGGTGGCATTTTTTGATCAAATGACAAGGTCATCAGCCAAATAGTTTGCAGATAGCGGCCATGTATGTGTGCAAATCGATTCCCCCTATCAATTCAAACACGGTGAAACCGAATTGAACGAAATTTGGTACTGAAGTAGCACTTGTAAAAGGCAACTTAGTGTCATGTTTTATATTGTCGCCATATTGACGGAAACGTAATGGCGGCCTACCAAATATTAAAAGCTTAAATCAAATTACGACCAACCTAATCATCTGATCTCTACTAAATTTTGCAACAACATACCTCTTTGTGGGAAGCATCTTTTGACTGAACTACAAGGTAATCGGCCCAATTGTTTGCAGATAGCGGCCATGTATGTGTGCAAATCGATTCACAATATCAATTCAAACACGATGAAACCGAATTGAATGAAAGTTTGTACAGAGGTAGCACTAACAAAGGGCACCTCATATTCATGTTTAATATCCGTATAAAACGTTGTGTTTCAACAAGCTACTACAACCAACATTCAATTATACTCCTTGAAAAGGACAAAGAGTTATAACAATACCCATGCATTTAGGAGAAAGTTCTTTACTTAACATCTTTTTTTTTTTGAAATATGATAGAGCTGTTGAAAACACGCATTTTGTCGCTTTTCCGAGTCGTGTAGCTTTAAGTTTTGGTAATATTATCAAAATAGCTAAACTTTACGTTTTTGCTCAACTGGACCCGGTGTGCTCTTATTAGTGTTATTTAAAAAAATGTGCTCAACATTAAAGTTGGACTAATTATTGGGATTTGTAGGAGAGGATTTGGCTCGTACATCCACCTGGGCCGAGTCTTATGTCTGTATTCAGAACGTGTAGTCTGCAATTCGCTCTCGTTAGGGATGGTTCGAATGAATTCGGGGGTGAACTTCCATCACAGATGTTTTTCATCCGATCTGGCCAACATGTTTGGATAATCTTAACGAAATCAGGTGACTGACGTTTGTTTCAGAGTGGATAAATTAATGTTAGTTATTGAGGATTTAAGGGACGGAACTACGAGGTCATCTGTCCCTAATGGTGGATCAAATAAAGGTTAAAAAAGAAAAAAAAATGAGCCTCACAGTCGTCGCAAATGATGTATAATATCTTACATGTTATTCGAATAATTTCATACTACTGTACCCAACTGCGGTTGGTACAGGATATGAACTTCGGATCTCGGAGATGAAAATAGGTTCAGTTACAAGCTAGCCATGAGGAAATAAGAAGTGATTCAGGCAATGACGCATAGCATTGACAAGCCTTATCTGAAGTCACAGGATGCAAGCTGTGTGTGAATCATGATCACAGTCACGCTGTGATGAATCAACCAGAGCAGATTGGCAGGGGAATCGCCGCAGAGTGTTAACGTTAGTATTTTTTTGACAACCATGGATTGCCTCCCAACACCGCAAAATTGTGAAATAACCCGTTTTCGCGGAAACAACGCAAAATTACATAAATATGTTTACGTAGAACAGAATAATCCAGGGAATTATGAATTAATCAAGACTAAAATCGAATAATTTAGGCCCAGGGAAAAAGCCCTTACGAAACAGTTACGTCATTAGGCGGAGCTAAGAGGAGGTCTTGGGAAGGAGAAAATAAAACTAATTCGCCCACACAGCTGAGGAGCCTTGCAGATTGTATTTAAAATAAATAGACGATCGATTTTCGGGAAACGAGATGATAATGTAACATTTGAATTATAGGAAACATAATGATCTATCTTTCAAAAACGTGCGACGTCTATTTCAAAAGATAGTTCCAAGAAGAAGACAAGAGTAATTTATTTTTACAAGTTCCAAATATATAGCCGAGGTTTCACCCAGAGAGCATGCAGTCTACTACAGACCTCGTAAGGAGGTACTGCATCGCCAATTGCAGTTTTCCGACAGCCCGAGAGGGGGGCGTCAAGCTGTATCGAATGCAGTATTCGTCGGCCCAGTGAGGCGTTAGGCTGTATCAGAAGCAGTTTCACCATCAGTAAGCGTAGAAGCGCTACACGCTGTCTCATAAAATGCAGAAACGCTGCATCATATCAGTCGAAATTCAGTCAAGCCTGGAGAGGCTCAGCGCAAATTCACACCGTACATAAGTATACAGTACGCAGTATTATTAGGCTGCCTGGACGGAAGTTCGTCCTCACGTCAGTAAAAACTCTTCGCACTCCTGTATGGAGATGTCACAGCGAGTAACTCAGTTCGTTACCAACCACTAAAGTGGATCGTGTTAAGACAAATTAACAAATCGTCAGTATCCGCGGTTTCAACAAAAGTTTGTATGTGCGTGGTAATATAAATACGTCACGTCAAAAAAGTACTGTTGTTTGTAAGTGATCACTAAAGCACTTGTGCTAGATCAAATAAAATTGTACGCTACACGGAAACCGTGACAGAATAAGTTGCGCCGCGACAAATTCTAGAACATTAATCAGCTAGAAAACATCAGTCCAGATCAGTAGAGGCATTACGCTGGAAATCATCGGTTCGAGACTATAGATAGGTCTTCGTGAAGGTCAAGTAAAAGACCACAGTATTAAGGGTCAGATATTGGAACAAATCAAAAAATTCAAGTAAATGGACACGGGTTCGAGACCCAAAGCAAATTCAGTGAACTTTAGCGAAGCTACAGTGTGTCAAACAGGGACGTAGCCAGAAAAACATTCTCGTAGGAGAAAGAAGAAAAAGCTTGTCGAGATATAAAAAGGACAGATTACGGTCAAGAAGTAAGCGGGTCATAGGTTCGATAGACCGCTACATAAGTGTAGGGCAAGTGAAAAATGCAAATCGCTTATACAAAGACGATAAAGAAAGCCGATATAGACTGTTAAAAGGACAGGGCAGAGACTAAATCCAGTGAAGAACCAGGAGCCGTTCGAGTTATCACGCGTCCAATGCAGGGTCTTAGGATCTCATCAGGGCGTCGATCACCGATAGGAAGTGCCGAAGATCACTGAGATATGGCGGAAAAATAGTGCTGTGTAAATAATTTAAAAGATACATGTGTTCAGTGTTAATACAGTGTTTTATAGAATAATAATGTGTTTAAATATAAGTGAAGGTCAATTGGGCCTAAGTGAAATGAAATTCACGAAAGAAAGTGCCATGGAAAAGTGTTAATTATGCCGTAGATGGGTGAATCCTTCTAAGGATGAAGCAGGAGAAGCACACCGGTGAGTCATGATTTTTCATTAAAACTGGCAGCCGTACGATGCACTGACCCAGTGAAATCAGTCGTGACTAGGGAGTTAACAATTGTTTCACCGGGTAGTTGAATGCATTAATATAATTGAAATGTTGGGATAATAATAAATGACTGCGAGAATGACCTCGCAAGATAAATATAAAAATGGGATCAGTAATATAAAGTAATAAAAACCCAAAAAATGAAATAATAAGTAATAAATGATTTGGAGGAAGGAACCGAAAACAATAACCTAAATGGCTTAAAATTTTGCTATAGTAAAATCAGTTTATGAAATAAATGTGCATCATAATGAAGTCGTTAAAAGTCGATATGATAAGGAAAAATAAAAATAGTTTGATTTTATACCATATAATTAAATGGCAAATAACAAAAAGTTGTAATAAAATAATTGAAATCTGAGATGATAATAATGAAAATAACTATTATCGAGTTGTCACACTTTAAAAATAAAGTGGTGGTAAAAATTATAATAAGGAACTCAAGTAATGAAAACGGAACGAAATAAATAATATCTTGACGTATTAGGCCTATTGTCAAAAATGATCGATTAGTAAATCTCTAAAGTAATTGGTGAATAAAAACACCCAAGGAAAAACGTATTATTGCAGGCTATCAAGCCAAAGTTATGAGAATAAAATAATAGGAAGACCGAGGTCTTACCGCTATAAATGAAAGATTATATAAGATATTAAATAAATCGCGAATAACCAAACAAGAAATCGTGTTGCCGAAAAAGCCAAATAATAAAATAAATGTAGCTTCAAGCTAATACATATGCGTCAATCAAGATATGTTTATTCGGGAGATGGAAAGTATCGTCGAAATATTGTGGATGAAAGATTCCCATTAATGTAGTGTTGTTGTATGAAAAGTCATATTGTATTGGGTAGGTGAAATTCCCATTAAAGTATTGCCATAGTGAAGCGTCGAAAATAATAGTTACATTATAAGACCGTGAAGGCATTGTTATAAATAAAATATTGTAGGCAATAATCGTCGAAATAAAGCATCGTGTGCGAATATACAAGTAAGTCCAAAAATACATTGTTATGAATGTATTGTTGTGATAAGACGTCATACAAGTTATTATTAAAGTTGGTGTAGTCAACTATTATACATCCTCTCCGGAATAAGAAATAAATATCCTGTAAACACGAAATGAAATGATAATAATAATAATAATAATAATAATATTAAAAACAGGAACAAATACCCGCTTTAGAAGTGAATTGTAAGCCTTGGGATCATATGGTTAAATAGTAAATACCATTGTAAACGCAAGGCGGTCGGCGAGACGCCATAAATCAAGTGAAGTGTCAGCTGTTAGAACCTGACCTACCATAGTGAGGGAGTGAGAGAGAGATTTTAACGAGTTCCGCGGTCAATTAGGGTCTAGCAAAGACTAGGAATAAAGAGGCCATTTTTATGAAAGTTTTTATTAAAAGATGCAAGCTCAAAATAACCTATAAAATCATGATGCTGGGGTTGAGACAATACTCCAGAATATAAGTTTGAAGCATTTGTATAGATTTTGACGGATTTTGTCAAATGCTTTTATTGTTGATAAAAGGATTCCTTCCTCAAAAAGAATGAAATAACGGGTTATGAAACAATGTAGTTTTAAAATGAATAAAGATCCCAATATAATAAATAACACAGTGCATGGTACGCTGCTGAGAAAGATCACCTGATGCATGGAGAGTAACTGGTGGAATAAGGGTTCGACCCACAGACATGGCATGTTCTTGTACAGTATTTTTAAATGTTTAAAATCTAAGGCTTTGTGAAGAATTCTTATTAAGGTCCAGAGGACTAAATAAATGATAAATAAATAATGTTTATGTAAACATAAAAGAAACCCTGAAGGGTAAAGATTGAAATGAATGTAAATGTCCAAAGCCTTGGAGAGATTATATGACTTAAATGATAGGCGCGCTCGACGCCTGAGTAAAATATATTACAAATAACAATAATTTAATTTAAGCAAGACAAAATAGTTACAAAGTTCGTGGAATAATGAAGTGACATTATAGTGAATTTGATGAATTTTTAGCAAAGTGATTTTTAGTTTTGAGTGACACTTGAAGAGACTATGCCAAGTGATTGATTTTTGACATGTTTTGAAGGAATCTATTTTTCTTATATGAAATAAATTATGTAAATTATAATGTTGAGTTTTTCCTCAAATCCTTGTGAACCTTGAGTATTCCATATCGGATGTTAAGTCAGCAGTGGAGGGAACGTTACACACCCCGATGTCGCCGCAGGAAAAAGCCGCGTGCTGACTAACCATCTTCCGTATTAACGGGCACACTACATACTCGCATTTTTAGCCTATTTCCATTTTATGAAAAAAAAATAGGCTTATGAGATCACCTTTTGTCCGTGTCTGCGCGCGTGCGTGTATGTGTGTGTGTCCCCCTAATAACTTCTAAACGGCTGGAGCGATTTCATCGAATCTCAGTAAGATCATAGCACCATTCTGGTCGACACCGTCCGGGCCCTTCAAATTTTATTGTGTCTCACCAATCCAACATGGCGGCTGTGCGAAATATTTCACCAGCATTCAGTATCTCCGAAACTATTACCGATATCACCCTGAAATTGTATACGGTGATAAAGGCTACTACTAGAAGTTCGCATATGAGACTTTCAAAAACCTGTAACTACACAACCAACATGGCGGCCAAGCGAAGTTGAGACTTTTAAATAGACTTTTCTCGCGATTTAACCATCCAAACGTAATGAACCTTGGTACAGCAAATGTTTATACACATTGTAATGCACTGGCATCTAATTTAGATCAATTGTTTACATAACCTCAAATTGGCGGCTGTGGGAAATATATCACCGGCATTCTATATCTCCTAAACTATTACAGATATCACCCTGAAATTTTGTACGGTGATAAAAGGCACTAGTACAAGTTAATCTATGTAACTTTCATAAATCTCTAAAGTACAAATCGAACATGGTGGCCAATCGAAGTTGAAACAATTTAATAGACTTTTCTCAAGATTTAACTCTCTGAGCGCAGTGAAATGTGGTACAGTAAATGATTATACATTTTGTAACGCACTGGCATCTAATTCAGTTCAATTGTTTACATAACCTCAAGATGGCGGCTGTGCGAAATTTTAAAATTAAGTTTTTATTTCTTGTGTCGTAATCATGCGATCGAAGTGAAAGTTTGAATAACGAACCTACGCAATAATTTTACTTTAATGGTACATAACTCTATGGCCTATACATATAACAATAAAAAATGGCGAGCATCCGAAATATTTAGACTGTTCTTAATATCTACGACTCTTTTACAGCAATCAAACTGATTTTTTTAATGTTCATAGAGGCCATGAACATAAGTTCACCTATAGGACTTTCAGGAACCTGGTGAGCAGAAATCCAACATGGCGGCGTCGCGAAGTATAGGCTACATATTTAAATGAACGTTTCTCGCGACTTAACCATCCGAGTGCAGTGAAACATTGCACGTTAAATAGACTACTTATACAAATGTTAATCTACTGGCATCTAATTTATTTCAATTGTTTTCATAACCACAAGATGGCAGCTGTGCGGAATTTTAAAATCTCGTTTTTACTTCTTGTGTTCTAATCATGCGATTGAAGTTTGAATACCACACGTACACAATAATCTTCATGTAATAGCACATAAATAAAAATCCAACCTGCGAACCATCTGAAATATTTAGACGGTTCTCAATATCAACGAATCTATCACAACCTTCAAACTGAAATGTTGTATGTTGATAGAGGCAATAAACACGAGTAGGATATATGAAAATAGGCTGCATAGCTCTTCACGGAACTACTTGTTTTAAGAATGAACTCATAGTGCTACCTTGTGCCAGCAAACATGAAGGTTTCTTTCGTGTTATTACCATCGGTAAGTTCTCATTACCGTACTATTATTTCTGCAATAACTAGTCTACTAGTAAAACTCCTGTGACAAATCCTTTCAGCAAATAACTTATGATATAGCCTAATAGTGCTGTATTTTGGCCGACAGTACCTCGAGCGCTTACATTAAATAAGAATATAGCAAAAGTAGTAAGATTTAATAAATCATAAATCTTTTCAGCAAATATGATAGTCTATAATGAATATTTTCACACCAAAGAACGACAGTTTGAATATGATTTATTGTAGGAATATCTGTAATGGATCCTCCAAACTTTGAGGTAAACCGTATGCAATTTACATTCCACATAGCCACATGACCAAAAGTATGTCGCTGTACCAATATCTGCCACCGCGGGCTACTTGTAAAACTCCTGTTCCAAATCCTTTCAAAAAATGTATAATGAATATTTCCACACCAAAGAACGAGTTTGAAGATGATTTATTGTAGGAATATCGGTAATGGGGCCTCCAAACCTCGAAGTAAACCGTATGCGATTTACATTCCACATAACCACATGGCTGACAGTATGTTGTTGTACCAATCACCGCCACTGCGCCCGCTCATTGTTTCCGTTGCATTTCGGTCCCACTTCCTTCCCATTTTACAAAATCACCCCCCATTAAAAATATCCAGAAATCAAAAAGTGAAGGCTGCTAAGTTTGTGCTCAACGATTTTAATCCTAGAAGTAGTACAACTCCAATGATAGAAAAACTAGGATGGGAATCTCTGGAAGATAGAAGTACCGCTAATTTAACACGTACACTAATCGTGGAGCAAACGTCTGGAAAATCCCACCTACCTGAGCAGGGCAAATCATCCGCATAAAGTTAAGGGCCGACCGTAGCTCACAACTTGTGGGAAATATTCTTTCATTAATCGTGGTATTGATAATTGGAATTCATTGCCGGCCTCAGTCTCAAAGCCTTTCCCCAAACAATTCGATGTGTTTAGGCTAAGTGAAGACGGAAATTTTGTGTAAATACTACGATGCCGAAAGGGACCCTGCCCACCCAAGGCCGTTAGGCAGCATTACAAAGAATTTGTTTAATTAATGTCTTTTAAAACTGCTTTATATTGAAGATACCCAACTTAAAATAAGTGTTTTACCCTTCCAGAATCTCCTAAGAAAAGTACATGGGGCTACATGACCGCGTTGTCGCAGCCCCTAAACTTAAGAACCAACCAATCTCCTAAGAGAATTCATTATAAATCACTCATCCCTAGCTTAATATCCCGACAATCTCGTACTGTGTATCGTCATAGCGAGGGCCGCTCCACAGAAAGCCCCATGTAAAGTTTATGGCTTCATGGGCCGGGTGAGGAAACAGTGGACATAGCACTGTCTTGCACGCGAATTCTCCAGTGCTATGAAGGGAATTTTCACTCTCTTCAAGGGCCAGCAGATAGGGCCCATAGCGTTGCTTAGAACTAAAATAGAAGATCTCTACCTCCTGCTTCTGTCTCTGTTAAACTGGGCTACGGGAGAAGGGTCCACCCCAACCCACGCCCTGAAACAGGTATTCAGCTATTGTTCGCAGCTTGCTGACATAAGACAAAAGTATACTGTATTTATACATTTTCAGTTGTCTGATGTTCCAAGTACAGTACTGGTGTGTTAGTGAGTTCTGTGGTTAAAGTTAATGTATACTGTTTAAATATGTTTTTAACTTTTGTGGCACGGTACGTAGTTATTTAATATGTCGATTCTATGTGACATAGGAAAATAAAAGTGGAATTTTTATAAACGAATCCATTTTCTTCTATAGCTTTGAACACAAAGTTAGTAATTAAATAATTATGACCTCATCACCAAGCTGATAGATAAATTTGCTTCATCCACGCAGAGGAGAGAATATATTGATAAATGGAGCCAGGTGAGTACAGTTTTTAATGCATTTATTAAAACTTGTTTCAAATGTTGTGTTGTGTGGAATTATGATAATGGCAATGTTGGCAACAATAAATGTCAAATACGAGTATAAAAAAATATTGAATATGAAACAACAATAGTATCATCTGGCCACCCTAGAATTTTATTCAAGAGCCGCCCCTGCTACGATGCAATTACTATAGTTTCCACATCGCGACCCGACTACATTTGTGTTTGATATTGATCTTGGTAATTTTCTGTATGTGTACAATATTCCACCGGGGAATTAGGCCTACCCCATTTGCAAATTAAATGGATGAATGAATACATTCGAAACCAAAGGATATTTATTATTTTATTGTTTGACCGAATACGAAGGATCAGTGCCAAGCTCAGTTCATAATCCCGTGATCGCCATTCACCAACAGTAAGGGAGGGGCCGTAGCAGTTACTTTTACTGTGAAAATAAAAACATGGCGATGGGAAGGGGGGCAGTTTGTCTTGTCACTACTGCTTGCACTGCTGCTCCATTTGGCTTCTTGGAGATTAGGATAGCAGAAAGTAGTAGCAGGCTATCGAATATTTTATTATGGATACCCATGTCTACGCCTTAATTACAAACAAACCAACAGACCTATTAAAAAAAGAGTTATATCAATATTTTCCTTGTTTAATTCTGCGTTTATTTCACAAGTTTAATAACTATCTTTTTGATTAGTGGTTGCATGAAAACGTGTTCGGGTTTCTGGCATCTTTTCTAGGAATCGATGACTTAAAACTATAGGCCTATAGGCTACATGGAAAACTACTTGGTTGATCGTAATGCAATTTGTTTTATATGTTATAGCATAGCCACAAGTATTGGTAGTGTAAAACTTAAGTTTCAATTTTCTTAACTAGGCTACCCAATACGAAGTTCTTATAGTTTTTTTTGAAATAACGTTTTCTCAGTCCAGGATAAACAAGCAGCAGGAAATTTGGCCTCATTTTGAAGCTCTCTTTCGTGATTATCGGAAACTACAACCACTGTAAACGTACAGTGTCGTCAGGGGCGCCACTATAATAATACTGTGTGTAGCCATTTAGGAATTCGTCTCGTGCACTCGCCAGGGCCGAATCTTATGTCTGTATTCAGAAATTAATTCGGGGATGAAAGTTCATCACAGATGTTTTCTTTGCGACAAAATTATGAATCAAAGGATATTGTAACATTCGGGAAGCACATTAAAGGCAGAGGGAGAACAAGCGTCGACCAGGGAAGATCGGATACAACAGATGAATTCCCAACAATGGCAAACTCAGCTCAAAATTCCGTGATCGCCGTATGTCTAACCAGTAGTAAGGAGGAGAGGGGGCCAAAACATTAAATCCTGCCCTGTTTGTTGTTGTTGTTGTTGTTGGTCATATAGGCCTAGCCTCGTGTATTTAGGTGTGTGTGAAATTTGTGTCAAAACTTGTGTTATTGTGATGGCCGTAGTTAGTTATGTGTAGCTTATACTGTATTTGTAAAGTGTGTGTGTGGGGGGGATAAAAGGAGGTGGGGGTAGGATTGGGAAGGAGGCGGCCATGGCTTTAAGTTTGGAAGTTTGGAGTAGAAGTTGGGGGAAACCACAAAAACACGCTTTCAGGTTGTCTGAAGTGAGAGTCGAATCGTCCGTCCACCTCTTCTAATATTTTCCTCATGAAGCTGAGTGTACCTCGTTCCAGCCATAAGATCAGAATTAAAGTTTCTTGGCAGAGCCGGGAATCGAACCCAGACCTTCGTCCGGTGCGATAGCCAGTTTGCTTGTTTGTGATGGTGAAGTTTGGGCGCAGTGCCGCTTCATATGGCTCCCTGAAGATCAGGATAGCAGAAGGTGGCAGCAGGCTGAGATCAACAGTTAGATGACATCCTGTGTGGCCTAAATTCATCATTATGAGCGCTAATGTCGACCCATACAGGGTCAAATGATTTCATTCAAATAAGCAGAGCAAGTTCCATTAAAAGAAAATTAATAACATGCTATTTTTTCCTTTCCAAAATGTCATTTAAGTCGGAAGTAAATTTTATTTCGAAACATGATAAAGCTTTTCAAAACACAAATTTTGCCACTTTACCTGGTCTTGTATCTTTTCAACGTTTGTCACAATATTGTCAAATACGTTTTTGGTACACTATACCACAATAGTCGGAGTGTTCTTGTTAGTGGCATTTAAAATATGTCTACATTAAAAGTTTGACTATTTATAGTGATTTGTAGGAGAGGATTTGGCTCGTACATCCACCTGGGCGAGTCTTATGTCTGTATTTAGAACGCGTAGCCTACAATTCGCTCTCTCTAGGGATGGTTCGAATGAATTCGTGAATGAACTTCCATCACAGATGTTTTTCTTGCGACCTGGCCAAAATGTTTGGAAAGTCTTAACGAGATCAGGTGACTGACGTTCGCTCGAGAGTGGAGAATAATGTCAGTTATTGAGGTTTGAAGGGGCGGAACTACGAGGTCATCTGCCCCTAAAGATGGATAAAATAAAGGTAAGACTAAGTTAAGAAAATGAGAAAAGGGAAGGCTGCTAAGTTTGTGCTCAACGATTTTAATCCTAGAAGTAGGACAACTCGAAAGATAGAAAAACTAAGTTAGCAATCTCTGGAAGATGTTTAACACTTCCTACACGAATTGTGAAGCAAACGTCTGGGAAATCCCGCCTACCTTAGAAGGGCAAATCATCCGCATAAAGTTAAGGGCCGACCGCAGCGCACAAATTGTAGGAAATATTATTTCATTAGTCGTTGTATTGATGATTGGAACTCATTACCTGCCACAGTCTTAGAGCCTTTCCCCAAACATATTGCTGTGTTTAAGAGAACACGGAAATTGTGTGTTAATACAACGATGTAATTGCTCTAGCCCTTCCAACCGGGTAGAAGGTTTCGACGCCAATGGAGAATTATTAACCGGATCCGTACAGGACAAGGCAAATGTGGATTCCTGCTTCACAAATGGGGTTGGGTTACTTCTGCTAACTGCGATTGTGGAGCTACCTTGCAAACCATCGGACATATTGTTGGTGAATGTCCGCAACGAGCGTTCCAAGGATCAGTAGGTGACATTCATCATGCATCTTCTGAGGCACTTCAGTGGATTGATGGCCTGGACATAGAAGTTTAAACAAAGAACTTGTGTTTATGACTTTGTATATAACTGTATATATAACTTGATATGTAGTGTATGAACTTTTATTTTAACTCTGTATCATCATACGATAAATAAGTTTCCAAATCGCGACTTGAGTACATTTTATGTGTTTGCTATTATTGTTGGTAAATTTCTCTAAGTGTACAATTTGCCACCAGGGAATTACCCCAATTGCAAATAAAATGAATGAATGAATGAATGAATTTGAAATCCAAGGATTCGGCATAACAAGCGTTTGTTTGACCGTATATGAATGATCAATGCCAAAGTAAGTTCATAATCCCGTGATCGACATTCACCAGCAGTAAGGTGGGGGGGTAGCAGTTCGCTTTTACTGTAAAAAAATCATTGTAGTTGGGGCAGAACATTATTATTAAATCCTGCCGGGTTTGTGATAGTAGTGAAGTTGTTGTCTTGTCGCTCCTGTGCGCACTGCTGCTCCATATGGCTTCTTGAAGATTAGGATAGCAATAGGTAGTAGCAGGCTATCGGATATTTTGTTATCGATTCCGGAGTTTACGCCTTAATTACAAACAAACCTTCAGTCCTATTAAACATGAATTATACCAATATTTTTCTTGTTTAGTTCTGCTTTAGACTATATTAGCCAATCATTCGCAAGTTTAATAATTATCCTTTTGTTAGTGGTTGCATGAAAAAGTGTCCGAATTTTTGGCGTCTTTTCTACTGCTCGGGTCTAAGCTCTGTGAACTTGCGGGGTGAAGGGCAGAGGCAAGAATGGTCAGGCGAGAATTGAGAAGCCTGTCAACAGCCCGCCGTGTTACCTGATATTCCCGTCTATTCAAATACTGCTGACATAGGGTGTTTGCTGAAACCAGTGTGGCGTTGCGAATGAGTGAGTGAGTCATCAACCAATGTATTGGAATCTGTTACTACGCACGGACCGGGAAACCGCATCACTCGTCACCATCACTTCTCATAGTGCGCGATCCACATTCCTCTCAGGTTCACGCAGCTTGGACCCGAGCAGTAGGACCGCTCACTTAAAACTGAAGGTAATGAATATTTTTAGTCTATTTTCATTTTATGAAATAATAGGCTTATGTGATTACCTTTTGTACGTGTGTCCGTGTGTACGCGTGTGTGTGTGATGGTGTGTGTGTGTGTGTGTGTCCCTAATAAATTCTAAACGGCTGGAGCGATTTCAATGAAACTCGGTAAGATCATAGCACCATTCTGGCCGACCCCAACCGTGCCCTTCAAATTTTATTGTGTCACACCAATCCAACATGGCGGCTGTGCGAAATATTTCTCCAGCATTCAGTATCTCCGAAACTATTACAGATATCACCCTAAAATTTTGTACGGTGATAAAAGGAACTACTAGAAGTTCATCTAAAAGACTTTCAAAAACCTGGTAACTACAAAACCAACATGGCGGCCAAGCGAAGTTGAGACGTTTAAATAGAGTTTTCTCGCGATTTAACCATCCAAACATAATGAAACGTGGTACAGAAAATGTTTATACACAATGTAATGCACTGGCGTCTATTTTAGTTCAATTGTCTACGTAACCTCAAAATGACGGCTGTGCGAAATATTTCACTGGCATTCAATATCTCCGAAACTATTTATGATATCACCCTGCAATTTTGTACGGTGATAAAGGCACTGCTGCAAGATTATCTACGTTACTTTCAAAAACCTGCAAAGTATAAAACGAACATGGCGGCCAAGGGAAATTGAAACATTTCAATAGACTTTTCTCGTGATTTACGCATCTGAGCGCAGTGAAATGTGGTACAGTAAATGATGATACATATTGTAATGAACTGGCATCTAATTTAGTTCAATTGTTTACATAACCTCAAGATGGCGGCAGTGCCAAATTTTAAAATTAAGTTTTTACTCTTGAGTCGTAATCATGCGACCGAAGTGAAAGTTTGAATAATGAAGCTACGCAATAATTTTCCTTTAATGGTACATAATCTCTATGGCCTATACATATAACAATCCAAAATGGCGAGCATCCAAAATATTTTGACGGTTCACAATAGACTATAGTAGGGAGGCTGGGGGGGTTTTGACTCAAATACCGTTATTTATGCAAATTAGGGGGCGTGGCAAGGTCAATGACCTTGAGGTAGGTCATGATCAATGACCTTGAGGTAGGTCATTGACCCCAAGGTCGCCGGGACCCCGGAAGGTAAACAAACCTTGGAGGGTCCAGGAACCGGTTTGAGGGGGTGTGGGTGGAGGGGGAGGAGTGGGGGTGGGGAGGGGGGGGGAGTGGGGGTGGGGAGGGGGAGGGGGGAGGGGGGGTGGTGGCGAGGGTGGGGGATGAGGGGGAAGGATGGAAGAGGCTCTGCACGAGACCCTCCTCGACCCAGTCTCTCTCTTGGACTGAGCGCCTTCTCTGATATTATCCTGGGCTATATAGCTTTGCTTTGAGCCCGATGAGATCCGAGTGTTGCCGAAGGTTTCCGAATCTTTGTCGGTGAATGAATTGTCAGAGAATTGAACGGTCAACTGGTGTGTGTGACGTCACAGCAGATTACGGGATGTGAGGTAGGTCATGAACGGGAGAGTGTTTTGAATGGAAAACATTAGTGTAACTGCTGTGTGTGACGTCACAGCAGATTACGGGATGTGGGGTAGGTCATGAACGGGAGTGTTTTGAATGGAAAACATGGATGGCGGTGGTTGTTGAACCCTGACGTGGTAGGTTGCTTAGGTGTGAATGGGTCTGAGAGACAAACAAGATGGGGTTGAAAGCGCTCAATGGTAAACAAACATCGATGCGTGGGTGGATGTTTAATGAACATAGGTGTTTGTGTGAATGAATAAACAGATTTGAACGGTTAACCTGTGTGTGACGTCACATGGGATGACTAATCCTGAGATTGACAACGGGTTGTATGGTAGGTCATGTCTGGGAATGACCTTACGGTGATTGAGAGGGTGCGGGACAAATGTTGAGCTAAACGTGTCTGAATCATGAATGGAGATGGATGGTGGGTGTTGAACTCTGGCTTGCTTGATAGGGTGAATGTAAAAACAAATAAAACCAGAAGCAAAAAAAGTAAAATTATGATTTATTTTGACCTTCATCTTCCTCTTCATCATCATCATCATCTTCTTCTTCTTCATCTTCTTCTCTCCAATGCCCTTCCATCGCCGACATCAAATCGGCGAAAAACTCCATCAAAACTGGATCATTTCCAAAACTATAAAAAAAAAAAAAAAAAAAAAAATACAATAAAGAGTACAACAAAATTGTTTTATAACGCTTGTTTATCTAAATATTGTATTGTGAATTGCTGGGAGTGTGTGAGAGCAAGTACAGTTCACCTAAGTCTGCAGCAGCTTCCAGCGGACGCCCTTAGGGTGAGCTACAAGTTCTGTTCATTTTAAGTAGTTTCAAAATTTTGCTACTAGATATTAATGATACCTAGTGGTGAATGTTGGAACTTGAGTATGGGTTTCAGTGCTGGCAGTGTTCACGAACATGTGTGACTCACTTGAGTATGTAGCTGCTTCCAGCGAACGCCTTTAGGGTGAGCTACAAGTTCCAAGTTTTTTTTGCTACCAGATAATAATGCCATCTAGTGGTAAATTTTGGAACTTGTTTTGACAAAATCTAACCTGTCAATTTAGCTTCACACAAGTTTAGTCTGTGAACGGATCTTTTACATGTCATAAAGTAAGAACATGTAACCACTGGCTTTACTCCCCCTCCAAAGGAAGGCATACTGAAGGATTTTAACACACTTAAAAAAATCTGACTTCCTTCCCAATCCTTTTTTTTTATTCATCGCAATAACACGGGTTATCAGACAAATTCTACTCACACCCAAGTAAACATGGGCTACAAAGGCGGTAACTACGCTCAGTATTTCTAATCATTTTGAAGAAGAAAAAAAAAACACCGCTTGCTTCCAGTATTTGACCAGATCAGGAATGGAATGAATTAAACTCCATCTAGCGGCGAGAAAGATCTGTGTTGGCTGCCAAAGCCTGTCTCACTTTTTAGAGTCAATGTTTAAATGAATGACAGATAAAAAGAAATGATAGCGGAGGGTGTTGTCGAAAGAAAATTTTGACAGGGAAAACTGGTGTTCCCAGAGAAAAACCTGTCTGCTTTTAGTTTGCCCAGCACAGATCTAACATAAAGTGACTGGAATTGAACCACGCACCCAGCCGTGAGAGACTGGCGTGCTGCTACATAAGGCTTTAGTAAATAAATAATACTTACATTAACAGATCAAGCGTCAACTCCTCGTTGTTTTCTTCTTCTTCCATCTCCATGACTTCATTGTTCTTGTTCCCAGACATTGCAGCGAATGATATGTTGTGAAAAGGAACATTCTCTTTATATACTGTGTGTTTTCTGGTGAAAGGCGGATTAATTAGGAGTGTTTAAGCTAGTTGTACATGGTTATACAGTGTGGAGCTATTTCTGGTGAAAGGAAGGTCAGTAACGATTCCTGTATTAATGCAGGGTAATGCCGTATGGAGGTCATGTTTGTGTGAAAGGAACGGTAATCCATGGGCGTTTCCCGTATTCGGAGGGGTATAAATAGTCGAGCAGAATTGAAATGAAAGTAGAGTTGGCTAGGAGCTTACAGCATTTACACTAGATTGCAATTGGATCCTTGTCTATCAGGTAATATTCAACATACTTAAGTATATAACTTTAAAGTATATCCTAGTGTATATATTTGACTATGTGCTACTGGGAGACTAACTCATCCAGATGGTTTACAAAATAAGTGAATGTACTGTACAGAAAAGAGGAGAATTGAAGCATTTGAAATGTGGTGTTACAGGAGAATGATAAAGATCAGATGGGTAGAGAGAGTAACAAATAAAGTGGTATTAAGACGAGTGGGAGAGGAGAGATGTTTCTGGCGACTGCTAATGAAGAGAAGAGATAGATTGGTAGGACACATATTAACCTTTTCGCTGCTGAATTGTTACAGTGTTAGCGCACCCTCTGTGCTGGATTCTTTTAGGCAACCACTTTCACACAGAAATTCACCAATTTGAACATAAAATACAAGTGGTAACTGAAAATAATTTAAAGTAATTTATTCACTAGTGTGTTCATAAAGTATTGGCCACGGTTGATGTTTGGGATCCAGGGTTCGATTCCACATGAGTTGGTGAAATTTTGTCCAGTAGAAAAAAATTAAAATTGTAATTTACACCGTAGACTATGCTCAGTAAATGCACGCACTATATACACACACTTCCCAACAGAAACATTAAATTAAACACACGATATCACTAAATAAACACCCGAATCCAATATTACCTCAAACAGAAATATCTAAAATAATTCTAACACATACATTATCCTATACCTAAACTTTCGCGAAAAAAAAAAAAAACTGCCTTCAACTAAATAGGCTATACAATTTATCTATAGTAATAATTGAACACTAAATATGTGAAAAGATAAAGTTTACACTTCTAAACATTCTAATAATTGGTATCAAGCCATTTCCTGAGCCTGGAATGTTGACTGGGTGGCTTAGCGTCACAGTCTATTTATGAAACTTGTTTGTTTCGTCCGCTACCTTTGTCAACACCTCTTCATTGACAAATAACTCGAAATAATCTATTTCGTGGGATTCAGGGGTCAAATTAGTATTTGACATACCTGGGTTTGGCACTTGGAATGCATGCACGTTTCGCGCGAACTCGTCCTCGGACCACGTGGGTAGGCCTAGGTCAGGTTCAGTTCTTCCCCTCTCTATCGGAATATCTTCAACATTATCACTATCACTGTCACTTCCAAACAGTTCCCTAATATCCCCATCGTCACTTCCGACACTATCTAAATCCACATCAGACTCAATCTCATCTAAAAGCGTAAGAATTTGCTCCGGACGCATAATGCGCGCGCTAGATGCAGCCATTACTCGGACGCCTTGGCAGATCGGGTGTACAATATCCTGGAAAACCCAATTCCGCTTCAAATGTTGGATGCAGACGAGGTGGCTTTTGCAACAGCAACCACTTGCCACATTTGTCAAAAACCAATAGCAACTTGTGACACGCCGGTGAGGGACCATAATCGGTACACTGGCAAATTTAGAGGAGCGGCTCATAGTGCATGTAATTTGGCCTATAAAAGAGCACGCTATATTTCTTGTTTCTTGCACAACATGTCTCGGTATGACAGTCATCTAATTATTAAGGAATTTGTTAACCTTGAAAACCAAAAGTTTTCTTTAATTCCACAAAATCATGAAAATTTTATTTCGTTTACAAAATGGCGAAATGGAATTAGTATACGATTTTTAGATTCGTATAGATTCCTCGCATCATCATTGGATGCGCTGGTTCAAGGGCTTCACCCAAACAATTTGAATTCTGTACGTCAAAACTTTACTGGTGACGAACAATTTGAATTATGCATTCGAAAAGGGGTGTTTCCCTATAATCATGTAAACAATTGGGCATGTTTGCAGGAAACTGCACTCCCTTCAAAGGATAAATTTTACAATGACTTAACAAAAAGTCATATTTCTGAAGAAGACTATTTACACGCCCAAAAAGTATGGGACGTGTTCAAGATATCAACTTTGGGCGAGTATGCTGATTTATACCTCAAAATTGATACACTACTTTTGACAGACGTGTTTGAACACTTTCGCAAACTGTGTCTTGAAATCTACAATCTAGATCCAGCCCATTACTAAACCCTTGCCGGATACAGTTGGGACTGTATGTTGAAGGTGACTGAAATAGAACTGGAACTATTAACTGACATCGACATGTTGCTCTTTTTTGAACGCGGGATACGTGGCGGGCTTGTATCGCTTGTGCAAAAGCATGCCAAAGCAAATAATCCATATATGGATACATACAAACCAAAGCAACCTACAACATACCTCACCTACCTGGATTGTAACAATTTATACGGATATGCTATGGAAAAACCGCTTCCGTATCAAAATTTTCGATGGCTGACTTCAGATGAAGTTTCAAATTTTAATTTACAGGACGCGTTGAGCAATAACACACGTGGCTATGTTCTAGAAGTTGACATATTATATCCCCGCGAGATACACAATGATCATTCTGATCTACCATTTTGTGTTGAAAAACTACAACCTCCCAGTTCACGTTCCAACAATAAAAAGTTGCTGGCAACTTTAAATCCGAAAAATCGCTACGTCATACACATCGAAAATTTAATGCAATGTTTGAAACACGGTTTGAAGCTACAAACCATTCACCGCATTATTTGTTTTGACCAGAAACCATGGTTACAACCGTACATGCAATTAAATACTCATTATCGGCAGCACGCCAAGACTACATTCGAGTCAAATTTTTATAAATTAATGAACAATGCATGCTACGGTAAATCTATGGAAAATATTAGAAAGCAAAGAACTATTCATTTGGTAAACCACTGGGATGGTCGATATGGCGCACGAAAATATATTGCTATGCCCAATTTCCATTCAGTACGAGTTATTGAAACTGATTTAGTAACCATTGAATTGTCAAAGACAGAAATCATGTATAACAAACCAATTTACTTAGGAATGGTAATACTTGACTATTCAAAATTTGTAATGTATCAATTTCATTATGAGTTTGCCAAACAAAAGTTTGGAGATGTAAAATTACTGTATATGGATACAGACAGTCTTATTTATCAAACCAATAAGACGGATATTTACTCTGTGATGAGAGAACATCCAAGTTACTTTGATACCTCAAACTATGAGGTTAACAATATGTTTGGCATAATTCCCATGAATAAAAAACACATTGGTCTATTTAAGGATGAGTGTGCTGGTGATGTTATGACGGAATTTGTGGCTTTGGCGCCGAAAATGTACGCATTTTCAACACAACAGAATAAAGGTCAATGCAAAGCGAAGGGTGTTCTTCGTAGCGTCACACAATTCCTCAATGTTGAGGAATATCGATGTGTACTCTACACAAACACCTCTCGCTTGTACCAGCAAACACGCATTCTTTCAAAGAACCATAATATATTTACAGTAAATCAAAATAAAACATCGCTGTCTACATATGACAATAAACGGTTGTGGGATGGTGTAAATAGCTTGCCTTTTGGACATTTCCACACCTAGTAAATAAGAACACACTTTAATTTTTCAATTCTTTTTTATTACAATTGTATGTTTTTACAAGAAGAAACCAAAACATCTTTTGTGAATGCTGTAATCTGGTGGACTGACTCTCAAATAAATACTTAACAATATTTGATTCAAGGTTATTTCTTTGTCCTTTTCCTCGCTAATCCACAACCACCACCAATCATTAGCTTTGACTTCATAGCTCCTGCCACGATCAAGGCTGCAATCTTTTCACCAATGGAAGCAGTAGATGATGTCACGCGCTGCACAGCCTTTCTTAGAAGAATGTGGTCTGCAACTCGACGTACTTCTGCATTCTTGTCGCTGTAAGCAATGTCATGATCTCTACACGCAGCATCCAATTTGTTGATTCCAGAATTACCTTGTGCTAGACGTTGGTTTAGTTTAGTCCCAGGTCCACAAAATTGATATCCGGGAATATGCAGTTCAATGGGGAGTACATCAATGGCCTTGTTAACTAGACCATGACCAGCAAAGGTCCGATATATCTTTTTCAATCGTTGTCTTACTTTTTGGTGCTGGCGATACTGCCGCTGCTGTCTCTTCTTCCTCTCCTTCATCGCAACCATGGAATGATGAAGCAAAGTCTTTACAGGACGGTATATTTGTATGGCCGTGGTACAATTTGATGAGCTGACACGTTCCACACTGTCTAATAGATGGCATTTTAGTAATAGACACTTGCTGGTGATGACTAAAGTCAGTGCATGGTTGTAGTTCACGCAGACCAGGATCTCTGCTCCATTCACTAGGTACACTGTGCCAAATATTTTTCACCGCGTTTGAAGCAACATAAAAAAGGAACGCCTTGGGCAAAGCGTTCAATTCCTCATCTGTGAAACTGTCAAGCTTTTTTTTACAGGCAAAAAACTTGACAATAGCTCGCTCTGTGGGGTTTGCGTCCAAACCTTCAATTGCTGCCATATTACTACACGTCCACACTGATCACTGGTATGTCTCACACTGAAGCTGACGTTACGACGCTTTGCACTCAACATGCAAGTTTTGACATGCTCTGCGAGCTAGCCAATCAAAAAGCTTCCAAACATTTTGAAGTGTTTTATTTTGTAGAGGTTCATCAGGCACGGACAGGTTGTACAGTGCAGGACATCCCAGATCATGAAGGTCAACAAGTTGACATGTTGAATTAACATACTGACGCAACCATTCCTTTTTTTCACTTCCCTTTACAAATACAAGGTCAGCACCAAACAAGTGAGCTTTCAGAACAAGTGATAGATGCTGGTAAGGAATGTCGCCTTCTTTCCAGACTAGTCCCAAATTGCGTTGCAGCCACTCTGTTTGTCTTCTGTCCTCGTCTGACTGCAAATGCAATGGAAACGGTGGTTCAAAGACAAAACTGGTTACTCTTGGTGCCCACATGGTTGTGCAGTCAATAATTCCTACTTCTTTAAATACAAACTTGTTTCCGTTCACCTTGAAACCCTGCACGTCGACAATCAATGTTTTCGGCATGGCGACGGATATCACACCTTCCACCACCGCTGCTTCTTAACAACTAACTGATTGGATAGGAGCGGGAAAATAATATACACACAAAGAATCAATTATACAATTCTATTCATAAAGTTATCAGTACATCGCTTACAATTTTTTATCATAGGATTTGGACCATCCCAATCACAGTGAGAATCTCCTCGATGCATAAAGTGTCTACGACAAGGACGGCAGGCTGCAACATCCGCCGACATACGGAGGTGTAATGGTAGCTTATCCCAATTAAGGTCAATGTCGTGTGCACCGTACGCGGTCAGAAATCCAGCTGGTAAATAGGCAATTAGATGCTGCGGCATTTCACGAAGAAATTGTGCTTTATGGTAGGCGCGTATTGCTAAACTCACCAGGGTGCGATAAATCTCAAATGCTGCATCAGCGTCTCGACTTGTTGAGCAACGATCGCATTTGCAGTCCATACAATCTACCCGCTCTCCAACATGACAAGATGAAGCTTTGGCAACGCCATCGTCCACATTATTTGTTTGATTAGCGATGGGCTTGTTGTTGTAGCCCCTGTCATGAATACCAAACGTAGACATGAATCCATCTGGTAAATAGTGAACCAGATGCGGCGGCATTCTAAGCGCAGTATGATTCTTGTGATAGGCAGTTATAGCTTCACTCACTAGGGCGCGATAAATGGTAAACCTTGAATCTTCATCTGAACCTGGTGAATCACTTTCACATTTGCAGACCCACCTCGCAGAGGGGGTTGTGACTTCATCGTAGCTTTCCATGACTGTGAAGGGCAATACAGGAAGACATGCTATTTATACTCTGGTCACCATATTGGACAGCGGTTGATAAAACACTTGCGCCTCGTGAACAATAAGGCAATAGGCTGTTGTTTTTTCTGGAATAACTGTAGATGTTTCAAATTCTAGTCTGATATCAATTGTTGTTTCCTTCATCGACTCCTCCAAATACGAACAGTCCATCACCACCAGAGGCGCCTTGGACTTGAAGTCTTGTGGTGATAATAGCGGACATGCCTCTTTCTGATAATAGGAAGACTGAAAGTTTACAAACATGTCATAGAGCTTACCATATTTGTTCTTGTTAAAGTTTAAATCCATTCCCTCATAGGGAAAGGTAACTCCGTTCAAAAAGAGTCGTATATTTCGTAATTGGATGTGGTCAAATTTTGATGCATCTTTATTCTGTTGATATTTGCGATCTGTTTGAAATCCAACCAGGACGTAGAGTGGCCGCTCTGTATACCGTGAGGTTTTTATAGACCAAGTATGTGTATCGGAGAGTGGTAATACCGGGTATTCATGCAGCTCCCAGCTTCTAAATTGAATGGGTAAAGCTGTATCCTTCTCCACAATTTTGAGCAGACTCAATTTTTTCTGATCTGATAGAGTAACGTGCGGTACTTTCCATATACTTCGTTGCAGTAGAATTTTTGTATCTATTGGCGCTGTATCAGCTCCCTTTAGCGCATTATAATCACTCCTGTCTCGTACAAGAATCAGATCCTGTCTTGCGTTCACAACAATGCGCTTATGATCCTCTGCAAAGCCTAGTATTAATTTTAGAGGTAAATGTCCAGTAAATGTACCATCATCGTTAATCATCCAGTCGTTGGTTGAGTTGGGACACCAACCAGCCATACAAAAAGCTTTACTCTCTTCGCTTCCGTACGAGGGATAAAGTTTCATGACACTTGTTATGCCAACATTTCGAGTAGTATCCACTTCAATACCGTTGATCACGTAGCGAACCTCAGAAAACAAAAAGGCCAAAGCATTGTTGGCCAACTTTGACGTTGTTGGAATGGTACCATCCAATTTGGTGAGTTGCCCTTCAATCTGGATGTAACTTTCATGTGGAAGCGTGTAGATATCTTGTTGGTTAATAGTAATTCGAATCTCATCATTATTATTTAGTCCCTGAGTATACGGTTGGTAGGAATGGTGTTCAATTCTTACAATACCCTCCTGTACTTCGACAGGGTTTGTCACGTCTAGAATCGAATTCATGACGTAAGATGTAACCAAGTTGTTGTAGGATCTGCTTGTTGACACGTGTTAACCTGTACACGTGTTGAGCACAACTAACACCTGCTCTTGACAGCGTTGCCGCTTTATACACTTGTTTCATGCTGGCTTCAGATACAGTTTGTAGGTCACAGGTGTATGAGGGTCTAATCGGATGAGACGTTGGTTTCTATTCACCAGTCTTAAGGTAATATTCCTGATGTTGGTCACACTCACAGGATGATAGAGCACCACCGACGGGTTTTCGCGGATGATATAACCACCAGGTGAAGTAACAATAAAATCATAAAGCGAATGCGAGGGATCTTGATTGGTGTAGACGTCTGTAATAATATTACACGTGACAGATATGTGATGATCTTCAATTATTTTCACCGGTTGGTCAGACTTGTGTATCACGTTTGGCACTAACACTTGTGGTGAATAGCCTAACAATGACCCAATCGAATCTGGTTGAGATTTAAAATCAATCCTAAAAGAAGAAAGAATACTGCAGCGATGTGTCACGTTGTTGGCTATGAGTTCAAACTTGCGTGTCCCGTCCAGAAATGCTTTTAGACTAAATTCTTTGGTGAGAGTTGTGTAGATGTGATCGTGAATATCATCTACGGTGTAGCTGCCAGACGGTAGAGTTAACACATAGTCATCGTAGTAGAACTTATCATTGACGTCTTCAATTATGTTGCAGATTCTATTATAGCCTTCAAACGAAACAAGTCCCAGCACGTAGGGTCGTCGTCCCAATTCAATAGGAGGATAAAAGTCAACAGTTACTTCCGCACCTTGTCCGTGCACTGTAAACGTTCTACTTTCTGTTGTCATAATGACCACGTCACCCGCCGTGCTCGGTCTTATATAGAAAAGTCAAACATAGACGACCGCACTGTTGCGTGTTAAAATTTTGCACTCGTTTCACATTATAGTGTATTGTTGCACTGCTTCCAAAATAGCGAACAAGCTCTGTCGGAGGAGGAAGATTTCCAAAACTGTCAAAGTACCACACGGTTCGCCCATGCTTTATGTAGGCCACATAATGCGTTCCCGGTCCATGACTGTCATCCAAATTGACAACTGCACTTTCATGGCTCCGTGGTCGAGACGGTAGTTGGTTGCGCATAAACACGCCTCGAAAGTGGGAGATCTTAAGCTGTTTTGCATATCTTATAACTTCCTCATGCGTCATGGATCGTCGTGGCAGTGCATCGATTAACCGTTTTTTGGCGACATGTAAATGCCGAGTCCTTTCTTGTAGGGTGCTAGCTTCATGTTCACACCTTTGCCGCGCAGTGCTATGGCCTCCATAGTTTTATTATGCCTTTCACTTTCCTTCAACTGTTGCTTCGCCTCCTCAACAGCTTTCACCGTTCGTGCTACCGCACTTGCTCCTCCAAGAAGTGAACCCAGGGCTGCTAGTCCAGCAAACAATGCAGGTAAAAATCCACCACGTTTCGGCACAGGAATAATTCGGGCACGTTTTCTAAAACGTAGTTTACTTTTGGGATTCGCATGCAATCGTGCTGCTCGGAGTGCTTTCTTAATAGCCAACTCACTATTTGTTTCTCCGCGCGAAGCTTGACGTGCCGCATGAAGAATAGCTTTAAAACCTCCCTTTCTGGACAACTTCTTCCTCTTCTTCACCACATATCTCTGTTTCACCATCGCGACCAAAGAACAAGACAACCTCACACCGCAAAGTATAGAACACAACTAACGCTCCTCAGGAAGGGAACCTGTAGTTATTTATTCAATGGTGGCTGTATATTCAAGTTCTATATACAGAGGAAAATCGTTCATCGTTTTCCCCGCCTCTTTTTCTTCAGACGAGAGTTTCAAGTGAAAGAATAATTTGTCTCCGGCTTTCACCGGTTGATCAATAAGTGGTTGAACACTACCGTTTAATCGTACCTCTAAATGTTTCAAATCTGGTGCATACTCAATTACACGAATGGCACCATCATACATTAAACGGTAATTGTCATACCCCGAACGTAGTATGTAGGCGAGGTTATTGGGATCTTTTACCGGTTGTTGGTTTACAATGTGAAGCAGAAATATAGAGGGTATTGATTTAATAAAAAGCGATAACCGTTGTTCCAAAAATCGTTTGGTCGTCACGTCGTGAGGTTGCACAGGATCAGCAACTTCGGCTATTCGTCTTCGCTTCATCTGTAGAGCGTTCTCCTTAATTTCCCACACCTTTTCCATTTCAGAGTTTAAAAACCGTTTTGTACAAACATCTTGATCATCTTCAGGATCGGCCACATGCACAAGGCGTGCATTATTTGCTGTATAGCCCTTTGCAGTTAGGGTGGGCACAATACTGAGCACCTGTTTCACCTTGTTATCTACATAGTCCTTTCGAGCAGCGTCCGTGTTGTTTGTTGGAAGAGCCAGCTGAGTGATTCGACGTTGGTGTACGTCATAGTCCTTTGCTTCTGTTAACACCACAGCATTGGTTAACATATAGGCTTTGGTGCACACATCTTGATCGTTCACAGGATCTGCAACGCCTGTAATACGTTTATTCTGAGCCTCATAATCTCCTTTGATACGTCGTAATCGGTAATAATCTACATACTTTTTTGAACATGCGTCCGAGGGTAATACGGGTTCTGTTATATTGGTCAATCGCTTTCCATTAAAGTCGTAATTGCCATCTGTAGTGCGTGACAATACATTAGCATCGACATATCGTTTAGTAGCCGGATCTGTATCATGTTTTGGATCGTTTGTCAAAGCAAATCGTTCATTTGTTTTGAGAGTTCTTCCAAAGGCGTCCATGGTTACACTGGAACTGAAACACCCGTTTGCCTCATGTATATAGAGACCAGCTCTTCCCCTTTCACATTTAGTTGATATGCAGATTATTAAGCAACAACATTCACTTCCGGTGGGAGACTTGGTTTCACACCTCTTCTCAACATCGTCCGAACAACGTCATGGATCACTCTTCCCATCCTCCATTCGCTGTCTCATCGCCGGCCCGTCGGGATGTGGAAAAACCAATCTTCTGCTTACCCTCATCACCTCCTTAAACGGAGTGCGCTTTCAAAATATCTATATTTTTGCCAAATCGCTGTATCAACCGCTGTATGTGTTCTTGGAACAGGTCATGTCAGGTCTGCGCAACATGGGCTACTTCACATTCGCAACACACGAAGATGTCATTTCTCCAGACAATGTTCGCCCCCATTCGCTTATGATTTTTGACGATGTGGCCACAGAACGACAGGGCATTATTCAGGCTTACTTTAGCATGGGACGTCATAAATATATTGATTGTTTTTATCTCGCTCAAACCTATTCCCGAATACCAAAACAGTTGATTCGTGACAATGCCAACGTGATTGTTCTCTTCCGTCAGGATGAGCGCAACATGCATCACGTCTACGATGATCACGTGAACCCAGACATGACCTTTCAAGCCTTTACACAGTTGTGTGCCATGTGTTGGAACGCTCATCACCACAGTTGTCTTGTTATTGATAAGCAGAGCAACATCAACAATGGACGCTACCGCATGGGATTTGATCATTTCATTCGTATTTAAGTAGCTGCATTGCTTTTCTGAACATCATTAGTTCAGATGTCATGGCGACAACAGGGAGTCAATTAAAAAAGCACATAATCCGTGCACGAAATAGCATTCGACAAAAGTTTCGCTATCTAAAACGTGCACATGCCGACAGTGAACTGTTTGTCGAAAAACATTTGAAATCACCTCTGGAAGCTGTGTTGAAAGGAACATCAAAACCTAGTACACGCTCAAAAGAAACACAAACAATTGAAGAGGAGGAGGAGGAAGAAAATGATGAAGAACCTGAGGATGTTTTTTCTCCATTGCTTCCGTCTTCTGACTCCAAAGAATCACCGCTGCCCCAGTTTTTGAAAACATCACTAATTGCTGAAACACCCACTAGAGCCAAAGAAAAGCAGCCTACTCTTAAAGAAATATTAAATACACCCGAACAATATGTGCGGTTAAAATCCATTTTACTACAAAATTATGGTGCGTTGGTTACTCCCTTCCTTGAAGATCTTTTTACTAAGAAAACTGATACTACCTATGGTGTTCGCTATGAAAACAATAGATTTCGAATTGGCGATTCAGCAATCAAGATAAGTGACAATGTTTTGATTGTTAAAACAGTTCGTTATAAATTGACGCCAGGTCTTTTAGAACTTTTATTTTCACGTACACCTTCTACCGAGGACTATGATAAAGAAGATCTTGAAAAGTATAAAGACATCTTGATGGCTACAAATGGTTTTAGACGTAATTATAAACGTTCTGAAGCAATAAATGCTAATAAGGGCTTCAAATATAAAACCATCATATCAAAATTGTTTCCCACCTATGCAAGTGTTCGCCGTGCAAATTCAGCGTCCGGTATCACGTTTAATACTTTGAAACCATTCATCGATTTCGCCTATTGGAACAATCCAAATAAGTTGGTTAAACGTCTGCAACTGTTGCGTGCATCAGAACAGGCCGGTCATACCGGACACGAGGCGGAAGTTTTAGAAATAGAAGAGGAGCTTCGTCATGCTGGCATTATTGTCTAATGAGTCAACGTGTTCATACACCCTCGCCTGTTAAGGCTGCCATTGCTCGCGAGTTGCATAGACCAGCTCGTCGTCTCTACCATCGTCGTCGTGTCATCACACGGGGCGTTGACGATCTTTGGCAAGCTGATCTGGTTGAAATGATTCCCTATGCCAAAGCTAACAACGGGGTCAACTATCTGCTCACCGTCATCGACGTTTATTCCAAAATGGCCTTTGTTGAACCTGTTCGGAATAAATCTGCACAACTGGTCACCGCTGCATTCAAGACCATCGTTCAGCGGTCAAGACGACAACCTCGTTTGCTTCAAACAGATCAAGGCAAAGAATTTTTCAACAAGACTTTTTCCGCTTATCTCAAATCACTTGACATCCATCACTATTCCACTTTTAGCAATCTAAAGGCAAGTGTTGTAGAACGTTTCAACCGCACACTCAAGACGCGCATGTGGGAACAATTTACAGCAAGAGGATCCTATCGCTGGCTTGAACTTGTAGGCGACCTGGTGACACGTTACAACAACACTAAACATAGAACCATCAAAATGAAACCACGCCTTGTAACCAAGAACATTGCGCAATTGGATCGCATTCATCACAAAATCAAAACAGTAGATCCACGACGTCATCAATTACGTATTGGTGATTATGTGCGCATCAGTAAACATAAAACAATCTTCGCCAAAGGATACACACCAAACTGGAGCACAGAAATATTTCGTATTCGCAAGGTAAAACTTTCTAATGCAGTTGTTTATTTACTTGATGACCTCAACAAGCAGCCAATCCAAGGAGGATTCTACATGGAGGAACTGCAAAGGACGCTATACCCCAAGCATTATCTTGTTGAAAAAATTGTACAAAAACGTGGCAATAAACTTTTTGTTAAGTGGCTAGGTTTTAATGCCACATATAATTCATGGATTAATAAATCAGATCTGGTGTACACCTTCTTGTTTTTATTTCATGTCGAGCTGGCCGACTCAACATGCTATGCGATTTGTATCCTACCCCCACCCTACCATTTACAGGAAATACTACTCCTGATTCATTGACGTTTGTTTACCATTGAGCACATTCAACATCCAGTTCATTCCCCCTCTCTCTCAATTCCATTCACTACTCCCGATACCATTGATGTTTGTTTACCATTGAGCGCTTTCAACCCCATCTTGTTTGTCTCTCAGACCCATTCACACCTAAGCAACCTACCACGTCAGGGTTCAACAACCACCGCCATCCACAGCCATTCATGTTTTCCATTCAAAACACTCCCGTTCATGACCTACCTCACATCCCGTAATCTGCTGTGACGTCACACACACCAGTTACACTAATGTTTTCCATTCAAAACACTCTCCCGTTCATGACCTACCTCACATCCCGTAATCTGCTGTGACGTCACACACACCAGTTGACCGTTCAATTCTCTGACAATTCATTCACCGACAAAGATTCGGAAACCTTCGGCAACACTCGGATCTCATCGGGCTCAAAGCAAAGCTATATAGCCCAGGATAATATCAGAGAAGGCGCTCAGTCCAAGAGAGAGACTGGGTCGAGGAGGGTCTCGTGCAGAGCCTCTTCCATCCTTCCCCCTCATCCCCCACCCTCGCCACCACCCCCTCCCCCCACCCTCCACCTCCCCCCTCCCCTCCCCCCCCTCCCCATCCCCTCCACCCACACCCCCCCTCAAACCGGTTCCTGGACCCTCCAAGGTTTGTTTACCTTCCGGGGTCCCGGCGACCTTGGGGGTCAATGACCTACCTCAAGGTAATTGATCATGACCTACCTCAAGGTCATTGACCTTGCCACGCCCCCTAATTTGCATAAATAACGGTATTTGAGTCAAAACCCCCCCCAGCCTCCCTACTGACTATCTACGAATCTTTTACAGCAATCAAACTGAATTTTTATGTCCATAGAGGCTATGAACGAAAATTCACCTATATGACTTTCAGTAGCCTGGTGAGCACAAATCCAATATGGCGGCGACGCGAAGTATAAATATTTAAATGATCGTTTCTCGTGATTTAACCATCCGAGTGCAGTGAAGCTTTGCACGTTAAATGCTTATACAAATGTCAATACACTGGCATCTAATTTATTTCAATTGTTTTCATAACCACAAGATGGCAGCTGTGCGAAATTTTAAAATCTCGTTTTTACTTCTTGTGTCCTAATCCTGCGATTGAAGTCTGAATAGGCCTACCACACGTACACAATAATCTTCATGTAATAGTACATAAATAAAAATCCTACTTGGCGACCATCTGAAATATTTATACGGTTCTCAATATCTACGAATCTATCGCAACAATCAAACTGGAATTTTGTATGTTGATAGAGGCAATTAACATGAGTAGGATATATGAAAATAGGCTGTATACTTCTTCACGGAACTACTTGTTTTATATGTCATAGGGACAAGTATTTGTAGTATAAAACACAAGTATCAATTTTTTTCAACAACCCAATAAAATGTTCTAGTACTTTTCCTGAAGTAACATTTTCTCAGTCCAGGATAAACAAGCAGCAGAAAACTTGGCCCCATTTTGGAGCTCTCATTCGTGATTATCGGAAACTACAGCCACTGTAAACTTACCGTGTGATACCATCAAGGGCGCCACTATATCAACTAATAATATTGTATGTAGCCATTTAGGAATTCGTCTCGTACACCCGCCAGGGCCGAATCTTATATCTGTATTCAGAAATTAATTCAGGTGTGAAAGTCCATCACAGATGTTTTCCTTGCGACAAATTTATGAATCAAAGGATATTGTAACACTCGGGAAGCACATTAAAGGCAGAGGGAGAACAAGCGTCGACCAGGGAAGATCGGATACAAAAGATGAATTCACAATCAATGCCAAACAGCTCATAATTCTGTGATCGCCATAATCTAACCTGTATTAAGAAGGGGAGGGGGCCAAAACGTTAAATCCTGCCCTGTTTGTTGTTGGTCATATAAACTCCTTGAGCTGCCAGAATGGGATTGACAGTTCTCGCCTCACCATGTGGCCCGGAAACAAGGTTACCAAACTGTTAGAATAACAAGCGATCACACTGTACAAGCCAGTGACAAAGCTAACCAGGCACTGACGCACGTGGGCTGTGATATTGCAACGCCGAGTATCCCTATTGGCAACTCAAACTAACACTTGGGGCGCTGCGGTCGGTCTGGATAAGTAGGGTTTAAAATACTCAATAACATGCGTTTGATATGGAACACTTTTTATTTTTCGGTTATAATCAGTAAATGTGGTCTCTAAAGTAATGGCAGTGTTATTTTTAATTGCATATATGTATAACTGTGCGATACACGTGATCTAATTTGTGTGTACCACTGGATTTTTTAGTGTCATTTGCATATTATCAAGCATCAGTTTTTATGGTTGATGTAGATCAGCTGAATCAAATTTACACAGGGCTACACTTCGGACATTATTTCGGTACTATTATGCGCAATATAATGTAAATGTCGATCCTGAGTCAACGCCGAGGACATTCAAATAGAGAAATACGGTACACAAACAAATAAATAACACACCGAAACTGTGCTACTTTTATCATTCCGAGACTAGCATCCACGCAAACCAGACGCCACTGTTTCAAGCTCCGACTTATATCGTGAATTGATGTCAAACTGATGATCCGCCAGCCTTTCCGCCAAGCCTAGACCTCGTAATCGCTAAGTTCTTCGATATTCGAGCTATTCCACTACGAGTCATATAGGCCTAATTTGCCTCCCCGTGGGCACTGTAGAATGAGTGATTCCGCTACCATTCAAATATTCAACACCAAACCCACCTTTTAACCATCCAAATCAAGCAATTCCTGTCGCCCCTCGAGTTTTAATACAAGTTAAACTCATCCCTTCTCCCTACCAAGCAGCCAATAATTAATTATTTAATTAAATATTCAAGTAACTTCAATCTTACCAGCGCGCCCATCGTAACAGCTGTTTTTAAACTGAATAACCTTCGCTGGCTTTACGTCGCAGGTCTTCTGTCTGTCTACCTCGGCAAGTGTTAGATCCTTCCCGGGGTGGAAAGGTATTATTATTAGGTATTAGGTATTATTAGGTATCATCACATTTCGGCTATTGGTATTTGCATCTTTTGGAAAGTGATGAAAACGTATATCCGCAGCCCTCTTATACATCGACTTACAGCCGTAAACTGAGCAATACACTTTGCTTTTATTCATTTTTCACTCTATCAACGAGTAAAACTTATTACTTATGTATAAAGACACGAACAATTTACCACGATCTGTTTACCAATACAAGAAACCATATACAAACAGTCACCACGTGACAAATGTACCCTACTTGGTAAGTTTCTCATTTTTACCGCTAGATGTCATATCAGATAGCTGGAATTGCCAATACGAACATGGATTGGTCAAGAGGCAAAGGGATGATGACTGACGTGGGATATCCGGCCAAATGTCAATACCATACTTGCATCTCACCGAGTATAGGCGTAGCCTCGTGGTGTGTGTGTAATTGTGTCATAACTTGTGTTATTGTGAAGGATGTAGTTATGTGTCGCCTATACTGTATATGTAAAGTATGTGTGGGGGGGATAGGTTTGGGAAGGACGCGGCCGTGGCTTTGAGTTTGGAACCATCCCAGACAAGTGCGTATTTAATGGGGGCTCCAGCCCCAACCCCCCGAAAAAAAGCCAATAAAATTAAGAATATGTTGCTTTGGTAAAACCACAAAATAAATGTAAATTTGGTTGCACCCTAATCTTAACTCATTGGCTAAGTTTTAAACAATATTAATATTGAAGTTGGACTACCTCGTGGTGTAGTGGCTAGCATTCTTGGCTGCCGCCTCAGACGTCCGATTTCGATTCCTGGCTCTGCCAAGAAATTTTAATTTTGGTCTGAGGGCTGGAATGGGGTAGACTCAGGCTTTTGAGCCAAAACTGAGAATTCCACAGTACGGTACTTACAGTAGACTAAGTGAAATAAATTATCAATTTGTAAAAAAATAAAAAAAATAGATATTTGCCATTCATACTCCATAAGCCATAATAGAAAATTCATTAAGTATAACATTTTATTTGTGTGTTGTATATTACAACTCTTGTAATTGTAGGCTATATGAACTTGATCTTACAATTAACTCTTTTCTGAAATAATTACACAAAGTTATATGCTCTAAGATATTGATTGGTTGATATTTCTGGGTATTTTGAGGTGACAATCCCCTTAGAATACTCACAATTTTCCAGAATAGCCAGCCCCCCCCCCCCCAGAAAATAAATTGCAGCCTATGCACGCCTCTGGTCCCAGCATTTGCCTGGAGTAAAAATGGGGGAGGGGGGGGGGGGGGGGAGGAGGAACCACATAAACACACTTCCAAGATGGCTGAGGGGGGAGAGTCGAATCGTCCGTCCTCCCCTTTCAGATTTTCCTCGCGAAGCAGAGTGTACCCCGTTCCAGCCTTTAGATCAAGATTAAAGTTTCTCTTCAGACCCGGGAATCTAAATCGGTGCGACAGCAAAGAACGCCAAGTCGTTTGCTTGTTTGTGATGTACTCCATATGACTCCCTGAAGATTAGGATGGCAGAAGGTAGCTGCAGGCTAACATCAACAGTTAGACGACATCCATTGTGGTCCAAATCTATCACTACGAGCGCTATGTCGAACCATACATGGTCAAATAGTTTCATTTAAATATGCAAAACAAGTTCCATTTAAAAGAAACAAGCGTTTTTAGCATGATCTTTTCAAAATGTAATTTAAGTCGGAAGTAATTTTGTAAATTTTATTTTGAAGTCTGATAGAGATTTTCAAATCACTTTTCCGAGTCATGTAGCTTTTCAACTTTTGGCACAGTTATCAACTTAACGTCTTTGCTAAACTGGACCCAGAGTGCTCTTATTAGTGCCATTTAAAAATTCCTTCAACATTAAAAGTTTGACTATTTATAGTGATTTGTAGGAGAGGATTTGGCTCGTACATCCACCTGGGCCAAGTCTTATGTCTGTATTCAGAACACGTAGACTATACAAACCGCTCTCTCTCTAGGGATGGTTCGGTCCTGTCACTATACTGCTTGCACTGCTGCTCCATTTGGCTTCTTGAAGATTAGGATAGCAGAAGGTAGTAGCAGGCTATCGGATATTTTATTATGGATACCCATGTTTACGCCTTAATTACAAACAAACCAACAGACCTATTAAAAAAAGAGTTATACCAATATTTTCCTTGTTTAATTCTGCGTTAGGTTATATAAGCCAATTATTCACAAGTTTAATAATTATATTTTTATTTGTGGTTGCATGAAAACGTTTTTGGCATCTTTTCTAGGAATCGATGACTTAAAACTATAGGCCTATAGGCTAGATGGAAAACTACTTGACTGAGGGTATTGAAATATGATTTATATGCTATAGCCACAAGTATTGGTAGTGTAAAACTCAAATTTCAATTTTCTTCAACTACCCAATAAAAAGTTCTTATAGTCTAACTTTTCTGAAGTAACGTTTCCTAAGTCCAGGATAAACAAGCAGCAGGAAGCTTGGCCTCATTTTGAAGCTCTCATTCGTGATTATCGGAAACTACAACCACTGTAAACATACTGTGTGATACCGTCAAAGGCGCCACTATAATAATACTGCATGTAGTCATTTAGGAATTCGTCTCGTGCACCCGCCAGGGCCAAATCTTATGTCTGTATTCAGAAATTAATTCGGGGGTGAAAGTCCATCACAGATGTAAGAATTGAGGCTTTCACGGCCGGCGTTACAAAGTTCATCGATGTATTCCGGGCTTAAGGGCCGTGTTCCAGGGGCTTGTGACGGTCCCGACGTTTCGCCGAAAACTGCGTCCGGCATTTTCCAGGGTTCCTCTGACTTCGACAGCAGCGAAGCACTCAGTGGAATGGAGTGGCAGATCGTTTCACCCCATTATATATAGGTGCATGCTGCGGAACGCTGCTCGCTATAGGTACGCCGTGGTGGGGGGGCAGTCGCTGATTGGCTGTTGACCGGCCAATGGTTGAAGCGTATTGGAGCCCGGCGTTAGCCGACCTGTCTTAGCGGAGACTGGCAACTGATCTCCCGTTGCATATACTGGTTCGTCGCGGCCACCGTGTCCTCTAGTTTTCAGTGTATTCAGCAGTGGAAACCAGGCTTTGTTGACCCGTTCAGATTCCTCCTTACGGTTGAAGCTGTTGGTATGCTTCAGGATTTCAATGGCTTCCCTTTGTAGCCGGGCGTGGTAGGACACTGTAGTGGACAGTACTTCGGTGTTGCTGTACTGTATATCGTGGCCTGCTTGCAGTGCGTGTTCGGCGACTGACGACTTTTCCGTTTGTCCCAGCCGGCAGTGTCGGTTATGCTCCTTCAATCGGGTGGCGATGCTGCGTTTCGTAGTTCCAATATATACTTGACCGCAGCTGCACGGGATCTTGTAGACACCAGCAGTGGAGAGAGGATGGCGCTTGTCTTTAGCCGATCTCAGCATTTCCTTGATCTTCTTCGTAGGCCTATATATGGTTTTGACTCCATGGGACTCCAGTAGCCTCCCTATTCTATCAGTTACTCTACTGATGTACGGCAGAAAGGCTTTAGCTGCCGGGCGCTCTTCATTTTCCCTGTTAGCTGGACGCCTGGGATGGAGTGCACGCTGTACGTCTTTGTGGCTGAACCCGTTGGCGCGCAGGGCCATGTCGAGGTGGTTGAGCTCTTCGTTCAAGTGCTGTGGTTCACATATTCTCCTCGCACGTTCAGCCAGCGTCTTTATGACTCCGTATTTTTGTCGCGGGTGGTGGTTGGACGACTTCTGTAGATAGCGGTCCGTATGGGTCGGCTTGCGGTACACTGTGTGTCCCAACTTTAAGTCGGCTGTCTTCATAACCAGAACATCTAGGAAAGCGAGCTGTTGTTCACTTTCTACCTCCATAGTGAACTGAATATTCGGGCTGATGCTGTTCAGATGCTGTAGGAACGGCTGTAATTGTTCCTCTCCATGGCTCCAGATTACAAAAGTGTCATCCATGTAGCGAAGCCACTCCTTAGGTTTAAGTGGTGCGGTCTCTAGTGCCATTATTTCGAACTTTTCCATGAAGAAGTTCGCGATCACCGGGCTCAGAGGACTGCCCATGGCGACACCGTCGATTTGTTCATAGTAACTGTCATTCCACAGGAAATAACTTGTGGTGAGCCAATGGCTGAACAAGTTCTTGATGTCCTCGGGAAAAATCTGAGCGATGTGGTCCAGGGCCTCCTTTACTGGTACCTTAGTGAAGAGCGAGACCACGTCGAAGCTGACAAGCAGGTCTCCGGCTTCCAACTGGATGTTTTTCAGCTTTTCTACGAAGTGGCCCGAATCTCTGATGAACGACTCTGTGCCACCGATGTGAGGTTGTAGTAAGGTGGCCAGATATTTCGAGATGTTATATGTAGGTGTTCCAATGGCGCTAACAATGGGTCGTAGAGGTACGTCCTCCTTATGTATCTTGGGTAAGCCATACAGCCTAGGTGGTAGAGCTTCACTTCTGGAGGTTTCTCTCTTCTCGTTGTCTGCTAATGAAGAGGCCTTAATAAGGCTGTTGGTCTTGCGAAGAATCCGGTTGGTAGGATCTCTCGGTAGTCTGCGGTAGGTCTCAGGGTCTAACAATTCCGAGATCTTAGTGGTGTAATCATCAGTGGCCATGATGACAGTGGCGTTCCCTTTGTCCGCAGGAAGAATGATGACACTCTCGTCCAAGTTGAGAGTCCTTATGGCCTTCCTCTCTTGAACCGTGAGGTTGCTCTTCGGTGTCTGTGCCTTCCTGAGTATGCGTGAGGCTTCGTAACGAATTTCGTCCGCCTGGTCCGATGGTAAGTTGCGAATACTGGCTTCAATATTCGCGACGATGTCCTCCACGGGAATCGAGGGAGGGGTAACGGAAAAGTTCCCTCCTTTAGCCAGTAGAGAGGTTTCGGCTTCTGACAGGCAACGGTTGGTTAGGTTGACGATTGTCCGTGAGGTGTCCAGGGCAGGTGGGTTCTCAAGCGCGGGTCGATTCTCCAGGTATCTCTCAAATTTCCTCTTCTGCCGTTTGGTCGACTGATCGAATGTCGCAATCATGGAACAGCTGGTGACACGGTCTACTTTCTCCCAGTCCTGCGGTGACAGCGTGGCGCTGAGAAAGTAATGTAGGTGTAGAAGTGCCTGGTCGTTGGTAGCCAGGTGCCTGCGTGTGGAGCTGATACGTTCCCGAAGTAGAGAGCGCTCCGTTCGGTCGTAGATCCGGTGTGACTGGGCTGAATTCACCGGTCTCTTCATTCTCAGGAACTTGGGAATGATACCCGAGTCTCTGCATCGCAGAAGAAACGTGAGAGATGACAGGAGCTGCGCCTTCTTCTTCCGAAGTCTCTCGAAGCGACGATATGCATTAGAAATTTCCTCCCCGTAGAGGCGATTCATGTAAGAATTGAGGCTTTCACGGCCGGCGTTACAAAGTTCATCGATGTATTCCGGGCTTAAGGGCCGTGTTCCAGGGGCTTGTGACGGTCCCGACGTTTCGCCGAAAACTGCGTCCGGCATTTTCCAGGGTTCCTCTGACTTCGACAGCAGCGAAGCACTCAGTGGAATGGAGTGGCAGATCGTTTCACCCCATTATATATAGGTGCATGCTGCGGAACGCTGCTCGCTATTGGTACGCCGTGGTGGGGGGGCAGTCGCTGATTGGCTGTTGACCGGCCAATGGTTGAAGCGTATTGGAGCCCGGCGTTAGCCGACCTGTCTTAGCGGAGACTGGCAACTGATCTCCCGTTGCATATACTGGTTCGTCGCGGCCACCGTGTCCTCTAGTTTTCAGTGTATTCTGCAGTGGAAACCAGGCTTTGTTGACCCGTTCAGATTCCTCCTTACGGTTGAAGCTGTTGGTATGCTTCAGGATTTCAATGGCTTCCCTTTGTAGCCGGGCGTGGTAGGATACTGTAGTGTACAGTACTTCGGTGTTGCTGTACTGTATATCGTGGCCTGCTTGCAGTGCGTGTTCGGCCACTGACGACTTTTTCGTTTGTCCCAGCCGGCAGTGTCGGTTATGCTCCTTCAATCGGGTGGCGATGCTGCGTTTCGTAGTTCCAATATATACTTGACCGCAGCTGCACGGGATCTTGTAGACACCAGCAGTGGAGAGAGGATGGCGCTTGTCTTTAGCCGATCTCAGCATTTCCTTGATCTTCTTCGTAGGCCTATATATGGTTTTGACTCCATGGGACTCCAGTAGCCTCCCTATTCTATCAGTTACTCTACTGATGTACGGCAGAAAGGCTTTAGCTGCCGGCCGCTCTTCATTTTCCCTGTTAGTTGGACGCCTGGGATGGAGTGCACGCTGTACGTCTTTGTGGCTGAACCCGTTGGCGCGCAGGGCCATGTCGAGGTGGTTGAGCTCTTCGTTCAAGTGCTGTGGTTCACATATTCTCCTCGCACGTTCAGCCAGCGTCGTTATGACTCCGTATTTTTTGTCGCGGGTGGTGGTTGGACGACTTCTGTAGATAGCGGTCTGTATGGGTCGGCTTGCGGTACACTGTGTGTCCCAACTTTAAGTCGGCTGTCTTCATAACCAGAACATCTAGGAAAGCGAGCTGTTGTTCACTTTCTACCTCCATAGTGAACTGAATATTCGGGCTGATGCTGTTCAGATGCTGTAGGAACGGCTGTAATTGTTCCTCTCCATGGCTCCAGATTACAAAAGTGTCATCCACGTAGCGAAGCCACACCTTAGGTTTAAGTGGTGCGGTCTCTAGTGCCATTATTTCGAACTTTTCCATGAAGAAGTTCGCGATCACCGGGCTCAGAGGGCTGCCCATGGCGACACCGTCGAATTGTTCATAGTAACTGTCATTCCACAGGAAATAACTTGTGGTGAGGCAATGGCTGAACAAGTTCTTGATGTCATCGGGAAAAATCTGAGCGATGTGGTCCAGGGCCTCCTTTACTGGTACCTTAGTTCACTATGGAGGTAGAAAGTGAACAACAACTCGCTTTCCTAGATGTTCTGGTTATGAAGACAGCCGACTTAAAGTTGGGACACACAGTGTACCGCAAGCCGACCCATACAGACCGTTATCTACAGAAGTCGTCCAACCATCACCCGCGACAAAAATACGGAGTCATAAAGACGCTGGCTGAACGTGCGAGGAGAATATGTGAACCACAGCACTTGAACGAAGAGCTCAACCACCTCGACATGGCCCTGCGCGCCAACGGGTTCAGCCACAAAGACGTACAGCGTGCACTCCATCCCAGGCGTCCAACTAACAGGGAAAATGAAGAGCGGCCGGCAGCTAAAGCCTTTCTGCCGTACATCAGTAGAGTAACTGATAGAATAGGGAGGCTACTGGAGTCCCATGGAGTCAAAACCATATATAGGCCTACGAAGAAGATCAAGGAAATGCTGAGATCGGCTAAAGACAAGCGCCATCCTCTCTCCACTGCTGGTGTCTACAAGATCCCGTGCAGCTGCGGTCAAGTATATATTGGAACTACGAAACGCAGCATCGCCACCCGATTGAAGGAGCATAACCGACACTGCCGGCTGGGACAAACGGAAAAGTCGTCAGTCGCCGAACACGCACTGCAAGCAGGCCACGATATACAGTACAGCAACACCGAAGTACTGTACACTACAGTATCCTACCACGCCCGGCTAAAAAGGGAAGCCATTGAAATCCTGAAGCATACCAACAGCTTCAACCGTAAGGAGGAATCTGAACGGGTCAACAAAGCCTGGTTTCCACTGCTGAATACACTGAAAACTAGGGGACACGGTGGCCGCGACGAACCAGTATATGCAACGGGAGATCAGTTGCCAGTCTCCGCTAAGACAGGTCGGCTAACGTCGGGCTCCAATACGCTTCAACCATTGGCCGGTCAACAGCCAATCAGCGACTGCCCCCCCCACCACGGCGTACCAATAGCGAGCAGCGTTCCGCAGCATGCACCTATATATAATGGGGTGAAACGATCTGCCACTCCATTCCACTGAGTGCTTCGCTGCTGTCGAAGTCAGAGGAACCCTGGAAAATGCCGGACGCAGTTTTCGGCGAAACGTCGGGACCGTCACAAGCCCCTGGAACACGGCCCTTAAGCCCGGAATACATCGATGAACTTTGTAACGCCGGCCGTGAAAGCCTCAATTCTTACATGAATCGCCTCTACGGGGAGGAAATTTCTAATTCATCTCGTCGCTTCGAGAGACTTCGGAAGAAGAAGGCGCAGCTCCTGTCATCTCTCAAGTTTCTTCTGCGATGCAGAGACTCGGGTATCATTCCCAAGTTCCTGAGAATGAAGAGACCGGTGAATTCAACCCAGTCACACCGGATCTACGACCGAACGGAGCGCTCTCTACTTCGGGAACGTATCAGCTCCACACGCAGGGACCTGGCTACCAACGACCAGGCACTTCTACACCTACATTACTTTCTCAGCGCCACGCTGTCACCGCAGGACTGGGAGAAAGTAGACCGTGTCACCAGCTGTTCCATGATTGCGACATTCGATCAGTCGACCAAACGGCAGAAGAGGAAATTTGAGAGATACCTGGAGAATCGACCCGCGCTTGAGAACCCACCTGCCCTGGACACCTCACGGACAATCGTCAACCTAACCAACCGTTGCCTGTCAGAAGCCGAAACCTCTCTACTGGCTAAAGGAGGGAACTTTGCCGTTACCCCTCCCTCGATTCCCGTGGAGGACATCGTCGCGAATATTGAAGCCAGTATTCGCAATTTACCATCGGACCAGGCGGACGAAATTCGTCACGTAAGCCTCACGCATACTCAGGAAGGCACAGACACCGAATAGCAACCTCACGGTTCAAGAGAGGAAGGCCATAAGGACTCTCAACTTGGACGAGAGTGTCATCATTCTTCCTGCGGACAAAGGGAACGCCACTGTCATCATGGCCACTGATGATTACACCACTATGATCTCGGAATTGTTAGACCCTGAGACCTACCGCAGACTACCGAGAGATCCTACCAACCGGATTCTTCGAAAGACCAACAGCCTTATTAAGGCCTCTTCATTAGCAGACAACGAGAAGAGAGAAACCTCCAGAAGTGAAGCTCTACCACCTAGGCTGTATGGCTTACCCAAGATACATAAGGAGGACGTACCTCTACGACCCATTGTTAGCGCCATTGGATCACCTACATATAACATCTCGAAATATCTGGCCACCTTACTACAACCTCACATCGGTGGCACAGAGTCGTACATCAGAGATTCGGGCCACTTCGTAGAAAAGCTGAAAAACATCCAGTTGGAAGCCGGAGACCTGCTTGTCAGCTTCGACGTGGTCTCGCTCTTCACTAAGGTACCAGTAAAGGAGGCCCTGGACCACATCGCTCAGATTTTTCCCGAGGACATCAAGAACTTGTTCAGCCATTGCCTCACCACAAGTTATTTCCTGTGGAATGACAGTTACTATGAACAAATCGACGGTGTCGCCATGGGCAGTCCTCTGAGCCCGGTGATCGCGAACTTCTTCATGGAAAAGTTCGAAATAATGGCACTAGAGACCGCACCACTTAAACCTAAGGTGTGGCTTCGCTACGTGGATGACACTTTTGTAATCTGGAGCCATGGAGAGGAACAATTACAGCCGTTCCTACAGCATCTGAACAGCATCAGCCCGAATATTCAGTTCACTATGGAGGTAGAAAGTGAACAACAGCTCGCTTTCCTAGATGTTCTGGTTATGAAGACAGCCGACTTAAAGTTGGGACACACAGTGTACCGCAAGCCGACCCATACAGACCGCTATCTACAGAAGTCGTCCAACCACCACCCGCGACAAAAATACGGAGTCATAAAGACGCTGGCTGAACGTGCGAGGAGAATATGTGAACCACAGCACTTGAACGAAGAGCTCAACCACCTCGACATGGCCCTGCGCGCCAACGGGTTCAGCCACAAAGACGTACAGCGTGCACTCCATCCCAGGTGTCCAACTAACAGGGAAAATGAAGAGCGGCCGGCAGCTAAAGCCTTTCTGCCGTACATCAGTAGAGTAACTGATAGAATAGGGAGGCTACTGGAGTCCCATGGAGTCAAAACCATATATAGGCCTACGAAGAAGATCAAGGAAATGCTGAGATCGGCTAAAGACAAGCGCCATCCTCTCTCCACTGCTGGTGTCTACAAGATCCCGTGCAGCTGCGGTCAAGTATATATTGGAACTACGAAACGCAGCATCGCCACCCGATTGAAGGAGCATAACCGACACTGCCGGCTGGGGCAAACGGAAAAGTCGTCAGTCGCCGAACACGCACTGCAAGCAGGCCACGATATACAGTACAGCAACACCGAAGTACTGTCCACTACAGTGTCCTACCACGCCCGGCTACAAAGGGAAGCCATTGAAATCCTGAAGCATACCAACAGCTTCAACCGTAAGGAGGAATCTGAACGGGTCAACAAAGCCTGGTTTCCACTGCTGAATACACTGAAAACTAGAGGACACGGTGGCCGCGACGAACCAGTATATGCAACGGGAGATCAGTTGCCAGTCTCCGCTAAGACAGGTCGGCTAACGCCGGGCTCCAATACGCTTCAACCATTGGCCGGTCAACAGCCAATCAGCGACTGCCCCCCCACCACGGCGTACCAATAGCGAGCAGCGTTCCGCAGCATGCACCTATATATAATGGGGTGAAACGATCTGCCACTCCGAAGGTTGTCTCTGAATCGTTAGAGGAAGGACACCTTGCCAGTGGCAGCAGCAAACCAGCCTAAGTTGTGCTAACAGCTCACCAGGATGGAGACTACGAGCAGCGGGACCATCGAGTGGAGGAAGCAGCTGAGGACCGGCGAGCCAGCCAGGGGCCAGGGCAAGCGCAACCGCACCCGGAGAGGTAGAGGGCCACGATCGGCAGGCTCCTTGTGTGGGGAGTTAACCTCCACAGGGCCCTCTCCTCCGGTCACGCGGGCGCGCCAGCAGGCCCTTGGTGAGAAGACGCCAGCGGCGCAGAAGCCGCCAGCCGTTGAAGAGGTAGGGGTGCCTCACATCCCGGCTGGCGCACTCATCGCTGGAGTAGCTCCCGGCCCGGGGAGCACAGGTAGCCCGGACATAACGCAGGTGTCCCTGCGGTCCGAGTCAACCGACGCCTCCCCAGGGCCCTCTGAGCTAGAGCTAGAGCTAGCCGAGTCCGAGAAGAGTCGGACGCCAGGACAGGCTAGCTCCCCGCGACAGGAGAGCAGCAGCAGCCCGGACGCCAGGTTCAGTTGGGCGAGCGATGTGAGCTCGGACACCGTGCAAGGGCACCCTGGGGCCACTTCCCCAGGCTCCGAGCAAACATGTGGCTACGACCCCAGCGCCTGGGCTTTCTTTGTTTATTACAGGCCAGGCTTCACCCAGGACGAAGAGAAGCACGTCATCGAGGCCTACCTGGACCAGGCCCACTTGGACACGACGGGATCAGCCGGACGCTACCGCGAGGACATCGAGGCCTTCCTCCCGACTGGGGTCTTTGTCAGGCCCTATCGGGCGGACGTCGTCACGACCTACCTCGCAGCAATGGCCGAGATCTGGCAGGTCGCCGTGGTACCAGGCTTCATGCCAGGTGCCCCTCCGCAGATCCGCCGATATGCGTTGAGCGGCGACGAACATCTTACCATCAAGAAGGACGCCACGCCGCATACAGACGTCGGGACCCAGGTGGGCCCCCCGGCCCTCTCCAAGACGACGCAGGCGCCACCACCAGCACCTCAGGCGGTGCCATTAGCGGGGCAACCCGCGCCCGCCATCCAGGAGGAGCGACTACCAGAGCCCCAGGTGGGGCCTTTAGCGGGGCAACTCGCGCCCGCCACCACCGCCAGGAAGGGGACGGCCGGGGCCACCAGGACGGCCCCAAAGCAGCGACTACCAGAGCCCCAGGAGGGGCCTTTAGCGGGGCAACTCGCGCCCGCCGCCACCGCCAGGAAGGGGACATCAGAGACGGCCGGGGCCACCAGGACGGCCCCAAAGCAGCGGAAGGTCAACCGCAGCAGCCCAGAGGACCGTCGCCCGCAGCGCCCCCAGGAGGGGGAACCAGGACGCCGCGAGGCCACCAGCCGCAGCCAGGGACAGCCGCTACAGCCAGGTAATATGAAGCCCCGCTCAGGCCAGCTTTTACAGTGTTTCCGCTGTCTGAGATGGGGGCACTCCCAGGGATCCTGCGGCTCTCCAGTCCGCTGTAACCGGTGCTCAGGTGGCCACCACCACACCGGCTGCACGGTGCCGCGGGACGCGCCGGTGTGCGCCAACTGCATAGGTGACCATCCGTCATCCCATCGCAGTTGCCCAGTCTACAGGTCCATGGCAAGAGCAGAGAGGAAGGCGGCTCGTTCCCATGGACCGCCCACTAGGCCCCTGCTTCGGCAGGCGAGGCCCCCCCTCCACTCTCCGGTGACGGAGGCTCGGTACCAGGGACCCCATGGAGATCGGGTAGTGGCGCAGGTTCTCCGGATCCTTGTACCATTGCTCGGTAGCCGGCAAGGCCCGCGCTGATCCCAGCAGTGCCGAGTTCTATCTGATTCCCCGGAGACAAACTGGCGAGAAGACGGACATGGATCTGGTGCATGATACCTTCTCCCAACTAACATACCTACTCATTTCCATACCCACATTATCCTTGCATGTGGCAATAACCAAGCCGCCAGGTTTTACGTGTAGGCAATCTTTCCTTTCTGCCTATGCGGTTTTCCCTGGCCCTACAATCTTACCCTTATATATGAGTACATATTTATATGTACTCATATATAATATATACCCATGTTAATATCTATTAATTATGCCTGGTAGATCGCGACCGCGATGGGACAGGCACTAAGTCCTAAAAGACTCCTCTTATCCAATCCCCTATGCTTTCTCTTCTACTATCGTAGACTAATTGCATGTCGGAGGCACCAGTAGTAAGGTCGGGTGTCACGCGGGGGGTGCGGGTACCTTTTCGCCCCCCCCCCCCGAAAAAAAAAAAAAATCTGCCACTCCATTCCACTGAGTGCTTCGCTGCTGTCGAAGTCAGAGGAACCCTGGAAAATGCCGGACGCAGTTTTCGGCGAAACGTCGGGACCGTCACAAGCCCCTGGAACACGGCCCTTAAGCCCGGAATACATCGATGAACTTTGTAACGCCAGCCGTGAAAGCCTCAATTCTTACATCTGTGATGGACTTTCACCCCCGAATTAATTTCTGAATACAGACATAAGATTTGGCCCTGGCGGGTGCACGAGACGAATTCCTAAATGACTACATGCAGTATTATTATAGTGGCGCCCTTGACGGTATCACACAGTATGTTTACAGTGGTTGTAGTTTCCGATAATCACGAATGAGAGCTTCAAAATGAGGCCAAGCTTCCTGCTGCTTGTTTATCCTGGACTTAGGAAACGTTACTTCAGAAAAGTTAGACTATAAGAACTTTTTATTGGGTAGTTGAAGAAAATTGAAATTTGAGTTTTACACTACCAATACTTGTGGCTATAGCATATAAATCATATTTCATTACCCTCAGTCAAGTAGTTTTCCATCTAGCCTATAGGCCTATAGTTTTAAATCATCGATTCCTAGAAAAGATGCCAAAAACGTTTTCATGCAACCACTAATAAAAATATAATTATTAAACTTGTGAATAATTGGCTTATATAACCTAACGCAGAATTAAACAAGGAAAATATTGGTATAACTCTTTTTTTAATAGGTCTGTTGGTTTGTTTGTAATTAAGGCGTAAACATCGGTATCCATAATAAAATATCCGACAGCCTGCTACTACCTTCTGCTATCCTAATCTTCAAGAAGCCAAATGGAGCAGCAGAGCAAGCAATATAGTGACAGGGCCGAACCATCCCTAGAGAGAGAGCGGTTTGTATATAGTCTACGTGTTCTGAATACAGACATACTTGGCCCAAGTGGATGTACGAGCCAAATCCTCTCCTACAAATCACTATAAATAGTCAAACTTTTAATGTTGAAGGAATTTTTAAATGGCACTAATAAGAGCACTCTGGGTCCAGTTTAGCAAAGACGTTAAGTTGATAACTGTGCCAAAAGTTGAAAAGCTACATGACTCGGAAAAGTGATTTGAAAATCTCTATCAGACTTCAAAATAAAATTTACAAAATTACTTCCGACTTAAATTACATTTTGAAAAGATCATGCTAAAAACGCTTGTTTCTTTTAAATGGAACTTGTTTTGCATATTTAAATGAAACTATTTGACCATGTATGGTTCGACATAGCGCTCGTAGTGATAGATTTGGACCACAATGGATGTCGTCTAACTGTTGATGTTAGCCTGCAGCTACCTTCTGCCATCCTAATCTTCAGGGAGTCATATGGAGTACATCACAAACAAGCAAACGACTTGGCGTTCTTTGCTGTCGCACCGATTTAGATTCCCGGGTCTGAAGAGAAACTTTAATCTTGATCTAAAGGCTGGAACGGGGTACACTCTGCTTCGCGAGGAAAATCTGAAAGGGGAGGACGGACGATTCGACTCTCCCCCCTCAGCCATCTTGGAAGTGTGTTTATGTGGTTCCTCCTCCCCCCCCCCCCCTCCCCCATTTTTACTCCAGGCAAATGCTGGGACCAGGGGCGTGCATAGGCTACAATTTATTTTCTGGGGGGGGCTGGCTATTCTGGAAAATTGTGAGTATTCTAAGGGGATTGTCACCTCAAAATACCGGAATACATCGATGAACTTTGTAACGCCGGCCGTGAAAGCCTCAATTCTTACATGAATCGCCTCTACGGGGAGGACATTTCTAATTCATCTCGTCGCTTCGAGAGACTTCGGAAGAAGAAGGCGCAGCTCCTGTCATCTCTCACGTTTCTTCTGCGATGCAGAGACTCGGGTATCATTCCCAAGTTCCTGAGAATGAAGAGACCGGTGAATTCAGCCCAGTCACACCGGATCTACGACCGAACGGAGCGCTCTCTACTTCGGGAACGTATCAGCTCCACACGCAGGGACCTGGCTACCAACGACCAGGCACTTCTACACCTACATTACTTTCTCAGCGCCACGCTGTCACCGCAGGACTGGGAGAAAGTAGACCGTGTCACCAGCTGTTCCATGATTGCGACATTCGATCAGTCGACCAAACGGCAGAAGAGGAAATTTGAGAGATACCGTACCTGGAGAATCGACCCGCGCTTGAGAACCCACCTGCCCTGGACACCTCACGGACAATCGTCAACCTAACCAACCGTTGCCTGTCAGAAGCCGAAACCTCTCTACTGGCTAAAGGAGGGAACTTTGCCGTTACCCCTCCCTCGATTCCCGTGGAGGACATCGTCGCGAATATTGAAGCCAGTATTCGCAATTTACCATCGGACCAGGCGGACGAAATTCGTCACGAAGCCTCACGCATACTCAGGAAGGCACAGACACCGAAGAGCAACCTCACGGTTCAAGAGAGGAAGGCCATAAGGACTCTCAACTTGGACGAGAGTGTCATCATTCTTCCTGCGGACAAAGGGAACGCCACTGTCATCATGGCCACTGATGATTACACCACTAAGATCTCGGAATTGTTAGACCCTGAGACCTACCGCAGACTACCGAGAGATCCTACCAACCGGATTCTTCGCAAGACCAACAGCCTTATTAAGGCCTCTTCATTAGCAGACAACGAGAAGAGAGAAACCTCCAGAAGTGAAGCTCTACCACCTAGGCTGTATGGCTTACCCAAGATACATAAGGAGGACGTACCTCTACGACCCATTGTTAGCGCCATTGGATCACCTACATATAACATCTCGAAATATCTGGCCACCTTACTACAACCTCACATCGGTGGCACAGAGTCGTACATCAGAGATTCGGGCCACTTCGTAGAAAAGCTGAAAAACATCCAGTTGGAAGCCGGAGACCTGCTTGTCAGCTTCGACGTGGTCTCGCTCTTCACTAAGGTACCAGTAAAGGAGGCCCTGGACCACATCGCTCATCAAGAACTTGTTCAGCCATTGCCTCACCACAAGTTATTTCCTGTGGAATGACAGTTACTATGAACAAATCGACGGTGTCGCCATGGGCAGTCCTCTGAGCCCGGTGATCGCGAACTTCTTCATGGAAAAGTTCGAAATAATGGCACTAGAGACCGCACCACTTAAACCTAAGGTGTGGCTTCGCTACGTGGATGACACTTTTGTAATCTGGAGCCATGGAGAGGAACAATTACAGCCGTTCCTACAGCATCTGAACAGCATCAGCCCGAATATTCAGTTCACTATGGAGGTAGAAAGTGAACAACAGCTCGCTTTCCTAGATGTTCTGGTTATGAAGACAGCCGACTTAAAGTTGGGACACACAGTGTACCGCAAGCCGACCCATACAGACCGCTATCTACAGAAGTCGTCCAACCACCACCCGCGACAAAAATACGGAGTCATAAAGACGCTGGCTGAACGTGCGAGGAGAATATGTGAACCACAGCACTTGAACGAAGAGCTCAACCACCTCGACATGGCCCTGCGCGCCAACGGGTTCAGCCACAAAGACGTACAGCGTGCACTCCATCCCAGGCGTCCAACTAACAGGGAAAATGAAGAGCGGCCGGCAGCTAAAGCCTTTCTGCCGTACATCAGTAGAGTAACTGATAGAATAGGGAGGCTACTGGAGTCCCATGGAGTCAAAACCATATATAGGCCTACGAAGAAAATCAAGGAAATGCTGAGATCGGCTAAAGACAAGCGCCATCCTCTCTCCACTGCTGGTGTCTACAAGATCCCGTGCAGCTGCGGTCAAGTATATATTGGAACTACGAAACGCAGCATCGCCACCCGATTGAAGGAGCATAACCGACACTGCCGGCTGGGACAAACGGAAAAGTCGTCAGTGGCCGAACACGCACTGCAAGCAGGCCACGATATACAGTACAGCAACACCGAAGTACTGTCCACTACAGTGTCCTACCACGCCCGGCTACAAAGGGAAGCCATTGAAATCCTGAAGCATACCAACAGCTTCAACCGTAAGGAGGAATCTGAACGGGTCAACAAAGCCTGGTTTCCACTGCTGAATACACTGAAAACTAGAGGACACGGTGGCCGCGACGAACCAGTATATGCAACGGGAGATCAGTTGCCAGTCTCCGCTAAGACAGGTCGGCTAACGCCGGGCTCCAATACGCTTCAACCATTGGCCGGTCAAAGGCCAATCAGCGACTGCCCCCCCACCACGGCGTACCAATAGCGAGCAGCGTTCCGCAGCATGCACCTATATATAATGGGGTGAAACGATCTGCCACTCCATTCCACTGAGTGCTTCGCTGCTGTCGAAGTCAGAGGAACCCTGGAAAATGCCGGACGCAGTTTTCGGTGAAACGTCGGGACCGTCACAAGCCCCTGGAACACGGCCCTTAAGCCCGGAATACATCGATGAACTCCATCACAGATGTTTTCCTTGCGACAAAATTATGAATCAAAGGATATTTTAACATTCGGGGAGCACATTAGAGACAGAGCGAAAAAAGCATCGACCAGGGAAGATCGGATACAAACGATGAATTCACAATCAATGCCAAACTCAGCTCATAATACCGTGATCACCGTATGTCTGACCAGTAGTAATGGGGGGAGGTAGCCAAAACATTAAATCCTGCCCTGTTAGCTGTTGGTCATATATAGGCTTAGCCTCCGGGTGTGTATTTGTGTCGTAACTTGTGTTATTGTGGCGGCTGTATACTGAATTTGTAAAGTGTGTGTGGGGGGAGGAGTAGGAGGGGGTAGGATTGGGAAGGAGGTGGCCGTGCCCTAAGTTTGGAACCTTCCCAGCATTTGCCTGGAGTAGAAGGGGGGAGGGAAAAACATACTTTATGAATACTGAGGGATATTGCGGGGGGGGGGGGGGGTCGAATCGTCCGTCCTCCTCTTCTCAGATTATCCTCACGAAGCTGAATGTACCCCGTTCCAGCCCTCAGATCAGAATTAAAATTAATGTCCAAGAACAAACAAGTGATGAGTGCAGTTGTAGTGCTCCAGTGGCGCTCCATTCGGCTCCCTGAAGATCAGAATAGCAGAAGTTGGCAGCAGGCTAACATCAACAGTTTGACGACATCCTTTGTGACCTAAATCGATCACTACGAGCGCTAATGTCGACCCATACATGGTCAAATAATTTCATTTAAATAAGTAGAACAAGTCCCATTTAAAAATAAAACCAAGCGTCTTAGCATGTTCACTTTTCTTCAAAATGTCATTGAAGTCGGAAGTAACTTTGTAAATGTTATTTTGAAATATGATAGAGCTTTTCAATACACGCATTTTGACACTTTTCCGGGCCTTGTAGCTTTTCAACTTTTGGTACATTTGTCAAAATTGCCTTACATTACGTTTTTGATAAACTGGACCCGAATAGTCTGAGTGTTCTTATTAGTGTCTTTAAAAAATGTCTTCAACATTAAAAGTTTGAATATTTATAGAAATTTGTAGGAGAGGATTTGGCTCGTACATCCACCTGGCCGAGTCTTATGTCCATGTTCAGAACGCGTAGCCTACAATTCACTCTCTCTAGGGATGGTTTGAATGAATTCGGAGGTGAACTTCCACCACAGATGTTTTTCTTGCGACCTGGCCAACTTGTATGGAAAGTCCTAACGAGATCAGATGGCTGGATACAATAAAGGCTTAAGGAAAGAAAAGAGAGCAAGGATGCTAAGTTTGTGCTCAACGATTTTAATCCTAGAAGTAGTAGCCTATAACTCGAATGATAAAAAATCTAGGAGGGGAATCTCTGGAAGATGGAAGGATTTGTATAACACATACACTAATCGTGCAGCATGGGGAGAGCTAAGCAAACGTCTGTGAAATCTCAACTACCTGTGCAGAGCATATCATCCATATAAATTTAAGGGCCGACGGCAGCGCACAAATTGTGGGAAATATTCTTTCATTAATCGTGGTATTGATAATTAATTGTAACACATCACCTGCCACAGTCTTAGGGGCCTTTCCCCAAACATATTGATTTTTTTTAAGAAAATACGGAAATTTTGTGTAGGCCTAAATACAGTACTCCGATGTAATTACTATAGTTCCCTCATCACGACTATAAAAAAACAGACCCAAAACAACTGTGAACATGAGGGAGGAGCCAGATTCAGTCACTCACTTGCACCAGCCAATAGCATATGCGCGGCGTTGCCTAGTTAACTCAACTAGCTGGGCTCGCTGCGCCGTACGAAATCGTTATTTCTCCCCGCGCACGAAAATAATTAATTATTCAATTATACCTATTGATGACCCTGTGTTACAGAGCTAAACATTTTGAAACTGACTGTCCAAACCCCGTGACCAGCCATTCGGGAGTTAACATCTGCCCTTGAACTGAAGGGATAATTAGAGAAGGAATGATTTAGGTGTTGACATATTTAGGTTCACTAGGGTAGATAACGAAGAATGACGGTATTGCTGTATCAATTCAGTAGTGGAGCTTTAACAAGTGCTGTGAGCTGAAGTTTTGAAGTCATAACAATGTCCCTTAGCAAGCCCAGTGGCAGCCGAACAGTTTTACACAGCCAGGCAAGAAATGTAATTTTCAGGGTATATGGCCTTTAAAAGAAGCTTTCGAATACAGAAGTACGTGAAAACATCTGATAACCTGTGTTATTGTGGTATCCGCAATTATGTTTTTATTTGTGATTGAGTCGAATAAAACTCACCTCTTCACAGTTTTACCTCACGAGGCACAGTGTAGCCAGTTCTAACCCTGAGACCAGAAATAAATGTCATGATTGAGCCGTGAATCGAATCCGGACCTCACGGGTGGTTGTTGATGATTGTTTTAGGGGCTTTGCGACATCGTGGTCATGTAGCCCCGTGTATTTGGGGGTGTGTGGAATTTGTCTGATAACTTGTGTCACTGTGATGTCTGTACTAGTGTGTGTATTTGTAAGTCAGGTAGGATTTGGGTAGGAAGCGGCCGTGGCACGTTAGGTACCATCCCGGCATTTGCCTGGATTAGAAGTGCGAGTTCCAGGATGGTTTAGGTAGGAATCCAACTCACATCTTCGCAGTTTTGCTTCACGAGGCTGAGTGTACCCCGTTCCAGCCCTCAGACTAGAATTTAATTGCTTGGCAGAGCTGGGAATCGAACCTGGACCTCCTGGGCCACAGCCAAGAATGCTGGTTGCTACACCAGGAGGTGGACACGTGCACAAATAACTTATATCTTATATCTGCGTCATATCACATTGTGCGCACTCCGTTGTGAGCATAGAATCGTAGGATTAGCCCCCCCAGCTCGTACATTTCTTACATTCGGAGCGCCTTGTGTTCACGGAACAGGTCGTGCGTATACGGCGAGCGTAGAGCTGTCTCATCTCCGCTGTGGCAACAGTGGTCAGCTGGACGCACGCTACTGGGCTAGCCCATGTTCCCAGTTGTTTTGGGTCTGGTATAGTGTGTTTGATTACTGATGTTGGTAATTTTCTTGAAGTGTAGGCTACAATTTGCCACTGGGGAATTTGCCATTTGCAAATAAAATGAATGAATGAATTTGAAATCAAAGGATATTCTAACATGTCTGTCTGTAGCAGTCTTGTCGCTCCACTGCTGCTCCATATGGCTTCTTGAAGATTAGGATAGCAGAAGGTAGTAGCAGGATATCGGATCTATTATTATGGATACCCGAGTTGAGGCCATAATTACAAACAAACCAAGAGACTTATTAAAATATCAGTTATACCAATATTTCCCTTGTATAATTCTGCGTTAGACTATATAAGCCAATTATTCGGATGTTATATAATTATCTTATTATTAGTGGTTGCATGAAAAGGAGTCCGTGCTTTTGGCATCTTTTCTAGGAACTGCTCACTTAAAACTATGAACATTAAAATCCACAGTCTGCTTCCAGTCGACCGACCGGGTCAGGGAATTGAATCAATGAAGCCCACCTAGCGGCGAGGATATGAACTGTGCCGGTTGCCGAAGCCTTTCGCTCTCCTCTGGGGCAATGATTAAATGAATGACAAATGAAATGACAGTGGAGTGTGTTGCTAGAATGAAATTGTGACAGGGAAAACCAGAGTACCCGGAGAAAACCTATCTGCCTCCGCTTTGTCCAGCACAAATCTTACATGTAGTGACCGGGATTTGAACCACGGACCCAGGGGTGAGAGGCTGGCGTGCTGCCACCTAAGCCACGGAGGCTCACACTATATACCGGAAAACTACTTGTCTGAGGGTAATGAATTTTTTTATATGTTAAACGCTAGGCACTAGTATTGGTAGTGTAAAACACAAGTTCAATTTTCTTCAACTACCCAATAAAAAGTTCTTACATTTTTTCTTAAGTAACGCTTTCTCAGTCCAGGATAAACAAGCAGCAGGAAACTTGGCCTCATATGGAAGCTCTCATTCGTGATTATCGGAAACTACAACCACTGTAAACCTACCGTCAAGGGTGCCAGTATGTAATGTGCCCAACACCAAGAGACCATGTTATGTTAACGCGTGTATGGATATGGCAACATTTTATGTAACCGACCTGCGGTTACGTCATGCAAGCAATGTAGACTATGTGTCCACGTTGCGGGTTCATTGACCAGCGGTTACATCACGCAACAGGTGACTGATTGACGCCAGAGCGCGTGCGCGGAATAACCACGTGACTGCCTCAGTGCAGCGGTGAGTTGTCAAGACTCATATGTGGACAGAAAGATTTTTGTGTTCTAAGGGAAGGTATCGCTGCCAGGCGTGAGGTGGATTTATCTAGCGTGTGCGCGACGCATCGCGAGTAACGAAGAACATGATACCGCTTTGTGGACAACGGGAGCACTAGAATACGAATCTTGAAACCTGTGAATATAAAATGCACTGGCATTCTTATTTTTATATTTTGGAGTTATGCAAAAGGGAACTATGGTCATGTATGACTGGCTATATTAGTTCGTGCTTTCCTACCTGGCAGAATGGGAACTTAATGCTCAAGTCGCTCGGCAGAGGCTCGTTATAAACTGGTGTATTCGAAGGTCGAGGCAAGCTCTTAAGATCACAGCGTTTCGGCACTTACAATCTGTGCTAAGTTGGTCGAAATTGTACTAATCCTTGAGGAGTACAGAACATTATCGTCTCGGTGCACTGGCACTACACGGGGTGGAATATCACCATTTCAGTTGAAATAAGAGCTGTGTACCACATAAGGACTTGTGAAATCCGTCATGGAGCCAGAACTTTTCCTAGCGTGCGCATATTTGTTGCCGTATTATTTCTATCCGAACTTTTCCTCATTTTACATGAGTAACTAGACCGCCATGAGGAGGCTTGAAAGGATGATTTAAGCACCAATGGGAGATGCAGATTTTGTGAGAAGCCGCATTCGGACGGGCATGGAATGGTACGGGGAGTTCCGAGCCCGAAATCGGGGGGCAAGAAAATCATCTTACTGGAAAATGGAAAAAGAAGGAAGAAGAAGGGGAGGACGATGGAAAACGTGGTACCCTGCTTCAAGATCCAGATTTGTGCCAGGCTTGTTCCACAATTATCTAACCATTTTTCGACCAGTCGGTGAGCCACACTTCTCCTTATTTAAGTAGAATGGGTAGACTATCTACTCATTTTAGTTAGCCATTATACCAGTCATGTGATTAATTAGTTAATTATTTAATTAAGTGGGTAATGAATAAGTCAACATTTTGAGATTAGAAAGCATGTTTTCTTTTTGGAACTAGAATTTACAATCTGATTATCATTATCAGATGCTCACAGCACTTAAGTGAATATTTAGGGAATTAGTTGTCATGATACTCGTATGGGACTTCATCGTATTTCAGCTCAAATCCTATTACAATATTTTTATTTCTTTTGCCTCACAAGCTTTAAGTGGACGATCATTATCGTTTGATGATTATGATGATGATTACTTTTGCTTTACATCGTAATGACCTTCAATATTCTCAAATATTTAGGGAAATTTCTTCGAATATTTCTGCTTACTGACAAATGCATAATCAGTTCGAATTTGAGATCTAATTGATTATGGTAGGCCAGTATGGTTTTCGAGTAATGATATTCATCCATGGTATAGATTTGAGCCATGCTATCCTATTTTCGATGTAGGATCACACGTTTCTAATTACAGGAGGTAACGACTCCAATTTCAGAGATCATTCTTTATTTTCAGTTTGAATTTGAATTTGACTTTGATTTTTTTAACACGCTCTGTCCATTTGAATTTGTTGTTCAAACACAAAATAAAATTATTGGTGTGCTTTCTTATGTGCACAGGTGATCTAAGTTAATACGGTCAGATATATCAGTAGTGGTCGATACTATAAAAAGATGAATCATAAGAATTATATTCACATATTCTGTGAAGAATTACTAAGTGCTAGCCTGTAAAAAAATAAAATAAAGACAATGTAATATTACAATATAAACAAAAAATGGATTTATAAGATAAACTGACTACAGGCATTAATAGTTGAAACGTGGACCTACCATTTGATTTTTTTGTGAGAACTAGTCAGTGTACAGAGTCGTGCTGTTGTGTAAATTTCACTATGCATTGATCGTGATGGCAGAATTGACTTTTTACTAGAAGAATTTTCGTTATCAAACGAGACCACGTATTTTCTTAAATGGATAATGAATGATAGCAGACCGGATACGCATTGTTGGGAGTATTTTTTTTTGAATCTATACATAATAATTATAGAAAGGTCTGATGGATATTTAAATGGTTGAATTGATGAATTTATGAAACAATTAAATGGTAAATAATTAAATGGATAAAGAAAGGATTTGTAAAATGGAAAGGAAATAGTTTGTAAATAAGTAAATCATTAATTGTTGGAACACATGCGATTTAAGCATAAATAATTGATAATTCCACAAATTGTAGAAGATCATTGGTGTTTGCAATTAACTCACTAATTAGAAATATTATGCACTGATGAACTGAATTTACCACAAATAAGATTAAATGAAAGTGTTGTAAATATTAGGAAGAAATAGTTGTAAAATAGATAATTTAATTAAATGTAAATTTGTTAAGATTATGAAGTTGATTGAAGGTCTGATGGAGACTTTAATTATTTAGTTAGTCTATGTAATTATTTTTGATTGCGGTTGGCACTTAGGTTTGTGCAATTTGAGGTCAAATTTTTTAAAAGCTAGAATGGAGATCCACATGACTTATTTCCAGGCGAGTTCATTTTTTCTAAATTAATTTGTCTATCCCAAATATGTTGTAATCTGGTCACGTAATTTCACATTTAATTGAGGCACCATATGATGAACATTCTGGGTGTACGACAGTTCCTCATAGTCAAATTGAACACTATTTAAATTTGTATTTTCAGTCAGAAGTCACTTTATAAAATCTCCTAATTTCGTTATATCCAAGGTTAGGACCGAGGAGATTCATTGACCCTATTCAACTAAATTTTCTTTTTCCCTCGATATGAGTTTTAATTTTTTTTTTTTTTTTTTTGCAGTCCACAGCAAGTAATAAGTTAGATTGAATCCCTGAGGTAGGATAGGACTGGATATTTTATATCGGTTGTTACTTGTTGGTTTGTGGGCTGAAAATAAATGAAACCTTTTTTATTTTATGAATGTTTTTGTACTTCTGATTTTTACTAATCTGTATTTTCTTTTTAGTGTTAGGATTGATTTGGATCTAGGGGGAGATTGATTTTCCCAGGTACGCCTCTCCTTTTAACCACACCGAGATCACTCGAGGTCACATTCCTCCGGCATTTTTTTTTGTTTGATCAAATTGCGCCTAGATCCCAATCAGGTTTTTATGTATGCTTTGATCCCGTTTTTTCGGCGTGAATCGCGATGTCTTTTGCCGGGCCATCCGATCCACTGTCGATGGACGGGGACATAGGTAATACAAAATGGCGCCCATACGTGTTTGGCCACGAATAAGAGAGATCGTACCACGCGGTGGTGATGCAAAATAAAATGCCACCAGTAAAATTGGACAACCAGAGTACGTTGTGTTTCCATTGGCATTTTCTTTTGGATAACTCAATGTTATTGGATTACCATGCTTGAGATGTTTGAATGAGATGCTAAGGATTTTACTTTTTCTTTCGTGATGATCTAATTACCTTTTGTAATTGGATGTTTTTCTTTGGACAGTACAGATGGAAAAATCACAAGTATTTCCTGTTGGATGTTATGTTAGGTCTACGTTCTTAATTATTTGTAAATGTCTGGTTATTAGTAATCAGAAATGGTTCATTTATTTAGTTCATAAGCATAAATTAATCACATGACTGGGTATGGTAGAAATTGTGGTGCAACCTTGGTGTTTGGTCATTCTAGGAGAGTCTCCTTATATATTATAGATATTTTTGTGTATTTATATCTACTGAGATGGAGGAGTTGCGGAAAATGTTCGCTGAATTCAAAGAGGAGTTTAAGAATGATGTTAAACAAAGTCAAATGGAATTGGAGGGCAGGTTAAACCATAGTTTGAAACAAAATCATGAGGAATTAAAACAAAGTCACTCTGAAATTAAACAAAGTCACTCTGAAATTAAACAAAGTTATGCTGAATTAAAACAAAATTATAACGAATTAGAAAAGAAAATTTCACAACATAGAACTGAGGCAGCGGCTCAATCGTTACAAACCAAGGGCGAAATAATTGAGATACGTGAGTTGATAGCTACAAGTCAAGTTCAGACAGATAACAGCATGGAAGCTAAGATAGACGCATTGAAGGCTACGATGCAAGATAATTTAGTGAAAGGTATGGGAAAGATAGGAAAGAATGTAGACCAAGTGAACACTCAAGTCAAGATTTTAGAGGAAAGGCTAGACCAGAACATTAAAGGAATGGGAAAGGATCTCACCTCACACGTGGACAAACTCAAAGAGGATAGTCAAAAGGAAATAGGAGAAGTTAGAAAAGAGTTGAAGGAAACTGCTACAGTCATTCGTGACGATATAACGACACAGACAGGGAAGGTGGAAAAGAGAGTAGTTGAAATGGAAGAGAAAATGGGAACGTTAGCTCAAGAAGTTGACGCGAACAGGAAGCACGTGGATGAGGAAATCAGAAGGATTAGTAAGAAACTCACAGAAGCTTCTGAAGAAAAGATGACACAAGGGGCGAAATTAGAATCGATCAGTACCTGATTAGATAAGGTCAAGGAAGATATGAATGGGGCAATTTCGTCAATTGCGGACAAAATGAAGATACTGGAAGGAAGTCAGATAGGTCGGATAACGCGTATAGAGCAAACATTACAGACAGATAACACACCCAGATTGACAGAAAGTAATGAGCCAGAAAATAGTCCGGAGAGGTGGTATAGAGATGCAGAATTGACACCTGGTAGATCAAGCTATACGAGTCCTGTTACGATTATAAGAACACAAGATGATAAACCGAAAAGATTTAGTGGTGTAGGAGTCATTAGACCGATTGAATTCCTACATGATCTCAGGGATTATTTGGACGAACATCGAATCCCGAGGGAACGTGAGATTCGGGTAATTGAGAGGTCACTTGAAAACCAAGCTTTGACCTGGTTTTGAGCGTTCAGGTGCACTTTCTTGAACTTTGAAGGATTTGCGGCGGCATTTCTAAAAAGGTTCTGGAGTTCAGAGGATCAGCTTAGTATAAGGGCCGAACTGTACTCTCGAAAATACTCGACTTCAAATCCAACTCAAAATGCGGCGTATTTTAATACACAGGTCACCAGACTTCAATTTTTAGAACCCCCATTAGCTGAGGAAGAACTAATACAGGCTATTAGACGCCAGTTCCCTGTAGAGGTCCAACGAATGCTTATAATGTCAGGGGCAAACAATTTAAAGGTGTGCGATGAGATTCTACGGAAACTAGACCACACTAGTGCATTGATGCATCCGAGAAATAGTAGAATGGAAAACCAGCAGGTTAATCTAGTGGTGGCAGACCAGAAAGTTCTAACCGAGCCACGGCCGAGGAGAGAGTTCCAAAACTCAGGAAATTGGAGGGGTCAACAGGAGAACGGAGGACAAGGTTATACGAATAGAAGGTGGAACCAGGATAGACGGCCATACAATAGGCAATACCGATATGGTGATGCTCAGGGGAGGAACACATGGCAACAAGGGAGAAACCGATACCAAACGTATGATAGACAATGGAGAAGAAATGAAGATGGAAACAATCGGACGGATCTGGGAGATAGACATGCAGAAAGCCAGGAGTATATGCAAAGCAAGAGAGAAGCAATGCAAAATAGCGAGGGGCAAGAACAGACAGATCCAAGACCTGGCACGAGTGGCGTGAATACAAAAAAAAACCGCCGAATTCCAAAAATCAGACCCAATAGATTCCATAAGTTCACAATTCATCATTGAAATTATCGATATCCATCAGATATTTCAACGAGGAACAGGATTGGAAGATACAATGCTGCCAATTTAAGGAGATATTACCAATGAGGCTTGGTTGAGCACATGGTTGGCACATGATGAGAGCGTATAAATTGTAATAGACTGAAATAAGCTCACTTATTCGCTTATTTCATGGGGAAGGAGGAGTATGTGCCCAACACCAATAGACCATGTTATGTTAACGCGTGTATGGATATGGCAACATTTTATGTAACCGACCTGCGGTTACGTCATGCAAGCAATGTAGCCTATGTGTCCACGTTGCGGGTTCATTGACCAGCGGTTACATCACGCAACAGGTGACTGATTGACGCCAGAGTGCGTGCGCGGAATAACCACGTGACTGCCTCAGTGCAGCGGTGAGTTGTCAAGACTCATATGTGGACAGAAAGATTTTTGTGTTCTAAGGGAAGGTATCGCTGCCAGGCGTGATGTGGATTTATCTAGCGTGTGCGCGACGCATCGCGAGTAACGAAGAGCATGATACGGCTTTGTGGACAACGGGAGCGCTAGAATACGAATCTTGAAACCTGTGAATATAAAATGCACTGGCATTCTTATTTTTATATTTTGGAGTTATGCAAAAGGGCACTATGGTCATGTATGACTGGCTATATTAGTTCGTGCTTTTCTACCTGGCAGAATGGGAACTTATTGCTCAAGTCGCTCGGCAGGGGCTCGTTATAAACTGGTGTATTCGAAGGTCGAGGCAAGCTCTTAAGATCACAGCATTTCGGCACTTACAATCTGTGCTAAGTTGGTCGAAATTGTACTAATCCTTGAGGAGTACAGAACATTATCGTCTCGGTGCACTGGCACTACACGGGGTGGAATATCACCATTTCAGTTGAAATAAGAGCCGTGTACCACATAAGGACTTGTGAAATCCGTCATGGAGCCAGAACTTTTCCTAGCGTGCGCATATTTGTTGCCGTATTATTTCTATCCGAACATTTCCTCATTTAACATGGGTAACTAGACCGCCACGAGGAGGCTTGAAAGGATGATTTAAGCACCAACGGGAGATGCAGATTTTGCGAGAAGCCGCATTCGGACGGGCATGGAATGGTACGGGGAGTTCCGAGCCCGAAATCGGGGGCAAGAAAATCATCTTACTGGAAAATGGAAAAAGAAGGAAGAAGATGGGGAGGACGATGGAAAACGTGGTACCCTGCTTCAAGATCCAGATTTGTGCCAGGCTTGTTCCACAATTATCTAACCATTTTTCGACCAGTCAGTGAGCCACACTTCTCCTTATTTAAGTAGAATGGGTAGACTATCTACTCATTTTAGTTAGCCATTATACCAGTCATGTGATTAATTAGTTAATTATTTAATTAAGTGGGTAATGAATAAGTCAACATTTTGAGATTAGAAAGCATGTCTTCTTTTTGGAACTAGAATTTACAATCTGATTATCATTATCAGATGCTCACAGCACTTAAGTGAATATTTAGGGAATTAGTTGTCATGATACTCGTATGGGTATTCATCGTATTTCAGCTCAAATCCTATTACAATATTTTTATTTCTTTTGCCTCACAAGCTTTAAGTGGACGATCATTATCGTTTGATGATTAAGATGATGATTACTTTTGCTTTACATCGTAATGACCTTCAATATTCTCAAATATTTAGGGAAATTTCTTCGAATATTTCTGCTTGCTGACAGATGCATAATCAGTTCGAATTTGAGATCTAATTGATTATGGTAGGCCAGTATGGTTTTCGAGTAATGATATTCATCCATGGTATAGATTTGAGCCATGCTATCCTATTTTCGATGTAGGATCACACGTTTCTAATTATAGGAGGTAACGACTCCAATTTCAGAGATCATTCTTTATTTTCAGTTTGAATTTGAATTTGACTTTGATTTTTTTTAACACGCTCTGTCCATTTGAATTTGTTGTTCAAACACAAAATAAAATTATTGGTGTGCTTTCTTATGTGCACAGGTGATCTAAGTTAATACGGTCAGATATATCAGTAGTGGTCGATACTATAAAAAGATGAATCATAAGAATTATATTCACATATTCTGTGAAGAATTACTAAGTGCTAGCCTGTAAAAAAAAAAAAAAATAAAGACAATGTAATATTACAATATAAACAAAAAATGGATTTATAAGATAAACTGACTACAGGCATTAATAGTTGAAACGTGGACCTACCATTTGATTTTTGTGAGAACTAGTCAGTGTACAGAGTCGTGCTGTTGTGTAAATTTCACTATGCATTGATCGTGATGGCAGAATTGACTTTTTACTAGAAGAATTTTCGTTATCAAACGAGACCACGTATTTTCTTAAATGGATAATGAATGATAGCAGACCGGATACGCATTGTTGGGAGTATTTTTTATTGAATCTATACATAATAATTATAGAAAGGTCTGATGGATATTTAAATGGTTGAATTGATGAATTTATGAAACAATTAAATGGTAAATAATTAAATGGATAAAGAAAGGATTTGTAAAATGGAAAGGAAATAGTTTGTAAATAAGTAAATCATTAATTGTTGGAAGACATGCGATTTAAGCATAAATAATTGATCATTCCACAAATTGTAGAAGATCATTGGTGTTTGCAATTAACTCACTAATTAGAAATATTATGCACTGATGAACTGAATTTACCACAAATAAGATTAAATGAAAGTGTTGTAAGTATTAGGAAAATATAGTTGTAAAATAGATAATTTAATTAAATGTAAAATTGTTAATACAGTAGAACGTCGTTTATTCGGACGTCAAACAACCGGAACGTCAATTATCCGGACGAGCCAAAAAAAAAAGACTTAAGTGCCCGCTGCGTACAGTAGTTAGTCGGTTCTCGTTTTCAATTGTTGTCTCTCTTGTCTCCTACAGTTTGTTTACTCTATAATGTTTCAACGTGTTACAGTATGTGAATGTGCGTAAAACTGTACTGAATTACATTGTGAAAATGGCTTCTACGAGTGGCTAAAAGGAAAAAAAATCGCAATGTTTTATCGACTGAGAATAAGGTGGAGATCATTAATGAACTGAATAAAGGTGACAGTGTGGAGTGTCGAATGAAAACTTAGTGTTGGAAAATCCACAATTTATGATTTGAAGAACAGAAAAGGTGAAATTCTGAATTAAGCATCGAAGTTAGGTAGTGAAGAAAGATCTAAAAAGAGAAAAGTCATGAGATCAGCTACGGATGAAAAATTGGATGAAGTGGCGTACTTTTGGTTCATTCAGACAATACGTAAGGGATATCCTATTTCTGGACCTTTGTTATGCGAGAAATCGTTGCAACTAAATGAGAAGCATGGTGGTTCTCCCTGTGAAATGAACGCATGTTCGATTATCCGGAAAAATCGTTATCCGGAACACTTTCGGTCCCAATTAGTCCGGATAAACGACGTTCCACTGTATTATGAAATTGATTGAAGGTCTGATGGAGACTTTAATTATTTAGTTATGTAATTATTATTGATTGCGGTTGGCACTTAGGTTTGTGCAATTTGAGGTCAAATTTTTTTTAAAGCTAGAATGGAGATCCACATGACTTATTTCCAGGCGAGTTCATTTTTTCTAAATTAATTTGTCTATCCCAAATATGTTGTAATCTGGTCACGTAATTTCAAATTTAATTGAGGCACCATATGATGAACATTCTGGGTGTACGACAGTTCCTCATAGTCAAATTGAACACTATTTAAATTTGTATTTTCAGTCAGAAGTCACTTTATAAAATCTCCTAATTTCGTTATATCCAAGGTTAGGACCGAGGAGATTCATTGACCCTATTCAACTAAATTTTCTTTTTCTCTCGATATGAGTTTTAAATATCTTTTTTTTGCAGTCCACAGCAAGTAATAAGTTAGATTGAATCCCTGAGGTAGGATAGGACTGAATATTTTATATCGGTTGTTACTTGTTGGTTTGTGGGCTGAAAATAAATGAAACCTTTTTGATTTTATGAATGTTTTTGCACTTCTGATTTTTACTAATCTGTAATTTCTTTTTAGTGTTAGGATAGATTTGGATCTAGGGGGAGATTGATTTTCCCAGGTACGCCTCTCCTTTTAACCACACCGAGATCACTCGAGGTCTCATTCCTCCGGCATTTTTTGTTTGTTTGATCAAATTGCGCCTAGATCCCAATCAGGTTTTTATGTATGCTTTGATCCCGTTTTTTTCGGCGTGAATCGCGATGTCTTTTGCCGGGCCATCCACTGTCGATGGACGGGGACAGTAATAATAATACTGTATGTAGCCATTTAGGAATTCGCCTCGTGCACCCGCCAGGGCCGAATCTTATGTCTGTATTCAGAAATTAATTCAGGGCTGAAAGCCCATCACAGAAGTTTTCCTTGCGACAAATTTATGAATCAAAGGATATTGAAACATTCGGGAAGCACAAGAGAACAAGCGTCGACAAGGGAAGATCGGATACAAAGGATGAATTCACAATCAATGCCAAACTCAGCTCATAATTCAGTGATCGCCATATGTCTAACCTGTAGTAAGGAGGGGATGGGGCCAAAACATTAAATCCTGCCCTGTTTGTTGTTGTTGGTCATATAGGCCAAGCCCCCTAAGTGTGTGTGAAATTTGTGTTACTGTGATGGCTGTAGTTGTGCATTTTTGTAACGTGTGTGAACTGAGTGCCGCTCCATATGGTTCCCTGAAGATTAGGATAGCAGAAGGTAGCAGCAGGCTATATTGGGTACAATTTTACACCTGACGAGACTGACCAAGGGCTCCACTATAGCATAGAGCCCTGCGCGGATAAACAACACGTTATCCGCCTCTGGCCCGCATCCGCATGACTGTTATCCTCATCCGCCCCGCATCCGCACGACTGTTATCCTCATCCGCCCCGCATCCGCACGACTGTTATGCTCATCCTCCCCGCATCCGCACGACTGTTATCCTCATCCGCCCCGCATCCGCACGACTGTTATCATCCTCCCCGCATCCGCACGACTGTTATCCTCATCCGCCCCGCATCCGCACGACTGTTATCCTCATCCGCCCCGCATCCGTACGACTGTTATCCTCATCCGCCCCGCATCCCCACGACTGTTATCCTCATCCGCCCCACATCCGCACGACTGTTATGCTCATCCTCCCCGCATCCGCACGACTGTTATCCTCATCCGCCCCGCATCCGCACGACTGTTATCATCCTCCCCGCATCCGCACGACTGTTATCCTCATCCGCCCCGCATCCGCACGACTGTTATCCTCATCCGCCCCGCATCCGCACGACTGTTATCCGAATCCGCTGACATTAAAATAATATTTTTTTAAATTTATTAGATACAGCATAAAGTATTAAAGCACCATATTGAGACATTGGTTGGGAAGGGGTAGAGGGGTGAGGGTCGGTCTCAACCTTTTAGACACTGTGACCCCCTTTTTAGGCTGAGTATTTTGGCGATCCCCAAGTTTTAACGTTAACACAATAATGAAACAATTACAATAATTGTTAAGTTTTATTCATTAAAAAACACTTGAAACTAATATTAATAAATATTAATTTAAAAACTGGTTAACTCCAAACAAGCTCAAGTTTCTCATTAATAGAATAAAAGAACGTAAAAGTTCAACACAGTGTGAGGGTATTCTTCTTTTAATAAAGAACTACAGCAATTACTCATCTTTTTACTTTTTCTCCGTATCTCGCGACCACTCAAGACACATCCTGTGACCCACCAGGGTGTCGCGTCCCACCGGTTGAGAACTCCTGCCCTAGGCTATGAAATTCATTTTCAAAATTAAAATAACTCAATTGATGATTCCGAATTCTTTTCTCTCTTAAATTTCCATGTAGCCTACCACGCATCAATTCATGGAACAATATCACATTTGAAATTAAAAGAACCAGGACATCTGCCCACAAAAATTCACCGCTAATTAGACTATGTAATATTTTCAACAATGTTGCTCAACGTAATAATGCTATAGATTCCTTGACAGTATTTTTGATGGAATTTCTAACCACTCTCTAGAAATAATGTCTCTTGCAAATTGTAAATCATGAATTCCTACCAATGTGTCATTCTACATAGCCAACCTTGTATTACATCTGTATTATAGGATAGTCTACTGTTTTAATTTCTCACAGCTAGTTATTTTAATTAGTTTTATTTAGTTACCGTTTAGTTTAAGTTAGTATGAGTTATAAGATAACATAGTCTACTGTGTGATCTTTATGCCACTGTAATTGGGATGAAGATCCTGTTGTGCGCAAATAAATAAATAAATAAATAAATAAATATCTTGTGCTAAAGGTCCTACCAAAAGTTTACGGACACATGAATATTTCATGAATCCCACCCCTGTCCATAAACGTTTGGTCTCAGGCATGCGATACTTTACAGGTAGCCTAACTATAGAGTGACCAGGTAGAAAAGAATTTTTCAATGCGCAAGCGCACCAAAGTAGGGGAGAGTGTTTCCAGCTCCCTTGCCTCTCAACTGTTAGTCTTTCTTCTGCGCATGTGCGTCAGGTAGAGGAAGTGTCTGTCTCTCTCTCTTTCTCGCTGCTATTTGCATCGTTGTCCTTGTCACTGGACCTTCCGAAGTCGTGTATGGAGGGGGAAGCTCTTCAGCAGCTGCGTAATGCGAGCCCCGCCTCCAACAGTCTTTTCTACCTGGTACCCCTACAGTAGGCTACGTGTTCAGAGGAACATTTGCTGACGTATTCATTAAACTATCACACCTCATTTTGAACTTACTAATAAACTCCAAACTTCTTGGCATTTATTGTGATTCATCATTCGTATCCTACCCTCCCTGGTCGACGCTTGTTCTCCGCCTCTAATGTGCTTCCCGAATGCCACCATATGGGGCAACTTCGGTTTACTAGGCTACATGTTAGAACCAGCAGCAACACTTATTCTGTTGTTGGTGTTGTTGCTCATGACCATACCTGGGTATTTTTGATTGAACGCCCAAGGGCTCCCAACAAGTTCAATTTCAAGTAGTTCCAACCTTGGCTACCACATGCTACTGTCACTAACACCTAGCAGCGAACGTTGGAACCTGATAAAGCGTTCCTAAGAAGTCAAATATAGTCTAACTTACAAATTGATGTGGTAGGTCTTTTAACATGCCATAGCCTAAATCTATGACATGGGACCGCCGGCTTTACTTCCCGTTCGAAGGAAGGCATACTGAGGGATTTTTTACATTCTTAAAAAATCTGACGACTTCGGTCGGGTTTGAACCCGCGATCTTGGGCATAGAAGCTCAGCATGCTACCAGCTACACCACCGACACCGATTGTTGTAAGATAGAGATGATTTCTTTATGTTGGTAAGTTGAGGATGTGTGTAACTTATTTGTAACTGAGGCTAGGATTGGGAAGGAGGTGGCCGTGGCTTGTAGAGGAAAGGAGGTGGTTATGAAATACCATTTTGTTTTACGGAAGTAAGTCCAAGGATTTCTTTAAAATAATATGTTTATTATACTAGGTTTATACCCTTGGAAAATAGCATGTAGACAAGATTCAAAATTTCGGGGTCGTAATGGATTCTTGTGAATGTGATTTAGAGGTTTTGCTATCAACATAACTTCCAGGGTTCATAAGGTTAACTTATTATTATAAAGCCAAGAAAACTACAGGATCTACTAACAAATGAAATTTAATAATTGAATCAAACAAAAAACACTTAACGATAAACCACCCTTATATTGTTCACTCGCACGTGAACAGATCTGACACTGACCAGCCTGACGTACCATGATAACACGGCATGACAGCTGTCAAATAAGCATTGTGACTGCAATGTCACTTAATTCAAAGTAACAAAAGAAAACGGATCACAAGATCCAAATATAACAAACAAATAAAATAGTACAAGAATTTAATATTTATGAGCGACACGGGTTTTAAGACTAGTTCAAGTAATTAAATTTTGACGGGCGCTCGTTTTCGACCAAAACAGTTGGTTCGGGAACGAACTCCGTACTGCGAAGGACGAATTACGGAAATGTGTGAACAACAATTACATATTTATATACACTACTGACATGCTCTAACCTTAGATTACCACAACCAAATACACGTGTGTATTATTTAAATTAAGGGCTGCGGAATTACCGTCTTATACCTTAAACACTAGGAAAGCATAACATGACATGAACACGTTTGGCCGGTTGCCAAATTATATTTATAATAAATACAATGGCCTTGAAAATAAGAGCCAACAACAACAAAATACAAATTTTAATTTTCACGCCAGAAAATTTGGCGTTTTAAAACAATGAACAAATAAGTCGTAGTAATGATAAAAGAAACTTGGATCGACAACATGGCAACTCCCCAAATTAAACCAAATAAAATAACCTTAACTCATTAGGCTTTAAAGCAAACAACGTGTCATAACCGAGCTGGAGACAGCCGGGCCTGTTATCGCATCTCCGAGTGAGTGGCTGATTTCTTCCCCCACGTAGTAATTAGTGCCACGCTAAATATAGATTCTGGCCCATAGCCAGCGTCCAGCACCTTTGCTAATCGCCACCTGTTAAACGCGTACAAACAAAATATCACATTATCTCAAAACATCCTCTCAGGGATTTTTAAGAATACATCTCCAGGTCAAACTTACCCCCAAGGGTAACTAATTTGCCGGAATGATGTCGCAGACAAGGACAGGCTTTACCTCTCCTCATCATCATCACTTACACCCAAACACACGTGGCACATTTTCGAAGATCTCGTCGTAGCATGAATCAGCACACCCCTCAGATAATGACACACAACATGTCAAAATGACAATAAAGAATTAATAACTGGAATCAGACTTAGCCCGAGTTATCAAAGCAACAAAACACTAATTTTTCCCCCCACGTAGCAATTAGTTTAACATATCATTAATTCAGTCCATTTATCATTGTCGTTCCTAGGTTCTCATTCATGGCTACACTTTTTATTGATACGTTAATCATATGCGGCCATTTCGCTATAAGAATTACGTATACATAAGGACAACATTTAAGTTACAAAATTTACTGTACAACATAATTGTCACGCAATGCCAAAATTTACTACACACATGTCAGTTAAGAAATCAAACCCTAAAAATTAAATTAAACCACACAAATAAAATCTGTACAAAGTTCCACACATCTCTCGCGATTCCCCTCGTCCAAAATCAATAAATCAATTTTTTAATACTCATCACTTAAACTGCTTTCCAGAGGCCTTCCACCTCGTCATCTCCCATCATTAGGCCTTTTAACCCATAAAACTCATGGTAATGGAGGATGAAACTTGTTGTCTTCTCTCCATGGTCGTCATCTTGCTGCTGTTAAAACACAATTATTAAAGTTTTAAAACTGTTCTATCTGCGTTATGAGTATTTTATTTCCTCATATAGTCCTATGCAGAATCGTAGACTTTCCCTATTCTAAGGCTAATTGCCATCTCACAATTTATGAAAATTATAACTTCGTTGTCGACACACAACTAGAATTTTAAAACCATACCGTCTTAAGGACGTCTTAAAATGACTGTCGAAGAATAATTAGGAGTGCCCCGGTTCATCTCAGACATTTGTATATATACAAAAAAGCCTAAAGTTTCAATGGTGGGAGAAAATAGCTCCTCAATATTTTAAATAATGGGCCTATAATTATGTGTGACCTCTCAAAAATCTTGTATTTTCTCACAGGTCGCGAATCTGCCACCGAACATGCAAACCGATCGCTAGATCTTTTTATAACCGATTTGCGCGCAAAACACACTGACGCTATGTTCTGGCGTCATGTTTTCTTATTGGTCAGATAAGTTGGCGTCGGAGTTCTGACCTTACAAATCCCGCCCTTATTTTCACGTCACGACACTTGTCCTCTCTCTCACTCCTTGCCTTGTACCCAGCATTTTGGCCTGTCGATGGTCACGTACGCCACAGCGTCATATCTGATTTTCTCAGAAATATAAGAATAGCATTGGTTGTGAAACTGTCGGTAGTTTCCGGCCAGCACGTAGCCCGTCTTACCAAGTCCAGATTACTTGCTACATCAATTCTACTCAAATATCCAGCATATCATGTATTTAGCATTTCCAGCGTTTTTAGCCTACTTTCGATTTTTGCAAAAAATGAAAGTAGACTTATGAGATCAACACAGGGCGAAAAAAGTGTGTCTGTCTGTGTGTGTGTATGTGTGTGTGTGAGTCTGTGTGTGTGTGTGTATGTGTGTGTGTGAGTCTGTGTGTGTGTGTCTGTGTGTGTGTGAGTGTGTGTACTCTGAATGTCTGTCCCCCCTATCAATTCGAACACGGTGAATGCAAATTGAACGAAATTTGGTACAAAGGTAGCACTAGCAAAGGACACCTCAGTGTCATGTTTTATATCGCCGCCATCTTTACTAAAACTGAATGGCGGCCACTCAAACGTTCAAAACGTAAAATCAAATAACGACTAACCAAATCATCCGATCTCTACCAAATTTGGTAACAACATACCTTCGTATAGGATGCGTCTTGTGACCAAATTACAAGGTCATCCGCCATACCATTTCAGGATGGCGGCCGTGCGAATTATGCAAACTTTATAATCCATATCATGGGACCCACCAGTTCCGATTATCGAGCCGAGAATCGTTTTAACTGTTCTAAAGGAAGAGGCACGTTCGAAATTAAAAGTTTATTTTGTAATACTATAGTGCAGACGTGATTTTAAAAAGCTGAACTGATTCAGTAATAAGACAAGATGGCAGCGGATATCTTGTGCCGGACTTATATTTCACTAATTTGAGTATTGCATGCAATATAGCGTACTGATAAAAAATAAATAAACTTTGTATGAAATGCTTTATATATAAATAATATACTCCAGTGATGAAATCGTTTAGTATAAATCATTATTTGCTAACAAGTTCTATGTAAGTCATTTTAAATAGAACGATATTCGTTGGCACAATTAGCTCAGTGGTAGAGCGTTAGCCTATCGCTCAAATGCCTATGGTTCAAACCCGATCAGAGCTAGGTTTTTTGCTTGAAATGTTATATGTTTATTGTTTTGTAATGACTCAGATGTTTTAAAATTAAGCGATATATTGTGCACATTATGGTGTAAAATATATATTTAATTAAAACATAATTCGCCAGCAGATTTACTCGGGACATCTAGCTGCCAAAAAGGTAACTTCCAGATTTTATTGAAAAGTTTCTTCTTCTGGCCGCTAGAATGCACTCGGTCTGTTAGGATTATATTGTTCGATATTTCACCAATAGATGTCACGACTAGTCTACGTGGGGATCCATTGATTACTATACCATTATCATTCTATGCGCATCGAATTTGAAGAATGACAAGATGATACTACGATACATTTTAACTTTTTATTTTAAAGGGTTTGTAACAGCCTATTTTGCGTTACTTGAAAATGTTATTAAGCGTTATATTGTGCACATTATGGTGTAAAATATATATTTAATTAAAACATAATTCGCCAGCAGATTTACTCGAGACATCTAGCTGCCGAAAAGGTAACTTCCAGATTTTATTGAAAAGTTTCTTCTTCTGGCCGCTAGAATGCACTCGCTCTGTTAGGATTATATTATCGAAAATATCCACATAGTTTGTATACACACGTCTCTGTAGGGTCATGGAAAGATTTGTTAATTCAATTAGGGTTGTGAAAGCCATGCACAACCAGACGTGTAAAGACATGCCTCAACTCAAAGTTGGATGTTGCCCACGGCAGGTCGTAATAATAATAATAGTAATAATGTTATTGGTTTTACATCCCTTTTAACTACTGCTGATTTTAGAGACACCGGGGTGCCGGAATTTTGGCCCGAAGGGGATCTTTAACGTGCCAGTAAATGTACTGACACGGCTCCCTCGCATTTGTGCACCCTCAAATGCCAGCTGACTGCGCCAGGATACGAACCTGCAACCTAGGGCCCAGCAAGCGAGAACGTTACCGCTGAGCCACGCCGCCAGTCCGGTCGATTATGTCTCCAGATCCATAACATTCTTGATATACTTCTTATCTTTCTTTCTTCAATGATGGTAGCAGTTTTTATCTAGGTTGTGGCGTTTGGTAGAGGTAAATCGTTTCTAAGGTCTTCAACAAAGAATAGTTCTATTATACTCTTTGATAATAACAACGAGTTATAACTATACTCATACATTTAGGAGAAAGTAGGCTATATGTTCTTTACTGAACATCTTGTTAATAATATGAAACATTATTATTGGACACAATGATAAGGGTTCATCTTATTGGCTTGCTATTTATCTCTATTACGCTCACATTACAAGGTTTTTGGATAAACGGCAGGATTCCAGTTTTTTAATGTCAAACTAAGATAAATGGTAGGTCTAGGGGTTATGGAATACTGCTGGGGATAGTAGGCTATATCCCGAATATACGCAAGATAGCCTTTCTTACAAAAATCACAGATAAGTTATAATGATCGCTATCACATCCAGAACAATCCTCATGGGCCCACATCTCACACTGCATGAACTAAACCCATGTTTCACCTCTGAAGTCCTCCGAAAATCTGGCATTACAGAATATTCACTCTACATTGTCATATTTTGGTTGGGGTCGGATGCTGACGATTTCACTGCCACTGGAATCCTGTAGTTCTATTGAGTCAGAATCACCAATTTATCCTCTAGATTTGCTGGTAGGACAGTTTCCCCCTAATTTCGAGTCAGCTACAGTTTTTTCGTCTTTTTTGAGTTGATCCAAGGAGGAAAAGCGTAGTTCTAGGGACACCAAACTTCTTCGCAGGTTCAGCCTTCCCATTTTATTTCTCACGCATAGACTTGATAGCTTTTGCCATTGCCGATGGATCCAATTTCTTCCACTGCTGCTGATCTACCGGCGCGGGTTTGCTACAACCGACCATTTCTTTGGCTGTGGATGAATATAAAAACTACGAATTAAAATTTATGGTGATATAGCCTATGACCTGAGTCATGGAGTATTTATTTATAGTTTGCGTTTCATATTTAAAGCAAAACATTATATGGTATAGATGTGAGTTAAGAAGGTAAACATCGTTGTTACGCGCAATCCTAAGTGGCACTTTAGTTAACCTGCCTTTTAACATGGGAGGGGTTATGGAATACTTGAAACCCAAGAGGTCCATAACCCCCAACCACTTAAAGTTACATTTACATGTTCTTATACGTCACATTTTACCTTCCATATTAAATTCAGTTATATCATTTGAGAGCCATATTAAGGCATTTAAAGCGAGACTGGAGTTAAAGGATGAAAACACAACACATACCTCAAAATTGCGAAATGAGTACGCACCTGTAGAAGTTTCAGCAACGTCTGATGGAGAACATTGACGCTTACCGCTGCTGAAGGAACACGAGGGAAAATCTGCCATCTTCTGGCGTCTAATAGTACCATAGAGGATTAGTTTAAACGTTGACGTGTAGGGAGTAGCACTTGTGAGAATAGATATCATGGTATTCCATAAGCCCATACCTATTCCATAACCACAACCTATCCTCTAGTGGTACTGGTACTATGCTGGCATTTTCCTGTAGTAGAATTGGGAAAACCACGGAAAACCACTTCTAACATGGCTGAGGTGGGAATCGAACCTATCTCTCCTGAATTTTACCTCACGAGGCTGAGTGAACCTCGTTCTAACCCTCAGTCCAGAAATAAAGTACTTTGTAGAGCTAGGAATCGTACCTGGACCTCGAAGATGACAACCTGGAATGCTACCTACTGCACCAACACGGGTAACATTCGAAAACAAGCATGTGATTTTCTTCTGTATGTTCAACCTGAACGTCTTGGAACCCTATTTCCATCATCATCATCATCATCATCATCATCATCATCATCATCATCAACAACAACAACAACAACAACAACAACAACAACAACAACAATAACAACGCATGGTTTACAATGGGACAACCCGCTAGAATGTAGAATGTAGCACGCTTGCCAAAGAAAGACACTCCAACTAACTCCTGCTCTCCTGTCCTAGAAGATCGAGTACGGACCTGTGCGGACGCTTAACCGACAGTTGTTGGTGTTTCACCAACAAGGCTTTGGTATAACTACAGGGTGTACAAAAATCGAGTGCACTTTTACTATAAGTGTGCAAAAAACAGGATTTCAAAAGACGATTTCCTAAAAAAAGTGAGTTTTGCTGATGACTACTGCCTTTGTATTCCCTTTGGATACTAAAGTTCATTTCTAGGTCACATAAGCCAAGACGAGATTGTAAAAGAGTGGTCAAATCCTTTTTCTACGCCCCCACTGACGGAAGAATTTCAAAATGTGTTGAAGAAGTTCTGTAACTTATTGATAATTTCTATGTAATGTGTTTATGATTATTGTGGGTAAGATTTGAACCAAGGACATGAAGATACAAGGCAATTTCCTCTCAGACGTTACTTGCCCTACAACCTGTAGATAACTGGAGCTCAACTCAGAGCTTTACTTGGTGACTAGCGTATCAGGCGAACAGGAGGTAGAAGGAGCTTATGACAACCTTTCACTTTGGAAGTACCGTAGACGTGGGTTAGACTCGAGCCCATATGAACTGATGTGGCATAGAGGTAGTAAATAATAATTGTTGTTGTAAAAGTAAATAAAACTGTGTGTATGTAGGCCTACACACACATATACACACATACACAGTCACAGACACACAATGTTCCCTGTGTTGATCACATAAGTCTAGTTTCATTTTTGGCAAAAATCGAAAGTAGAACATATGATATCTCATAAACATCCGGGTCTATGTAATGATTAGACCTGGGATTTTAAGGCAAAAGCCTATTTCGTTCCTTACGAAATAACATGATTTTTTTAAATATCTTGACGTTTCATGATAAATCCCTTACATTAATAGAGTTTTATAGTGCCCTAAAATGCCTATTTGGACCTTTAGAGCCTATTTTACTATTTTAGTGCCTAAAAATGCCTATTTTCTACATTTTAAAATAAAATTCAACTTCTGTATTTTTTACAATCACACAATGGACATCCCTGGAACGAGCAGAACAGCAGAGGGTGGGTTTTTCACAGAAATGTGCTCTTCCCAGACAACTGTCACCAAAGGAATGCTGAGTGAATGGTGGATGTGGAGGATTAGCTCAGAAGAACAACGAGCAGGTAGTCAAGGACGTACTGTGTCGAGTGACGGGACGAGGGGGGGGATTATCTAGGAAGAACAAGAAGCAGGTAGTAAGAAGCGACATACTGTGTCAAGTCGCCAGTGAAAGAACGTCTGTTTAAGTGAATATAGTTCATCATGCCTAAAACGAATTCATCTAAGAGTGCGCTTATACAACAATGGCTTGTACAATTTCCAGGGATGACTTTTGATGGCAAGATTATTTTCTGCCAGTACTGCAATAAACAGGTAACTTATGTGCCTATATCTTAAATTTCATATTTATCTAAAATTAAGGTTTTGATATTGGCTTCTCTAATTAATTGTAGAGACCTACTGTCGGCGCAGAAAGTATGTGCAGTCGAGTTTAAACGCTAATACAATTTGAACCAGTCCACCAATCTAAAATATAAATACACCATCGTAAAGCGTGTTTTATTCTGCGTTATCTCCTGTTACATGCATATTTCTATTGTGTTTCTGGTGAAAGATATATTAGGCGGAATGCAAAAAAATACCTATTTTCTTGTCCGTTTTTTGTAAACAACAACTTTGTAGTTTAATTACATGAAAACGGAGAGCCTGTCGCTCGATTTCAAATAAAAATCGGTATAAAATACAGAAATCATTGTAAGTTTTCGGTATACAACGATTTGAAACAAAAACCTTCAGACCTTTGATGAACTCAGTCTCGATTTCGGAAGACCACCCAGTATCAAACGGACAGTCTTTTACAAAAACAATAACTTTTTTCCAACGTGTGTAGAGTAATTAAACTTCATAAATATATTTATAATAGTGCATTCCATAATCCACCTAAATTTCATGAAAGTCGAACAGTACGTTTTCATGTAACGGTACTACAAAGTTGTTGTTTACAGAAAACGGGCAAGAAAATAAGTACTTTTTGCATTCCACCTAACATAACTTTCACAGGAAACATAATAAAAATATGCATGTACCAGCAAAGAATGCAGAATAAAACAAGCTTTACGATGGAGTGATTGCATTTTAGATTGGTGGACTGGTTCAAATTTTATTAGCGTTTAAACTCGACTGCAGATACTTTCTGCGCCGACAGTAGTCCAGGCGACCTGGGTTCAATTTCCAGTACCGGCAGTAATTTAGAAATCTATGAGGTCTGGAAGGGTGTTGACCCAGCATCGTGAGGACAATTGAGAAACTACGGTGGGCAGGGGTCACGGAGGCAAGGCAATACGGCTGAGGGATGTATCGTGCTGACCACACGCCACCCAATATCTGCAGGCCATGAGCTGGGCAGCAACCTTTATTGAAAGCCAAGGCCCTTCGGGGACTGTAGTGTTCTTGTTCTTAATTAACTTTAGAGTAATAATGGCTTAATTTAAATAGTTCAAAATTACAAATTTTATTCAATAGCTCACCTTTTCTATTCCTCATCTTAGTCTCTAATTGACATCACTTTATTGTGTTTTAGATTTCACATGAGAAAAAATGCATCTGTGAGTGTGGAGCGCTCTTTTTCCGCTTTCAAAATGACAGACAAAAGACACAGCCTGACTGTGGAAAATTTGGAGAAGATTATTATGTACTGTAAAGCAAACTACGAATGAAAGTACTGTAGGAATGTTCCTCACAAATAAATAAACACATACTCCATTCACGTTTCCACCATTATTGGATGCCTACAGTGCTGTAATTGTGTACAGTGATTTTAGTATTAAGGTTTTAGATCAGTACTGATAATGATATATCATATAATCCAAAACATTTTTTGACACATTACTTTTTATATTGTTTTTCATAAATGTCTTTTTTATTCTGTCTTAATTTTGCAGTTATTTCGGTTAAGAATAGGGATACCACGTTTGTTAAAGAAATAAAGTATCACGTTACAGTTTAAGTGTATATTGTAATATTTTAAAGTCTATTTCCTGCCTATCCACACATTTTGAAAACATATTTTAAGTGCCTAATTTCTCTTTTAAAAGCCTATTTACTTGTTTTAAAAGCCTATTTTAGGCGCCTAAAACTAATTTTTTTAGAGCCTAAAATCCCAGGTCTAGTAATGATATTCAACAAGTTCGGATTGTATTCTAGAAAGTATCCGCAAATTTACTCCAAACATTATCCGCAGCTTATCCGCTATCCGCAAAGCCATGCAAACTGTATCCGCACGTCGAAACATTACGCGGATAACCGCGGATATGGACATCCGCGCAGCGCTCTAACTATGGCCTATATGTAGCTATTTAGGGAGGAGAGCTGTGATGAGGGGTAATGTCTCCGACAAAGTTGACGAACCAACTGCACGTTGACTCATTTTCTCAAAGTTGTCACCTAAAACTAACACCAACATTCTTGGCATTTGAAGTTGGTAATTTTCAGTAAGTGTACAATTTGTCGCCGGGTAATTTGCAAATAAAATGAAAGAATGAATTTGAAATCAAAGGATATTCTAACATTCGGCATACGAAACATACGAGAAAGATCAATGCCAAGCTCAGTTCTTAATCCCGTGATCGCCATTCACAAGCAGTAAGGGAGGGAGGGGTTGTAAAAGTTAACGTTTACTATGAAAAAAATTCATTGGAAATGGGAGGGGGTCTCACTCACTACTGCTCGCACTGTTGCTCCATGTGGCTCCTTGAAGATTAGGATAGCAGAAGGTAGCTGCAGGCTATCGGCTATTTTTATATGGATACAAGAGTTTACACCTTAATTACAAACAAACCAACAGACCTGTTAAAAAATTAGTTGTACCAATATTTTCATTGTTTAATTCTGCGTGAGGTTATGTAAGCCAATTATTCGAATGTGAAATTAATTATTTATTATTAGTGGTTGCATGAAAAAGTGTCGGGGTTTTTGGCGCCTTTTCTAGAAACTGCCCACATAAGACTATATACACGGAAAAGTACTTGTATAAGGGAAATGTTTTTGTAATGAGTTATAGGCACAAGTATTGGTAGTGTAAAACTGAAGTTTCAATGTTCATCAACTACCCAATAAAAGGTTCCTGTACTTCTTCTGAAGTACCGTTTTCCCAGTCCATGATCAAAAAGCAGCAGGAAACTTGGCCTCATTTTGAAGCTCTCATTCATGATCATCGGGAATTACAACCACTGTAAACGTACAGTGTGATACCGTCAAAGGCGCCACTATAATAATACTGTATGTGGCCATTTAGGAATTCGTATCGTACACCCTCCAGGGCCGAATTTTATGTCTGTATTCAGAAATAAATTCGGGGGTGAAAGTCCATCACAGATGTTTGTTTTCCTTGCGACAAAATTAGGAATCAAAGGATATTGTAACATTCGGGAAGCACAAGAGAACAAGCGTGGACCAGGGAAGATCGGATACAAAAGATGAATTCACAATCAATGCTAAACTCAGCTCATAATTCTGTGATCGCCATAGGCTATGTCTAACCAGTAGTAAGGAGGGGAGGGGGCCAAAACATTAAATCCTGCCCCGTTTGTTGTTGTTAGTCATACAGGCCTAGTCTCGTGTATTTAGGTGTGTGTGAAATTTGTGTCATAACCTGTGTTATTGTGATGGCTGTAGTTATGTGTGTACTGTATTTGTAAACTGTGTGTGGGGTGTGGTTAGGATTTGGTTGGAGGCGGCCGTGGCTTCAAGTTTGGAACCATCCCAGCATTTGCCAAAGTAGAATGTGGGGAAAATTTGTAGTACTCCTCCTCTGTGCAGTGCCGCTCCATATGGCTCCCTGAAGATCAGGATAGCAGAAGGTGGCAGCAGGCTAACATTAACAGTTAGACGACATACTTTGTTGCCTAAATCTATCACTACGAGCGCTTATGTCGACCCATAGCCTACATGGTCAAATAATTCCATTTAAATCTGTACAAGTTCCATTTTAAAAGACAAGCGTTTTTAGAATGATTCTTCAAAATGTCATTTTCTAAATTTTAATTTGAAATATGAAGATCTTTTCAACCACGCAAGGGGCAGATGACCTCGTTGTTCCGCCCCTTAAAACAACAATAACTAACTCAAACCACGCATGTTGACACTTTTCCGGGTCTTCTAGCTTTTCAACTTTTATCACAATTATTGTCAAAATAGCCTAACTTGACGTGTTTGCCAAACTGGACACTGAGTGATTTTAGCGGCTTCGGTGGCGTAGTTGGTAGCATGCTGAGCTTCTATGGCCAAGATCGCGGGTTCAAACTCGAGGGAAGTCGTTGGATTTTTTAAGAGCGTTAAAATCTCTCAGTATGCTTTACTTCGGAGGGGAAGTAAAGCCAGCGGTTCCATGTCATAGATGGCATGAAAAAGAACCTTCCACTAACTACACTTGTGGAAGCAAAAATTTGTAGGTTAGATTGACAACGCTATATTAGTTCCAACGTTCGCCGCCAGGTGCTGGCTGCGATGGAATTTAGTAGCCACGTCCGCAGCTAGGTGTCGTGGACGGAAGCATTTGGTAGCAAACGTAGGAACTACTTGAAAACGTAATCGTCTGCAGTCCTTCTACCTTAATCACAGATAGCTCATATTAATACAACCATCAAAATTAACACTGGTTATCAGACAAATTCTACACTCACCCAAAGTAAACGGGGCTACATGACCGCGTTGTCGCAGCCCCTAAACTAAGGAACCAACCAGCCTGAGTGCTTTTATTAGTGTCATTTAAATGAAGTCTTCAACATTGAAGGTTTGACTAGCCTATTTATAGAGATTTGTAGGAGAGGATTTGGCTCGTACATCCACCTGGGCCGAGTCTTATGTCTGTATTCAGAACGCGCAGCCTACAATTCGCTCTCTCTAGGGATGGTTCGATTGAATTCGGAGGTAAACTTCCATCACAGATGTATATCTTGCGATCTGGCCAACATGTATGGAAAGTCTTAACGAGATCAGATGACTGACGTTCGCTTGAGAGTGGATAAAATAAAGAGTTAAGAAAAGAAGGAAAAATCAGAAAAAAAAGGAAGGCTGCAAAGTTTTGTGCTCAACGATTTTAATCCTTGAAGCAGCGTAACTGGAATGATAGGAAAACCTAGGATGCGAAATTCTGGATGGTAGAAGACCGCTATATTTAACACTTTCACTAATTGGTCAGGATAGGGAGAGCTATGGAAACGTTTGGGAAATCCCACCTACCTGAGTGGAGCAAACCATCCTCATAAAGTTATGGGCTGACCGCAGCGCACAAATTGTGGGAAATATTCTTTCATTAATCGTGGTATTGAATTGGAACTCATTACGTGCCTCAGTCTTAGAGCCTACTGTATCATTTTAAAACGGAAACTCTTTGTTAGCCTACTTTCGATTTTTGCCAAAAATGAAAGTAGATTTATGAGATCTACACAGGGCCAAAAATTGTGTGTCTGTCTGTGTGTGTGAGAGAGTGTGTGTACTGTACCCAACTGTCATCATGTGGACCATGTGTTCGTATCCCAACTAACTCACGGTCTTTCGAGGTATGGGACGTTCCTGCCCACCATACGACCACATGCTCAGGATTTGAGTCTACCAGGTAACTACTCTACATGAAATACACAACATATTCCTAAAATAAAATATTTACTGGTATAAAATCATGGCTATACAACAATTACAAATAAAGGACAAATTATATTTAATTCCCACAAATAAAAATAGGGTTATTCTGTGAGTTTTCTTCTTAAAATAGTGCTACACTGCACTCAAATCTAATTCTAGCAACCTATCAATGATACTTTCAGACTTCCATGGCTTTCCATAGTGTTCATCATGTGATACAATTACTTAACTGGAGTATCATAACACAAAAATCACATATCCCATCTAAATGATATTAATAAAACCTTACTCCGTTTCTTATGGCATTTACTTTGATTAGCATAAATTCATTATTTTCTGCATTCATTAACAAATATTTGTTGTGTCGTGTGAATCATCTTCCCTCTTTCCATCACTATGAACGCTTTAAAAAGTGGTACACTCCCTTCCAAAATAAACATGGATAGAATTATTTATAGTTTCACCATACAACGATTTTCTGGGTCTTGTCGGGCTTATGTCGTTACAAACGTGTCATGTTCTGGGAAATCACATACCCGTCTGCATAAATTAGCGTGAACTGGCAAAATGCACTCCAAAAGAAGATGCCTACATTATTTTGGTTCAGTTTTCCTCCTCAGAGAATAACTGAGCCAAATATTATCTGATTTCTATGATCCAACAACGTATGTGTGTTGCAACACACCATTCAATTCAATTGGCATCATCATAATAATCATATCTTAATTGCATATTGAAATATCGAGATTCTTCAGTGTCCTACTATGACTCTAATTTACAAGGGACTGGTCGACCGACCTTCTCTCCCCTCAGCAGGCAATAAAATTCGTTCCAGCTGGCTAGTCAAGATGGCTGCCGCAGAAGTGGTCTACAACCCCACCTCCTCTCATCTGCTGTCAAGGTCAGGTTTGTTTACAATTGCAGTACTGGAGTTACGCTAGGTGTGGTTCCTAAGTAATTGAGTCATTTAATTATTTAACACCTATCTTTATAGTGTTTTGGGCTCAATTCGGCTCCTTATTAGCATTCATGGCTGGGGATGGTATTCCTGTGATAGCCTTGCCGTTCTATGGTGACTACTGTGGCTTTAGACGCGCATCATAGTGAAAATCCACGATTTTCACCAGCAGCTGTCAATAAAATATAAGGAAATCTGCGTTTCCTAAACGACGAATATGATCCTTACCTCTCAGGGTAGATCATTTATACACATGCTCACTGCGTCTCGACGGACGTCAATCGTGGCCATAATTCATGCAAACGATGGATACAGACAGGCTCTGTCCAATTCGCTGCGAATAATACGGTATGCTCAAGGGCGATACTACTCGTAGATTTAGCCAACTTCTCACCTAACGCGCAAGCTACACTAGTTAGTCCCCGCAATTATTTATTTACGTAAATCACTGGATTCTACTATATTTCTGCACGCAATATGCGGCTTCAAACAATACTTCACATAGATGACTCAATTATTAAGGCACCCGCGTTCTCTCTGTCATACCACTTAAGCCAAAGCTTTAAATAGCTCCTAATAACAATGCATAAATTTACTGGCTTACTTTACTTTAATGGTCCTCAAACATAATCCTAAGGATTGACCATATCAAATATTCATTCACATTTCACTGACACTGAAAAAGCTCTCGTATTTCGCTATAATCCACGTTACTTTCTTACTGTTTACCAAAATACAGTATCTTTATATTAGACATGACACTTTGAACGTTATTTAGGCCAAAAGTGCCTATTACTTTACTGTTGCCGACCCCAGATTATTATTATTATTATTATTTTAACGTAACCCTTACATCCATTACTATTTTCGACCTGAATGACCCTAAACAAATCACCTTCCAAGCCATATTTTATTCAAGACGAGTGGTGAAAACTCGTTCAGTAAGTGACTGTTACATCTTATTCTCAAAGTGATAAATCGTTATATGGTGAACTATTTAGTTATAATAACATTGTAAAATTGTACTCACTTTTTCCTTTTCGCTGGATAGTGCCAGCATTTCAGCTTCAGCGCTACCATGACGCTTGATTTAAGCCATCATGTTATATTTTACACAACACTTAAATTCACACATTTTCCAACTGATAAACATACTTTTATCAGTGGCCTCTTTCACTTCTACACAATGCATATTAATCACTATACACATGAACACTTTTAAATCACTATTACACAATTTATGTACACTTATTCACTACTTCACAGGTTGATCCTTAAATCGGACTTCTCCTACGCCTGATCTCAGAGATGCGATGCGATTACTCCAACCGCTGGTCTACGTGAACATCTAACAGCGTTTTACGGACGTTCGATCCTTGTCACCTGCAACATCGTTCAGCTCACTGTCCAGATTAGGTGGCAATGATTCCCAAGCTCCCATCATTGTAGTGATCCTGATGATAATGTCATATTCAACTCTGACAATACCTCCTGGTATGTGTAATGTTCAAAAACATTATAAGTTCCTCTTTCGCTGTGGTGAATTTATATTTGCGTCAGATAATAGATAAATATCTGTATTAAATTACTTCGACGCACTTCATGATTACTTATGAAGCTTTATGACTTGCTTCTATTGTTCTTCGACGGCTGGGCGTTGATACTTTAACATTTCGCGTGCTTACTAGCAGCGTATTAGTTACGTGTATACAGACTGAAGACAACAAGACAACTCTCTTGGTCTGCACTGCTCCCATCATATAAAGGTTTCTCGTACAAAATAGTCCACTGGACACATGAGAGCGACTCCTTTCTTGATATAATACCTCTTCAGCCGAAATGACATATACATCTTGTTTATTTAGGTGTGGAGGTTTCATAAACATTCGCGTGCACGCGATCGCTTCGGCCAATTAATTACAATTAATTGCCTTAGTTCAGCGCGTTAGGACGCCATCGTGGTGGTTCCCCTTTGGCTGGTCACAAAATCTCTGCTCTCGAGCGTAGGCTAGGTTGTAATTCGTTCATTTGGAGATATAGGCATTAATTTAGGTGAAAAACCACTCCTAAATTACCTCTCCGTGAATATATTCACCTGGGTGTATATTTCACTCCATTTCAATGCCCCACTTGGCTGTAATTAATTAATTTCCGTGGGCAATCATCCCTACTCCCGATTCCATCGTTGTCAAGCGGTGAATACCCGAGTCATTAATTTTGGGCTGTCTCCTCGGTCCAGACGTAAATAGTGCTCTCGGCGCCTAAGATCTCCGCCCACTTGCTAAGTGTAATTTGTAAAACTTCAAACTGGCCTCCTCTCATTCTCGTATGCTCTGAAAACGTATATTTCCTTGCATTTGGCTACAATTTTTCATCTTAAACTGCTATGATATTCTCATATAGGTCGTGAAATCATGCTACAATATTATATGTCATTATACCTCTCATTGCTCTTTGGGTTCCCTGTAATTGCTCCCCCTCAGAGATCAATGGTTCGACTCTAGGCATAATCATGTGCCTGGTCTTCTCTGATAAGACCCGAGTTCGATGCCAGACTGCCGTGACTGATTGGGCACAGTACTCTGAATGTTTGTACCCCCTATCTATTCAAACACGGTGAAACCGAATTGAACGAAATTTGGTACAGAGGAAGCACTAGCAAAGGGCACCTCAATGTCGTGTTTTATATCGCCGCCATCTTAACCAAAACTGAATGGCGGCCACTCAAACGTTAAAAACGTAAAATCAAATAACGACTAAACTAATCACCCGATCTCTAGCAAATTTGATAACAACATACCGTCATATAGGACCCCTTTCTATAGCTAACGTCATCTTGCTTTGCAAAATACGAAAACGCTGCTTTATCTGACCAAAGCATCATTCTATCATGACTCGCTCTCATGTGATACAACCATTATAAGCCCTCTTTTCAGGAATGGCAGCGTTTTAAAATGGTGTCATGAGCTATGGAGAGATGCCATAACCCACATCACCAAACAGGAGCGCATTTCCATGACGTCTGGTCATAACACTGCAAACATCAGAGTTTCTACAAATTCGGGAGTCATGGACAGAGCCAGGCCATGATGCATCTACGCTGGTGAACTGCAATTTCCCATTACAAGTGGCCTGTACATTAATGCTAGGGACGCCTTTCTGTTGATGTACTCATCCCCATGAACATGTGGTTTTTAAAATTTGAACATGAGTACAGTCCACAGCTCCGATAGTAGAAACATAAGGGAAGGTAAAACGTTCTTGCCACTTAGCCTATGCTTCTTGCATTTCAGCAACATTTGATGGAAATTTTATCCAGTAATCTGCTTTTATTTCTATTGAAGTCAAAACTTGCGAAAATATTTTTGACACAGTGCTCCTACTTACACCCATGTCTTCACCAACTCCACTCTGAAATCCAGGGTCACCAACATAACTCAAGAAGATTCTCATTTCTTCTTCGTTTGCTAGTGCACCGCCCTTTGTTTCTTCGTAGTGCCCCAAGAAAATCCTCCGCTAACCATCCAACATGTTCCTCACTGAATCTATAGAACACTTTGTTATCAAGTTGAGATGATTCTCTGCGAAGTTTATATAATTTTCTTCTTATTAACCCCCATCATAAATTCTGCCATGCTACTGAACTTGACACGACTGTTTGGATGGAGTCACCTACTGAGCTAGCTCAAGGAAACATGCGCAAGCAAGCACTAACAGGAATTTGGAGCGCCCGCTCTTCTACTCAAGTGACTGGAGCGTGCACTCAAGGACCCAGGGACTGTTGTGAGTGGCTGCTACCGACCAGCGGATTTTATTAACCTTAACTGCGAGTGCCCGCTCTAAATTCACGAGTAAAGAGCGTGTGCTCAATTTTATTCACACCACCCAGTCTTGTCACTCCTCAGGGCTGCTGCTTCGTATGGCTCCTTGAAGATTAGGATAGCAGAAGGTAGCAGCAGGCTATCGTTTTTTGTTGTTCTTATGGATACCCGAGTTTACGCCTTAATTACAAACAAACCAACAGACATATTAAAAATGAGTTATACCAATATTTTCCTTGTTTGATTCTGCGTTAGACTTTAGGCCTATAAGCCAATTATTCGCAAGTTGTAGATTTTTTATTATTATTAATGGTTGCATGAAAAAGTGTCCGAGCTTTTGACGTCTTTTCTTGGAACCACTCACTTAAAGCTATAAACTTGGAAAACTTGTCTGAGGGCAATTCTTTTTTTATAAGTTAGAGGTAAAACCCTGAGTGGATGCGAATATCCGTGGATTTTTGCTACATGGATATAGTTTGCATGGCTGTGCGGATAGCAGATAAGCTGCGGATAATGATTGGAGTTAATTCGCGGATAGTTTTGAGAATATCAATACTAGGAACCGGGTGTTTATGATATAGTCTACCAAGTTTTTTCTGTTATGTTTTTTTTTTTTTTCATAACAATGTAAGTTTCCAAATCGTGACTTTTGAACATTGGTGTGTTTGATATTGATGTTGGTAATTTTCTGTAAGTGTACAATTGGCCACCGGGGAATTATCCCCATTTGCAAATACAATAAATGGATGAATGAATTTGAAATCAAAGGATATTCTAATATTCGGCATAACAAGCGTTTGCTTGACCGGATACGAAAGATCGATGCTACTCAGTTCATAATCCCGTGATCGCCATTCACCAGCAGTAAGGGAGGGTCCGTAGCAGTTAACTTTTACTGTTAAAAAATCATTGGAGATGGGGAAGGGGGCAGAACATTATTAAATCCTGCCATGATCGTGATAGTGAAGTTGGCTTTGCTATTTTTGTCTTGTTCCTCCGCACCCTGGTGCTTCATGTGGCTCCTTGAAGATAAGGATAGCAGAAGTAGCAGCAGGCTATAGGATTTGTCATTATGTATAGCCTGATTATGGATTATAAACAAACCAACAGACCTAATAAAACATGAGTTGTACCAATATTTTCCTTGTTTAATTCTGCGTTAGATTATAAGCCTATAAGCCAATTATTCGCAAGTTTAATAATTATCTTTTTATTAGTGGTTGCATGAGAAAGTGTCCCGGCTTTTGGTGTCTTTTCCAGGAACCTCTCACTTAAAACTATAAACATGGAAAACTTGTCTGAGGGCAATTAATTTTTATATGCGTGGATAGGAACACGATGTTTATGACATATCATATTTTTTACCGCTATGTTTTTTTCATGATGATGATTTAAGCTAATCTCATTTAAATTATGTCATTAAGCATAATTAACACTCCGAACTCAAAATGGTTGGAATTCTGGCTGTATAACATTCATTTTAAATAAAGCCTAGCACATGACATAGCCTACATAACCTAGGGAAACGATTTTCCCCTCGAATGTCTACATGTGTTGCTTTGTGTTGTTTGTTGTTGTTGCTTATTTTAGGGGCTTCGACATTGTGGTCTCATATATGTGCCTGCCTAGCCTAGGTGTGTGTGAAATTTGTGTCTTAACTTGTGTTATTGTGACGGCTGTACTTATGTGTATGTTTGTAAAGTGGATGGAGAATGGGGTGGGGGGGGGGGGAGGGATTGAGAAGGAGGGGGCCGTGGCTTTAAGTTTGGAACCATCCCAGCATTTGCCTGGAGTAGAAGTGGGGGCGGAAACAAAAAAAAAACCGCTTCCAGGATGGCTGATTAGGGTGCCGGTCGAATCGTCCCATCCTCCTCTTCTCAGTTTCGCCTCACGAAGCTGAGTGCACCCCGTTCCAGCCTCACATCAGAATTAAAGTTTCTTGGCAGAGGCGGAAATCGAATCCCAGACCTTCTCCGGTGCGACAGCCAAGTATTCGCTTGTTTTGTGATAGTGAAGTTCTCCTCTGCGCAGTGCCGCTCCATATGGTTCCCCGAAGATCAGGATAGCAGAAGGTAGCAGCAGGCTATAAAGGGCTCAATTTCACTCCTGACGAGACTGACCAAGGGCGCCACTATACGGTAGCATAAAGCCCTGCGCGGATAAACAAAACGTTATCAGTATCCGCTGACATTACAATAATAGTTTTTTAATTTATTAGATAAAGCATAAAGTATTAAAGCACCACATTGAGACATTGGAGGAAAAAGTCGTTCCCCTATGCCAGGGGTCCTCAACCTTTTATACACTACCCTTTGTGGGCTGAGTACCCCCCCCCCCTTCTCCTCTCCCCCCCCCCTCCAATATTTAACGTTAAAACAATAATTGAAAAAAATACAATCATTTTTAAGTTTTATTCATAAAAAACGCTTGTAACTAATATTAATAAATAATAATTTAAAAACTGGTTAACTCCAAATAAGCTCGTTTCTCATTACGAGAATAAAAAAACATAGAAGTTAAGTAGCCTACAACGTGAGTGTCTTCTTCGTTTAATTAAAAACTACAGCAATAACTCATCTTTTTAACCTTTTCTCCGTATCTCGCGACCACTCAAGACACATCCTGCGACACCCCAAGGGGGTCGCGCCCCACTGTTTGAGAACCCCTGCCCTAGGCTATGACATTCCTTTTCAAAATTATAAACAATTCAATTGATGTTTCCGAATTCCTTTCTATCTTAAATTTGCATGTACCACGCATCAATTCAAGGAACAATACTACATTTGAAATTAAACGAACCCGGACATCTGTCGATAAGATCTTTCCGCTTATGGGAGTAGCACCTCCAGAGGTTAGAAGACAAGTAGCGGCAGAAGTAGAGAAGCAAAAGCAAGAAACAGATCCAAGACATCCAAGGTAAGGACATGATGTTCATCCACCTAGGCTAAAATCAAGAAAGAGCTTCCTCCAAACAACAATATCAATTCCTTCCTCAGCTGAAGCTCGCCGAATTGAACTTTGGAAAACAAAATCACCGGGAGGATCGTGGGAAATGAAGGAGAAGCCGGCAGTTGGCTACCACTTACAATACGAATCTTGGAAGACGCTAAACAGACTGAGAACTGGTGTGAGTCGGTGCAAAAGCAATTTAATGAAGTGGGGATACAGTGCTGAAGAACTCTGTAGATGTGGTGAAGGACAAGACCCTGAGCACCTTCTGAATTGCAGCTTGTTATCAAGACCATGTGCTATGCAGGACTTGATAGAAGCTAATGACTGTGCCAATCTAACAGTTGAACACTGGAGAAATGAAATTTAGTGTAATTTATATGTATATATGTATGGGTTTTGGACTCGGATAAATAAATCTGCCCACAAAAATCCACCGCTGAACAATGTAATATCTTCAAAAACGTTGTTCAAAGTAATAATGCTATAGATTTTAGTAGACTACTTCCTTGACAGTATTTTTGATGGAATTTCTAACCACTCTCCAGAACTAATGTCTCAAACCTTGCAAATTGTAAATCTTTTTCTTACCACTGTGTCATTCTATCTCGCCAACCTTGCATTACACATGTTGGCTATTATCTGTACTATACTGTTTTAATTTCTCACATAGTTATTTTAATTAGTTTTATTTAGTTACCGTTTAATTGCTTGCCACGGTGGGTGAGTGGTTAACGTGTCGGTCTACTAAGCCCAAACTTGCAGGATCGCTCCTGGCCGTGGTAAATGATATTTGAAAGGCGGCAAAAATTTACGACACGCATGTCATACGATGTTGGCATCTCAAAGAACCCATTTGAGTTGAGTAGGCCGTGTCATAATGGCAAAATTAATCTCGGGATTTTCCACCAACACAAAGTTCCCCATTTCTCTACTAGAAAGCGCTATAGTGTTCAAGGAGCTTAAATATCTAACCTCCTTGACTTTCATAGTGCTTCAAGGAACAACGAAATTCTACATGCAAGCTACCCTCTGGGTGTCAAATAACAAAGCTTGCACCTGGCACCCGAGGCCATACGATATTAATATATTACCGTTTAATTTAAGTTAATATAAGTTTTAAGATAAACAAACATACTGTGTAATCATAATGCCACTGTAATTGGGATGACAACCCTGTTGTAAGCAAATAACTAAATAAATAAATGAATACATTCCTCCGAATTGCCATCGTGTGTAGCCTATATGTGTAAATATAACCTAGTATATAGGCTACTGTATAGTGGGGGCTCTGACGCATCCCGAATGCGAAGTGGAGCTTTGCTCTTTTCAGAGACTCCCTTCAGTCAGTGTAGGCCTACTGTAAATATAGTGTAGGCACTGATGAATAAATATGAAATGAAATGAAACAACAAAAACAACAACAACTACGCAGGATTTACAATGAGACAACCCCCTCAGGAATGCCTCGACCCAACCCAGTGTGTATGGGCGAGAATGTACGCACGCTAGCCAAAGAAAAAACACTCTCACCAACAAGGCTTAGTATAACTACAGAGTGTACACAAATCTAATGCACTTTTACTATACGTGTGCAAAAACAGGATTTCAAAAGACAATTTTCTCAAAATAGTGAGTTTTGCTGATGACTTCTCTCTTTGTATTCCTTTTGGATACTTAAGTTCATTTCTAGGTGACATAAACCGAAGACGAGATTGTAAAAAAGTGATCAAATCCTTTTTTACGCCCCTACTGACGGAAGAATTCCAAAATGTGTTGAAGAAGTTCTGTAACTTATTGATAATTACTATTTCATGTGTTTATGATTATTGTGGGTAAGATTTGAACCATGGACATTAAGATACAAGGCCATTTCCTCTGAGACGCTACTTGCCCTACAACCTGTGGATAACTGGAGCTCACCTCAGAGCTTTACTTGGTGACTAGCGTATCAGGCGAGCAGGAGGAAGAAGGAGGTTATGACAACCTTATATAATGATCACCTTGGAAGTATCTTAGACCAGGGCTGGAATTGAGCCCATATGAACTGATGTGGCATACAGGTAGTAAATAATTGTTGTGGTTGTAAAAGTAAATAATAATGTGTGTATGTAGGCCTACACACACTTACACACATACACACTCACAGACACACAGACAGACACACAATGTTTTGGCACTGTCGTGATCTCATAAGTCTAGTTTCATTTTTTGCAGAAATCGAAAGTAGGCTAAACATATGATATGTCATAAACATCCGGGTCGATGTAATGATATTCAACAAGTTCGGATTGTATTCTAGAAACTACTCGCAAATTTACTCCAAACATTATCCGCAGCTTATCCTCTATCCACACAGCCATGCAAACTATAACCGCATGGCGAAACATTATGTGGATAACCGCGGATATCCGCATCCGCGCAGGGCTCTAACTATAGACTGTATGTAGCCATTTAGGAAGAGCTGCGATGAGGGGTAATGTCTCCGACAAAGAAGGAAAACCAAATGCACGTTGACTCATTTCCTCAAAGTTGTCACCTAAAATCTAACCCCAACATTCCTGGCATTGATTGTGAATGCATATTCCGTATCCGATCTTCCCTGGTCGACGCTTGTTCTCCGCCTTAAATGTGTTTCCCGAATGCCACCACATGGGCGGACTGCACCGGGTGTCACCAAATTTCATATGTTGTTTTCGACTGATCGATGACTGGCTATCTATATATTTCAAACAGTTTTATAAACTAAAGTGCAAAATTATTAGCCCTAGTGCATGCAAATAATCAACTTGGTTAATGACAGACATGGCGGATGTCCACCGCGTTTTAATGTAACAGTTATTTATAAGAATTATAAAGGAGGGGGATAGAGTCTATTGATTATGAGGTTTCCACGATATATACTGGAATAGAATTATAAAAGACGGGAAATGTAGAAGAACTTATTCTGACTGTTGAGTGTGTATGTAGTTTACCTAAATTAATATTGCGCTATTTTCCCAGTGATTTGATAGATCAGGTCGAGGCGTTGCGAACGCTGAATTTATGCATCGCGAAATGGATGGGGTTCGATTCCCACCTCCGACATGTTTTTTAATTTCCGTTTTCTTCTTTCTTGCTAATGGTATTACGTAACCAAATCATACCTTACTTTTAAAATTGCCGTAAAGTAACGACTTCTCCGTGATTTACGTTGGCATCTATATTCTATATATTTAAAACAGTGAGCTAATTTGTTACCGCCAGATTGACAGAACGGCTGAACAGATTGACTTCGTAATGCACTCTGACAAAAGTCCTATCCTGTTTATTTGCAGAGTGTCTTGAAAATAAACAAATATATTACCGTATATTTTTAAATTTATAAACAAAAATGCAAAATTATTGGCCCTAGCGCAGGCGCAGAATCAGCTTGGTTAATGACAGACATGGCGAATGTCCACCGCGTTTTAATGTAATAGTTATTTATAAGAATTATAAAGGAGGGGAAGATTCATTAATTATTGAGAGTAGGTAGGCCTACTCCTCCCTTTTCGTAACTTTCACAAGGCAGATTATTGAAATTATATTATTTATGATTCACAAACCTTTCTGGGAGTCATTAGAAGTTGATTTCAATATGAATTGTCACTGCTACACCGGAAATATTTATCTTATTAACTTACGACAATATATCACTTTCATACCTTATTTTATATCTTGCGGAAGCCTCCGTGGCTTAGGTAGCAGCACGCCGCTCTCTCACCGCTGGGTCCGGGGTTGAAATCCTGGTCACTCGATGTGAGATTTGTGTCAGCAGTATGTTGCAATGTTGATAAGTGCAATCTTTTGACGCCCTTAAAGTTGCAATGTGCCAAAAAGTAATTACACAAAGAATATAAGTTAACTTATATAGGAAACTTCTTCAGTAAATATTTTGTTCATTGTCCGTCATGTTTGACGGGTTTCAACTAGTTTTCTCTTAAAATACAAATAACTTTTAGAAAAAAAAATAGCCTACTAGGATCGTAATGTTGAAAATATGACTTGGGAATTAAGATTTCAGGATAACAAAAAAAGAAAATAAATAATAAACTTTACATTAATTTAGTGAACTCCCAAGGCTCCGTGGCCTAGGCGGCAGCATGTCGGCCTCTCACCGCTGTGTCCGTGGTTCAAATCCCGGTCACTCCATGTGAGATCTGTGCTGGACAAAACGGAAGCAGACAGGTTTTTCTCAGGGTACTCCGGTTTTCCCTGTCAAAATTTTATTCCAGCAACACTCTCCACTATCATTTCATTTCATCTGTCATTCATTTAATCATTGCCCCAGAGGAGTGCGTCAGGCCTTGGCAGCCGGCACAGATCATATCCTCGCCGCTAGATGGGGGCTTCATTCATTCCATTCCTGACCCGATCGGAGACTGGAAGCAGGCTGTGGATTTTCACATTAATTTAGTGAACTACATAGGACACAGGGTATGGTCTAACACTCTAACGCTTGGTGTCCGTGCATTGTTTGAACGACACCATACGAGTATCGTCTGTCTTCGTCTTCTGTTGGCGAGGTTTGCGTTTCTTTGAAGTAATTTCAATTGTTGTTGTTGATTGTTCAATGATTAGGCCTATTTCTTCATCTTGTTGCCGACTCGTTCCAGGTTCGTCGCTGATCTTAATTCTTTCTGCTTTTTAATTATATTATTCCACTTTTTGTGTAGCCAATTAACCAAACGCCTCTTACGTGTTGGCGTCAAGGTGACACACACTAAACTGACAAGTCATTGACACCAAGCGATAGACAACATCCTTTTTTGTATGTAGTTCACTAATTCTATCATTACGAGCGCTAGTGTTGACCCATACAGGGTCAAATAAAAATCTAAATACTGTATCTACTTTCGTTTTTACTGACAAGTCATGCACATCAACAGATAGACCACATCCATTGTGGCCTAAATCTATCACTACGAGCGCTAGTGTCGACCCATCCATGGTGAAATAAAAATCGAAATATATACATCAGTTTTGATAAATTCAAAAATCTGCTTCCCATAAATTGAATATAAAGAATAGATTAAAATCATCAACCTTTAATGTCATTCTCGTAAATCTGTAGAACAAGTTCCATTTTAAAAACAAGCGTTCTTTAGCATGTTTTTTCAAAATATTATTTAAGTCGGAAGTAATTTTCTATATTTTATATTGAAATATGTTGGCACGTTTCAAAACACGCATTTTGACATTCATCCGGGTCTTGTAGCTTTTCAATTTTTGGCACAATATTATCAAAATAGCTTAAATTTACGTTTTTGCTAAACTGAGCCTGAATGCTCTTAGTAGTGTCATTTAAAAATGTTTTCAACATTGAAAGTTTGACTATTTATAGAGATTTGTAGGGGAGGATTAGGCTCGTACATCCACCTGGGCCGAGTCTTATGTCTGTATTCAGAACGCGTAGCCTACAATTCGCTCTCTCTAGGGATGGTTCGAATGAATTCGGGGGTGAACTTCCATCACAGAGGTAGCCTATTTCTTGCGATCTGGCCAACTTGTATGGAAAGTCTTAACGAGATCAGATGACTGACATTTCCTTGAGAGTGGGTAAAATAAAGGGTTAAGTAAAGAAATTAAATAAAAAAGGAAGGCTGCTAAGTTCGTGCTCAACGATTTTAATCCTAGAGGTAGTGTAAGTCGAATGATAGAAAAACTAGGTTAGGACTCTCTGAAAGATACAAGGACCGCTACGTTTAACACTTACACCAATCGTGCAGCATGGGGAGAGCTAAGCAAACGTCTGGGAAATCGCACCGACCTGAGCAGGGGAAATCATCCACATAAAGTTAAGGGCTGACCGCAGCGCACAAATTGGGGGAAATATTCTTTCATTAATCGTGGTATTGATAATTGGAACTCATTACCTGCCTCAGTCTCAGAGCCTTTCCCCAAACATATTGTTGTGTTTAGGAGAACACGGAAATTTTGTGTAGGCTAAATACTACGATAATACAGTAATAATACTAATTATAACACCGAATGGCCTCGGGTGCCGGGTGCAAGCTTTGTTATTTGAAACCCAAAGGGTAGTTTGAATGTCGAATTTCGTTGTTCCTTGAAGCACTATGAAAGTCAAGGAGGTTAGATATCTACGCTCCTTGAACACTATAGCGCTTCTAGTAGAGAAATAAGGAACTTTGTTTTGGCGGAAACTCCCGAGATTAATTTTGCCATTATGGGCACGGCCTACTGAATTCAAATGGGTTCTTTGACATGCCAACATCGTATAACATGACGTCGCAATTTTTGCCGCCTTTCAAAAAATCACCTACCATGGCCAGGAGCTAACCTGCAAGCTTGGGGTTATATCACAAACAGGGCAGGATTTAATATCTGCAGCCCTCCGCATCACCAATGAATTGTTTTCACAGTAAGAGTTAACTGCTACAGCCCCTTCCTTACTGCTGGTGAATGGCGATCACGGGATTATGAACTGAGCTTGGCGTTGATCTTTCGTATCCGGTCAAACAATATCCTTAGATTTCAAATTCATTCATTCATTTTATTTGCAAACTAGCAGTAGTACCCGGCTTCGCCCGGTGGAATGATGATAATGTATCAAAGTCTCGTTAGAAATATAATGGACTTAAAATCTAGGTCATTTGCCCCCCCAAAGACAATGAGGGCGTAATATCTAGGTCATTTGCCCTTTTGATAAGGATGATAATGAAAACTACTGTTGACACGTCAAACTTACAAACTACCGTAATAGAAATACATATTTCACAGGCGAGGAAGACTTATTGTTTGTGGTGGTTAATGGTGTAATGGGCGTAACATCTAGGTCATTTGCCCTTATGATGAGGATGATAAAGGAAACTACTACCTGTATTGAATTGACACATCAACTTATAATACAGTATACACATTGTACTGTAATAAAAATAAATATTCTAAAAATCACAGTCGAGAAAGACTTTATGGTATGAAACGCGTAACATCTAGGTCATTTGCACTTATGATGATAATATTAAGGTAATGAAAAAATTACTACTAAACGAACATGGTGTAATTTTAAAACTGATATAGGTAGGCTAATTCAAATGTCTAGCTTCGATTGTCTTCCAAAGTCTCAACCTTATTTTCTGGCTTAGGCCTGTACTCGATGCGTCTAGTGAAAGAGCTTATGGCGTACTGCTCGGCAAAGAATATGGGTCCAAGCTGCACGAACCTGAGATGATCGCAGATGATGACACACGTTCGGAGTTCCCCGTCGTATTTAGATTGGCCGGGGAATCACTAACTTTTTCGCATCACCACAGTGGCTTGAGCAACGGCCCTGTGCTGCCATCAGCATAGACAGCCCTGGAAAGTCCTCTCATGCCACCTCGCGATGAACCAGAAAGCTATTCTCACAACTGCCCCCCCCCCCGTCACACAACTTGTGGGACGTGGGTTGGCGACCACGGGACCCTAGCTGAGTCTGGCATCGCTTCTACTTCCTGGTGCCGGGCTCCTTTCAATTCTCTTTCCTGTCGGCCTCTCTTGGTCAACTCTTGTTCTATTCCGACCCCGACTGTATTAGGGTATCCGAGGGCTAGGGAGTCTTTCAATTTCAATTGGCCGTTGTCTCATCTTTCCTTATGCCCTCATTCTTCGAGAGGTCTGCCTTCTTTTCCGTTTCATAATATCTCCTGTCTTCTGCTCAAGGCCCTCAAATAGGCAGGGTGTGTGTAGCCCCACCACTTCTGGTACACCCTCAAGGGCTCATGGTGGGTGAGTTAGGAAGCTGGCAACCCGGAGGGATTCCTGAGCTAAATGCAGGGAATGGAGAGGTATGTCAGAAATTTCAAGTGGACAGTGTTACTCATCGGGTTCCAAAGGGTAAGTATGTAAAATTTGGTTCACATCGGTGAAACCGTGTAGATTTGTGCCAAAGGGCCTAAATGCAGGGAATAGATTGGTCTGTCCGAAATTTCATGTCGACAGTGCTACTCGTCGGGTTCCAAAGGGTAATCATAAACAATTTGGTTCAGATCACTGATACAGTGTAGATTTGTTCCAAAGGGCCTAAATGCATGGAAAGGGGTGATTTGTCCGAAATTCAAAGTGGACAGTGATACTCGTTGGGTTCCAAACAGTAAGTATACAAATTTTGATCCAGATTGGTGAAACGATGTAGATTTGTGCCAAAGGGTCTAAATACAGGGAATGGAGTGCTCTGTCCGAAAGTTCAAGCAGACAGTGTTACTCGCCGGGTTCCAAAGGGTAAGTAACTTACATAAAGATTGGTTGAGATGGGTGAAACGATGTAGATATTTGCCAAGGAGCCTAAATGCAGTAAATGGAATGGTCTATCTGAAATTTCATTTAGACAGTGTTACACGTCGGGTACCAAAGGGTAAGTAGCCTATGTAACATATGGTTCAGATCGGTGAAACAGGGTAGAATTTTGTCAAAGGGCCTAAATGAAGGGAATGGAGGGGTGTGTCCAAAGTTTTAAGTGAACAGTGTTACTCATCGGGTTCCAAAGGGTAAGTATACACGTTTTGTTTTCGATCGGTGAACGATGTAGATTTGTGCCAAAGGGCCTAAATGCGGGGAATGGAGTGGTCTGTCCGAAATTTCGAGTGGACAGTGTTACTCGTCGAGTTCCAAGGGGTAATTATTTGAGATCGGTGAGACGGTGTAGTTTTGTGCCAAAGGGCCAAAAAGCAGGGATAGTGTGGTCTGTCCGGAATGTAAAGCGAGCAGTGTTACTTGTCGGGTTCAAAAGGGTAAGTATGTAAAATTTGGGTCAGATCGGTGAAACGGTGTAGATTTGTGCCAAACGGCCTAAATGCAGGGGTTGGAGTGGCCCCTCCGCAATTTCAAGCAGACAGTGTTAGTCGCAGTGTTCCAAAGGGTAAATACACAAATTTTGGTTGAGATCGGTGAAAGGGTGTAGATTTGGGCCAAAGGGCCTAAATGCAGGGAATGGAGTGGTCGGTCCGCAATTTCAAGCAGACAGTATTACTCGCAGGGTACCAAAGGGTAAGTATCCGATTTTTGGTTCTGATCGGTGAAACGGTGTAGATTTGTGCATAGGACCCAAATGCAGGGAATAGGGTGGTCTGTCCGAAATGTTAAGTGGACAGTGTTACTCAGGGTTCCAAAGGGTAAGTATACAAATTTTGGTTCAGATCGGTGAAACGGTGTATATTTGTGCCAAAGGGCCTAAATGCAGGGGATGGAGTAGCCTCTCCGCAATTTCAAGTAGACAGTGTTAGTCGCAGTGTTCCAAAGGGTAAATATACAAATTTTGGTTGAGATCGGTGAAACGGTGTGGATTTGGGCCAAAGGGCCTAAATGCAGGGAATGGAGTGGTCTGTCCTAAATTTCAAGCAGACAGTGTTACTTGCAGGGTTCCAACGGATAAGTATACAAATTTTGGTTCTGATCGGTGAAACGGTGTAGATTTGTGCCAAAGGGCCTAAATGCAGTAAATGGAGTGGCCTGTCCGCAATTTCAAGCAGACAGTGTTACTCGCAGGGTACCAAAGGGTAAGAATACGAATTTTGGTTCTGATCGGTGAAACGGTGTAGATTTGTGCAAAAGGGCCTAAATTTCAAGTGGTCAGGGTTACCCGCAGGGTTCCAATGGGTAAGTATACAAATTTTGCTTCAGATCGGTAAACGGTGTAGATTTGTGCCAAAGGGCCTAAATGCAGGGAATGGGGTGGTCTGTCCGAAATTTTAAGGTGAGAGTGTTATTCGCAGGGCTCCAAAGGGTAAGTATACAAATTTTGGTTCAGATCGGTGAAACGGTGTAGTTTTGTGCCAAAGGGCCTAAATGCAGGGGATGGAGTAGCTACTCCGCAATTTAAAGGAGACAGTGTTAGTCGCAGTGTTCCAAAGGGTAAATATACAGATTTTGGTTGAGATCGGTGAAACGGTGTAGATTTGGGACAAAGGGCCTTAATGCAGGGAATGGAGTGGTCTTTTCGCAATTTCACGCAGACAGTGTTACTCGCAGTGTTCCAAAGCGTAAGTATACACATTTTGGTTCAGATCGGTGAAACGGTGTAGATTTGTGCCAAAGGGCCTAAATGCAGGGAATGGAGTGGTTTGTCCGCAATTTCAAGTAAGTTAGATAGTGTTACTCGCAGCGTACCAAAGGGTAAGAATACGAATTTTGGTTCAGATCGGTGAAACGGTGTAGATTTGTATACATAACAGACAAACAGACAGACAAACTTTGTGCTTTATATATATAGATAGATAGATAGATAGATGGGGGTAATTAATTACCCGGTAGCAAATTGTACATTTACAGAAAATTACCAACATCAATATCAAACACACTAAATGCACAAAAGTCGCGATCTCGGAACATCGTAGTATTAGCTTGCAACGGTGGGTGAGTGGTCAACGTGTCGGTCTACTATAGTGCAGTTGTTTGTTGTCACTCACTGCTTGCACTGCTGCTCCATATGGCTTCTTGGAGATTAGGATAGCAGAAAGTAGTAGCAGGCTATCGGATATTTTATTATGTATACCCGTGTTTACGCCTTAATTACAAACAAACCAATAAACCTATTAAAAATAAGAGTTATACCAATATTTTCCTTGTTTAATTCTGCGTTAGGCTATATAAGCCAATTATTCACAAATTTAATAATTATCTTTTTATTAGTGGTTGCATGAAAACGTGTTCGGGTTTTTGGCATCTTTTCTAGGAATCGATGACTTAAAACTATATAGGCTACATGGAAAAATACTTGACTGAGGCTAATGAAATTTGTTTTATAATATTATAGCCACAAGTATTGGTAGTGTAAAATTCAAGTTTCAATTTTTTTCATCTACCCAATAAAAAGTTCGTATACATTTTTAGACGGGGCCGCTTTTGGGTAAAACTTCATTTTTAAGAAAACAGGAAGCAAATCGTATAACTTTTGGGCATCAGGAATTTTAGAGATAATTTGACCCTGCTGAGTTCGAAAATGCCCACTCGAGAAATGGACCGGAAGTCCACAATTCAAGATGGCGGCTTTTTCCCTAAGTTTGTTACTTTGAGCTCGCGAGCAAAATCTATTCAACATTTGGGTCGTTTTTCTTCGCAGCTATGTAGAGGAGGCATGCAGCTACCTGTTACATACTATGGTTATCCTGAAACTTGGAATATTAACCCTGGAATCGTACCTGAAATCTGACCTATGGATTTTGTTTTAAAGTTACTTTTGTTTCGCTTTGATTACGGAAAAAGTACCCGGTAAACGAACATTTATGACTGCATAATACTTGTAGTCCCAACATTCAGCATTACGTTGCGTAGTCGCTGATCCCTCTGCGTCAATTAGGAACTGTAGGAGGGCGTTGGATTGGGAAGGAGGTGGCCGTGGCTTGTAGTTTGGTATTATCCTGGCATTTTCCTGTAGTAGAATTGGGAAACCGCGGATAACCACTTCTAACCTGGCTGAGGTGGGAAACGAACTTACCTCTCCTGAATTTTACCTCACGAGGCTGAGTGTAGGCCTACCTCGTTCTAATCCTCAGACCAGAAATAAAGTTCTTTGTAGAGCCGGGATTCAGACCAGGACCTCGAGGATGACAACCAGAAATGCTACCTTCTTCATCAACACGGGGAACATTCGAAAACAAGCTTGTTATTTTCTTCCGTTTGTTCAACCTAAACGTCCATCTCATCATCATCATCAACAACAACAACAAATTATGCCCCGATTCTTTCGTCATAAATTATGCCCCGATTCTTTGTTGTGTTAGTGTTTCCCGTGAATCTCTAATTGCAATATTTATTTGATCTCTTCTCTTGTTGATCTTCCCTTCTCCCATGTGCATTTACCATCCCCCTAATATATTCTGTAAATAATGTAACCGTCGCCTCCGTAGCGGAGCGGTCAGCATGGTTAGCTGTCACCCCGGACGTACTGGGTTCGATTCCCGGCTCTGCCACGAAATTTGAAAAGTGCTACGAGGACTGGAACGGGGTCTACTCAGCCTCGGGTGGCCCAAATGAGTAGAGGGGGTTCGATTCCCCCTCAGCCATCCTCGAAGTGGTTTTCCGTGGTTTCCCACTTCGTCTTCGGGAAAATGCCGGGATGGTACTGCCCCCGTAAATTGAATTATATTGAGACCACGGTGGCAAATATGAAGAAAGTTATGGCTGTCATAGTTGTGACGTGGATATTCATGACGTAGGCACGGATGACGCAGACTTTATGCAAGTAGGCTGATTGAGCCGAGATTCTTGGTGACGTCATGATTTTGTTCGAGAAAGATCTGAGATTTACGACGCAGTCGCAGGGAAACAAAGAATTGTGCTAAGGAAGAAGTTACGCTATTGGAGGAAAGGCTCGAACCAATGAATGATAGTTTGGAGGGAGACGGAGATTACTGAAACTACAATATTTAATTACTTTTGGAATGCAGAATTGTGGAAAACTATTTTCAGTTATGGCATTGATTTGGAATTTTGAAGAAATTAATTTTGAGTTTTTGAAATTTGAAAATCCATCAAGTATAGCCAAAGTTAGAACTTCTAGCGATGACGGAGGAACAAGCTATGGAAGGGATGGATACGCCCCTTAAGAAGTTGATAAAAGGCCTTGCACAGCAGAGAGAAGCTCTCATATCTCATATCTCATTTTCTGGTATCTTATTGTCAGACTTCGAGTGATTCAGTGAAGCATGTCGTCATTAGCGCGTGTGGTAGAGCCCACCGCATCGAACGAGCACGGAGCGTGCAGCAGTTCCATTTTACGGTGATTGAAACTAGGCGAAGTTGAAACGCACACATAAACGAGTCTACAAGATAATATATCAAGAGTTAGATACTGCCTTTAAGCTAAATCTATTGTGCATAACAGTATTGAAGTGTGTAGTAAAGTTGAACATTTTCACGATTATAATTTGGAAGATATTGGCATTTTAAGACTGCAGACAAAAGTGATTTTCTCGCCACCTGAGAAGCACTTTTATAACACCACATTCTACGCTACGGCTGACACGTGTATTGCAACCGTGATACTACATATTGCATTTGCTGATACAACGCTACATTCTACAATGCAACATTATAATCTGGCAGTTCTTTCAACTATGATTATAACAAAAGTGGAGATGGAAGGCTAAGACTTTAATGCAATTGGGACATATATCAATGGAGTGAAATAGCAGCATGGAACTTCGCTAATCGTCTTTCTACAAAAGCGAGCATGTAGTGAACATCCAACTACACTCATGCATCGTAGTCCAACGCTGAATTATATCAAATGGCAGTGGAAATATCTTCATACTCTACAATTATGAACATTTCTGCGGAAATAATTGCAATAAACTTCATGGCGAATTTCTACCAGAACTTCAGAGAACTATCAAGAGAGGCCAGGGTAGACCCGGCTCACAAAGAAGAGTTTTGCCAGAAGGATGTCTATCGTCTACACGGAGCAGTGCAATTTCCGGAGGAGGAAGCAGTTCTATTCTCCGAGGGCGCTGGTTCCAGGTTCGAGGTCGGAGCACATCTTTACGTTGGTGAAATGGAACCATCAGCAGTCTTCTTTGGAAATTTTCCTCTAGAACTTCAATCAACAGATAAGGTAGTCGTGAACGTTTCTTGTTTTATTTGAGCCATTTAGCGATATCTGAGCAACCATTTTCCCCATATTTTCTGTCCCATATATTTTGCCCCATATTCTTGCTTGATATTTCTGTACTCAGTACACTTTGATGAGTTATGCCTTTTTCTTCGATTTATTAAGACATTATGTCATTGGCATATTTAAATAATTTTGGATCAGTTGAGACTGATATAATTTATTCTTTCAGTAATTTGCAGATTTTTGTAGTCACGTTTTGACTGTAAAGTTAACGATTTCTATGGCAAATTTGAATTCAGACAGCGTGTCACTTAATTAAAGTAATTCTATTCAGTAAATTACTTTGACCAATTTTCTGTCATCCTCAAGAAAGAAGAATAATTAAAAGATTTTAGAGCGTTAAAATCTATTACTTTGTCGACGATCTTGGAAATACTAGTCGTTTTTATGAACATGATTGCAACATAGACATTTATCGTCAGTTATGAAATACCATTGCATTATAGACAATTTTATGAAGTAAGAACTTTGAGTACGATTTATTGAGTACATTATAGTAATGAACTTTTGATGGGAGTTTTTCTCAATTCTAGATTGGAACAATAATGTTTGCATTCCACAGTCTAATTGGATTCTATTCGATTATTTATGCAGTTTAGATGAACTTTGATTGAAGATAGTATTTTTATACTGCGATACTTTGGAGATATTAATCTCAATTTTGATAGACCAGGGAGGCGTGTCTAATCGTATTTGCTATTAAATTTATTTGTGATTGGCAAATTTTTACTTCATATCGATTCATGAATGAAACCCACGAAGGTTAAATATAATAACAGTTTGATACAATTAATGAATCTAAGAATTTTTAAAGTGGAACTACGGATGTATAATCGTTAGTTCAGTGGACGTGTAAAAGTCGCTGATGAATAATGCCCTTGAATAAGTGAAGCAGGTTCCCACAGTAATAAGAATGAAGTTAATGAATTTATAAGTGGAGGTTTTTTGTATGTATTGTGGAAGATTTTGATGCCATATATATTGAGATATATGATGAATTCTGGGCCTATTTTGTGCAATTTTGTGCGTTTTGGAGCGAGGTATTTTTCCGCTGAGTGGATTGTCCAGGTCCTTTGAAAATTAATCATGTGAAGTGACTGTTAAAATTAACAAGAGTGTTTAAACAATTTGAGATAACGATTTTGAATGGAGGTTACCGTCACAAATAATAATAATAATTATTAAACCTTATTAAACCTGAATCTAACATTTAAATATAACTAACCTTCATTGGTCGATTATATCACCACGATTTAAGTAATTATCAACCGGATAAACGTGTGGTTTAATGTATTTCTAAAATTAATAATATAAATATTGTAAATAATTACGTAAATATCTTTAATAATAATTGGAAACGAAAGGGATTAATAGAGGCGTGTATAAATTTTTCAATTGTCGTTTGACAATATTATAAACAATTTAAATTGTTATAAATAATTAACGAGCATTTTGTTATAAACATTTAGCGTTTTGTTATTATACTCTAAACAACGCTAGTTAAACATTTGGATTATATAATTAAACAGGATTTGGGATTATTAGAGTAATCCAGTGATATCTGATTGGAGCATTTGAAAGATTTGCGTGATAATATTTGAGCTGAGACGTGGACATTTAAAGTGTTTTGAGAAGGAGCTAGGCTCTGATGTAACTAGCATATGCTAACGCTGGCTGGACAGGTGGGTCCACTTGACGATGCAAGCATGCGACATGGTGCAGGTGGCCTGACAACTGTATGATAGAGGCCAAGGTCGTCTACATAGCAGGCTTGCGGTTATAAATAAAGTGTGATGTTTATTAAGAGGAAAAACAATTGCTATATGTCTCGTCCCAACTCCCTTATCCATTCCAAGTGTATTATTATTATTACGCTCATTTGAGCTAGAAAGCTGAAATTTTGTATGCAAAGTCTACAAGTCCTACAGGAGGACATGATTACATTGACAATGGCTTTTGATCGCCACGTTTATTTTGTTGTTCAATTTTTGTTATATTATTCCTTTATGTGAAATAAATTATTGTAAAGTTTAAAGTTTCTTGTTTCCGTTTTGGTTCATTTTAAATATCGTGGTGGAGGTTATTGTGAGGGCATACTTTAAGTGATCCAGTTGGCAACCCAGACCCGAGATTAATTTGAATAGGTAAGTAAAGGTAAGTATGAACCCCCGTATATTTTGGTGTGTTCCACAATAATTTCTTGTTAACTACTGTGCTCTAATCTCGGTAGTATCTGTCAGTGCCATTTTCATTGATGTAGCTGTGCCGGTGCGATTGATTATTGGCAATCCGATTGAGGGGGCGGATATCTGACAGCCTACTATCCGGATTATTGGGGACAGTAGCTTCTTGAAGGCCACGGCCGCCTCCTTCCCTCAACCTTGCCTATCCATCCTAACCATCCCTTACCTTCCCTCTTGAGGCCCCTGTTCCCTTTGCAGGCGAGGCCGCCTGGGCGAGGTGCCAATCCACCTCACCAGTTGTATCCCTTCCGATTCGATGTTCCCAGCTCTAGGACACTGCCCGTAGAGGCGGTAGTGGTGAGTTCCCTTGCCGAGTCCATGGGTTCCACCAACCTGGAGGGTAAACGACTAAAATAATAATAATAATAATAATAATAATAATAATAATAATAATAATAATAATGTAACCAACCATTGCTCGATTCCTACGAATTGCCATCGTGTATGTATATATATGTACATATAACCCCTCTATATAGGTTACTGTATAGTGGGGGCTCTGACGCATCCCGAATGTGAAGTGGAGCTTTGCTCTTTTCAGAGACTCCCTACAGTGTAAGTCTACTGTAAATATAGTGTAGGCACTGATGAATAAATATGAAATGAAATGAAACAACAACAAATAAGCATGATTTACAACGAGACAAACCCCTCAGAAATGCCTCGACCCATCCCAGTGTGTATGGGCGAGTATGCAAGCACGCGAGCCAAAGAAAAAACACTCCTATTATCTCCTGCTCTCCTGTCGTCGAAGATCGAGTACGGACCTGTGCGGACGCTTAACCGACAGTCGAGTTGTGTGTGTGTTTCACCAACAAGGCTTGGTATAACTACAGAGTGTACAAAAATCTAATACACTTTTACTATACGTGTGCAAAAACAGGATTTCAAAATACAATTTTCTCAAAATAGTGAGTTTTACTGGTGACTTCTCTCTTCGTATTCCTTTTGGATACTGAAGTTCATTTCTAGGTGACATAAACCGAAGACGAGATTGTAAAAGAGTGATCAAATCTTTTTTTACGCCCCTACTGACGGAAGAATTTCAAAATGTGTTGAAGAAGTTCTGTAACTTATTGATAATTACTATTTCATGTGTTTATGATTATTGTGGGTAAGATTTGAACCATGGACATTAAGATACAAGGCCATTTCTTCTGAGACGCTACTTGCCCTACAACCTGTGGATAACTGGAGCTCTACTCAGAGCTTTACTTGGTGACTAGCGTATCAGGCGAGCAGGAGGAAGAAGGAGGTTATGACAACCTTATACAATGATCACCTTGGAAGTATCGTAGACCAGGGCTGGAATTAAGCCCATATGAACTGATGTGGCATACAGGTAGTAAATAATTGTTATTGCCGTAAAAGTAAATAAAACTGTGTGTATGTAGGCCTACACACACACATACACACTCACAGACACACATACACACACACATACACACATACACACTCACAGACACACAGATTGACGCACAATGTTTTGACCCTGTGTTGATCTCATAAGTCTAGTTTCATTTTTTTCAGAAATCGAAAGTAGGCTAAACATATCATAAACATTCGGGTCGATGTAATGATATTCAACAAGTTGGGATTGTATTCTAGAAACTATTCGCAAATTTACTGCAAACATTATCCGCAGCGCCATGCAAACTATAACCGCATGGTGAAAAATTATGTGGATAACCGCGGATATGCGCATCCGCGCAGAGCTCTAACTATAGATAAAGCCCAGCGCGGATGCGGATATCCGCGGATAAACCCGCGGATATCCGCAGCATTTTTTGCCACGCAGATATAGTTTGAATGGCTGTGCGGATAGCGGATACGCTGTGGATAATGTTTGGAGTAAATTTGCGGATAGTTTTTAGAATACGATGTGGAACTTTCGATAATGTTACATATTTGATAAGCCAATCTACAGCTTCATGCTTAAAAGAGGAATACTCCTATAGCCTATTGCGCACGAAATATTCGGGTACGTTTTGCAGTTATACACGAGAAGATTATTTTACTCATATGGTTTCAACTACGTTTTATTAAGTACCGCACCGTATGTTTGTAGTAGAAGGTCTTGATATATCATCATAAATTTCTCACTGCCATTATCCACGAGATATAATGCTGTCAATAAGTTTGTTAGTTCATCGTGGTGACATCATTAACATTTCTCAAGTCAGCTACTTCGCTATCTAAGCTATCCTGGAAGATCTGGTTCCAGGTTTATCTGTAGAATTATTTCCATGTTGGCACTGAAACGCGTGGGCTGTGATATTGCAACGGAGACAGTTATGACATCAACTATGCGAACATTGATAGGTCAAGAGGCAGAAGTATGGTGACTGACTTGGAAGTTCCGGCCAAATGTCAATCCCTTTCTCCAAGCTTAAAGAGAAGTTCACTTAGTAAATGTTACCACGACCGGGAGTATGAACATCATTTAACCAACATTGATAAAATATCTATTAAAACAAAACAAGGTGTATATTCAATAGTGTGTGAAACAAAGCTCAAGTCAAGGATAAGGCAGATATTTGGTTACGTTTTCAATGGAACCAAAGAGGTGAACGATATAGTAGGATGTTTTACCTGTAAAAAAGTGTATTCATACTCAGGACACAAATCAGGCACATCAAACCTACTGCGGCACAAGTGCGAAAGTAGCCAAAGAAGTATAGCCAGATTTTTGTCTAAAGCGGAGGTCAGGAAACCAGAATTGAAATATCAGCGGATTTTTATACACGTCTCGCGGATGCGGGGCGGATGCGGATAACAGTCGTGCGGATGCGGGGCGGATGCGGATAACGTTTTGTTTATCCGCGCAGGGCTCAAACTATAGACTGTATGTAGCCATTTAGGAAGAGCTGTGATGAGGGGTAATGTCTCCGATAAAGAAAAAAAAAAACAACTGCACGTTGACTCATTTCCTCCAAGTTGTCACCTAAAACTAACCCCAACATTCTTGGCATTGATTGTGAATTCATATTTCGTATCCGATCTTCCCTGGTCGACGCTTGTTCTCCACCTTTAATGTGCTTCCCGAATGCCTCCACATGGGGCAACTTCTGTTTACTACATGTTATAACCAGCGGCAACATTTATTCTGCTGTTGGTGTTGTTGCTAATTTTAGAGGCCAGCGGTAAGGTTCTCGCTTGCTGCCCCCAAGTTTGCAGGATCGAATCCTGTTGCAGTCAGCTGGCATTTGATGGTGCGCAAATGCGAGAGAGCCGTGTCAGTAGATTTACTGACACGTTAAAGAACCCCTTCGGGGGTAAAATTCCGGCATCCCGGAGTCTCTAGAAGCCGCAGCAATCAAAAGGGTTGTAAAACAAATAGCATTATTCTTCTTTAATCGTATCGGCCAACTAAGGACCACGTTATTTCAACTGGCTTCTCTGGGCTTTGATCTTTGCCCAGTGTTCCTTCATACGTTGCCGGTGTTGCTCTTTTCTTTCTTCTGTCCACATCTTTCCCGTCTTCAACTTCGGGTTTCCTTGAAAACCCTGGTGGTCGTGTAGTTTCTTCCTGAGGGGATTGCGTTCTTGAATATCCCCACAGGTAATTTCCATCTCTTGCAGGTCACTTTCCACCTCTTCGAACCTGGCTGGCTTGGTCTTCTTATTGTTAAAATAGTTAAAGATCCGGTTCGTCAATCGTGTGGGTTTCATTCTAAGCAAGGGGCCATAAAATGCAATCCTCCTTTTCCTCATTACATCAGAGATCTTCTGGACATGAATATACAGCTCATAGTTATGCCGTCGTCTGTATTCACCGTTGTCTTTTATCGGGCCAAGAATTTTCCTCAAGATCTTTCTTTCCTTGATCTCCAATTTTTCTACCAGGCCTTTCTTGTTCATGGTGAGGCATTCCGCTGCGTACAGAGCCTCTGGTCGTATGACAGTGCAATAATGCCTAAGTTTTGCGTTCAGGGATATTGACTTTTTGTTGTAAATGTCCTTGGTGAGTTGGTACGCCATTTCCATTTTGTTCATGCGCGATGTGAAGGTTTCTTTCTCACATACGTTGGGTTCTACCCACTCGCCAAGATATTTAAACTTATCTGTCCATTTTATTTTCCCCTGGTTTACTTTTAGCTCCCTTGGTGCTGGCTTGATGTTAGTTATGAAGTGTGTTTTCTCCAAAGAGATCTGAAGACCAACTTTTGTTGCCTGTACCTGCAACTGGTCAATTTGTTTTGTGGCCATGTCTAAAGAGTCGGAGAAAATTGCAAGATCATCTGCAAAAGCTAGGCAATCAATAGAAAGGTTCATGTTCTTGTAACCCAGTCGTACTCCATTTTGGACCCCATCGTTCATTTCTTTGCGCCACTCGCGGATGACTTTTTCAAGTGCACAGTTGAAGAGCAGGGGTGAAAGCCCATCTCCCTGCCTAACTCCTGCCTTAATTTCGAAAGAGTCTGAAATTTCTCCTCTGAACTTGACTCTGGAGGTTGTGTTAGCTAAGGTCTGTTGAATGATTGCCCTGGTTTTATTATCCAATCCAAATTCCTTTAGAATTTGAATAAGAGCTATTCTATCAATCGAATCATAGGCCTTCTTGAAGTCGACGAAGGTTACCACAAATTTCTTGTTCCTTTGCTTCAGATAGAAACGGATGGATTTCAGATTCATAATTTGTTCGGCACTTGAGCGCTCTTTCCTTAACCCTCCTTGGTATTCTCCTAATTGTGGATAAAGTTGTTGTTCTGCTCTAATCTGAAGAGCTTTTGAAATAATTTTGTAAGTTATCAGTAGGAGGGAAATGCCGCGGTAGTTGTTAACGTCCGTTTTGTCACCTTTCTTATGCAGGGGATGAATCAAGGCAGAAGTCCAGTCACGTGGAAGTTTCTCAGTTTCCCAAATCTCCTTGATAATGTCAGTCAATTCATCAATCATCTTTTCACCAGCATACTTTCACAATTCAGCGATTATCGAGTCCTCACCTGGTGCCTTGTTGTTCTTATGTGACTGGATAATCTGTTTGATTTCTTATTTCGTTGGAGGGGATGAATCTGGGTGGACTTGTATGTTGTCTTCAAATGAGAAAGTGGAGTTTGGAGTCTCACAATTAAGGAGGGATTCAAAGTATTTCGCTAGAATCTGGCAATTTTCTCTCTCACTGTAAGCTAGTCTCCCATTTGAGTCTTTGAACTGTAGACTCGGAGGATTGTATTTGCTTGGATTGCGTTTGTTGGTTCTGTAGAAGTCCCTTGTGTTGTTCCTCTGAAAGTCTAGCTCAATTTGAATTATTTGGCTCTTGTTGTAGGCACGTTTTACATTGCGGATGATTTTTGCAGCGCGTTGTCTCTCGTTCATGAAGTTTTCCCAATTATCTTGGTTCTTTCCCGAGTTCCATTTCTGCCAGGCAAGTTGTCTTTGCTTTACCACTGAATCACATGCATTATTATACCACGCATGTTTCTTTGACTTCGTCAGTGGAACTGTCTCCTGTGCTGCTGTGACCAAGGCCTGTTGTAGTTCATCCCAGTTTTCGGGATTCCAAGATTCTAGTTTGTTAGTAAATTCAGGGCACAATCGTACTTTTTCAGTATCAAATCGATTGATCTTTTTAAGACGGCCTTTCTGGTGTTCCTTGGAATCAGTTTTACTTTGATTTTGGATAGATAGTGATCCGAATCTAGATTGGCATTTCTTAGAACCTTCACATTCTGTATTTCTCTCTGAGCTTTACGTGCAATTGCGACGTGATCAATTTGAAATTCGCCGATATTTGGATTCGGAGATGTCCAAGTCTTCTGTTTTCTGAAAAGGTGTCTGAACGCTGAGGATTTTATAACAAGATTGAAAGCCTTATATAGTTCTACGAGCCTCTCACCATTGCGATTTGTTCTCTGGTGAGCTGGATAGTTTCCAATAATGTTTTGGAACTTTCTTTCCTTACCCAGCTGTGCATTGAAATCTCCAAGAAGCATAATCGTGTGTTTGTTTGGAATCTTACAGAGAACATCTTCAAGGTCTTCCCAGAATCTATCCGTTCCTTCCGGGTCTCTCTTATTCGCTTGATTGATTGGCGCATGAACATTCACAACAGTATAAACTTTGTTTGTTCTCCGGAAGGAGATAGTTAAAACTCGACTGCTAGGCGAGTTGAAGCCATTGATTGAATCCAAAATCTTCCTACTGACGATGAATCCTGTGCCAAGGTTGGGAACTGTTTTTATTACACGTTTACCAGTTTTACCTTTAAAAATGCTGTAGCCTTCTGACTCAAAGGCTTGTTCATCTGCGAATCTCGTTTCTTGAATTGCTGCATTCAGGATTTGATGTTGGGATAAGGAATCAGTTAGTTGTTTCAATTTACCAATCTTCCGAAGGAAATTCGTGCTAAAGGTAGCAAAGAAATTCCGGCGTTTTTGTTGGATATTTCCTGGAGTCTCCGATACCTCCATGCATGTCGGTGCAGGCTCCACATATTCCGAAGGCCTGCATGCTTCGCTCAAGGCGAAGGTGGATTGGTTACCACCTGGGGTAGTAGCTTTTGCTGAACTTTCCTCCATGCTTTGAACAGTTGAAAAACTGTAGTTTGGGGTCAGTGATGTTTCACACCGACCAGGGTACTACCAAGGTTGTGAGCCTTGGAGCCCCCAGCACTGATCGGCTCGCCGACCCAGTTTCCCGCTGGGATTGGTTACCCAACCTTCCACTGAGTTGCTCGGCTTAACAGGGGCACCTCTTGTAGGTTATGTGCATTATTATTATTATTATTATTATTGGTTCATACAGTACATATAGAACATTGCTGGTACAGTACATTACAACTTAACTAGCCTATATGGGCTTCAAGGAACCAAAGTGGGCTATAGTTACTGAAACAGCAACTTCTAAGCTGGAATGTCGCTACCCATGAACTTCCGGACGATTCGGGTTGTTGCTAGAACTACTGCCTTCTGCATTAGTTTGTACAGATCCAGTTCTTTAAGGCCTTGGAGCAAGGTTCTTGGGATCACGCCCGTGCTTGAGACAATGATAGGTATGGTATTTACCCGCCCTACATGCCATTGTTTTTTGAGAGGGTCGACCAAATCGCTGTATTTGCTGATATTTTCTATGTGTTTTGACTGGAGATTCTTGTTGTCAGGAATCGCAACATCAATCAAGGTAGATTGCTTGATTTTCTTGGTGACAACGACCAGATCCGGCCTGTTGTATGATACCGATTGATCAGTCAAAATAGTTCGGTCCCAATACGACTTGTAGGCCTATTCCTTGTTTTCAAGAACACAATCTGGCTGATATTGGTGGTATGGAACTTTCATTCCTTTTAGAAGCTGAAACTTATCAGCCAACTCCTGATGCAAGATTTTAGCAACTGCATCATGGCTTTTGGTTGTGCTCCGTCGCCAGGAAATATCTACATGCAGATGTAATATGCTGTATTGTTTCTGACGGTTGACATCCGTAGCGGCACTTATCATCTGGTACAGCGGGATCTTTTACAATAGACTTGAGGTAGTAGGGATGACTTAGTCTTGAATTGCTAGCGTAAAACCTTCAGTTTCTGGAAAGATCTGTCCTGAAGTGAGCCAGTAGTTTGTGAGCCTATATCAACATTTGCTTCCATCTTCTGAAGGTCAGTATGTAGGCTAGGTGGTGTTGAATCTCTTGTTGACACAAGACCTAGGCTTCTGGGTAGAGTCATTGGCTCTATTGAAGATCTTGGGTGGTGTTTTCTTTAACCTAGTCAGACATTATTAAATTAAATTTAGATAATAATAGGTGTATAATTTGTACCTAAAAATACTTTCGATATCAGCTGCGGATGCTGAAAATACTGTTTTCCAGCACAGAAAGGAAAAATCAGCTGCATTCAAGAATTCGCTCATGCGCTGCAGAATATGTTAGACTCAGTCCTTGGTATGCGAGCAGGAGGGTTATGACTAGGGCTCGGATTCGAGCATATTTGCATATTTTTTCCTGAATAGTACACATTGAAAGAAGCCTTTCGGTGGTATTTTCACCTCTCTGGGACCAATAGAATTGAAATTTATCGAGCATATTGCACCCTTCAATAAAGCATGGATTTCTCAAGATTCATCTACGGGGTCGTGTTCAGTCCAGACTGCGGTACACAGCAAAGTTCGCTTAAAACAACATGCTCTAATGAATAGAAAGGTTCATGACAGAGGCTATACTAGAAATAAAATGAATAACAAGTAGAATGAAAGAAATTTAATGACTGAAAAAGTATGTGCATAATAATAATAATAATAATAAAAGAAATCCTCCCTGACTTTCACCCCCTTAATAAATAATAATAACACTGAGCGGTAGGAACTCGCTCGTCACAATAAGACAATGTGAATGCAGCTTCACATAAATGATACAATCATAACATAAGCATTTGAGCGGTAAGAACTCACTCGTCACAACATATGGATACAAGTCCATTTTTTTGGTCAAGAAGTTATATAATGTGTGGTGTACTGCTCGTTAATAAGAAACTGAGTACTGATGCGAGTCCGTTTACAACTGAAAACAGTCATGTTGATTACGGAGTTGCATCTTTTAAATCACACTACGGCTATGGGACCCACCCTTAATTAATACACTATAATTACTACTGACACATGCAAGATCTAATAATATAAACAGAATGAAGAATCTCCCAGAGATCCTAACTGGTGCCGGAGCACAAAATGAACACAAAAAGAGCATGCCATAAAATGGGCCAAAACGCTCTCATCATAACTTGGGAACATAGCTTCGCGCACCCTAACTTGACACGGGTCAAGGACGCGTAAGAATAAACACACCAAAAATTGAACCAACAACAACAAAATACAAGCCTAACGGCTGAAAAAACTATGTTTACATTTATATAAAACGCCAGACAAACACGAATTTCGGAAGCTCCCCTACAACTATGGACAGCACCCATTTAATCAATCAATACTCATTATAACCGATCAGGTTTTTTGTGAATTTTAAACAACATCTTAAATTGCAGTACAGGAAGCAAGCCTGTTACTAATGACAAGTCACGTTATCTGATTTGAGCGCGCCCTTGTTGTATGAGTCACCACTGCCACAAATATCTCTCTCAGCCCCGCAAGCTCGGTGCAGTTTCACTCAGGAAACGTCAACATATCTCACCCATCCACTGGATGGCGAGAAACACAAATATATACAACAAATTCACCCTCGCGAGGTCATGAACTGGGCTAATGTGGAGCAAGACAGAATAATCACCATGATATATTCTCGCTAGCACATTATAAAAATCACACAACGCACCAAAGCTTGGACTGACTCTCATACGCATACACTGGGTCGGCTCAAAACAGATCAACAATACTGCGTCCATTGACACATTAACAAAAATACACAACAAAAACTCGGGTGCAAAGTGCCATCCCGTTCAAATCTGCTGGAAAGCAACTATCAAAATAATCCTGATCTGTCATAAAATTCTACTCACAAATAATCTTACCCTCCAAATTCTATTTTTAATCTCAAAATTAATTCAGTTCCATTTTTGTTGTAAGGCATACCTCCGAATAATAATGTTTGACCGCGATTTACGCAAGCGAACGCGAGCACGGGCTCCGCGCGTCGCCCCATACAGTTCAACCAAATACAATCAAAATATTTACAAATTACACAACGCTCGGCTAGTCCCATATTTAATGTGTCAGTAAAACAAAAACTAATTATCTACATTACCAAACAAGCAAACAAATATCTACAAAAATATGTCCCATAATACCATAGCTGATTTAATAAATAAATAAATTCATTTGGTACTCAATCCTTTAAAACAGCGCCAGGACAAACGTCTGCAGCCATCTCCTTTAAGATGTTTATCTGGTCATAGACATCTTCTGGCAAATGTCCTGCTGGTTCCCGGTTCCGTTCTCGTTCTTAGACGTCATCTCGTGCTGAATTAAATAAAGTTTCGTCAGATACACACACGATATAATTCCTACTATATTCACCTATCAAGTTCTATATACCTTGGCAGTCTATTTGGTGAATTATTTCGATGAACTGGACCCTACTTATAGTGCTGGGACTACAAATAAATCACTGAAGTTACACTTATAACTTGAAGACACTGTTCCATGTTCAATAACATGAAAATATGCAGAGTATGAATCTTACGTCCTCAGACGTACAAAATGAGTGTATGAACGTTACGTCCTTAGACGCACGAAATGAGTGGTCATCCTCGAAGCATCTTGGATCCTTATAAATGAAACTGACTAGGGTAGGTGTGGAAGGGGATTTATTAAAAAAATATTCCATAATAATTATCAGACTAGCATGCGATCGGTATCATTGAGTTCGTAGCAGTGTGGAGGTTACGATTTTGCTGTAGCCGGCTCGAATCGATCGTGGAATTAATCTGCAGATAACTCCCGCGTTAATTTACCAGTTTGCGTTATCAAGCCGAGTTGCCGCTAAAACAAGGCGTCTTGATATTATTGGCCCAGACTCTTGTATGTCTTTGCACGCTTTTACATATTTTTCAGCAGTAGGGTGTGGTTAACATGATGATAGACCAATTGCTTCGTAACATTTGATTTCCTTCTTGGCGCCAACCTTCCTAGCAACAGGACATAATGTGCGTCCCCAAGTCGTCTTCCGCGCTAAAAGTTGCACCCGTCCTATGTCTCAAGAATATATATGCTTCTTCCTAAAATACCACAGGAGCTTAAACCATTGTGTCCTCCTGGCCACTGATTTCTCAATATTTCCCAACACCGTCTGGCTCTCACATCTGTTGTCTGTAGAAATGTATCAAAAGATGATGAATAATTATTAGAATCCTTTATACAGCCTGTGGATAAAGGGTTCACAATTCCCCTGCATGGAAAAAATCGAATATAACAAATAGTCGATTTCTTTACAAACACATAACATCTGTAATCCATTTCTGCCAATCCTAGAGAAATCTCCCTTTCATCAGTTTCGTCTAGCCGCCACTGTCGTTGGAGTGTCACCACGCGCTCGTGTTTACTTCAGCTTCCTCATTCATTCATACATTCCCCAAGCCTGCCTGCTTGTCTGATCGCCTAAGGTTAGTATCTCCCCTTTCCAGTGTCCTTATCTCTCTCGCTCGCTCTCTCGCTCTGTCGTCACCATCAGAGCTCATTAGTGTTTGACCACAGCAGGCTGCTCCCTACTTTCTCGTTCAACTGACGTACTCACTGACCCACGTATAGTTGGATGTGCAAAAAGGACGTCCATATATTCAATTTGCATCATTATTTCTGCGTTCCCAAGGTTCACTAGTAAAATTCAATTTTAAATTCGCCGCGTTGTAGACAGACATTGTACCTGTACTCAATTCTTTCACTCTGTATGCGTTGTTACCAAGATTACGTACAATACAGAAGGGGCCAATAAATTTTGGACTGAACTTGTTAAATACCTTCTTCTCTGGATCAGATGTCGCTGGTTTCCGTACTAATACAAGCTCGTTGACTAATAGTTCTCTGTGATACCTCTTATTTCTGACACGACGTAATCTGCGATCCGCCTGGTTTCTCATATGGACTCTCGTTCTCTCAATTCTCAACTCATGACCAACCATGGGATCTTGTGGGCAATTGATGATGTTGCTCCACGATCTTACTGGATATTTGTTCATGTGCAAGACCATGGGAATCTGGCCTGTCGATTCATGTCTAGTTGTATTCATACAGGTCTCTACATTTTTGATCCTGTCTACCCACTTGTGATGTTCATTGGGAATGAAGATCCTTAAGTATTTAGTAACACATTTTATAGCGCGTTCGCTTGGATTAGCTTGAGGGTGGCGAATGCTACTAAACATGTGTTTTACATCCAAGTCCTCCATACCTTTCTTGAATTCGGCACTCGTAAAATAGCTTCCGTGGTCCGACAATATAAACTCTGGTTTTCCAAGGATTGGAATAACTCTATTTCGAATACGACTGGGTACTTGTTTCGATGTAGTTTTCTGAATGGGGCGCAATACGACAAACTTAGAAAATACATCAATACATACTAGCAAGTGACGGCAACCTCGCCTACCTTTCGGGTTTGGACCGAAACAGTCCAGGGCCACTAGCTCGCAGGGTTTCTGAGGTAGCAATGGTCTAGGATACTGCCTCATTAAGTAATTATTCGGCTTCGTCCTCTGACAAGGATCGCAAGTCTTTATTACGTCACAAATGGTAGTCCTCATTCGCGGCCATGTAAACGTTTCTCCTATGGTCGCCTGTGCCTTGTCTAATCCCATGTGACCAAAACTTTCATGAATGCGCCAAGTAAGTCCTCTTTGTAATGATGCAGGTACCATAATACGTAATTTGGTGTGTTCTTCATCTATCCATTTATGCAGTAAATTGTTAAGGTAGACATATCTTCCTTCTCTGGCTTTTGCTTCTCTGTAGGCCGGGGTTCTTGCTGGTAATTCCTTCTTAAAGTACTGGATCATTTGGTACATCCACGGTTCTGCTTCCTGCTCTCGTCTTATCTCCCGTAATTTCTCCAAGAATGCATGGTCCTTTGCTGTTAACTCAATATGCTGTACTATCGCTGTTTCTTCGGTTTCAGGCTCGGGGTTCCTGCTTAATACATCCGGAATTTCATTCATTTTTCCTGGGCAATTTTCAATTTCGATGTTAAATTGTTGTATGTATATGGACCAACGTGTCACACGCTCGCTAGCCATAGATGTCTTGAACAAGAACGTTAATGCTTTGTGGTCTGTTCTAATAACAATGGGGTAACCATACACAATTCGTTTCCATTGTTGTAACGCATGAAGTAATGCCAACAATTCGAGTTCCGTGACCGTATAGTTGCGCTCGTGTTTACGCAAATGCGGCTCACAAATGCTAAATAATCACGATGTTGAAGGTTAGCTGGATCTTCTTGGTATAACATTGCTCCTATACCAACCATGGAAGCATCCGCTTGGATAATAAATTTCCGTTGAAAGTCTGGATAACCTAGTTTGGTACAATTTTCCAGTAATAATTTTGTCTCTTGAAATGATTTCTCACACTCAGCGTTCCAAAGCCATTTGTTGTTCTTCTTCAGCATTTCCTGCATAGGTGCTACGGTTTCAGTATATCCTGGGCAGTTTTCCTTAAAGAAGCCCGTCACGCCAAGGAAAGCTCTGATATGTTTCACTCTCGTTGGTGTAGGGAAATTCTTTATTGCCTCTATCTTCGCAGGGTTTGGTCTCACTCCCTCCTGGTCAATGATGTGCCCCAAGTATAAAATCTCCTTCTTGAAGAAATGGGATTTCTTCAAGTTGACTTTAAAATTTGCAGTTCTAAGGTTGTCCAAAAGCTTATCCAAATTTTCCATATGTGTCTGTTATCTGAAGCCAAGAGTATATCGTCAATATATCGTACCATCATTTCCTTCACTTCTTCAGTCAGGTTCCGATCCAAGGCTCGAATTAATGCGCATCCAGCAGTTTTAACGCCGAAGGGCATGCGGACGAAGCAATATGTCTGATTATCGAACAAGAAGCCAGTAAGAAGCTGTGACTTCTCATCCAGTTCGAGATGGTGAAACGAACTCGTCAGGTCTACTGATGAATAGATGCTCTTGTTCTTAAATCCTTTTAAGACGTCTCTGATGATTGGCGCTCTGTCATACTCGGGAAAAATAAGGCGCATGTTTAGATTTCTGGCGTCTAGACAAAGTCTAATGGATCCATTTGGTTTTGTTACTGCCAAAATCGCATTTAAATAAGGTGTAGGAGTCTTCTTAATCACTCCAGCTTGCAACATATCATCAATAATCCTTTTTACCGGCTCCCGATGTTTTTCTGGTATAGGGTACAATTTGCTTCGAAATGGGGACCAATCCTCAACCTGCATAGAATACTGAAAGTTTATTATCTTCCCTGGAACTGTGTCAAACACTGCCTTGTGTCTTCTTAAGATCTCCTCAGGTTTCTTCCTATGTTCAACCCCTAGTTGTATGTCACTGAGCCGCTCCTGTAATAGTTCTTCAAACTGAGTATCGCTGTCCTCTCCTTCTGCTAGTAAGGCCCATATCTCATGAGAGTCACTCTCTTCATTTAATTCCACAACAGCTACATCTATAAGGTCATCTTCCGCCTTTCGTGTCTCCTCTTCTGTCTCCTCTGCTATTGCCTCCACTGCCCATGAACTCACGTCTTTCCCTGTAGTGATTTCATCCATGTGTAAGCCCACATCCTTCAGTTTATCAAACTCCTTAAAACTGACTTTATTTTTGTGCAAATCTATGACTGCCTGGTAGTCACAAATGAAATTTGCACCCAGAATAATGTTAAAATTCATTTTAGCAATTATGATGAAAGTCAGTCCAAATATATGGTCTAATATATCCAATTCTATAAATGCCTGACGTTTGCAAGTGACGGTGCGTTCGGGAATAACGCCCCTCACCTTGAGTTGCGGTACTGGAATCACAGGAATATTCTGACTCCGTCCCAACTCTCGAACCAAAGCCTCCGATACAAGACTGATTTGTGACCCCGTGTCAACTAAGCATCTCACGTTAATTCCACCATTCTTGGCATAAATAATAGGTAATTGTTTGATATCATCGTTCCGTGGTTTTACAATCTCCTCCAGGAAATCTTCCGGCAAAGCTATCCATTCTTGTATGTGTGCCACGACCCATCCTTCTTCACGATCCGGCTGCTGCTCTCCCAGGGTGAGTCCTTTTTCAATTATTGGTTTTTTACAACCCCCGCGACTACCATCATCCTTCTGTCGCGTATTTCCCTGGCGTTCTTCCTGCTTCAATAAACTCTCGGCCCCCTCAATGTGAGTATCTGGATTTGACCTCCTATTAATTTCATGTTCCCAATGTTTTTGTTCGTCCCCTCCATTAACGTGTAGTTCTTCCAGGTAGCGCTGCGATTCGGCGTGCCTGTCATTCCAATCATTTCTATAATTCTGATAGTCCCCCTGGTTCTGATATCTCCTTTCACGCCACTGTCGATTATCATTACTGTTATTTTCGTAACGTCTGTAGGGTCCCTCATTTCTCCTATTATTTCTCCATTGTTGGTATCCTCGCTGCTGATACCTATTGTTGCCCTGGGTCTGTCTATCATTATTATTTTCATGAGGCTGGTATGACCTATTTTCGTCACCCTCCTGACCTCGTCTTGGTGTTGTTGACACACTTGTATTTGTGGCCTGCGACCTGGTGTGTATTTGATCGGGTTTAACCACCTCCGTTGTGTTTACAAGTTCCAGCTGTCGTCCCCCTCTTTGCTGCAAGTGAGATGTTGTCTCGTCAATCTGACGTAAGATTTGTTCGGCTCGAACCGCTGTGTCCACGTTTGCTGCTACTAACACCTGCTGAACATTTACTGGCAACTGCCGTGCAATCGTCATAACCAGCTCCGATTCTTCTAAAGGGTGATCACGATCCCGAAATTTCAACAATTGTAGCGAAAAGAAATCTGAATATTTCGTCTGCTGAGTCGACTGATATTTTCTCGAATAAAGTTCCATTCTGAGACTTTGTTGTAGAGAAGCCGACCAGTACTTTTTAAGGAACGCAATCTTGAAATCATCCATCCCTCCGAAAGTATACTTGAAGCTCAAGAACCACGTAAGTACATTTCCCGAAAGAAATCGTTCCATCAGTCTTAAACGACGCGCGGGCGGTATATTATTATCATTAAAATAGTGATCAATCTCTTTAAGATACGCCTTCGGTGTACACCAGAATTTTCTGTGAATTTATTAGGTTTAAATTCATTTGATCGAATTACTTGTACGACTTGAGGGTGCTGATACACATGTTGAGGAGTAGAGGTTCCACCAATGTTGTGAAATCCTTCTGAGTTAGTCGTTAATGGGCTGCCTGTCAGTCCGTGGCCACTTTCCGCGCTAATTGCCCCCTGGCTCGTTGAGTCAACTTCCTTATCTTTAGCGTGCGCTGCCTGAAATAACGTGTTCTGTCCTAATGAACGTAACTCTGCTTTTATGATTCTGTCCGGCTGTTCTTTCATTTTACTCTTGATTTCTTCCTCAAGTGCTTTAATGCGCGTATGATTATCACCTACGGTCTTTATGATTGTTAACCGTTCTTCTTTAGATTCGCTGCTCATCTTACGCCAATCCTTTCTGATGCTATCTTTAATCGCTCCCAGTTTTTCTTCCATCTGCTGTTTCGTGTCCTCCTGATTCTATCTTCTCAAGTCTGTCTTCTAGACGTAGATTATTCTCATCTATCGTACTCTTTATATTATCCTGGTCCGATTCTAGGTTTTGCCATCGCTCTGCTGATTGTATTTCTAATTTATCCATGTCCTTTATCAGGCCCGTAATGCTTTCATTTACTGCTGACAATTGTCCCTGGATAAACGTAGAATCCTCCTCCATTTTATCAAATCGCTTTTCAAGACCATCCTGTGCCGTTTTAACCTCACTGTTGTTTACCGTGCTTGCTAATTCTATCTGAGCTAGTTTTGCTAATACAGTTTCGTCCAAATCATTTAATTTACGGTTGAAGGTATCCTCTAATTTTTGTATCTGACCTAGCTGTTTGTCATTATTCTTACTTATATCAAGCGCGAATTGAACCATCTGCTGTGTAGTGTATTCATTCATCTCTGCAGATAATGTGGCTAACTGACTCGTATTTCTACTTTCTTGCGCTTCTAACTGTTTGTTTATATTTTCATTTACTTGCACTTGTAATGAGTTACCCTGTTCAATTAATTTAATTTCTAATGACTCACTCTGTTCAATTAATTTTGCCTTCTGTTCAGATAATTGTGATTTTATAGTGTCATTCATTTGAGTCTGGAATGACTCATTCTGTTCAGATAATTGTGCCTTCTGTTCATATAATTGTGTTTTTATAGTATCATTCATTTGAGTCTGGAATGACTCATTTTGTTCCGCTAATTTAATGTCTAACTTTTCACTCTGTTCTTTTAATAGTTTCTGGGTTCGTGCCGTAGCACTTTCAATGATCGCCTGGATCTCTGCGACTGTCGCCATTATCACACACAAAAATATATATCACTGAGAAAACAGGAGTGTGGCATGCAAACGTCTCCCTGACACACACATATATAATTCTTGACATACATTTACTTCATTTGACCAATTTCAGTTCATTTAAACTTATTCCCTTTACTCCCGCAAATCAATCATCACTGAATTGTTCTAAGTTTACTTAATACATTTTTAACCCCGCACATATTCAGTCATAAATTACTATACAGATCTGATGTTAACACTGACTATTTAACAAAGTATTAATTGTAATTTAAGGCTGCCAGCCTCCTAACATATCCATGAGTTTGACTTTCTAAACAAATCTAATTTTATATTTAATCAATGGGCGCCCGATTTCACGTACATTACTTTACTAATTACATCAATAAACAAAACGTGAATCGTATTTTAACTTGCAAACTCGTGATTCTACTGTATATTCCATTTTCTTGGCGGTATTTCTCTTCGCCGTATTTACGTTAACAAAATATCCCTTCCGGTGATCTCAAACGGTCAAAAACAGCGAAACACCACATGTAGGGTAACAGCTTGTTTATGATCCGCTAGAAAAGCCCAAAACAACGAAACGCTCCACGGAATGACACCAGCTTATCTATGCTGTCTATCCCCCGTGTTCTAGCAGTTAACTAGCAACGAACTATCCCCACGTTGGGCGCCAGCTAGTCTATGCACCCTTCAATACAGCATGGTTTTCTCAAGATTCATCTACGGGGTCGTGTTCAGTCCAGACTGCGATACACAGCAAAGTTCGCTTAAAACAACATGCTCTAATGAATAGAAAGGTACATGACAGATGCTATACTAGAAATAAAATGAATAACAAGTAGAATGAAAGAAATTTAATGACTGAAAAGGTATGTGCATAATAATAATAATAAAAGAAATCCTCCCTGACTTTCACCCCCTTAATAAATAATAATAACACTAAGCGGTAGGAAATCGCTCGTCACAACAAGACAATGTGAATGCAGCTTCACATAAATGATACAATCATAACATAAGCATTTGAGCGGTAAGAACTCACTCGTCACAACATATGGATACAAGTCCATTTTTTTGGTCAAGAAGTTATATAATGTGTGGTGTACTGCTCGTTAATAAGAAACTGAGTACTGATGCGAGTCCGTTTACAACTGAAAACAGTCATGTTGATTACGGAGTTGCATCTTTTAAATCACACTACGGCTATGGGACCCACCCTTAATTAATACACTATAATTACTACTGACACATGCAAGATCTAATAATATAAACAGAATGAAGAATCTCCCAGAGATCCTAACTGGTGCCGGAGCACAAAATGAACACAAAAAGAGCATGCCATAAAATGGGCCAAAACGCTCTCATCATAACTTGGGAACATAGCTTCGCGCACCCTAACTTGACACGGGTCAAGGACGCGTAAGAATAAACACACCAAAAATTGAACCAACAACAACAAAATACAAGCCTAACGGCTGAAAAAACTATGTTTACATTTATATAAAACGCCAGACAAACACGAATTTCGGAAGCTCCCTTACAACTATGGACAGCACCCATTTAATCAATCAATACTCATTATAACCGATCAGGTTTTTTGTGAATTTTAAACAACATCTTAAATTGCAGTACAGGAAGCAAGCCTGTTACTAATGACAAGTCACGTTATCTGATTTGAGCGCGCCCTTCTTGTATGAGTCACCACTGCCACAAATATCTCTCTCAGCCCCGCAAGCTCGGTGCAGTTTCACTCAGGAAACGTCAACAAATCTCACCCATCCACTGGATGGCGAGAAACACAAATATATACAACAAATTCACCCTCGCGAGGTCATGAACTGGGCTAATGTGGAGCAAGACAGAATAATCACCATGATATATTCTCGCTAGCACATTATAAAAATCACACAACGCACCAAAGCTTGGACTGACTCTCATACGCATACACTGGGTCGGCTCAAAACAGATCAACAATACTGCGTCCATTGACACATTAACAAAAATACACAACAAAAACTCGGGTGCAAAGTGCCATCCCGTTCAAATCTGCTGGAAAGCAACTATCAAAATAATCCTGATCTGTCATAAAATTCTACTCACAAATAATCTTACCCTCCAAATTCTATTTTTAATCTCAAAATTAATTCAGTTCCATTTTTGTTGTAAGGCATACCTCCGAATAATAATGTTTGACCGCGATTTACGCAAGCGAACGCGAGCACGGGCTCCGCGCGTCGCCCCATACAGTTCAACCAAATACAATCACAATATTTACAAATTACACAACGCTCGGCTAGTCCCATATTTAATGTGTCAGTAAAACAAAAACTAATAATCTACATTACCAAACAAGCAAACAAATATATACAAAAATATGTCCCATAATACCATAGCTGATTTAATAAATAAATAAATTCATTTGGTACTCAATCCTTTAAAACAGCGCCAGGACAAACGTCTGCAGCCATCTCCTTTAAGATGTTTATCTGGTCATAGACATCTTCTGGCAAATGTCCTGCTGGTTCCCGGTTCCGTTCTCGTTCTTAGACGTCATCTCGTGCTGAATTAAATAAAGTTTTGTCAGATACACACACGATATAATTCCTACTATATTCACCTATCAAGTACTATATTCCTTGACAGTCTATTTGGTGAATTATTTCGATGAACTGGACCCTACTTATAGTGCTGGGACTACAAATAAATCACTGAAGTTACACTTATAACTTGAAGACACTGTTCCATGTTCAATAACATGAAAATATCCAGAGTATGAATCTTACGTCCTCAGACGTACAAAATGAGTGTATGAACGTTACGTTCTTAGACGCACGAAATGAGTGGTCATCCTCGAAGCATCTTGGATCCTTATAAATGAAACTGACTAGGGTAGGTGTGGAAGGGGATTTATTAAAAAAATATTCCATAATAATTATCAGACTAGCATGCGATCGGTATCATTGAGTTCGTAGCAGTGTGGAGGTTACGATTTTGCTGTAGCCGGCTCGAATCGATCGTGGAATTAATCTGCAGATAACTCCCGCGTTAATTTACCAGTGTGCGTTATCAAGCCGAGTTGCCGCTAAAACAAGGCGTCTTGATATAATTGGCCAAGACTCTTGTATGTCTTTGCGCGCTTTTACATATTTTTCAGCAGTAGGGAGTGGTTAACATGATGATAGACCAATTGCTTCGTAGCATTTGATTTCCTTCTTGGCGCCAACCTTCCTAGCAACAGGCCATAATGTGCGTCCCCAAGCCGTCTTCCGCGCTAAAAGTTGCACCCGTCCTATGTCTCAAGAATATATATGCTTCTTCCTAAAATACCACAGGAGCTTAAACCATTGTGTCCTCCTGGCCACTGATTTCTCAATATTTCCCAACACCGTCTGGCTCTCATATCTGTTGTCTGTAGAAATGTATCAAAAGATGATGAATAATTATTAGAATCCTTTATACAGCCTGTGGATAAAGGGTTCAATATAAATGCATAAAACCGCGGTTTTCAGAATAGAAGCATATAAATGCAAATTCTTGTGGTTTTCGTCCAAATAGTTTGCTTTTCTTCGAATTCCCCACCCCGGATTCGGGCCCTGACCATCCTTAAAGTTCGAAAACAGAAATAATAAAGTTATTGAAAAGCCCATCTGCTGCGAATAATAGAACCACAGGTTTTTAACCTTTAGTGAGGTCGTTTTCGTCTTTGAAACTTTTATTGACTGATTTAAAAAAAATCATTCAAAGCTGAAAACATAGAAAACAATGTTGTTGTACAGACCAATGCAGATCTACTTCAATGACTCGCCTAATTCTGAACATTTTGTAAATGAACTTTTAAACTGTAACTTTTATAAGAAAACTTCTCTTATATATACTTGTAAAACTTGAATGCGAGTATATCGCAGTGTATCATACATACAATTATAAAATAAAGTTCGTATATAAAGGTATGTTATTGGTTTATTCGTTTCACTTTCCTTTCTATAGTTTTTAACGGTGTTTTTCGAGCATATTCTGCATATTCAACCGCATATAATTGGGGTTTCGAGCATATCTATCGAGCATATAATGGTTTTTTGAGCATATTTCTCGAGCATAAAACACATGGTTTTCGAGCATATCTGGAGATTTTATCGAGCATATCGATCCGAGCCCTAGTTATGACATTTGTTTACGTCACTGGGGTAACCCTATTGCCAAAGCCAAAGCCTGAGCGGAATTGAGGAACTCATTTTTAGGTCCCTTGGAGGACCGAGTGGAATTAAGGAAAATCTTGGGGGAATTTATGAACATAAATAGATGCCTGCCCGCAGCGCACATATTGTGGGAACTATTGTTTCATTAATCGTGGTATTGATAATTAGAACTCATTAGTCTACCTGCCACAGTCTCAGAGCCTTTCCCCAAACATTGTTTAGAAATTTTTTGTGTGCAAGCAGTGACAAGACAACAAACAACTGCACTATAGTAGACCGACACGTTGACCACTCAGCCACCGTTGCAAGCTAATACTACGATGTTCCGAGATCGCGACTTTTGTGCATTTAGTGTGTTTGATATTGAAAATGAAAATCCACATCCTGCTTCCAGTCTCCGACCGGGTCAGGAATGGAATGAATGAAGCCCCCATCTAGCGGCGAGGATATGAACTGTGCCGGCTGCCGAGGCCTGACGCACTCCTCTGGGGCAATGATTAAATGACAGATGAAATGATAGTGGAGAGTGTTGCTGGAATGAAATTTTGACAGGGAAAACCGGAGTACCCGGAGAAAAACCAGCCTGCCTCCGTTTTGTCCAGCACAGATCTCACATGGAGTGACCGGGATTTGAACCACGGACCCAGCGATGAGAGGCCGGCGTGCTGCCGCCTAAGCCACGGAGGCTCGTGTTTGATATTGATGATGGTAATTTTCTGTAAATGTACAATTTGCTACCGGGTAATTAATTACCCCCATTTGCAAATAAAATGAATGAATTAATTTGAAATCAAAGGATATTTATTGTTTGACCGGATACGAAAGATCAATGCCAAGCTCAGTTCATAATCCCGTGATCGCCATTCACCAGCAGTAAGGGAGGGTCCGTAGCAGTTAACTTTTACTGTAAAAAAAATCATTGGTGATGGGAAGCGGTGCAGACAGAACATTATAAATCCTGCCCTGTGATAATATAATAGTGCAGTTGTTTGTTGTCACTCGCTGCTTGCACTGCTGCTCCATTTGGCTTCTTGAAGATTAGGATAGCAGAAGGTAGTAGCAGGCTATCGGATATTTGATTATGCATACCCAAGTTTACGCCGTAATTACAAACAAACCAACAAAAAACTATTTGAAAAAAAGTTATACCAATATTTTCCTTGTTTAATTCTGCGTTAGGCTATATAAGCCAATTATTCACAAGTTTAATAATTATCTCTTTATTAGTGGTTGCATGAAAACGTGTTCGGGCTTCTGGCAGCTTTTCTAGGTATCGATGACTTAAAACTATGTAGGCTATATGGAAAACTACTTGGCTGAGGGTAATGAAATTTGTTTTAAAATATTATAGTAACAAGTATTGGTAGTGTAAAACTCAAGTTTCATTTTCTTCAACTACCCAATAAAAAGTTCTTATATCTTTTCTGAAGTAACGTTTTCCCAGTCCAGGATAAACAAGCAGCAGGATACTTGGCCTCATTTTGAAGCTCTCATTCGTGATTATCGGAAACTACAACCACTGTAAACGTACACTGTGATACCGTCAAGGGCGCCACTATAATAATACTGTATGTAGCCATTTAGGAATTCGTCTCGCACACCCGCCTGGGCCGAATCTTTTATGTCTGTATTCAGAAATTAATTCGGTGGTGAAAGTCCATCACAGATGTTTTCTTTGTGACAAATTTATGAATCAAAGGATATTGTAACATTCGGGAAGCACATTAGAGGCAGAGGGAGAACTAGCGTCGACCAGGGAAGATCGGATACAAAAGATGAATTCACAATCAATGCCAAACTCAGCTCATAATTTTGTGATCGCCATACGTCTAACCAGTAGTAAGGAGGGGACGGGGCCAAAATCTTAAATCCTGCCCTGTTTGTTGTTGTTGGTCAAAGGCCTCTAGCCTCGTGTATTTAGGTGTGTGTGAAATTTGTGTCATAACTTGTGTTATTGTGATGGCTGTAGTTATGTGTAGTCTATACTGTATTTGTAAAGTATTAAGACTATGTGAGTGGAGGGTAGGATTGGGGAGGAGGCGGCCGTGGCTTTAAGTTTGGAACCATCCCAGCATTTGCCTGGAGTAGAAGTGGGAGAAAACCACAAAAACAGACTTCCAGAATGGCTGAGGGGGCAGTCGAAACGGCCGTCCTCCTCTTCTCAGATTTTCCCCACGAAGCTGAGTGTACCCCGTTCCAGCCCTCAGAATAGAATTAACGTTTCTTGGCAGAGATGGGAATCGAACCCAGACCTTTGTCCGGTGCGACAGTCAAGAACGCCAAGTCGCTTGTTTGTGATAGTGAAGTTGGTGCTCCCTGCGCAGTTTCGCTCCATATGGCACCCTGAAGATCAGGATACCAGAAGGTGGCAGCAGGCTAACATCAACAGTTAGACGACATCCCTTGTTACCTAAATCTATCACTACGAGCGCTAATGTCAACCCATCCTACATAGTCAAATAATTTCTTTTAAATTACTAGAACAAGTTCCATTAAAAAAAAACGTAAATTTTAGGCCTACTTTTCTCATTTTGCAAAAATTAGGAAAGAGTAGACTTATGAGATCCATCCGGGATAATGTGTGTCTGTCTGTCCTTCTGTCTGTCTGTCTGTCTGTCTCTGTGTGTATCCCCCCCCCCCCCCCCCCTGTATCAACTCTTAAACGGCTGCAGCTATCGACACCAAATTTGGTATGAGTAAAGATCTATACCTGAATATCTCACGGCCATATTGGAAATTGATATCAGTTCTATCAACTGCTGAAAAATCGCAATTGAAATTTGAGCTCTATGTCCGATATCTCAGAAGTTATGCATGCGAACTCTTTCAAAATAAGCACACATATAGATAATAACAATCCAGATTAATATTCAAAAGTCCATACATTCCAGTGTTGCCAAAATGATGCTAAGCCTGCCGATAGGTCCAATTACTAAATGCTTATATCTTCTATACTAGCCTATCGATTGGATTTTAACCAAATTTGTATCTAACTTACTATGTGTACCACAACAGATATGACTGTTCGTAGTCTAAAGAGCAACCAGGGCTGCCAACAGTTAATAAATGCTCTCTCTATGTTTTTACCATAATATCAATATATCAGAAAGTTTGCAAGCCAACAGCTCTAAACTTTGCACACGTATAGGCCTAGTACCTGTCATTCTACCTTAGTTTGGTGAAACGTATATACATCAGTGCTGCTACACGATTCTAAGCTTGCTGATAGTTTTTATAGACATAATATAACTTCTGTACTAACGAATGGATTTCAACCAAATTTCGCATGTGCTTTGTGTACCATAAGTTATGACCATGTGTATTCGTAAGAACCAGCAGGGCAGCCAACTGTTAATAAATGCTCTCTCTATTTGTTTAATCCAAAAATCAATAAATAAGAAAGTATGCAAGCCATCTGCTCTAAACTTTGCACACGTAGGCGTACTGTACAGTACCTGACATTCTAGATTAATTTGTAGTAACAATTCTACCTCAGTGCTGCCAACATGAATCTAAGCTTTCTGATAGTTTCAATTTTTAATTACCTGCAACTTCGGTACTAACAAATGGATTTTATAAAAAAGGACACTATAATAAATCGTGAAAAAATGAAAATCCACAGCCTGCTTCCAGTCTCCGACCGGGTCAGGAATGGAATGAATGAAGCCCCCAACTAGCGGCAAGGATATGAAGTGTGCCGGCTGCCGAAGCCTGTCGCACTCCTCTGTAGCAATGATCAAATGAATGACAGATGAAATGAAATGATAGTGGAGAGTGTTGCTGGAATGCAATTGTGACAGGGAAAACCGGAGTACCCGGAGAAAAACCTGTCTGCCTTCGTTTTGTCCAGCCCAGATCTCACATGGAGTGACCGGGATTTGAACCACGGACCCCGAGGTGAGAGGCCGGCGTGCTGCCGCCTAAGCCACGGAGGCTCTATAATAAATCGTAATATTTCAAATGAATTCTGAGGATCACATACATGACATTGTTCCCAACATGACTTTAAGCGCACTGATACATCCAATATTAAACAGCATGTAACGTTATAGATTATACTTCAGCTAAATATTATATGTGCATTCTATAGGCCTACCTTAAGAGATTGAACTAAGAATATATTCAGAGTCACCAGGGCTATCAAGTGTATTGAGTTACTCTATTAGGCTACACTATTTCAGGTGTATTTCAAACTACAGTAGTTAGAAATGTTAGTATTACCAACTTGATTTCACCATTATTCTAGATAGGTCTACATAGATTGGCATGAATCTTAAATTTTAAGAAAAGTAGGCTATTTAGTTCGTCATAGATTTACTTGTTATCATATTGTTATCAAAATGTCGGTTAAGTCGGAAGTATTTTTCTAAATGATATTTTGAAATATGATAGAGCTTTTCTAAACGCATATTTTGACACTTTTCCGGGTCTTCTAGCTTTTCAATTTTGGCACAATTGTCAAAATAGCTTAACTTTACGTTTTTGCAAAGTCTGAGTGCTCTTATTAGTGTCATTTATAAAATGTCTTCAACATTAAAAGTTTGACTAGCCTATTTATAGAGATTTGTAGGAGAGGATTTGGCTCGTACATCCACCTGGGCCGAGTCTTACGTCTGTATTCAGAACGTGTAGCCTACAATTCGCTCTCTCTAGGGATGGCTCGAATGAATTCGGGGGTGAACTTCCATCACAGATGTATTTCTTGTGATCTGACCAACATGTGTGGAAAGTCTTATCGAGATCAGATGACTGACGTTCCCTTGAGAGTGGATAAAATAAAGGGATAAGAAAAGAATGAAAAGAAAAAAATGGAAGGCCGCTAAGTTTGAGCTCAAAGATTTTAATCCTAGAAGTAGTGTAACTCGAATTATAGAAAAACTAGGATAGGAATCTCTGAAAGATAGAATGACCGCTATGTTTAACACTTACACTAGTCGTGCAGCAAGGGGAGAAGTAAGCAAACGTCTGGGAAATCCCTCCTACCAGATCAGGGCAAATCATCCACATAGAGTTAAGGGCCGACCGCAGCGCACATATTGAGGGATATATTCTTGCATTAATCGTGGTATTGATATTAGAACTCATTACCTGCCACAGTCTCAGAGCCTTTCCCCAAACATATTGATATATTTAAGAGAAGACAGAAATGTTGTGTTAATAATAATCATTTATGGCAGCCAATAGCCATGCCGAGATACAAAACTAATACTGTACTGATAACTTATATCTTATCCATCTAAGTGTCTATAATTATACCAAGTGTCTGATTGGTTCTGTTTGCTATATAGTTATTCGCAGCAGAAGCGTGTTAGCGATACTTTCCTCTGGGCGCAGGAAATGGCGCGATAATTGTCACAAGCACTACCACACAGAGAGCTGGTGCATTGGGGGCCTGGGTCATGAATTCCTCTTGTTGAGCAAATCTTAAAATGAAACCCGTGGACTGCAAAACGGGTGATCGTATGCCGTAGTTCAAAGTTGGCATTCATCCAGTCCGTCGACATAAGAGGCCATATGTCATTACGCTTGAAGTTTAGTTCTTCGATCAGTCTCTGGTATTACACTGTTGATGGTAGGGAGTTCTCCAAACACAGGTCTTCTATGAAGAAAGTCTCCCTTGCTAGTACGTACGTTAGACGAGATGGCGTGTATTTTGATAAGTGCAGAATTTTCTTTAGAAACGTAGACTTAACTCTTTCTATCTCTCGAAGGTTACTTAGTGTCAAATGATCCCAAGTTATTTGATTGCCATATGTCACTATTGGAGTTATTTTCGTTCTGAATAAATTCATTGCGGTTTGTAAAGATAGATTTCCCAGTTGCATTATGTCTTGCATTGCTTTTATGGCGGGTGTTGTTCTATCCCTGACATGTCGCGTGAATACGTTCCCTTGCAATTGCATTACTACTCCTAGGTATCTGAAATGATTTACGTTGACTAGGCGTTCTCCATCTAGTAGAATAGTATAAGCTCATCTGCGGAAATGTTGTGTTAATACAACGATGTAATTACTATAGTTTCCAAATTGCGAATTTTGTACATTAGTCGGTGTGTTTGATATTGATGTTGGTAATTTTCTGTAATTGTTCAATTGTCACCGGGGAATTACCCCCAGTTGCAATTTGAATGAATGGTTGAATTTGAAATCAAAGGATTATTCAAACATTCGGCAAGCGTTTGTTTGACCCATGAACCTCCATTCGCCAGCAGTAAGTGACGGGCCGTAGCAATTAACTTTTAATGTGATAAAAAAAATCATTGGAGATGAGGAGGGGCAGAACATTATTGAATCCTGCCATGTTTGTGATAGTGAAGTATCTAAATATAGTATGTATCTATTATTGTCTTGTATTGTCAGCGCACTGCTGCTCCATACGGCTCCTTGAAGATTAGGATAGCAGAATGTAGCAGCAGGCTATCGGATCTTTTATTATGGATACCGGAGTTTAGACCTAAATTACAAACAAACCAACGGCGCTATTAAGAAATGAGCTATGCCAATATTTTCCTTGTTGAATTTAGATTATATAAGCCAATTATTCGCAAGTTTAATAATTATTATCTTATTAGTGGTTGCATGGAAAAGTGTCCCGTATAAACCCGCGATATCCGCAAAAAATTTCGCCGTGCGGATATAGCCTAGTTTGCATGGCTGTGCGGATAGTGGATAAGCTGCGGATAATGTCTGGAGTAAATTTGTGGATAGTTTCAAGAATACAATCGAAACTTGTTGAATATCATTACTAGGAACCGGATGTTAATAGTTCGTCTACTGTAAGTTTGCACTTTTTTGACAGCTAGGGTTGCCAACTTTCATAAGGAAAGACCCAATTTATAACCGTAATCCGTAACAAAGATTTTCAGGTTATTTTTTCGCTTGTCCCGGTAATAGTGAATATATTGGTAGCATAATTCTGTCGGCCAGACTGAAAAGTTGCATTATCAAACTGAACTACCACGTGCTCGTGGCATGGGTGTGCTGTTGGTAATGGACGCTTTACCGTGTTCATCTGCCTGTGCAAATAACTTGATAAAATAATAATAAATAATAGTCTAATAAATATAATTGATAATATTGCGCAAAGTCGTCTGAAAGTATTATTTCCATTTGAAGGCGTGTTCACTTTTCAGATACATGTATAGTGGTTATCTTAAATGTTGAGTAAAGAGGTCACCTGGTCGGACATCTTTGTTATGACTATCAAGTCGGAAGGAGATACGGAATTTCTTTCTCAGGATAGCCTATATATTTTATTTTTCTCTTTTTGAAGGTAAAAGAAATGGAAGCAAACTATTGATTTCCCCAAGGACATTGCCCTGGTGAATAATTTTCATATTTATTTGTGCAAAAAATTAGGTCTAAAATATGAGATGTTGTGTAGGCCAAAAATTTAACTTTTTCGTATGTTTTATTTTAATATCAATCCATAATAATGTTATTATTGGTTTTACGTCCCTTTTAACTACACTGGCGTTTAGAGACGCCGGGGTGCCGGAATTTTGCCCCGTAGGGGATCTTTAACGTGCCAGTAAATCTACTGACACGGCTCCCTCGCATTTGCGCACCCTCAAATGCCAGCTGACTGCGCCAGGTTTCGAACCTGCAATAATATCAATCCAACAGGTCAAGTAATGAATGATCTTATCGTCTTAAGGACATCTTACACCATACCTTATAAGTAAGCATTTTCCTTGAGCTGTGAAATTTGCAAATAAAATGAAAGAATGAATTAATTTTAAATCAAATGAAATTATTTATTCTATCATCATTCGCAGGCAACAAGCGTTTCTTCGACCGTCGCTTGTCACTCCTCTGCTGCTCCATATAGCTCCGTCAAGATTAGGATAGCAGAAGGTAGCAGCAGGTCGTTTTTTATTATGGGTACCCGAGTTTATGCCTTAATTACAAACCAACCAACAGACCTGTTAATAAATGAGTTATACCAATAGTTTCCTTCTTTAATTATGCGTTAGCCTGTATAAGCCAATTATTGGCTAGATTAATAATTATCTTCTTATTAGTGGTTGCATGAAAAAGTGTCCGGGTTTTTGGCGTCTTTTCTCCTCGGCACACTGTATGATAAAATTTGTACGGGGAAGGTTTCATGATGTAGTTTCCATTTGAGCGGATGAATTATCAATAAATGATAAAAATGGTCCGGTTAGCTCAAACAATGCCAGCGTTTCGCCCCAGTGTGCCGTTGGGCTCGTGCTAGCCACGCGTATTGGTAGGTGTGTCTGTACCAACTGACGAGCCCAACGGCCCACTGGGGCGAAACGCTGGCACTGTTTGAGCTAACCGGACCATTTTTATCATTTATTGATAACTAGGCCAGAAACCTTACCTGAAGTGTACAGAACATCTCACCCAAGTTTCATCGCAATAGGATGAATGGCATATGAACGCATGTGGGACTTTCTTGAAACAAACGCACGCCATTTTGTTGAGGCTACTCGCGCGCCATCTATTGTAAATTGGATTTACTACGCCTATAAGCCTTTTCCGGGACTGTGCACAACAACTGACAAAAATTTGATCGCAATCGGATGAATTGTATATGAACGCATCGCCATTACGCATTTGTTTAAACTACTCGCGCGCTATCTATTTTGAAATGGATTAACAATGCCTATAATCCTCCCGGAAGTGTTTACAACAACTCACCAAAATTTGATCGCATTCGGATGAATGGTTTATGAACGCATAAAAGACGAACACACAGACATTCCTTTTTATATATATAGAATGTATCTTAATTATACCGACAAAAAAATCAGGGACGCTCTTCGTGTTATGTAAAAGACGATGCCACAATCAGATTGGCGGAGAAAATGTTTCCCTTCGAGAAAATGAGGTAACTTTGTTACTTCCGGGAGCGCGATTTAAATCTACGAACTCGCCGTATTTGCTGAGCCAGAGAGCAAGCCGCTGGCCACTGCTGTGCTTCAAACAAGGGAAGGGAGTGTGATAGAAGGAGACAGAGATATGCTGGCGGGAATGTGCAAGTTTCCTCGTTCGCCTCGGCTTGCACTCTGGCTCAGCAAATACGGCGAGCCCGTCAATTTGAATCACGCGCCCGGAAGTAATAAAGTAACCTCATTTTCTCGAAGGGAAAAATGTTCTCCGCCAATCCGATTGCCGCATCGTCTTTTACATAACATGCAGAGCGTCCCTGATTTTTTTGTCGGTATAATTAAGATACACCCTGTATATAAGATTGTACGGGTAATGCTATGAAACACAGCATAATAATTGCCGGAGATTTAAACCTCCCCTAGGCCTACTCCTGAAAATATTAAAAAATACAGGAGATAAATAAATACTAAGCCTATAAATACTTATAAATATTTATTGATCTTGTGTGGTTTTTTTTTTTTTTTTTCAGGATTAGGGAATAACCATCTCATTAGGGTGTCATCGTGTTGACCGTTTGTAAAGCATCAAACTTTCGTAAAATAAAGTTACGAACAAATAGGCTACAGTTGTATTACATTGAAGTAACTAAACTAAATGAATAAAAGGAATGACATCGATTGATAGAAGTTGCCGAATTTAGTTTACTCACCTAATGTCGTAAGCTGTTGCTATTTCATCTCACCTTTGTTGACCCCGCTCTCTAATACGAATACCATCATGTTCAACTGGCACGTTGAAGTTTTCTTCGTCATTAAAGTCTCTGATTTCCAAATCTTCTTGGATATGCTTCGCGACGTTGTGAAGAATGAAACAACATAAAATGACTGATGGTGGCCCACCCTTTCTGTAGCTAACCTAATCTTGCTTTGCAACATAGGAAAGCGCTGCTTTATCTGACCAAAGCTTCATTCTATCATGACTCGCTCTCATGTGATACAAGCAGCATTATAAGCCCTCTTTTCAGGAATGGCAGGGTTTTGAAATGGTGTCATGAGCTATGGAGAGATGCCATAACCCACATCACCAAGTACTGATATCTCGCCAGTCGGGTTTCAACTGCGTATCGCGCACTCCAAAATCATTAATTTGGTCACTATTTCCATTACTGTAGGCTACATGATACTGCCACACTGTTAAAAGTAAACACAAAGACTTGTAAGAACATCGACAGAAAGAAGGAAGGTAACAATACACACGTGAATTATCATGCAGGAAGTGGCGGCAACTGACTACAACAACAATAACCCCTGGCACTACAGCCCGTGAAGGGCCTAGGCCTACCAAGCCCCGCTGCCCAGCCATTTGGCCTGCAGATATTCAATTGTCTTCACGAGGCTGAGTGGACCCCGTTCCAGCCCTCACGTCAGTTTCTAAAATCCCTGACGGAACCGGGATTCGAACCCGGGACTTCCGGGTGAGAGGCAGGCGCGCTACCCCAACACCACGGGGCCGGCCGGCAACTGACCACCAGCCGATATATTTAGGTTTGGAATAAGCGGGCCGCGCATGCGTACTGCAATCCCCACCTTACCCCGTCCCAGCGTGTTGAACTGCCATCTCCTGGTGTGATGCCATTAGGAGCGCATTTCCATGAAGTCTGGTCATAGCACTTCAAACATCAGAGTTTCTACAAATTCGGGAGTCATGGACAGAGCCAGATCATGATGCATGCATCTACACTGGTGAGCTGTTATTTCCCATTACAAGTGGCCTCTACATTAATGCTAGGGACGCATTTTCTGTTGATGTACTCATCCCCATGAATATGTGGTTTTTAGCCTACTGTTCACATTTTGCAAAAATGAGGAAAAAGTAGACTTATGAGATCGGGCAAATGTATGTCTGTCTGTCTGTCTGTCTGTCTGTCTGTCTGGCTGTCAACTCCCCTATCAACTCCTAAACGGCTGCAGCAATCGAAACAAAATTTGGTAGGAGTAAAGATCTATACCTGAATATCTCACGGCCATATTTGAAAATGATGTCAGTGCTACCAACTGCTGAAAAATCGCAATTGAAATTTGAGCTCCATGTTGGATATCTTGGAAGGTATGAATGGGAGCTATTTCAAAATTGGCACACGTATGCATAATAGGCCTAATATTGCAGTTTAATTTCCAGGAGGCCATACATGGCAGTGTTGCCAAAATGATTATAAGCCTGCTGATAGGTCCAAATTTTAAATGCATATAACTTCTACACTATCAATTGCATTTCAACCAAATTTCGTATGTGCTATGTGTACATAAACAGATATAACTGAGCGTATTCTTAAGAGCCACCAGGGCTGTCAACTGTTAATAAATGCTCTCAATTGTTTTAATCCAAATTCCCATATATCAGAAAGTATGCAAGCCGACAGCTTTAAACTATTCACACGTATAGTACCTGACGTTCTATATTAATTGGGAGTTACTTGTATACGTCAGTGCTACCAACATGATTCGAAGTCTGCTGAGGGGTCCAACTTTAAATACATGTAACTTCTATAGCCTACTATCATTTGGATTTCAACCAAACTTCGTGTGTGCTATGTGCACCATAACAGATATGATTATGCCGATTATTAAGAGTAACCAGGGCTGCCAACTGTTAATAAATATTGTCTCTATTTTTGTTACCCTAATATCAATGTATCAGAAAGTATGCAAGCCAATAGCTCTAAACTTTGCACACGTATAGTACCTGGCATTCCGGATTAATTTGGAGTAACTAATATACGTCAGTGTTGCCAAAATGATTCTAAGCCTGCTGATAGGTCCAATTTTGAAATGCATGCAACTTCTATACTAACTAATGGATTTTATTCAAAATTGACCCAACAATAGATCATATTATTTCGGATTATTTCTGACCAATACATGTATGTCATTGTTGCCAACATGAATTTACGCGCGCTGTTAGATCCAATGTTTAACTGCATGTAACGTCCATGATATCCATTGGACTTTAACCTAATTTTTGTATTCTGTACCTTAAGAGATGGAACTAAGAATATATTCAGTCACTATTTCGAAATAATTAGAAATTTCGATATTACCAACTTAATTTCGTCATTATTCTAGATAGATCCATATAGATTAATCATTGGCATGAATCTTAAATTTTAAGAAAAGTAGGCTCTTTAGTTCGTCACGGAACTTCTTGTTAAATTTGAACATGAGTACAGTCCACAGCTCCGATAGTATAAACATAAGGGAAGGTAAAACGTTCTTGCCCCTTAGCCTATGCTTCCTGCATTTCAGCAACATTTGATGGAGATTTTATCCAGTAATCCGCTTTCATTTCTATTGAAGTTAAAACCTGCGAAAATGTTTTTGACACAGTGCTCTGACTTACACCCATGTCGTCTTCACCAACTCCACTCTGAAATCCAGGGTCACCAACATAACGCAAGAATATTCTCATTTCTTCTTCGTTTGTTAGTGCACCGCCTCTTGTTTCTTCGTAGTGCCCAAGAACATCCTCCGCTAACCATTCAACATGTTCCTCACTGCATCTATAGAACACTTTGTAATTAAGTTGAGATGATTCTGTGCGAAGTTTATATAATTTCCTTTTCCTGTTAACCCCCATCATAAATTCTGCCATGCTACTGAACTCGACTCGACTGTTTGAATGGAGTCACTTACTGAGCCAGCTAAGGGAAACATGAGCAAGCACTAACAGGAATCTGGAGCGCCCGCTCTCCTACTCAAGTGACTGGAGCGTGCACTCAAGGACCCAGGGACTGTTATGAGTGACTGCTACCGACCACCTTAATGCGAGTGCCCGCTCTAAATTCACGAGTAAAGAGCGTGTGCACAATTTTATTCATACCACTCCTCTGCGCACTGCTGCTCCATGTGGCTCCTTGAAGATTAGGATAGCAGAAGGTAGTAGCAGGCTATTGGATATTTTACTATGGATACCAGAGTTTACGCCTTAATTACAAACAAACCAACAGTCCTGTTAAAAATGAGTTATACCAATATTTTCCTTGTTTAATTATGCGACAGACTATAAGCCAATTATTCGCAAGTTTAATAATTATTTTCTTATTAGTGGTTGCATGGAAAAGTGTCCCGGCTTTTGGCGTCTTTTCTAGACACCGCTCACTTAAAACTATATAGGCTATATCATACTTTTCAGAGGGCAATAACATTTTTATATGTTATAGGTGAAGCCCTGCGTGGATGCGGATATCCGTGGATTTTCGCGACGTGGATATAGTTTGTATGCGGGTAGCAGATAAGCTGCGAATAATGATTGGTTGGAGTAAATTTGCGGATAGTTTTGAGAAAACAAACCAAACTTGTTGAATATCTATAGGCCTACTACGAACCGGATGTTTATCACATAGGCCCTACCATATTTTTCCCCGTTTATTTTCATAACAATGTAAGTTTCCAAATCGCTTCTTGAGTACATTAATAAGGGTGTTTGATATTGATTGATGTTGGTAATTTTCTGTAAGTGTACAATTTGTCACCGGGGAATTACCCCCATTTGCAAATAAAGTAAACCAATCAATGAATGAATGAAATTGAACCATTCACCAGCAGTAAGGGAGGGGCCGTAGCAGTTAACTTTCGCGGTAAAAAAAATCATTTGTGATGGGGAGGGGGGGCAGAACATTATTAATTAAATCCTGCCCTGTTTGTGATAGTGGGTAGTCTTGTTCCTGTGCGCACTGCTGCTCCATACGGCTCCTTGAAGATTAGGAAAGCAGAAGGTAGCAGCAGGCTATCGGATATTTCATTATGGATACCCGAGTTTAGGCCTTAATTACAAACAAACCAAGATACCTATTAAAACAAGAGTTATAGGCCTACCAATATTTTCCTTGTTTAATCCTGCGTTAGACTATAAGCCAATTATTCGCAAGTTTAATAATTTTTTTTTTATTAGTGGTTGCATGGAAACGTGACCCGGCTTTTGGCGTCATTTCTAGGAACCTTTCTCTTAAAACTATAAATATGGAAAACTTGTCTGAGGGCAATTAATTTTTTTATATCCCTGCGTGGATAGGAACCGGATGCTTATGACATACTATATTTTTTCCTCTATGTTTCGTTTTCATGATGATGATTTAAGCTAATCTCATTTAAATTATGTCATTAAGCATAATTAACACTCCGAACTCAAAATGGTTGCAATTCTGGCTGTATAACATTCATTTTAAACAAAGCCTGGCACATGACATAGCCTACATAAGCAAGGGAAACGACTTTCTCCTCGAATGTCTATGCGTGTATTATCCCGAGTTGGAATCTGGCGGAGAACTGTTGAATTGAAGCCAGCGTTGCCCCGAATGTTGCTGGCCATCACGTGCGTACTTCCACCCTCCCGCTCTTTTCGTCAAGCTCATAATATCATTAGGACCGATATTACATTTCAGTTATTGCATTTTTACTCAGATGAAATGAAAATCCACAGCTTGCTTCCAGTCGACTGACCGGGTCAGGGAATGGAATGAATGAAGCCCCCATCTAGCGGCGAGGATATGAACTGTGCCGGCTGCCGAGGCCTGTCGCACTCCTCTAGGGCAATGATTAAATGAATGACAAATGAAATGAAATGATAGGGGAGAGTGTTGCTGGAATTAAATTGTGACAGGGAAAACCGGAGTAGGCCTACCCGGATAAAAAAAACTGTCTGCCTCCGCTTTGTCCAGCACAAATCTCACATGGAGTGACCGGGATTTGAACCACGGATCCAGCGGTGAGAGGCCGGCGTCCTGCCGCCTAAGCCACGGAGGCTTCAAATTTTTACTCAGATGGTTTTCAAAAATATTAATATAAAATAATAGAGCGTCAAATTGAGGAGAGGCCTGAATATTATAATGAATACAATGAAGCAATATTACGAATACTATTACAAAGCAAAAAATGTTCAAAGCGAAAAGACAACACTTGATTGTTTCCGTGATATTTAGCTCTTTATATTTCCTGTAGAATAAGTTTCAAGAAACAAGAAACACAACCCCTTCGACAATAGGCTAAGTTTTTCAACCTCTGTCAAATTGAATGTTGTATTGTTAGCCGCAACGTATTGCTTAACTTGAGCCCAGCGCGCGACTGAATGGAATTAATTGGTTCGCCTGATGCTCGGATATTTACAACCTCCCTTAAAAAAAAAAAAAAAAAAAAAACGCGCGGCGATAATCATTTTCCTTCCATGACTACGAATAGGTACACCTCGACCAGGTCTTGACAATTCCCCAACTGCATGTATCCTCGGTCTACCTCTACGAGAAGTCATTCTTTAAAACGCCACCACTCGCAAGCAAAAAGAAAGCTAACCAGTTAGCTAAAGAGAGACGCAAATTTGCCATAAGTTTGATAAGGGTATAAAAGTTAGGGAAAAAACTTTTGTCACACGCTCCAAGGGCACTTGTTGCTGTAGGTTCATAAGAGCGAAGGCACTGGAGAGTAATAAGATGTTAGCCTATGTTGATCAGAGCAAACTGATCGTCACACTGTTTACATCACTCTACCGTCGCCTTGCTCTGCAACGTTGCCATACGTCACTTAGTAACAATCTACATGATAAGTAGGCTATATTGGTTTTTAATGTTTTAGTTAATAAACAAGTAGCCTATTATATGTGACAAAAATTCAGGGCGGGAGGCGTCTATCCACTTATATACGCCCCTGAAATGAGACAATTCTCTCAGGAATGCCTCCATCCAGGGACGGTGCGTCATTAAGGGCCGAATGGGCCCTGACCACCCAAGGCCGTTAGGCAGCATTGCAAAGAATTTGTTTAATTAATGTCTTTTTAAATTACTTTATATTACAGATACTCAACTTAAAATAAGTGTTTTACCCTTCTAGAATCTCTAAAGAGAATTAATTATAAATAACTCATCCCTAGCTTAAGATCCTGACAGTCCCGTACGGTGTATCGTCATAGCGAAGGCCGCTCCACAGCAAGTCCCATGTAAAGTAGGCCTATATGGCTTCATGGGCCGGGTGAGGAAACAGTGAACATAGCACTGTCTTGCACACGAATTCTTCAGTGCTATGAAGGGAATTTTCTCTCTCTTCAAGAGCCAGCAGATTGGGCCCATTGCGTAGCTTTGAAGCTTCCTGTTTCTGTCTCTGTCAAACAGGATTACGGAAGAAGGGTTCACCCCACCCCACGCTCTTAAACAGGTATTCAGCTATTGTTCGCTGATTGCTGACATAAGACAATCATATAGGCTAATTATACATTTTAAATTGTTTGATATTCCAAGTACAGTACAAATGTGTTAATGAGTTCTGTCGATGAAGCTGTAATTTCTACTGTATAAATGTTTCTTTTTAAATTTGTGGCACGGTACGTAGTTATTTAATATGTTGATTGTATGCCTAAATAGGAAAATGAAAGTGGAATTTTTAAACAAATCCATTTTCTTCTATAGCTCCGAATACAATGTTAGAAATTAAAGATTTATGACCTCATCAACCAAGCTGATGGATACATTTGCTTCATCCAAGCACAGGAGAGAATACTGTCGCCTATATGTATTAATAAAGAGCCATGTGGGTACAGATTTTAATGCATCAACTATTTATTAAAACTCGTTACAAATTTTGTGTTGTGTAGAATTATGATAATGGCAATATTGGCAACAATAAATGCCAAATATAAAACAATATTTAATGTGTAACAACAATAGTATCATCTGGCCCACCCTAGAATTTAATCAGGAGCCGCTGCTGCCTCCATCCATCCCAGTGTGTATGGCCGCATACTAGACTGTAGCACGCGGGAAGCACTCCTACTAACTCCTGCTCTCCTGTCCTCGAAGAGCGAGTACGGACCTGTGCGGACGCTTAACCGACAGTCGAGTTGCGTTTCACCAACAAGGCTTGGTATAACTACAGAGTGTACAAAAATCTAATACACTTTTACTATACGTTTGCAAAAAACAGGATTTCAAAAGTTGATTTTCTCAAAATAGTGAGTTTTGCTGATGACTACTGCCTTTGTATTCTCTTTGGATACTTAAGTTCATTTCTAGGTCACATAATCCAAGACGAGATTTTAAAAGAGTGATAAAATCCTTTTTTACGCCCCTACTGACGGAAGAATTTCAAAATGTGTTGAAGAAGTTCTTCAACTTATTGATAATTACTATTTCATGTGTTTATTATTAGTGTGGGTAAGATTTGAACCATGGGCATGAAGATACAAGGCAATTTCCTCTCAGACGCTACTTGCCCTACAACCTGTAGATAACTGGAGCTCAACTCAGAGCTTTACTTGGTGACTAGCGTATCAGGCGAACAGGAGGTAGGAGCAGATTATGACAACCTTATACAACGATCACTTTGGAAGTAGGCCTACCGTAGACCAGGATTGGAATTGAGTCCATATGAACTGATGTGGCATACAGGTAGTAAATAATTGTTGTTGTTGTAAAAGTAATAAAACTGTGTGTATATAGGCCTACACACATATACATACATACACACTCACATAGACACAGACACACAATGTTTTGGCCCTGTGTTGATCTCATTAGGCTAGTTTCATTTTTTGCAGAAATCGAAAGTAGGCTAAACATGTCATAAACATCCGGGTCGAAGTAATGATATTCAACAAGTTCGGATTGTATTCTAGAAACTATCCGCAAATTTACTCCAAACATTAGATATCTAAACTCCTTGACGCTATAGCGCTTTCTAGTAGATAAAGAAGGAACTTCTTGGGTTGGCGGAAAATACCGAGATTAATTTTGCCATTATGAACACGGCTTACTGAATTCAAATGGGTTATTTTATTCCTACATGCCAACAACGTATGGCATGCGTACCGTGATTTTTGTCGCCCTTCAAAATTCACTTACCACGGCCAGTAGCGAACCTGCAAGCTTGTAGTTGGTAGTCCGACACAATGACCACTCACCCACCGTGGTGTTGATAACCTGTGTTTCTGTGGTGACTGTAGGAGTGTGTTAAACTGTATTAGGAGCAGGTATGAGGTAGGCCTACTGTAGATGCTGCGGGACTTGAAGTAAGCTACTATCCCGGAATTTGCCTGGAGGAAGTGTGGAAAACCCCGGACAAAAGCCACACTTAGGATGGAATTCGAACCTCTGCTCTTCAGATTTGCTACAAGTCCCCATCGTGGTCGTGGTGAGCGATTTAACGCGCAAGACTATGCTACAAGATAAATTTCATTCTGGTTTAAGCTTCAGGACGGAAAACTATTATTAACTTCTTCTTATTATTATTATTCGATCATTTGGGCCTCGCTTCTGTTTAAGCTGTAGTTGTCTGCCACTTCTGGTGTTCTTGGTGGATTGATAGACGGCTGCCATTGTGCTGAAATCTTGAACTTTATTATTATTATTATTATTGTTTATTTTTTTGGCATCATTAACACGGCAGATACCGGTTACTTTTTATATTACAGCCTGGTTCGGCCTTAGCAAGGAACCATCTGTACTGAAATACAATGTATGTAAATTATAGGAACCTCACATTACATTAATTTCGTGTCCGGACTCTTCACGAGTCTCCCTCATTTGTAGAATGAGCTAAATTTCCTTCTGAATCATCTTCGAGCCTTGCTGAGTGTTCGGCGAGGGTATTGTCACCAAGGAACTTCCTGACAATATGGCAGGTGTTTAACAGAACTGCCTTCTGGAGTTCAATATATATCTGCGGGTGTAGATTCAATATTGATAGACTACTGTGGAGAGTTTTGGGTATAACACCAGTACACGATACAATTATTGGGATGACAGTCACCGACTCAAGTTTCCACATCTGCTTTATCTCAATTGCCAGCTCTGTGTACTTAGATATTTTAGTAGCAGCTGATGTTTGGATGTTTTTAGTGTTGGGACAAGCGATATCTATCAGTAATGCCTCTCTGTGTTCTTTATTGATGACAATGGTATCTGGCCGGTTGTTACTGACTGCAACATCTGTCACAACTCCTCTGTCCCATTAGAGCTAGTGTGTGTGGCATTTTCGAGTACTGCGAATGGTGTGTATTTCCAATAGGAGACGGAGCTTTGAAGAAGTTTGTACTTCAAGGCCCGTTTTTGGTGGATAATGTTGGCAACTTGATCGTGTCGATGTTTGTAGTCAGTGTTGGCAAGGTGAGAACAACCTGATATTATGTGTTGAATGGTCTCACTACATTTGCCACAGCGGCGACACTTCTCACTCTCTGTTGCTGGATCTTTTATGATAAATTTACGATAACTTCGAGTAGCAATAACTTGGTCTTGGATAGCTACAACAAATCCCTCTGTTTCCGGAAAGAGAACCGAGTGGGTCAGCCATGCGTGCGACGCTAACTTGTCGATGTGAGGCTGGTCCAACTCATGTGGAAACTTCCCATGAGGCGCCTTCTGTTTCCAATTCCCAATCTTGTATTCAGTAGTTTTCACTTCGTTTACTGATGATTCTAAAGATGACAGATGGAACGGTGAGTAATTATCATCAGCTGAAGATACAGTGCGATCGAGAGGGGATGTTTCTCCTTTGATGTGGAAAAATGCATGCAGAGTTGTCACTTATTTTTAAGATTATTATTATTATTATTATTATTTTTATTATTATTAATATTATTATTATTATTATTATTATCTTCTTTTACATCATTATCACATTTCTACATTATCTCTACTTAGTATAAAACAGCCTGTATTGTCCAGCCACGACCTTTGCACGCATTATCTTTCTCTCAAACTTCTCTGCTTCCCACAAAGTGCGTTATTGTTATTATAATTAATTTTATTATTATTATCTCTACCTAGTACAGTAACTTATAAAACGAAGTCCCCGATTCTTGGATGTTAAGGGTAATCTCGAGAACCACTGGATGGATTTTAATGCGGGTTTCACCATTCTGTAAAGGATATCTCGAGGATGATTTCTGTAGAAAATAATTTATTTATGATCAAAGGAAGCCGAGCAGAAAACGATTTCAGTGAAAGCATAAAAAAACTGGCGTCCAGGCGCTTAGGGCTTACGCTGGGCAAACCGTTAAAAATATCTAAGTAGTCTACTATGAGTGTAAGAATTGTTCAGCATGAAAAGTTCTACAAAAAAGTCCGCGAGAGCATATCTCTCTCTTCAATATATCGCCCACTATAAGTGTTTTTACGTTTTCATTTCTTCCAACAATCTCCATTCAATTACTGAGGCGACAGTTTACGAGCTAGCTAGGGACAAGCCTAGGCCTATCACCCCAGTTACAGTCTAGCTAGATACAGCCAGTAGCAAACTGTCGAGTCGTGTTGAGTTAAGACTTCAGAGAAGAGTGGTTGTATCTGGAGTTTCCCTGGATGTGAAACTCAGCTTATTTTCATTTCGCCTGTGAACATTTCGTTGCGCAAAATACACAGTCAAGTAAAGATTCTACGGAAGGGGGATTTGTGTTTTATGCACCTAGCCATTCTTAAATTAGGACGTCTGACAAGAATTCATTGCACATGCAACTCCATGATAATATAATTAATAATCCAGTCAGTAATTTTAACCCATCATGCCACGTAAAACGGTTAAGTTATAGGTCGTAGTCTAGTTAATTGACATCGAAAACAAGCGCTTATCACGCAAGCTAATGGATTCATAACTGTTCCCGGGCGAAGCCAGGACGGGTTGCTAGTTACATTTTAAGTTACAGCCTGGTTCGACCTTAGCAAGGCCTAGGCCTGCATGTACAAAATCCTCACCTTACATTAATTGCATGCCCGCGTTCTTCACGAGTCTCCTTCATTTAGGAAACCAAACCCCATGACGCTACACCCTATGAAGAGTTGCCCAACCATTTTTCCTGCAGATTATGGGGTGACGCGTGGTCATGGCGTCGGGTCCCCTCGGCTGTTAATCTTGATCTCCGGGGTGCTGCCTCACTGTTAGACTGCTACTCAATTATCCTCACGAGGTTGAGTGCACCCGGTTCCAACCCTAACGCCAGTTTCTAAAATCCCTGACGGAGCCAGAAATCGAACTCAGGGCCTCCTGGTTCCAGGCATACGCGCTACCCCTACACCACGGGGCCAGAGAGAATGAGCTAAGTTTGCATCTGAATCATCTTCGAGTCTTGCTGACTGATAAAGCGGAAAGAAACTTCATCAAGATATGGCAAGTGCTTCTGCCTTCTGCAGTTCAATATATTGGCCTATCAGCGGATGCAGATAGGCAGGTTCGCTCCTGGCCGAGGCAAGTGATTTTTGAAAGGCGACAAAAATCAAGCCACGCATGTCATACGTTGTTGGCATGTTAAACAACCCATTTGAATTCAGTAGGCCATGTTCATAATGACAAAATTAATCTCGGGATTTTCCGCCTAGACAAAAAGTTCCTCGATTCTCTACCAGAAAGCGCTATAGCGACAAGGAGCTTAGATATCAAACCTCCTTGACTTTGAAAGAGCTCCAACGAACAACAAAATTCGTCATGCAAGCTGCCCTTCGGGCGCAAATAACAAAGCTTGCACCGCCACCCGATGCCATACGATAATATCATCATCATCATTAACAACAACAACAACAACAACAACAACAACAACAACAACAACAACAACAACAACAACAACAACAACATCAAACAGCAGCAACAACAACAACAACAACAACAACAGCAACAACAACAACAACAACAACAACAACAACAACAACAACAACAACAACAACAACGCATGGTTTACAATGAGACAACCCCCTGGAATGTAGAATGTAGCACGCGAGCGAGAAAGAGACACTCCAACTAACTCCTGCTCTCCTGTCCTCAAAGATCGAGTACGGACCTGTGCGGACGCTTAACCGACAGTTGAGTTGTGTTTCACCAACAAGGCTTTGGGATAACTACAGAGTGTACAAAAATCTAATACACTTTTACTATACGTGTGCAAAGACAGGATTTCAAAAGACGATTTTCTAAAAATAGTGAGGTTTGCTGATGACTACTGTCTTTGTATTCCCTTTGGATACTTAAGTTCATTTCTAGGTCACATAATCCAAGACGAGATTGTAAAAGAGTGATAAAATCCTTTTTTACGCCCCTACTAACGGAAGAATTTCAAAATGTGTTGAAGAAGTTCTGTAACTTATTGATAATTACTATTGCATGTGTTTATGATTAGTGTGGGTAAGATTTGAACCATGGACATGAAGATACAAGGCAATTTCCTCTCAGACGCTACTTGCCCTACAACCTGTAGATAACTGGAGCTCAACTCAGAGCTTTACTTGGTGACTAGCGTATCAGGCGAACAGGAGGTGGAAGGAGGTTATGACAACCTTATACAATGATCTCCTTGGAAGTACCGTAGACCAGGGCTGGAATTGAGTCATATGAACTGATGTGGCATACCGGTAGTAAATGATTGTTGCTGTTGTTGTTGTAAATCTTTAAAATAAATAAAACTGTGTGTCTGTCCACCTGCGATGGAATTTATTAATTTCCCTGCACTGTGAAAACGACAAGAAGGATTGAGGAAGAGTAAACCGAACATTTGTTGCGGAGTCTGCAAATCATGGGATCGACCTGTTGTAAGAAAGGGAAAGAGAGTAATAATAATAATAATAATAATAATAATAATAATAATAATAATAATAATAATAATAATAATAATAATATTAATAATAATGAGGTTGAAAGAAGACGACATAGTCTAATGGATAGAGAGTGATTTAGACGACTAGTTAAGGAGATTACAGGTTTCCAGGAGACAGGGGATTTGAGGAAAGGAAGATCTTAAACGGAAGAAGGAAGTGGGGGAGAGGATCAAGAGATGGGCCTATTGGCAGAGAGTGAAGTCAACAAATAATGTAAACACTGTCAAACGTGGTCCATAGTTGGCCGTAACGAATACTGTAGTCTAGTAGTACATTATGCAACGAGCCTATAATGGCAATAATTAAGACACGAGTATGTTTATAAAACGAGCGTATGCGAGTTTTATAATTTCCATACGAGTGTCTTAATTACCATTATAGGCGAGTTGCATACGACTGTGTATGTTCAACGATAATTATAACTATTTTATGTTCGAACATAAATATTTATAATTGGGCCTATCTGTCGAGATTTCGTCAGTTTTATGTAGCCTACTGAACAGAGTGCATGGGACGCAGAGAATGCCTTATATTTGACCATGGCCTCATCGATTACCCCACTATGACACTAGGCAACGCAGTGAAATTTAAATTAGAAGGTCTTGGAACTCACCGCAGGTGCGATGCTATCCTTATCTAATTGGTCAAACAACTGTTTCTTGAGCTGTGATTGGTGGGAGAAACTGTTTCATAATGAAAAATAGTGTTAGACAATGACCATCATTATGATACAGTTTTCTGACATACAATAGTCAGGGTTGAATATAAATATAATAATAATAATTAACCTAAAGGTTTATTTGATAGACATCGCGGTAGACCCCTAAGACAAACCCTCAAGACTACTCTGGCACAAAGAAAGTCAACAAATATGCACCGTTGGCAGAAGAAATCAGGAAGATGTGTGAAAACTTTACCACTGATAATGTCAGCAAAGACTCTGGTGACGGATCTGGGGGAACTGAAAATGAATCATCTGATCGCCAGATTGCGGAAGGCAGTGTAGCGTGCATGTCAGATGTCACATGGTCCGATTATTTTTTATCCCAGTAGTAATAAGATACTTAATTTTTAAGTCCAGCCCGTATCTTGTATAGCCCTATTGATATTCACCATATCTATGAGGAAATAATAATAATGATAAACTTTACGAGCCTTACAGTAGTCGCATATGATGTGTAACATCTGACATAGAAGAAACCTCACATGAAATTGTTGATACACCGGTATTGTATATCTACCCCTTATTATTCCCGTTTTCCTACGGGGTCGGGGATTAGATGCGATGGAAGTAGTCTATTTGTGGTGGATGTTTTTTACGGCCCGATGCCCTTCCTGACGCCAACATCACGAGAGGAGTTAATGAGAGATGAAATGAATGATGGTGATTGAAAATTGGTAAGGATGTGGAAGGAAGCGGCCGTGGCCTGTCAGAAGGTACCGTCCCAGCATTTGCCTGGAGTTGAAAATGGGGAAACCACGGAAAACCATTTCAAGGACGGCAAATTGTTGATACACCGGTATTTTATAATATTTTTTGGCACAAATATGTATCTATTGTAAAAGGGAGTGTTTTACAGATATTGCAGTTTATAATACGGAACTCATTTTATTAGAGGTTTTGTAGCTTCCACCAGCACTAGCCTAAATAAAGAATACGATATGGATCAACTAGATTAATAGACGCGACACCGCTCATAACCTTAAATTCCCTATAAATAGGCCAACTTGCGAGTAAATGCAATGTGCACAGCAGTAGATCATGAAAGGCTTGCCCAGTTCCCGGACCTCTTAATTCACAGACCAACACGTAATTTTATATTGTACCCTAAACGGGATTCTGTTAAAATGAGTAATATTGATATGAAACATATCGTTTAAAACGATAATCTGCTAGCAAAAATACCTAACCCGTCCGGGATTCGAACCCGAGATCTCTAGATTCACAGTCAATGACGCTAACCCCACGGATATTTGTTAATGTATTAAGCAGATAGGTAAACAGTTTATTTTAAACAAATTGATAATTTATTTCTCAAAAGTACCCTAATGTGGAATTCTCAGTTTTGCCTCCCAAGGCTGAGTGTCCCCCGTTCCAGCCCTCAGACCAGAATTAAAAGTTCTTTGCAGAGCCGGGATTCGAATTTGGACCTCCTGGTCGGCAGCCAAGAATGCTAGCCACTACATCACGAGGTAGTCTAATTTCAATCTTAATATTGTTTATAACTTAGCCAATACGTTAAGATTAGGGTACAACCAAATTTACAATTATTTTATGCTTTTGCCAAAGCAGCACTTTCTTAATTTCCATTAGCTCTTTTCCTGGAGCCCCCACTGCTCCTTCCGTATATACAGCTCTGCAGTGTGTATGAGCGGGTACTAGAATGTAGCACGCGAGTCAAGAAAAGGACACTCCTACTAACTCCTGCTCTCCTGTTGTCGAAGATCGAGTACGGACCTGTGCGGACGCTTAACTGACAGACGAGTTGTGTGTTTCACCAACAAGAAGAGTGATAAAATCATTTTTTACGCCCCTACTGGCGGAAGAATTTCAAAATGTGTTGAAGAAGTTCTGTAACTTATTGATAACTAGCAGTAGTACCCGGCTTCGCCCGGTGGAATGATGATAATGTTTTAAGGTCTCCTTAGAAATATAATGGACTTAAAATCTAAGTCATTTGCCCCCAAAGACAATGAGGGAGTAATATCTAGGTCATTTGCCCTTTTGATAAGGATGATAATAAAAACTACTGTTGAATTGACACGTCAAACTTACAAACTACCGTAATAGAAATACATATTTCAAAATTCACAGGCGAGGAAGACTTATTGTGTGTGGTGATTAATGGTGGTGTAATGGGCGTAACATCTACTGTAGGTTATTTGCTCTTATGATGAGGATGATAAGGGAAACTACTACCGGTATTGAATTGACACTTCAACGTATAATGTAGGCTACACAATGTACTGTAATAAAAATAACTATATGGCGGCTTCGGTGGCGTATTTGGTAGCATGCTGAGCTTCTATGCCCAAGATAGCGGGTTCAAACCCGGCCGAAGCCGTCGGATATTTTAAGAGCGTTAAAAATCCGTCAGTATGCCTTTCTTCGGAGGGGAAGTAAAGCCGGCGGTCCCATGTCAGATTTATGGCATGTTAAAGAACCTTCCACTAATTACACCTGTGTGAAGCTAAATTGGATAGGTAAACAACGCTCATAGATGTCTACGTCCGTTGCCAAGAGCCGACTGCAGTGGCGTCTAGTAGCTAAGTTCCGAACTTGGCCTAGTAGTCGTTGACGGTGGCGCTTGGCGGCAAAAGTACGAACTATTTGAAGAATTCTAAGTTGCAGTTTGTACTTAAATTAAAAAACAGATAACACACACTAATACAGTCATCACAATTTACACCGGTTATCAGACAGATTCTACACACACCCAAAGTACACGGGGCTACATGACCGCGTTGTCGCGGCCCCTAAACTTAAGAACCAACCAACCAAAAATAAATATTTTAAAAATCACAGTCGAGAAAGACTTTATGCGGCGGTGATTATTGGTATGATGCGCGTAACATCTAGGTCATTTGCACTTATGATGATAATAATAAGGTAATGAAAAAATGACTACTAAACGAACATGGTGTTATTTTAAAACTGATATAGGTAATTCAGGTGTCTAGCTTCGATGTCTTCCAAAGTCTCAACCTTATTTTCTGGCTTAGGCCTGTACTGGATGCGTCTAGTGAAAGAGCGTACTGCTCGGCAAAGACAAAGAATATAGGTCCAAGTTGCACGAACCTGAGATGATCGCAGATGATGACGAAATATGATGACAAACGTTCGGGGTTCCCCGTCCTATACAGATTGACCGGGAATCACTCACTGTTTCGCAACGGCCCTGTGCTGGCATCAGCATAGACAGCAGGAGATAACACGGCGGGCTCTGGAAAGAACTCTCAAGTCACCCCGCGATGAATCAGCAAGCTATTCTCACAACTGACCCCTCCCCCCAGGGTCTCACAACTTGTGGGACGTCGGTTGGCGACCACGGAACCCCAGCTGAGTCTGACATCGCTTCTACTTCCTGGTGCCGGGCTCATTTCAGTTCTCTTTCCTGTCGGCCTCCCTTGGTCAACTCTTGTTCTCTTCCGACCCAGACTGTATTAGGGTATCCGAGGGCTAGGGAGTCTTTCAATTTCCCGCCTTAATTGGCTTTGTCTCATCTTTCCTGATACCCTCATTCTTCGAGGGGTCTGCCTTCTTTTCCTTTTCATAATATCTCCTGTCTTCTGCTCAAGGCCCTCAAAGAGGCAGGGCTCATGACTGGTGAGGAATTCCTGAGCTACATGCAGGGAATGGAGTGGTATGTCAGAAATTTCAAGTGGACAGTGTTACGCATCGGGTTCCAAAGGGTAAGTATACACACTTTGTTTTCGATCGGTGAACGATGTAGATTTGTACCAAAGGGCCTTAATGCGGGAAATGGAGTGGTCTGTCCGAAATTTTGAGTGGACAGTGTTACTCGTCGAGTTCCAAACGGTAATTATGTAAAATCTGGTTGAGATCGGTGAAACGGTGTAGTTTTGTGCCAAGGGCCAAAATGCAGGAAATGGAGTGGCCTGTCCAAATTATAAAGTGGACAGTGTTACTCATCGGGTTCGAAAGGGTAAGTATACACATTTTGTTTCCGATCGGTGAACGATGTAGATTTGTGCCAAAGGGCCTAAATGCGTGGAATGGAGTGGTCTGTCCGAAATTTCGAGTGGACAGTGTTACTCGTCGAGTTCCAAAGGGTAATTATGTAAAATCTGGCTGAGATCAGTGAAACGGTGTAGTTTTCTGCCAAAAGGTCAAAAAGCAGGGAATAGTGTGGTCTGTCCGAAATTTAAAGTGAACAGTGTTACTTGTCGGGTTCTACGGGTAAGTATATAAAATTGGGGTCAGATCGGTGAAACGGTGTAGATTTGTGCCAAACAGCCTAAATGCAAGGGATGGAGTGGCCTCGCCGCAATTTCAAGCAGACAGTGTTAGTCGCAGTGTTCCAATGGGTAAATATACAAATTTTGGTTGAGATCGGTGAAACGGTGTAGATTTGGGACAAAGGGCCTAAATGCAGGGAATGGAGTGGTCTGTCCGCAATTTCAAGCAGACAGTGTTACTCGCAGGGTTCCAAAGGGTAAGTATACACATTTTGGTTCAGATCGGTGAAACGGTGTAGATTTGTGCAAAAAGGACCTAAATGCAGGGAATGGGGTGGTCTGTCCGAAATTTTAAGTGGACAGTGTTACTCGCAGGGTTCCAAAGGGTAAGTATAAAAAGTTTGGTTCAGATCGGTGAAACGGTGTGGATTTGTGCCAAAGGGCCTAAATGCAGGGGATGGAGTAGCCTCTCCGCAATTTCAAGCAGACAGTGTTAGTCGCAGTGTTCCAAAGGGTAAATATACACATTTTGGTTGAGATCGGTGGAACGGTGTAGATTTGGGCCAAAGGGCCTAAATGCAGGGAATGGAGTGGTCTGTCCGCAATTTCAAGCAGACAGTGTTACTCGCAGGATTCCAAAGGGCAAGTATACACATTTTGGTTCAGATCGATGAAACGGTGTAGATTTGTGCAAAAAGGACCTAAATGCAGGGAATGGGGTCTGTCCGAAATTTCAAGCAGACAGTGTTAGTCGCAGTGTTCCATAGGGTAAATATACAAATTTTGGTTGAGATCGGTGAAACGGTGTAGATTTGGGCCAAAGGGCCTAAATGCAGGGAATGAGTGATCTGTCCGCAATTTCATGCAGACAGTGTTACTCGCTGGGCACCAAAGGGTAAGAATACGAATTTTGGTTCTGATCGGTGAAACGGTGTAGATTTGGACCAAAGGGCCTAAATGCAGGGAATGGGGTGGTCTGTCCGAAATTTTTAAGTGGTCAGTGTTACTCGCAGGGTTCCAAAGGGTAAATATACAAATTTTGGTTGAGATCGGTGAAACGGTGTGGATTTGGACCAAAGGGCCTAAATGCAGGGAATGGGGTGGTCTGTCCGAAATTTCAAGTGGACAGTGTTACTCACTCGCAGGGTTCCAAAGGTTAAATATACAACTTTTGGTTCAGATCGGTGAAACGGTGTAGATTTGTGCAAAAGGACCTAAATGCAGGGCATGGGGTGGTCTGTCCGAATTTTAATGTTGACAGGGTTACCCGCAGGGTTCCAAAGGGTAAGTATACAAATTTTGGTTCAGATCGGTGAAACGGTGTAGATTTGTATACATAACAGACAGACAGACAGACAGACAGACAAACTTTGTGCTTTATATATATAGATTACTATTTCATCATTTCATGTGTTTATGATTACTGTGGGTAAGATTTGAACCATGGACATGAAGATACAAGGCAATTTCCTCTCAGACTCTACTTGCCCTACAACTGGAGCTCTACTCAGAGCTTTACTTGGTGACTATCGTATCAGGCGAACAGGAGGTAGAAGGAGCTTATGACAACCTTATACTGTATAATGATCACATTGGAAGTGCCGTAGACTAAGGTTGGAATTAAGTCCATATGAACTGATGTGGCATACCGGAAGTAAATAATTGTTGTTGTAAATCTTTAAAATAAAGAAGACTGTGTGTATGTACACCTACGATGGAATTTATTAATTTTCCTGCACTATGAAACGGCAAGAGAGGATTGAGGAAGAGTAAAACGAACATTTGTCGCTGCGTCTGTAATCATGAGATTTGCCTGTTATAAGAAAGGGAGAGAGAGAGTAATAATAATAATAATAATAATAATAATAATAATAATAATAATAATAATAATAATAATAATAATAATAATAAGATCACCAAATATCTGCCCTTGGCTGAGGAAATACGGCAAATGTGGAGACAGGAAAGTATAGTGGTTCTGCCCATAGTAATTTCTTCTACCGGCATCATCGCCAAATCATTGGCTCGCAATCTATAAATATTGGGAATACATCCTGGTCTACATATCGTCATGCAGAAGGCCGTCATCTTGGAGACCTGTTCCATTGTTCGCTCGTTTCTCAATGTACCACCTTAAGAGAAGTTGTCATACCGTCTTGCTAACAAGCCGACGATATGTTGATATGTCCCACTTATGTGGTGTAATGTATGTAAACATAATAATAATAATAATAATAATAATAATAATAATAATAATAATAATAATAATAATAATAATAATAATAACCCCTGGCACTACAGCCCTTGAAGAGCCTAGGCCTACCAAGCGACCGCAGCCCAGCAATTTGGCCTGCAGCTATTGGGGCGACGCGTGGCCAGCGCATCGGGTTCCCTCGGTCGTTAATCTTGGTTTCCGTGACCGGGGCGCTGTCTCACTGTCAGACAGCTACTCAATTGTCCTCACGAGGCTGAGTGCACCCCGTTCCAGCCCTCACGTCAGTTTCTAAAATCCCTGACGGAGCCGGGAATCGAACCCGGAGCCTCCGGGTGAGAGGCAGGCGCGCTACTCCAACACCACAGGGCCGGCAATAATAATAATAATAATTATAATAATTATCGTCATTTGTTGATGATGATGATAAAACACACAAGAAAGCCCAACCTTCCCTTACCCACTCAATCGATATCCAAGGAACATAGCCATTGGCAGAAGAGTTTTAGTTTGTTGTTAGTTCGCTTTCGGGTCTTGGACATCTTGGTCATCAGCCCCCTGTACTTGTCCGTATGTTGAATTTGTATGATAACCTGTGTTTCTGTGGTCATTATAATAGTGTGTGTAACTGTAGCCTAACTAGGCCTACTAAGGTGCCCCAGGACTTGAAATACGATCTTGGCATTTAACTGGAAGGAATCCATGCTGTAGAGATACGACAAGAATCTGTGATGCTATTGACCATTATAATCTCTTCTAAAGGCATCATACGGAAGTCACGAGAGCCAACTTGCATATTAGTATCCAGAAGGTAGTCATTCTCAATACCTGCTCCACAACTAAACAATCAAAAGAAAACTTATTAACAGGGTGAAAGTAAATAAATAAATAAATAAATATAAGTTATAAATAAATAATATCTTGTAAAAACACAAAGAGCCAAATTAATGGGAAGCGCAGAGCCATATTTGACTGTTGAGGTGAAGGGGGATTCGTGAAATTCTAGATTTATTTTTCTGTGATAATACAGTGAGTCCGGGAATGTTCTCCGCAGCGCCTACATGCGTCTGCGAGAGCTAGCTACAGCAGTTACGTTGGCAGCACGGCTGCCGCTTGCATCATAACAAATAAACAGTAAACTTTGTACTCACCACAGCCATTCATAACAGATGCTTGAACCATTCACAGTACATCACTCTATTTCCGTAATCAGTTTGTTTTAATTCATGGACCACGGTAACTTTATAAGGGAACAACTGAAGCTTGTCTCTTACAGCTTTATGTGCTGTCGACTTAGAGATTCCTGTTTGTTGAGCTAATTTTCGTGTTGATTTACTTGGACTACGCAGCATTATATCCGAGATTTCATCAAGTTTTTCGTCTGTCAAAAGCGTAGGCCTGCCTGTTCCCGGTACATTGTGAACTGAGCCAGTCACACGAAATTTACTTACCAAATCCCGAACGGTATCACGGTTTGGACACTTTGAATTAGGAAACCGCGCCTGAAATCTTAATTTTACTTTTTCTGAAAACCGATCGCCTTCGCGAAAAACGTATTCCACAAAAAAAAAAAAAAAACAAAAAAAAAAAAAAACAAACACCTGTATACTGTTGCACTCTTCCAATAATCTATCTGAACGCTCGCTTACTGTAATACACACTGAAGACATGCAGGCTCGCTCGCTTATCGCAATTCACACTGGCAGCCCACACGGGGGAGTCCCGCTTTGAAGGACACAGTGCAGTGCAGCCAACTAAACTCATGACTCAACCACTCACAGCTGCACGTACCCACTGCGGAGAACATTCTCGGGCGCCCTGTACCTCGGTGAGCTTGTCTTTCTCTCTGCCAGTCTGGACCATTCAACTATTAGATACGGTGCTAGAAATTAGAGAGTCGAAAGTTTGGATAATATTTCTTTGCATAGCTCATACAAGTCTAATTGTTCACCTGATACCCCCTGCCAGTATTTAAGACAAAATTACACTCATATTTATGCATTTTATACTTCATTTCTCACGAATTCATTTGTTGTTGCTATTGTTGTTAATAATTCATTTTTGGGGCCTAAATCTTCGTGGTCATCAACCTTGTGAACTTGGGTGTGTATTGTTGACTTGTCTGAAAATCTATATTGTGTTGACTCCGTTGTTTGAGTCTTCAGTCTTTTGATTGGTTTGATGCAGTACCCCATGGCTGCCTGTCTTGACCTAATCGTTTCATCTCTACATAGCTAGCACACCTTACATCTGAGGCAATCTGTTTATTATTGGGCGATAACCTAGATGTTAGGCCCCTTAAAACAACAATTATCATCCTCATCATGTTTATTATTATAACTTTGGTCCACCCCTACAGTTATAACCCTTCCTTCCTTAACTAACTTTGCTATTCCTGGGGGGTGTCTTAGCAGTCTATGTGTCCTACCAACCTATCTCTTCTCTTCATTAACAGTCGCCAGAAACATCTCTCCTCGCTCACTCGTCTTAATACTTCTTAATTTGTTATTCTATCTACCCATCTGATCATCATCATTCTCCTGTAAAACCACATTTCAAACGAGTCTATTCTCCTTTTTTTCTGCTTTGCCAAGTCCAAGTTTCACTTCCATAGAGCGCCACGCTCCAGACAAAGGATTTCAAAAATGACTTTCTAATAGGCCTACCTACAGTAAATCTATATTAGATGTCAACATTTTTTTTCTTTCTATAGAAATGCTTTCTTTGCCTGAGCCAACCTACTTTTAATATATTGTAGACTAGTGTAAAAAGGAAGGAAGCTATTAGCTTAACGTGACCGTTAATCTCGCGATCATGAGCCACGGGACCTCCTTTTTACGTGGCATCTGAACCACAGGACATGGCATTTCTCTTCGAAAATCTCACATGTATTGACCGGGAATCTGTTGATGTACCGTATGAAAATACCCTCCATAATTTCTGTCCACTTCACATTTTGGCCGCTGTGACGCCTGTTTCATGTCATTTTAACATTCTGAGGTCTTTCCTTTATCATTTTGCATGGATTTTAGAAACAGCAAATCAAAGGAATGAGTACTCAAATCGTATAATTTCATAAATATCGCATAACCGCTGAGTGTTACAGCACACTCCGCACACAAATGACATTATCAGTGACAAATTGCATTCTAATTTGTTAAATATGAATTTTTGTAAGAAGTATTCGATTTGCAAAACATTTGGGGAAACTGTGGTTTATGAACATGCGAGATTTCTCGCACGGGTCCGCTAATTTTATTATATAATACGCTAAGGTGTATGTTTCACAAAACTCAAGCTCCTAAACCAGAGGGAGTTAGAAGGTGTGGTTTGTACCAAAATCTTCCAATCGTCTCAATAGTACAGGAAAAATCTTGCATTTCTTGAAAAATCAACGGGAATATATTTATTTGTTTATAAAGTGCTGTTAAACAATTAAACAAGACGATATCCCCTGGCAGAACTGTGTCACGGCCTGCCCGCATAGCACTAAAGCTGGGCGGGTAGTCTGTACACATGGGGCGCACACAACTTATTATGCGAGAGTTCTCGCGTAGGTCCGCTTGTTTATCTAGTAGTGTGTACAGGTGTCGCATTTTTTGACAGGTGGAGTGGAAAAGCCCGGGGGAAAATCACACCTAGGATATCCACTGCCAGCGCCGGGATTCAAATCGCTGACCTCCACATTTGTTGCAGTCCCCCCCCCCCCCCCCCCCCCTTCACTGTAACTACGCCGTGAGAGCTCTCATCTCTGACGAATTCAGATAAGCTGAATGTTTCGTTCGAGAGGAAATATTGCCTTTTTTTCAGTTCTGTCTCAATACGCTTTATTAAGCAAGTCACCATCATTTTTGATTTTTAATTTTAATTTTACAACCAGATCAGCAATGCAACACCATCAAATATCGTAGTCGATATATTATCGATATCAACTGTCTGTAATATGGCTGTCAGGTCAATGCAAGCGATTTCAATAGATATCGTTATCGATACTCACCCACTGAGTTATCGATAATGGAGTGCTCCCTGTATGTTGGGAAACGATTGGAGGAACGAGATATATTGGGTCGAGGTCGCGAGTCCCGAGATAAGTAACAGGAGCACAGGACATGCCAAGATGTTACTTCTCTCTACGGTTTGGACACAGGCTGCCAAATTAGGGGTTTCTACGCATTGAAGTCACTATTATGGTTCAAAAGTGAGTAATGCGACGGCGGGGAAGGGGAGAGTTTCTAAGACTTCTAAGTGACCCAGACTGGACGTCACATTTAGAAACACCAAATCTACGTAATCTGTTGCTGTAGTCCAGTTTCAGCAGTGGCCGGCCGATAATAAGGTTGCAGTGTTGCACAACGACCAGATTCTTAAACTATGTAATAATATTCTAATAATAATAATAATAATAATAATAATAATAATAATAATAATAATAATAATAGTAGTAATAATAATGTTATTGTTTTAGTCTTCAGTCTTTTGACTGGTTTGATGCAGGTCTCCATGCTTCCCTGTCCTGAGCTAATAGTTTCATCTCTACATAGCTACCACACCCTACATCCGAGACAATCTGAAGAACTAAATAGCCTATCCTATTTTAGCCTACTTATATTAATTGCCTCTATTAACATACAAAATTTCAGTTTGATTGCTGTAATAAATTCGCAGATATTGAGAACCGTCTAAATATTTCGGATGGTCACCATGTTGGATTTTTATATAGGCTATAGGCCTTAGAGTTGTGTACTATTAGTCTAGCCTACATGAAGATTATTGTGTAGGCGTTTTATTCAAACTTCAACCGCATGATTAGGGCACAAGAAATAGATACGAGATTTTAAAATTTCGCTCAGCTGCCATCTGGTGGTTATGAAAATAATTTAAATGAATTAGATGCCAGTGGATTGAAATTTATATAAGCATATACCATACCAAGTTTCACTGCGCTCGGATGGTTAAATCGAGAAAAAAGTCCATTTGAATAGTCTATTTAAATTTCGCGTCGCCGACATGTTGGATTTCTGCTCACCAGGTTATTGAACGTCCCATAGGTGAACTTATTTTCATAGCCTCTATATCCTACGCATACAAAATTTCAGTTTAGAACCGTCTAAATATTTCAGATAATCGCCATGTTTGTTTTTAATATATGTAGTCCATAGAGTTATATACTATTAGATGAGGATTATTGTGTACGTTCATTATTCGAACGTTGATTTCGATCGCATAATTAGAACACATAGTCTAAATGAAAACTTAATTTTAAAATTTCGCACAGCCGCCATCTTGAGGTTATGTACACAATTGAACTAAATTAGATGACAGTGGAGTGCAATTTGTATTGTCATTTACTGTACCAAGTTTCACTGCGTTAAATCGCGAGAAAAGTCTATTTGAATGTTTCAACTTCGCTTGGCTGCCATGTTCGTTTGGTAGTTAACGGGTTTTAGGAAGTTACATACGTGAACGTTTAGTGGTGCTCTTTATCACCATACAAGATTTCAGGGTGATATAAGTAATAGTTTCGGAGATATAGAATGCCGGTGAAATATTTCGCACAGCCACCATGTTGGATTGGTGAGATGTAATGAAATTTGAAGGGCATGGTCGGGCACGGTTGAAATAGTACTATGACCTTACCGAGTTTCATTGAAATCGCTCCAGCCGTTTAGACGTTAGCCTATTTGGGGGTACACACATACACAGACGCACACACACACTCACACACCCACACACACACACACACACACACACACACACACACACACACACACACACACACACACACACACACACACACACACACACACACACACACGGACAATAAAGAAAAGTTTGGTGTAGTTTGTTTTTATGTAAGACTACGGGTAACGTGTTTATTGACGTCTAAACTCGAGTAACTTATCTCTCCTTTTTCCCCGACAGTCATCATCTCTCCCTGGTGCCAGGAACATCCATGCTGTTTTCATACAGGAGCCAGTCTGAATACAGTGGAACGTGGCTAATTCGAATTTCCATACTTCGAAATCTTCTTTAATTCGAATTTTTCTCTTGGTCCCTAGCATTTTATATACAATCAATGCTAAAAAATGTGGTTAATTCGAATTATATTTTGGATAATTCGAAGTTTTTAGTGTAAAAAGCCGATCGGAAGCCAAACAGTTGGGACAATTCCCGAAAAAACTGTCCCGAGTGCAGCCCCAAGCAACAAACCACATCACAGAACTTAGGCGGTTTGTTTGAAGTAGAAATGACGTAAGTAGTTCTGTTTTCCGTTCCTTAAATTTGTTAGATTCTTTTGTGATGGCTGAGAGACTTAATTGTAGGAAACAGGTAAAAATCTCAAACTATTTCGAAAAACAATAGATTTCTCTAAGACTTAACTAGATTACTACCGGGTGAGTTAGCCGAGGTCGTTGCGGCATGACTGTTGGCAGTCGCGCACATCCGGGAGGCGAGAAGGTTCGAATCCCCCCGCCGGCAACCTTGAAGATGGTCTTCTGTGGTTTCCCATCTTCCTTCCAGGCAAATGCCGGGGTTGGTCCCTAACTATAGGCCACAGCCGCTACCTTCCAACTCCTTGACCCTCCCATCCAACATTCCTCCCCAACTGTACTTGTAGCTCACCCATTGGGTGTCCGTCTCGAAGCAGCTACAAAACTGGCGAGCCGAACATGTCCTCGGACACTCCCGGCACTAAAAGCCATACGCTAAAAAAAACCTAGATTACTGGATTACTACTGTCGTTAAATAGGTGAATAGTACATTTAGGTTTTATTTTTCATTTGAAACTTTTGAGGTTATTCACGATACAGTCTTTATAAAGTACCGTTGTCTGTGAATCTGCTTTGTTGAACGCAAATCATTATGTAAACGTAATACAATATTATTTTCTCCACCCTTTTCAAAAAACTTTTAAATCGAATTTTTGGACAATTCGAATTTTTTTACTGGACCCTTGAGGTTCGAATTATCCAAGTTCCAACAGTACTTGCGTCTCGCGACAGACTTGGCTGGACAAGCTGATTGGTCGCTCTGACCAGGATCGAGACCGAGACATAACTTTAACCTCGCTTTTGTAACCCAGGCGATTGTTATCTCAGTCACGTTTTAATGACGTTTACAAAATTATATTTATTTAAATTTGTTCAAAATTTTGAAATCTCTTCTCGAATCTATAAAAGTTTGCATACTTACGAGTGGTTGAAAAGCCTAAACGTTAACGTAGTTTTGGTAAGATTACAAACAGAAAGATTCTGTAATACTGTCACTGACAGCCCACTATAGCGACGGAAGAAGAATGAGCGCTGGTCTACTGCTTTAATCTATAATTTTATTAAGAATAATACTGTTTATTTAAGCTTTTGTTGATGAAAAACTTGCGTCTCGTGACAGACTTGGCTGGACGAGTTTTGATGACGTCACACCATTCAACCAATCAGCTTATCCAGCCAAGTCTGTCGCGAGACGCAAGTGTCTGAATCAATAGCGCTCACATGTGTGTGTAACCTCTTAATAACTCCTGTTTCCCTGGCTGCTGGTTCTGGAAGTATGCCACATTGTCGTCCCCACACACACATGTGCGAGTGGTATGCCAGGTGTCCCTTTCGCCTTTAGCAACACTGTTTTGTTGGCACGCCCTTTTTCAGGTTGGTTGTTGTTCTTGTATCCTCTTGGTATGGTAGAATACACAAGCACTGCTAGTTTCGTGGGAAGCGAAACACGATGAAATTCAATACGGGTGGAAAACATTCCTTTTTTTTTTTTAAAATCATGGGAACTCCGAATTACATATGGCCAGTTGCCGTCTCTTGATGAAGCTTTTCACCGATGTCTCAGTCAGTCGGGGCTGAGTAACAACATTGAATCGACAACACGTTTAGTGTTCTTGCTTAGGAGACCACAGTTCTTCGTAAAAGATCTTCGTTCTCAAATACTTCTGCCATCTATCATTGATTACAATTATTTCGCACGATTAATTATAAACAGGGTCCAACACAAAATGCACTCCAATTAATTGACCTCTGACACAGTTCGTGGTTGACTGACAAGTTGACCAACCTGAAGAAAATTGCACCTGCAGCCTCTGTGATAAAGATTAATTCACGAGCTTTTGCAGCGGTTAATATTTATTCCATAGTCTAATTAATTTTGTATCTTATGTATAATGGGGTTACAATAAATATCCGCTGCAGTGTGAAGCCTCTCACCAAGGCGGACCGGATCCGTTACCCGGTCAATGCATGTGAGGTTTTCGAAGTGAAATCCCGTGGTCCGGATTCACGTAAAAATGGAGGTCAGAATTGCTCATGATCGCGAGATTAACATAACGAACGGTCACGTGAAACTATAATAAGCTTCTTTCCTTGAATCTATTACTGAAATGAATTAGGAATACCAGTATAGCAGATTTTGGAATGGAGTGTTAATTACCACGACTTTACACGTATGGAGAGTAAAATAAATAACCAAACCCCCCATATCTAAACATGGCGGGCGACGTACCACGCACTTCCCGCGTCGTGGGTTCTTTCATTAGGATAGCACGCAGAGCAAGGAGGTAGGGCATATACTTCTAGTAACTTCTGCTCTCCTAATCTGCGTGTCGTCTTCCGAAGGCTTCTCGCCCTCTTGTGCTGACGTCACGCGACCTACTTGTGTGACGTCACAGCCTGTGTTGTCTCGGCCAATTAGACAGGCGCCACACACAGTAAGTATAATAGAAGGGCTAGAAGTTAGGAGTTGTGAACAAGTATTTATCCTCAGTAATCTGACATTTAAAATTGTTTACCGATGTTTAAGAAACAGGAGCGACTCCAGACTAATGAAAGTCATTTGAGCAAAGGCGGATCATTCACCTAGGTCCTAGGTGGACGAATTTCTATAGGTATTTTGCATATTTTATAGCCTACATTATAATAGGCATGCTGACTAGGAACTTCATGGCAATCAGCCCCGTGTGCCGGAGACCGTGGGCAGTACTACTACTACTACTACTACTACTACTAATAATAATAATAATAATCGCAAGATGGCCCACTCACAGAGAATGAGGGAATTCTGGGCTCAGAGGAAAGCAAAGCAAATTGTCAAGTGTAACACGAGTTAACGTGTTCCTAGATGGCCTTAACGAATTTTATAATAATAATAATAATAATAATAATGAAAATGAAAATCCACAGCCTGCTTCCAGTCTCCGACCGGGTCAGGAATGGAATGAATGAAGCCCCCATCTAGCGGCGAGGATATGAACTGTGCCGGCTGCCGAGGCCTGACGCACTCCTCTGGGGCAATGTTTAAATGAATGACAGATGAAATGAAATGATAGTGGAGAGTGTTGCTGGAATGAAATGTTGACAGGGAAAACCGGAGTACCCGGAGAAAACCCTGTCTGCCTCCGTTTTGTCCAGCACAGATCTCACATGGAGTGATCGGGATTTGAACCACGGACCCAGCGGTGAGAGGCCGGCGTGCTGCCGCCTAAGCCACGGAGGCTTTTTAATAATAATAATAATAATAATAATAATAATAATAATAATAATAATAATACTGCAGATTTGTAAAATGTACTGAAAGTGATTAATGTAACTTGAACGAATTGGCCGATGACCTAGATGTTCCAGCCAATTAAACAACAACCACTACTATTATCATAAAGAAATAAATAGTAGGCCTATTGAAATTCCCAGATATGGATAGCTCAGCGCGATAACGCGTATGACCATGGGGCTGGGCTGTCTCCGGTCTCAGGGCAGCGTGGGTTCGAATACCACCGTCAGCCATCTTTGTCTTGGCGTTCTGTCTAGTTTCCTATATTGAACTCCTGGTAAATGCCGTCCATTAATTTCTTTCACGAGTTACGTCAAAAAACGCCGCCAATACAAATCATCTCCGACCCTGTTGAACTGGGATTAATAATAGAAAAATTAGATATGCTGGCAAAACCATTACATTGACGACATTGGAAATAGTACAGATCGTTCGTTCATCCGCGCGCCATTAGCAGTGAAGTCGCATGGCTAAACTCCCGCTTCTAAGGAGTGCAGTACCAGGAGAGCACGATATGCTAGGAGGATTGTGAAGTACTCCTACTACGACATGTTCTCCTGATGATCTCTGCACCCTACGAACGTCTGCCCTCGCTTCTCACCCACACACACCGAGCCGAGTTCCTGAACATACGTCATAGAAGGAGCAAGCATGCAGGAAAGCAAAATAATTCTTGCTCAAGGCATGATGTTTATATAGTCAGTGGTGTCTTTCTATTGTGTTTGACAACCGCTTCTCTCCGATAAACTAAGTTTATGAAACTCAGCAATTTTTCTAGGTTTGTGCCGTGTCTTGCGTGCGGTTTCGCCTAGGACAGTAAGCTGCTCATCAGCGGGCTCTTGGTTTCACGGCACAAACCTAGAAAAATGGCCGTGAAAGCCAATGAAGTTTATATTACGTGCCCAGCCTCCGTGGCTTAGGCGGCAGCACGCCGGCCTCTCACCGCTGGGTCCGTGGTTCAAATCCCGGTCACTCCATGTGCGATCTCTGCTGGACAAAACGGAGGCAGACAGGTTTTTCTCCGGGTACTCCGGTTTTCCCTGTCAAAATTTAATTCCAGCAACACTCTCCACTATCATTTCATTTCATCTGTCATTCATTTAATCATTGCCCCAGAGGAGTGCGTCAGGCCTCGGCAGCCGGCACAGTTCATATCCTCGCCGCTAGATGGGGGTTTCATTCATTCCATTCCTGACCCGGTCGGAGACTGGAAGCAGGCTGTGGATTTTCATTCATATTACGTGCCCACCTCGTGGTGCAGCAGCTAGCGATCTGGGTTCGGTTCCCGGCTCTGTCAAGAAATGTTAATTCTGGTGTGAGGGCTGGAACGGAGGAAAACTGAGAAGAGCAAGGTTTGATTCCCACCTCAGCCATCTTGGAAGTAGCTTTGGTGGTTTCCTCCCAATTTTTACTCCAAGTAAGTGGTAAGATGGTTCCTAGCTTTAGGCTACGGTTGCCTCCTGCCCTAACATATAACACTTTCTGGCACTTCACATGGTAGCCGACATTACAAAATTGGCACTCGATCCATTCGGCTCCATTCTTCTTTTTGGCGTCATCCGCATAGGAGCCACCACATGCACAACAACCATCATCGTAATTTTTCTGGGGTCTGGAATTAGGCCTAGAGTGACTTATTGTGTAGCCTATATCTTGACTTTAACTTCAGGTGGAATAATGAATGGCTTTCCAATTTTTGCAAGGATTGCACCTCTTGGATCAGCTAAAAATGTTGTGCGATAATCCTTGTTTACCCCACGGGTTACTAAAACGTCTACTGGCCTTGTATGCTGTTCGTCCCTTTTCATTAACCAGCCGCAATGCTTCTTGTCTCAGCTGTGTAGGAGAGAGCCTCTTTATTCCGTTTTGGCGCCATCTCAGCGTCCAACCTAAGAAGAAAGAACCTATTGGTATAAGCTCACACACCTTCAACGCGTAACACTACACTCGTGTAGCCTAAGTTTTATATGCGAATGATCTGTATCTTATCTCTGACTGGTATTAAAATGAAACTTATAATTTGAAACAGTGTTGTTTGTAAGAAATCAAAATCATCACCACTGATTTCACTTGTTTAAATGTGAACTCTGTGAATACATTTTTAATACTTCCTTGAGTTGTCCAAAAATGGAGCGCGAGGGGCTTCCTGGATTCCTCGTTTTTACTGCCATCTGTTGGTAAAAACTTGGAACTTTCGGAATTGAACCTACGCTACGCCGTAATAGAGGAAATACGGTCATTCACAGCACTTGATATCACGGAGTAACTTCATTTTACTATGGAATTTGTTTGATATCATGTGTTATTGTAGATGCGTGTATAACTGTATTTGGGTGTAAGATTGAGGCAGGTGCTACGGAACTACTTGAAATAGAATAGCTTACCTGGAGTGTTGAAGACTCGGGGGAATCCACGCTGTCAGCGCTGGGATTTGAACCTCGAATATGGAATCTCCGTACGCTCATCTTTCCAGTCCAGCCGTGGAGCATGCCTATAGATAGATAGGGCCCTGCGTGGATAAATAAAACGTTATCCGCATCCGCCCCGCATCCGCACGACTGTTATCCGCATCCGCCCCGCATCCGCACGACTGTTATCCGCATCCGCCCCGCATCCGCACGTTTATTATCCGAATCTACTGGCATTACAATAATAATTATTTTATTTTATTTATTTAGTCAATTTTAGCCTCCAGGTTGGTGGCTCCCACGGACGCAGCGAGGGAACTCACCTCTACCGCCATTTCAGGCAGTGTCCTAGAGCTGGGAACATCTGGTCAGAGTGGATACAACTGGTGAGGTGTGATCAGTACCTCGCCCAGGCGACCTCACCTGCAAAGCGAACAGGGGCCTCATGAGGGAAGGGTGGGAAGGGAAGATTAGGATGGATAGGCAAGAAAGAGGGAGGGTGGCAGCCGTGGCCTTACAGTAGACACCATCCCGGCATTTGCCTGAAGACGAAGTGGGAAACCACGGAAAACCACTTCGAGGATGTCTGAGGTGGGAATCGAACCCCCTCTACTCATTTGGACCACCCGAGGCTGAGTAGACCCCGTTCCAGTCCTCATACCACTTTTCAAATTTCGTGGCAGAGCCGGGAATCGAACCCAGAATCTCCGGGACGGCAGCTAACTATGTTGACCGCTACGCTACGAAGGCGACATAATAATATTTTTAATTAGATACAAATTTAAGTAGAGTAAAGCAACACATTTAGACATTTGAGCAGAAAGGCGTTCCCTTAGGCTTTGTAGGTTATGTCATGTGCTATGTTTTACCAATGAATGCTTTACAGGTAGAATTGCCACCCTTTTCAGTTTGGAGTGTTTATTATGCTTTAAGGAATTTTCCATGCAATATTTGTCGACTTCTCGAAGGCCTTCGACCTACTAAACAGATCGAAGCTCATTATAAAACTGGAGCAAATGATGGATGAAAAATCCGAAATCATGTATATGATAAAAAAACATCCTGGCTTTCAACAAAGTAGAGATAAATGATGGGATATCAACCTCAAGAGAGATCACACAAACCAACGGAGTACTACAAGGCGACCCACTGAGTCCCACTCTGCTCAACGTCGCGACAGCGGATGTTATACGGACTATTGAAAACACAAAATCAGTATCCCTTTACCTGTACGCAGATGACATGGTTCTGGGGTCTACAAACAGACAGGAGCTACAGGAAGTGCTCAACAACTTGCAAGACTGGGCGGAGGAAAATGAGCTCAGTATAAATGAAAAGAAGACAGTGCATATGGCCTTCCGAAAAGGAGGAAAACTAGCCGCCGAAAACAAAATGATCCTGGGAGAGACTGAACTTGAGACAGTCAATTCCTACAAATACCTCGGCCTCACCCTACAGACAACGTGCCAATCCTTTAGACTACATATAAAGGAACGAGCAGCAGCAGCCATTAGAGGAATGTACGATTTGAACAATGTTACCAAACTATCTCTACAAACAGCAATGATTCTCTTCCACGCGAAAATAACCCCCGTCATTACATATGGTCTAGAACTGATATGGGAAAGGCTATCCATGACAGACCTTATCACAATTGAAAAAGTAAAGGCTTCTTTCCTGAAAAGGGTGCTAGGAATTGCAAGAACGTCCCAGTCCAGGCTGGCATATGTCCTAACAAAAGAAACATACTACATTGAAGATCTCAGATTAAGACTACAACTGCCATCTACTAAGCATATGAAGAAACTCCTCGAGATAAGACACGGCCGACTGAATACGAGCTGCGCTCTGGATAAGACATCAGAAGCAGAATGAAATCCCACTTGAATTCTACGCAACAGAAGCAATGGTGGACAGAAGATGGACAAACGAGAACCAGGAGATGAGACATGTGTTACCAGACTCGCCATCCACGGTTTCCACCACAAGATCTGTAAAAATGTTAAATACCATGAACCGAATGAAGAATGCAATATGTTCTCTGTGCAATAACCCCTGCGACAAATACCACATCACATCATGCAGCAAACGGACAAAGAGCATAGTTGAATACAGTAAAGATTAATCTACCTGTAATAATTATTTGTAAGCACACCTTATAACTGTCCATTATGGCCACTTGGCTGCAATAAATATTTATTATTATGCTTTAATGACATAATTTGAAAGAGGCTTAAATCACCATCTTACATTTGTCATAAAAAATCATAGCGGAAAAATGTATGTCGTTAGCATCCGTGTCTAGTAAATGATATTCAACAAGTTCGGATTGTGTTCTAAAAAGTATCCGCAAATTTACTCCAAACATTATCCGCTATCCGCACAGCCATGCAAACTAAAATAACACCCAAAGCTGCTTTTTGGTCGTGGCGGACATAATTCAGAAACGATCTTCCTTTCCCATTTCGCCTTGTTCGCTTCTGAGCACATCCTTTCTACCAGGCAAACATGAAATGGTAGGAAGCTCATCTTCTACGTCGCAGCTAACGTTAGGCTATCTAGTGGCATTTAAGACAACTATTTCAGTTAATGGACTTGTAACAACCCTATTGGTGCTGCCTCCAGTGGTGTTCATGTCAACTATTTCAAGTAATAATAACATGGCTGCTCTCTTGACGACGACGACGCGACTTCTGAAATAATATTGCTGTGCCTCGGGCGAGGTAGAAGCGATTGTCCTTGGAAGGGATGCTGCAGGACCTATGAAGATGACGGTTCACCTCAGTACTTGTCCACCATTGACGGACAGCCACAATCCCGCTAAGAGGAACACTTGTACCAGGCGAACATGTGTACGCAGGAGATCACTCACTGTTCCCTTGCAAATTTGCACTGCTACTTGGCGATCGGGCTCTGGGACACTGTACAGTAAATTGCTCCAGATACTGTCGTATAATGTTGGTTGGACCTGGCTCTATTAAGCGAAGTGAGATAAAATCAAAGTCCGCCTAATGTTTACTATTTATTATTATTAGGGTCCGGATGTTGATGCCGTAACATTCACTTAAAACATTCAAAATTGACTGTAATAAATGACCTAAAAATTCGAAAAATGCATTATAAAATGGAGAAAATGATCTTATAATAATAAACTCGCCAATATTTCATAAATGAAATCTTAAGCTCAAACTGAAAAGTCATACAAAATAGATTTCTAGCACTTAACAAAATGTTTATGTTCACTTTAGTCTGAGTTGCACTGCAATGTCATTCTGATGTTGTCAAATGTAAATGATCTGTGGTTATCTGCCAACAAGTTTTTATATCTCGAAAAGCTGCGTTCAACATCAACTAATGTGATCGGAGCGTAGGTTACTTGAAGTGAGGAAGGTCGTTTGCTGCTAAACCTCCTCAATCCCATCCATGCAGTAGGCTAGTTTTAACCAGAAAGAATGTTTGAGATTTTGCAGAATGTTTTATACCAGTACTTGTTTCAGTTTTGATGCAATACCTGGTTGATTAAGGAAATGGAATCAAGATTTCAATATTTTAAATTATCTTGTATCAGCTACTAACTAGGTTCTTCTTAACTCTGAGACACGTAACTCACTCTTATAAAGCTGTGACATGACGAAATTGGTAAAAAATGACCTCAAAAGACCGATTTCTCTAAAATAAGACCAAGAAAATCTACCAAACATAAAAAAATGCTCTTAAAGTGAAAAAATAGGAAAAAATGCAAAAAAGATGCAAAATAAAAATGTCATATTTGAAGACGGGATGGCCCGTCCGGAGTTTCTATGTACTTCAGCATTGTTTTAGACAGCTCAGTAAAATGATGACATGTCATCAACATCCGGGCCCTAATTATTAACATCGTGTTGGAAGCCATTTTTCAGTGCTGCCTTAGTAGTCGAAATTTAATGTTTTTCAGTCGGTCGACACGATTGTACCCAATTGTAATGGCTGGTTCCCTAATCCTGAAAATAAATATGAAATTTTATTCCGCGAAGAATTTACCCGGCAGGGAGGGAACTTAAATAATAATAATAGACTAATAATAATAATGTTGAAAGGCTGTCAAAGTACGAGTATAAAGAGCTTTCAGAACTGATCAGTAGGGCTCGGATTTTTATGTTCGACCCTCACTATTATGTGTCAGATAACTGTATCATAATGATGGTCATTATAACACTGTTTTCCATTATGATACAGTTTCTCCAGCCAATCAGAGCTCGTTCATTGACCAATTAGGTAACGATAACTTCGCGCATGCGCTCAAAATCCAACATGTCGGACATAAATACAACATCGAACTATAATAAATTACCGACATGGAATACCCACCGTCCATATGTTCGCGTAAATAAACTGGCGAATATGAGACAAGAAATAGCACTGTACCTTAAAATCACCAACACTAATTTCTACACAGCGCATTGTCTCCAACTGACACCGGTGACAATATTACTGAGGGACGGCAGATGTAAACATATGGTTGGCATTGCAAACACACAGAGCGCATGCGTCGGTCGTTCAAAGCTCTTGAAAGGCAGAGATATAACACCCAACGCTCGCTCTGCGATCACAAAATTCCAGTAGCTGACTCTCAACAGATATTTATGAATATTTATGTTAAAACATATAATAAAGTTATAATTATCGTCGAACATAAACAGTCGTATGCAACTCGCCTATAATGGTAATTAAGACACTCGTATAGAAATTATAAAACTCGCATACGCTCGTTTTATAAAAAATACTTGTGTCTTAATTAGGGGGAAGTCCTGTAGCACCGGACGACATGTAGTGCCGGACACACTGTAGTTCACGGAAATCTCGCTAGATGTCAGCATCATGTAGAGTGCATTTCAAAGGTTTCTTCCAGTGTACGTCAGTGCAAGCAGTGTGAGTTTGTCACTCGAGCAGTAACTACGCTACGTGGTATTTTCTGATTTCCTGTGTTCATTCATGTGTCTCAAGTACGTTTTGGAGGAGCATTGTACTGAACTAGGTAAGTGAATTGTTACTGTACTGAGAGTAGTTGTTAAATGTGGTCTTAATAACATGTTCACAAAGTATAAATTGTAAATGAAACGTATTTAGTTAATGGCAGGTGTTTCTTTAGAGGCATGCTTGTCCTGTATGACCGGACAGTACTATGTCCTGTACCATCGGACACGTAATTAGCTGTCATTATTATTTGCAGGTTGATTCGCAAATAAAAACATGCCAAAAGACGACAAAAATGGGAAGAGGAGGGGAACGTGGTCCGAAGACGGTATGAAACTGGCAGTGAACAGCGTGCTTGCTAATAATTTGAGTGTTAGGGAAGCTGCAAGTAGTTTTAGTGTTCAAAGAGCACTTTGCAGGACAGACTAATAAAAATAGTGGAGGATAAATTCAAATTACGCCGAAATGAGGGCGCTTCGAGAGAACATTTGCAGACAATTTTGAAGAACAATTAGTCGCCCATATCAAGCTGTTAGATGGCATGCTCATGCGCCTCCTTACCACAGAGTTCCTGAAACTTGATTATGATTTAGCTGCAACTTTAGAGCTGCCTCATAGGTTCAATAAGGACAACAAAATTGCAGGGAAACATTTCTATTACAGCTTCATGAAGAGACATCGTGAACTTGCACCGAGATCTCCAGTTCTTACCATGTTTTAAAATGTATTTCTTTTTAATTTCAAAGGTCTCTTTATTTTAGGGTCATAATATGTCCATAGATCTCAAGTATGAAGTTCCTATAAGACACTATCATGTCAACTACCACATCCTTTGATAAGATCATCGATATGCATAGAATTTACAGTATTCAAATAACAATCCGAAAAAGTTCTAAACTGTCCGGTATTACAGGCCAGTCTTAATAAAAGGGGAAAAAGCCACAAGTACGTTTATTTAAATTCCCAATAATCCTGCCACTGTTGAAAATTATGCTATCAAGAATATTGTCTTATGTTACATGAAGGATGTCGCACATGTTTTACTTGATTTTTAAATTCAAAAATTTCAGCAGTATTGGCAAAAAAAGTAATATGTCCGGGGCTAGAGGACTCTCCCCTATAGCCATTATAGGCTCGTTGCATAATGTACTATTAGGTGCTAAAAATCGGGGAAATATTTATTGTTTATGTGTTAAAAATACGTGAAATATGTGACAAAAAAAAAGTAAAAATATTTAATTAAAATTTAGTTTATTAATGTGTATATAAACAATATGCAGTACTCACGAATGCAATTTATGCTATGTCTCCCTGACTGCTGAAGAATTACAATACACAACGAGATACATCTTCAGGTTGTCCATCAGGGTAAAATTGAAGGACGGCGTGGACCAGGAAGGAGACGAATAACTTGGATGGATAATTTAAAAACGTGGTTTGGGCTGTCTTCCACGGAACTCTTCAGGATTGCACAGGATAAGAAGGTGTTAGCCATGGTGGTAGCCAACGTCCGTATCGGATAAGGTAGAAGAAGAAGAAGATTGCATCAAAACTGGACAATAACACCGGGTATAAAACATTATGCAAAATCTCAGACATTCTTTCTGGTGAAAACTACTGCACGGATGGGATTGAGGAGGATTTAGCAGCAAACGACCTTCCTCACTTCAAGTACGCTCCGATCACATCAGATGATGTTGAACGTAGCTTTTCGAGATATAAACAAGTAGTTCCGTGAAGAACTATACAGCCTATTTTCATATATCCTACTTATGTTAATTGCCACTATCAACATACACAATTTCAGTTTGATTGCTGTAATAGATTCGTAGATATTGAGAACCGACTAAATATTTCGGATGGTCGCCATGTTGGATTTTAGGTCCTAGAGTTATGTACTGTTACATGCAGATTATTGTGTACGTGTAGTATTCAAACTTCAATCGCATAATTAGGACACAAGAAATAACAAGGAGATTTTAAAATTTCGCACAGCTGCCATCTTGTGGTTATGGAATCAATTGAAATAAATTAGATGCCAGTGTATTATCATTCGAATAAAGATTTACTGTACCAAGTTTCACTGCACTCGGATGGTTAAATTGCGAGAAACGTCCATGTGAATATTTATACTTCGCATCGCCGCCATGTTGGATTTGTGATCACCAGGTTATTTAAAGTCCTATAGGTGAACATTAAAAAATTCAGTTTGATTGCTATAATAGATTCGTAGATATTCAGAGCCGTCTAAATATTTCGGATGGTCACCATGTTGGATTGCTAAATGTATAGGCCATAGAGTGATGTACCATTAAAGGAAAATTATTGCGTAGGTTCATTATTCAAACTTTCACTTCGATCGCATGACTACATCACAATAAATAAAAACTTAATTTTAAAATTCGCACAGCCACCATCTTGAGGTTATGTAAACAATTGAACTAAATTAGATTCCAGTGCATTACAATGTGTATAAATATTTCCTGTACCAGATTTCAGTGCGTTTGGAACATTAAATCGCGAGAAAGGTCTATTTAAAATTTTCAAATTCGCTTGGCCGCCATGTTCGTTTTGTAGTTAACCGGGTTTTAAAAGTCTTATAGATGGACTTCCAGTAGTGCCCTTTATCTCCGTACATAATTTCAGGGAGATACCGCTAATAGTTTCTGAAATATGGAATGCCGTTGCAATATTTCGCACATCCGCCATCTTGTGGTTATGTAAACAAATGAACCAAGTTAGATGTCGGTGCATTACAATGTATATAAGCATACACTGTACCAAGTTTCACTGCGTTTGGTTGGTTAAATCGCGAGAAACGTCTATTTAAAAGTCGCAACTTCGCTTGACCGCCATGTTGGTTTTGTAGTTACCAGGTTTTCAAAGATCACATAAGTGAACTTATAATAGTTCCCTTTATCACCATACAAAATGTCAGGGTAATATCGGTAATAGTTTCGGAGATATTGAATGCTGGTGAAATATTTCGCACAGCCGCCATGTTGGATTGGTGAGTCGTAACAAAATTTGAAGGGCACGGTCAGGGTCGCCTGGATTAGTGCTATGAACTTACCGAGTTTCATTGAAATCGCTCCTGCCGTTTAGATTTTATTAGGACACACACACACACACACACACACGAATCACACATACACGCACACACACACGGACAAAAGGTGATCTCATAAGCCTATTTTTTCAAAATTGAAAATAGGCTAAAAACTTGTTGGCTGATAACCGCAGATCATTTTCATTTGACAACATCAGAATGACATTCGTAGTGCAGTGCAACTCAGACTAAAGTGAACATAAACCTTTTGTTAAGTGCTAGTAATCTATTTTGATTAGCTTTTCAGTTTGAGCTTAAGATGTCATTTTTTAAATATTGGTGAGTTTATTATTATAAGATCATTTTCTCCACTTTATAGTGCATTTTTCGAATTTCTTGGTCATTTATTACAGTCAATTTTAAAAAATTTTATAGTGCATTTTTAAGCTTTTTTACGGCATCAACATCCGGACCCTAATAATAATAATCATCATCATCATCATCAACATCATCATCATCATCATCTCAGGCTAGGCCTTGTCGCTGCATCCACATTTGTCTCTCACTTGCTGAAAGTTTTAAGTCAGCAGACTGTTTAAATTGAAGTCCATGCATCACAGAATCCAGATGAGCCTTCCGCGGTCTTCCTCTTCCTTTCTTCCCCAAAACTTTTCCTTCCAGTAAGGTGGTCAGGAACTCATTATGACGTAGGTTGTGGCCAACAAATTTTGGTTTCCTCATTACTATAGCAGTGATCAATTTTATAATTTTGAATGATCTTGTCGACTTCGTCGTTACGCTGCGGTCTGGCGTTACGTTACGGTGACGGGACGAAATGTACCCAGATGCACTGAGGTGTGTGACGTCATAGTACCGCTTGGTGCATGTGTTCCCCGAAAATCTCTATTTCGTTAGTATAAGACAAAAATCCCCGATTCTTAGATGTCACGGGTAATCTCGAGAACCACTGGATGGATGTTGATGCGGTTTTCACCATTCTGTAAAGGATATCTCGAGGAAAGATTCTGTAGAAAATAATTTATGTATGATCAAAGGAAGCCAAGGAGTAACGATTTCAGTGAAAAAGTCAAAAACAAACTTGGCGTCTGTGCGCTTCTTAAGCTTACGCTGGGGGAAACGGTTAAATATATCAGTATACTGTGAGCGTAAGAATTGGACAGCATGAAAAGTTCTAGTCTGGCTGCGTGGCTCAGGGGTTACGTTCTCGCTTGCTGAGCCCAAGGTTGCAGGTTCGAAACCTGGCGCAGTCAGCTGGCATTTGAGGGTGCGCAAATGTGAGGGAGCCGTGTCAGTAGATTTACTGGCACGTTAAAGATCCCCTTCGGGGCAAAATTCCGGCACCCCGGCGTCTCTAAAAGCCAGTGTAGTTAAAAGGGACGTAAAACCAATAACATTATTATTTTGAAAAGATCTACAAAAAAGTCCGCGAGAGCATATCTCTCTCTATCTTCAATACATCGCACACTATAAGTGTTTTTAGACTGGATGGAAGGGGCACGTCCCCGCGCGCTCTTGTGAGCGTGACTGCATCCCGCGTGCTTGACCTTGCTTTGCCCTTGGTTTGCACTTGCCGTTAGCGAGTAATTCGAAACAAGATAAGCAAGATAAGTATTATGCAGATACTTTTCTAACATGTCAAGAGTCTTTGGCTTCGAGCGAAGTGAGAAGCCTCCAGCTTTTCTAGCATTTTTCAGCATTTGTAGCATTTAAAATGATACAAAGTCTAGTCTTTCAGACTGACTGTCACTTTTTCTTGTCTCGTCTACTTCCTTGAGGACCCATTCGTTAGTCTTTTTCTCCGCACCATATTATGCGTCTATAAAAAATCAACAGTTTGTATATCTCACCTCATTTTGACCAAAAATGGAGTTTCTTCCTTTTTCAAATCATTGATTCAATTAGCATACAGTCCGCCTCGTTGTGTAGTGGCTAGCATTCTTGGCTGATACCGCGGAGGTTCGGGTTCGATGTCTCAAAACTCCTAAAATAAATCAATAACATCAAATATTGCTGAACAATGCTATGAGCTAGTTTCAAGAAGAGACAGAATTTCCCGAGAGCGAGAATCATGTCAAATAGGCTATACAGATCAAAGAAAGTCTGCCACATCGTGTGGTGGTGGTACAAAATTTCCTCCAAGAGTTCGCCATTGCACGAATGGAATGGCCTACGATGTCGCCGGACATGAACTCTACCGAACATGTCTGAGATATGCTGAAGAGTGCCATTGCTCAACGTCCACGCCCTCCCGTAACCCGCCAAGAGATCATGGAGGCCGCCCTCGAAGAGTGGGATCGCCTGCCTGAAGAGGACCCGGGCAACTTGATCTGCGAGTAAGAGCCTTGCTGGACGCCCGTGGTGGCCATGTTCCCTATTGAAACGTCACAGGATGGCAAGATTACAACACATATCAGTCCCTGTTTAACAGGCCAAATATCTTCCTGTTTGTAATTTTCTTTTCACATATGAATAAAGTGTGCAGGATTTGTCAGAATGCCGTCTCTTTTGTATAACCTCGCCCACAATCCCACATACGCTCTGTATCATGGCAAACAAGTGTTATGCAAAACAATTTTTGATGTGTATATCATGTATTGACATTCTCCTGTCAATCTCCACGATGACAGTGATCATACTGAGCACATTGGATATATCATTATAATACTTCTATTCTGCACGTCTTCCGAAAATAATTTGTCACGACAATCAGTTATTCAGGGTTACAATACCGCAGGTTTAACTTATCGTTATTGCAATGCCCTTTTCTACAGCGTGCTGCCACGTATACACTCTATTAAATCAACATATAAACCCAGGTTATCAGACATTATTCAACATACACCAAGGTAAATAGGATGATGACTAAGATGTTCCCCGCCCCTCAAATTAATAAACATGAACTAACAACTAAACTACCAGTTTCTTTGACGGAGGATCTAGAAGGCCTGTGAGGTCACAATCACTTTCCTTGGCTTGCTTAGAACACCACTAAGGTACCGCCTAGTTTGACGCAGGATCCAGAAGGCCTGTGAGGTCACAATCACTTTCCTTGGCTTGCTTAGAACACCACTAAGGTACCGCCTAGTTTGACGCAGGATCCAGAAGGCCTGTGAGGTCACAACCACTTTCCTTGGCTTGCTTAGAACACCCCTAAGGTACCGCCTAGTTTGACACAGGTTCCACAAGACCTGTATGGAGTATCAATAACTATCCTTGGCTTGCCTACAACACCACTAAGCTACCGTCTTGTTTGACACAGGTACCACAAGGCCTGTATTGAACCCTTTACCCTATGTTGGTTAAATGATTCTACTTTTATTTCTTCAATTAATAAATATTTCAACCAGCATCATGAAAGTAGCCAGACAGTGATGAGGAAATTTCAAGCATTTGTTGGAGACAGTAGGGACATACCTGCAACAGTTTAACAAAAGGCTAAATACTTGAGCTATGAAAAGAAATAGCATAGCTATGTATCACAAGGACAGGTGTGGCTACCTCAATTTTAGAAGCGACGCGCGGTGAGACATGGTTCTGGTATGTTCATTGTGATATTCGCGCCTAGAAGAAATATGATGCAGTAACGTGAATGGCTGATGAAGAAAATAGACACTCCCAAGACGCCAAGATCTACTAGAAACCGCCAAATTATTAGAAAATGGAGAACCAATGAGAAGAGAATGCCTACTTGCGCGCCAACTCCGGCTGGGGTACGCGGCGGCTAGCATTCACGCGGGAAATCGCCTAGACAAAATCTCTACGATCGATTCTAGGATTAATGGGCATATTCGTGACCTGTGCAATATTACGAGTTCAGTGATATTTATTTCATTCCTGTACCACAATTATTTCGAGAAATTTTTACATAAAATCCCCCTCCATCTAGACCCAAGGGCCAGTTCATTTATAAGTGTGTCGAAGAGCCAAGACATTATTATTATTCTGTGCGTCTACGGACGTAGATTATTATTCTGTTCGTCTACGGACGTAGACTTTTATTCTGTGTGTCGAGGACACAAGATATTCATTGTAAAGTGTTAAATTCAGTGATAGATAGTCATAGTACTATAGTTATAGGGGCAGTATCGTCGATAATTCGCCAACGAACAGTGACAGGGAATTTAGTACCTGAACAAGCGAATTTAGTAGTCAGACATAAAGTGTATAATAACCTAATTTTTGTATCAGCGCAAGGATGACATCGATGAATGCAGAGGAAGTTTGGAATTCTCAACAGTCCGTCCAGATGGCTGATATGAGATAAAGAATCATCCAGTTGGGGAATGGCGTCTGATGTTCTTTGACGGGTGACTACAAAAAGAGATGAGTACAAAATAATATTTTATTATTTATTAAATTAACTTATGGTTTATGGGACATATTTTTGTAAATACTTTGCTTGTGTGATTAGTGTAGTATATTTAGTTTTGATCTGACACACTTTTGTTTGGAAGCAGCTCGCACAATTGTAGTTTTTGGAAGGTTCTTTTCTTTGTGTTGTGTTAACTAACGTATCTATGTGAACGGCCGTGTTCGCCTATGTTACGAAATGCGGTTAAAAACGTCTCTCGGAGATATGTCGTGTTTCAGAAGTAGGACTGAAGTAATATAATTATATAGTAGATTGGAGGGTAATTAAAATTTTGTTGAGATTTATTATTGATCAGATTCAGTGTGATTATTGCCTTTGGAGCAATGTAATTTGTGACGAAGAGTATTCAGCTCTATCGTAAGTTTTAAATATTGTGTTAAATGTTTGCGAGCTCTAATTCAGCAGACCCGTGTGAAAGGCGTTATGTCAGTCCCAGATGTGTGTAATGTGAGTATATTTTTGTGGTATTACAAGCGGGAATTTCAGCAGAGACTGATTTCTGTCAGCTTGGTACCAGATTCATATTGTATCCTTGCGAGGACAATTATGGATATGTGATTATTGTCTGACCATATGTTGAGTTGGAGGAGATGTTAGTTGCTGTTGATTCCTTGAGATAACAGTCCAGCTGGTCGGCTATTTATATACACTGGAAGGGGGACATGACTGGTAATTGTGGAAAGGGTGAGTTGTTGTCACAAGGGCTGGCTGAGTTTCGCAAGCAAGCTCATTAAAGTGGAGTGCACGTCTGGCTCCCAATTACTTGAAAATAAATATAAATGTGAGAAACTGATCAATGGTAAAATTGTTTAAATAAATGGGAGTTGCCTACGAAACACGATAAACTTCGAAGCGTGTCCTTAACATGCAATTTTGTTAATATAAAGTAATCTTAACCACTCAGGTTGTTTGTTGTTGTTGGTTTATTCTATGTCTATTTTCCATGTCAGTGACCCGTGAGTCACGTGCGGCGCTGTGTTTCCTTGTTGTTGAGCATCTGGCCATGGTGGCAGCTCATTTGGTTAAGTGTGTCACCACACTAATAAGGGTCTCAGAGAGATGCCTGTAAATAGTAGAGTTGTAATATGTGTGTCAGAATTAGATTTAAGGATTTTTTTAATGTTATGCCCATATCCATAAACGTTGATTTACGAGATGATTGTTCGTGAGCACCGTGGCTGTTAACCCGTTGTGAACGAATGATCATCCAAGTACTCATTTCTCGTAGATAGTCACCACGCGAACATAAATTCATATGCAAGGTAGTGGAACTAGGATCCACATTTTATTAGAAAGGGGGAGATCTGTCTGACTCCTCAATGTGATAAATATTCCTGTCAGGGGAAAATTCAGGGAGATTTTTTTTTTTATTCTTTTATGCACAAATTAGTTATTAAATCTTGTTATTATCTTACGTTTTGTCTCCTTTCTTTCTTAATTATAGTTTTTATCCTATAACCCTTGCCTCAGAAAAGCACGTAGTTTGGCGGACGTAAACACCACACTATGAACTGAACGCGACCCCTTGATCAAGATTCTTGCATAAAACACTGCTATTCTGAAGGGTTCATAGGTTAAAACTGGCGCCCAACGTGGGGATATTCACTGTGGTGTAACGGGGAGATTACACATGTCAATAGTGGCGTATTTGAGTAAAACTGGCATGCCGCAAGTGCAGGCAGATATGACAGTATTTAATCACCGGGAAGTGATATTTTATTAAAAGTAGTTGAGGCGAAGTGGATACCACCAAATGTGTGAAAGATAAATTAAAATCAGGAGTTTGCAAAGTAAAATACGGTTCACGTTGTTGTCTTTTAAATTAAAGTAAAATTAAGATGTGATACCAGGCGCCCAATGATAAAGTTAAAACTAGATTTGTTTAGAAAGTCAAACTCATGGAAATATTAGGAGGCTGTAGCCTAAAATGACAATTAATACTTTGTTAATTAGTCAGTGTTAATATCAGATCAGGATAACTGTTTAATGACTAAATATGTGCTTGGGGTTAAAATTAAATTGAGTAAAACTAGAACTACTCAGAGATGCAACCAACTAATGGGATTAAAGGTAAAAATAAATGAACTGAGTAGGATAAAGAAATTAAATGTGCATTGGATTTATGTGCGTGTCAAAGGGCATTGGCGTAGGCCATTTCCCATATGTCTCATATATATTATAAAACATGGCAACGGTGGCGCAGATCCAGGAGATCATTGAAAGTGCAGCGAGGAGAACGCAGGAATTGTTGGATACTAAATTAGCGGAACAAAGTGAAGCGTTGAATACTAAATTATCAGAACAGAGTCAATCTATAAACACTAGTATGTTAGAGCAAAGCGAAGCGTTGAATACTAAACTAGCAGAACAGAGTCAATCTATAAACACTAGTATGTTAGAGCAAAGTGAAGCGTTGAATACAAAATTATCTGAACAAATAAACACTAGTCTGTCAGAACAAAGTGAATCGCTAAATACTAAACTGTTAGAGCAAAGTGAATCGCTAAATACGAAAATGTCAGAACAAAGTGAATCGCTAAATACTAAACTGTTAGAACAAAGTGAATCATTGCGGACACAGTTAAATAACAGTAGAATTGAGCAAAATGAATATCAGGCGGAACAAGCTAGGTTATTAAAGAGTGAAATTAATGACACTATAAATTCACAGTTAGAGGCGCAAAATAATAAAAACACGAACCAATTAGCTTCGTTAACCGCAGAGATGAAAGAGCACACAAACCAACAGATGATATTACTGGCCCTTGATGTAAGCAAAAATAATGAGAAACAGTTAGAGCAGATTGAAAAAATGGAGAGTATTTTTGATAAAAAAAACTTAGCATTCTCGATGAAACGGTGTTAGCTAAATTAGAGCAGATTGAAATAGCATGCACAATGAATACAAGCGAGGTCAAAATAGCTCAGGATAAGTTGGAAGGTCGATTTAAGGAGATGGAGAAAAGTGGCAGGGTCATTCAACGACAAATATCAGCAGTAGATGAGAACATATCAGGCATAATTAAAGATATGGACCGTCTCGAGATAAAATCAGCGGAACAGTGGAAAAGCCTAGAAACGGAACAAGAACAATTTAAGAGTACATTAGACGAAAGGCTAAGCCAGATAGAAAATAATCAGGATGAAAATAAGAGCCAGATTGAAGAAAAAATAAGCACGATTAAAGAACAGATCAGGAAAGATTGGAAGAAAATGAATATTGATTCAAGAGAGGAAAGATCCACTATTCTTAAAACAGTAGGCGAAAACCACACGCGTATTCAAGCTTTGGAGCAAGAGGTAAAAAATAAACTTAAAGAGCAGACAGACAGGATCATTAAAGCCGAACTCCGCTCATTAGAACAATCATCTATATTTAAAACGGGAGCATTGAAAGACAAGCAGGATGACTCACATAGTCCCCAACCCAGCATAGCAGGAAGTCAGACTCAAGCAGAGAGCCCATTAACAACAAACACGGAAGGATTTCGCAAGAACGTAGATCGGAGCTCGACACCACAGGGCGGTCATCAGCCCACACAACTTATTCAAGTAATTCGCTCAAATGACTACAAACCGCAGAAATACACCGAAAATTCAGGGGTAACACCTAAGGCCTTTATCAAAGAGATTGAAGACCATTTTAATGACACTGGGGTACCTGAAGCACGTAGATTGAGGATGATGGAGAGATTTTTATCAGGAAATGTTCTCACCTGGTTTTTAAGTTTCAAATATACATTTGGAACCATGTCAGACTTTAATTTAGCGTTTCTGCGCAAATACTGGTCTCCCGCCATACAACAGAGTTTAAGAATGGAGCTTTACTCTAGAAAATACCAAACTACCCAGCAGACGAAATACTCAGATTTCTTTAACATGCAAATGCTAAAATTTCGCGACATAAATTACCCATTAAACGAAGCAGATTTGGTGATGACAATAGCAAGGCAAATGCCAGTTAATGTACAGCAAGTACAAACGTTAGTACGGCCCTACATGCAGAGCAGATATTACGGCAAATAGATGAGACCACATCTCATAGTCATTTTAGAGGAGGAAGACAGCTGGAGTTAGTCAACACCACAGAGGTCGTAAAAACAAAACAAGGAAATACCAAAACGCAGGGTACTAATACAAGCACCTCCACACCTAGGCGAAACCAGGAAGAAGGGGAAAACAGACCATATCAGCGCAACGAAAATCACTACAACAATAGATACCAGGGCAACAATAGATACCAACAGAGAGGATATCAACAATGGCGTGATAATCGAAGGTATGACAGGCCTTATGGAAGATACGGTGATTACAATGCCAATCAAAGATGGAAAGGAAGGAGAGATCAAAATCAAGGAGATCAACGTAACCATCGAGATGACTGGGATGATAGGCACGCTCAATCACAAAATTACTTAGAGGAGTTACACGCTAATCAAGGTGGAGAACTAGGAAGATGGGAAAAGGCCATTGGGAACAGAAAGAACCCAGATACACATACTGAGGAAGCTGGAAGTCTACTGAGGCAAGAGGAATATCAAGGACATGAGCGACAGAAGGATGATGGGAGTCGAAATGGAGCTAAAAAAAAATGTTAATTTTGGATCAAGGAGACAGTCTCCAAACACAACAGTCGGAAGTTGAAGATGGATGGATAGTAGCGAACATACAAGAATGGATTGCTTTACCAGAATACTGCCTGGAGGAGACGGTGAAACCACGGAACGATGAAATTAGGCAATTACCCATTATTTACGCAAGGATTGGTGGAATTAATATAAGATGTTTATTGGATACGGGGTCACAGATCAGTCTAGTATCGGAGGCCTTGGTTCGAGAGTTGGGACGGACTCAGAATATTCCTGTAATTCCGGTACCACAGCTCAAAGTGAGGGGTGTTATTCCTGAACGCACCATCACTTGTAAACGTCAGGCATACTTAGAGCTGAACATATTGGAACACACTTTTGGGCAAACATTCATTATCATGGTAAAGATGAATTTCAATATAATTCTTGGTGCAAATTTCATTTGTGACTATCAAGCAGCGATAGATTTGCACAAGAATACAGTCAGTTTTAGAGAATATGACCAGCTGAAAAACGTGGGATTGCATACGGATGAAATCACTACCGGAAGAGATGTAAATTCTTGGGCATTGGAAGCAATATCAGAAGAGACGGAAGAGGAGGTACGAAAGGCGGAAGATAACATCGTAGAAGGGGCTGTTGTGGAACTAGATGAGGAGATAGAATCCCAGGAGATATGGTCTTTATTAACAGAAGAAAATAACAGTGATGCACAATTTGAAGAGTTACTACAGGAGCGGCTCAATGACATTCAACTTGGGGATGAACACAGAAAACAGTTGGAAGAGATTTTAAGGAAGCACAAAACAGTATTTGATACAGTACCTGGGAAAATATTAAATTTCAAGTACTCTATGCAAGTCGAGGACTGGTCACCTTTCAAAAGCAGATTGTACCCAATTCCTGAAAAGTATCGTGGCCAAGTTAAAATAATTATAGATGAGATGTTAGAAGCTGGAGTGATAAGGAAGACACCTACACCTTATCTAAATGCGATTTTGGCAGTCACAAAACCAAATGGATCTATTAGACTTTGTTTAGATGCCAGAAACCTCAACATGAGACTCATTTTTCCTGAGTATGACAGAGCGCCAATTATCAGAGACGTATTAAAAGGCTTTAAAAACAAGAGCATTTATTCATCAGTCGATCTGACGAGCTCGTTCCACCATCTTGAATTGGATGAGAAGTCACAGCTTCTAACTGGCTTCTTATTCGATAACCAGACATATTGTTTCGTCAGAATGCCTTTTGGAGTAAAAACAGCGGGCTGTGCTTTAATCCGAGCACTGGACCGGAACCTAACCGAGGAAGTAAAGGAGATGACGGTGCGATACATTGACGACATTCTGTTGGCATCCGACAACATTGAAACTCACATGGAAAACTTAGATAAAGTATTGGGCAACTTGAAAGCATCGAATTTCAAAGTAAACCTGAAGAAATCGCATTTCTTCAAGAGCGAGATCTTATATTTGGGTCACGTCATTGACAAGGAGGGAGTGAAGCCAAACCCAGCTAAGATTGAAGCGATAAAGAATTTCCCTACACCAACGAGAGTCAAGCACATTCGGGCTTTCTTAGGCGTAACGGGATTCTTTAAAGAAAACTGTCCAGGTTATACGGAGACTGTAGCTCCAATGCAAGAAATGTTAAAGAAAAATAACAAATGGTCATGGTACGCGGAATGTGAGAAGGCATTCCAAGCAACAAAACAGCTATTGGAAAACTGCATTAAATTAGGCTATCCAGATTTCAAGCTCAAATTTATAATCCAAGCGGATGCTTCACTAATTGGGATAGGTGCTATGCTCTACCAAGAGGATCCAGCTAACCTGCAGCACAAAACATATTTGGCATTTGTCAGCCGAAAATTGCGTAAGCACGAGCGAAATTATACTGTAACCGAGCTAGAATTGTTGGCCATCCTTCATGCGCTCCAACAATGGAAACGAATAATTTATGGTTACCCTATTGTTGTCAGAACTGACCACAAGGCACTAACATTCTTGTTTAAGACGTCAATGGCAAGCGAACGTGTGACACGTTGGTCTATATACATTCAGCAGTTCAGCATTGAAATTGAACATTGTCCAGGGAAGATGAACGTGATACCGGATGCACTCAGCAGGAACCCAGAGCCTGATAATGAAGAAACAGCGATGGTACAAAACTTGGAGTTAACACCGAAGGACCGGGAATTCTTGGAGGAGTTACGTGAGATACAGCGAGAACAGGAAGCGGAACCATGGATGATGCTATTAATTAAATACTTCAAAAAGCAACTACCTACAGGAACACCTGCATTTCGAGAAGCGAAAGCCAAAGAAGGAAGATATGTTTATGTCAACAATTTGCTGCACAAATGGGTAGATAATGACCACACCAAGTTACGCATATTAGTACCTGCATCGTTACAACGAGGATTGACATGGCATACGCACGAAAGTTACGGTCACGTGGGCTTAGACAAGTGCGAAGCGACAATAGGAGAGACATTTACATGGCCACGTATGAGAACAACTATATGTGACGTCATTACAACTTGTGACCCGTGTCAGAGAACAAAGCCAAATAATTATTTACTGAGGCAATATCCTAGACCATTGCTACCCCAGAAACCATGTGAGCTGCTGGCGGTGGACTGTCTTGGTCCAATTCCGAAGGGAAGGAGAGGTTGCCGTCATTTGCTAGTGTGCATTGATGTATTTTCTAAGTTTGTAGTACTATGCCCTATTCAGAAAACAACATCGAAGCAGGTACTCAGTCGCATTCGTAATAGAGTTATTCCAACCCTTGGAAAACCAGAGTTTATATTATCAGATCACGGCAGTTATTTCACAAGCGCCGAATTCAAGAAAGGAATGGAAGACATGGGTATAAAACATGTTTTAAGCAGTATCCGACATGCCCAAGCTAATCCAAGCGAGAGAGTAATTAAATGTGTAACTGCATACTTGAGGATCTTCATTCCGAACGAACACCACAAATGGGTCGATAAAATTAAGGACGTAGAGACATGCATGAATTCTACCAGGCACGAGTCAACAGGACAAATCCCTATGGTCCTACTCAAGAACGAGTATCCAGTAAGAACGTGGAAAAGCATCATTAACTGTCCACAAGATCCCATGATAGCACCAGACCTGCGAATTGAAAGAACGAGAGCATACATGAGGAAACAAGCAGACCGCAGATTACGGCGAGTAAGAAATAAGAGGTTCCACGGTGATCTTGAAGTCAACCAGCTCGTTTTGGTAAAACGACCTGCTACATCGGACCCAGAAAAGAAAATCTTTAGTAAATTCTGCGAGAAATTCATAGGACCCTATTCTATCGTAAGAAACCTTGGAAATAATGCTTACAGAGTGAAAGAATTGAGCACAGGAACAATGTCAGTTTACAACGCTGCCAACCTAAAAAAATATCGTCGAAGTGAACCATGGTAGCGCCGATATAATGACGCTGTTTGAATATACGGACGTCCTACTGTCAACAAAGTCAACGGGGAGCAGTTGAGTACGGCACGTGATGAAGGAGGAAGTAGAGTTGTTGTTGACAAACATTAACGAGGCGAGTAAAGTGTTGCCGCAGGCATCAGAGCGTCACGCAAGATTGGAAGGGGGAAATACAAGCAGGATATGAAAACGAGTAAATGCCATTGAAGACAGGAGCGACTAGACCAAGTAAGAAAAAGGGGTGATTCTGGAAATAAAACAAATTGGCCTACGGAAGTATTGTAAAATTGTCGACTTTATTCCTAAGTTCGAAATTTTGTGAGTGGGAGAGTTGTGAACCCTTTACCCTATGTTGGTTAAATGATTCTACTTTTATTTCTTCAATTAATAAATATTTCAACCAGCATCATGAAAGTAGCCAGACAGTGATGAAGAAATTTCAAGCATTTGTTGGAGACAGTAGGGACATACCTGCAACAGTTTAACAAAAGGCTAAATACTTGAGCTATGAAAAGAAATAGCATAGCTATTATTATTATTAGCGTATGGTACAACACAAAACAAACAACATAAACAATATACATACATACAATAAGTAACACATTACAACTATTACAATCATGCAAGGGAAAGGGTGTTCAAAGATTAATGTCTAAATTTTCTAGCCATCTTATGGCTTCAGTAGAGGCTATTACAAAGTCCTGTGTTGATCCAGTGAATGCCCTACTAATACACTCAGTGACAATATGGTTCATAGTCTGTCTAACTGCACCACAATCACAGGTTGGGGAAGATCGCATGCCCCATTTAAACATCATTGATCCGCATCTCCCGTGGTTAGTGCGGACTCTGTTGAGAGTTACCCATGTCTTGCGGGGCAAATCAAATCCGGCTGGCATATTTTGAATGTTGAACAATGCCTGCCATTGCATTGGAGCTATGCTGTTCCACTCTTTTTGCCAATCAGCTTTTGGATCATAAACCTGCCTAACCAGTTCCTGAGCTGTTTGAATAGGTGGAGATCTTGACTTGAGACGGCTATATCTGGTGCTAGCATCTTCATGAATGGGGAGTTCAGGATTGGCCAATATCTTGTTGTATTCCCTGACCAAGTTGTTCAGTCTTCTAATTCTAGGCGGTTCTATGTGACTAAGCACAGGCAACCAGAAAAGAGGTGTAGATTTTATTGTGCCACTAATAATACGCATTGTCTCATTCAGGACTGTGTCCACCTTTTTAACATGAGAGCTGTTGACCCAAACTGAGGAACAGTACTCAGCTGTTGAAAGTACCAGTGCCATCGCCGAAGTACGCAATGTAGTTGCAAACGCTCCCCATGTGGAGCCAGCAAGTTTGTGGATGATATTGTTACGTGTCCTTAATTTGGCTGCTAGGTTGGTGAGATGCTTCCTGTACGATAACGTTCGGTCAAGAGTAACTCCAAGATATTTGGGGTTGGCATTATGAGGGAGAGGGCCTCCATTAAGAGACACTTTCAGGGTAGAGTTCGCTTGCCGATTGTTTAAATGGAAGAAGCAGGTTTCCGTTTTACTAGAGCTGGGCTTCAAGCACCACATTTCGAAGCATTTGCATAGGACATCCAGGTCTGCATTTAAAGTTCTCTCTATCACATTAGCATCAGCATGTTGAGTAACTATTGCTAGATCATCAGCATAAGCAAACTGACGAGAGCTGGTAGTAGGTATGTCCGCAATATATAGATTAAACAATAATGGAGAAAGAACAGATCCTTGTGGAAGACCATTATTGAGTACCCTTGTTTTGCTGTGGTTTTTATGCATAACTACCTGGATTATTCTATTTGAAAGCATATTGTTAATCAAACGTGACATTTGACTGCACTTTGTCAGTTTAAAGAACTTGTACACAATACCTTCTCTCCACACTGTGTCGTAGGCAGCTGTTAGATCAATAAACACTGCCCCACTCTTCAATCGCTTTTCAAAACCTGTCTCAATATGCGTTGTCAAGGCAAGCACCTGATCTTCACAATTACGCTGAGGTCTGAAACCAGCCTGCTCGATAGGAATGCTTTTACAAATTAGGGGGCTTATTCGATTGTAAATAAGTCGTTCCAGGAGCTTAAAACAAACGCTCATTAAGGCGATTGGTCTGTAGCTTTCAACAGAATTCGGAGGTTTGCCAGGTTTTACGATAGCTAGAATCTTAGTTCGTTTGAACTCGGAAGGAAGTTTACTTGTTTGAAGGATGTTTGAAAAGAACTGCACTAACCAATTCCTTACATTCTTTCCAAAGTGCTTCAGAAATTCTGGGTGTATACCGTCAAAACCCGGGGCTTTTCCATTTTTCAATACTTTTAGGGCAAGAAGTAGCTCTTGTTCAGTAAAAGGATCAGAAATGTTGGAGGAGGTAGTATAAAGCTTTCTCAACTGAGACAGTTCATCTTTTATAATCCTTTTATGACACTTTTCAGGCTTGACTTTAGACAAGCTGGCAATGCGACTGGCAACATGATTGGGTGAAATCTCTGGCTTCAGCTGGGGACTATGTGGTATTCTTCCTAGCTTACTTAGGAGGCTCCAAGCTTTTCTACTCGAGTGTCTGAAGTCTAATGTTTCCACAGTTTCCGTCCATCGGTTTCGTCTAGCTTCATCTAGGTTATGAAGGAGATCATCAGCTACATCCTTTTCGCTATTTCTCTGGTAATCTTCGTATAGTGCTTCACAAGCCTCATCCCAACCTGGGATAAATTCCTTTCTCATTCCGCGAGGAATATGCCTTTTAGCACATGCCAGAACTGCTTTCATAAACCTAGAGTAGTTATCTACCTCTGGAGGAATCCATCTAATGGTTCTGTCGAGATCGGCTGAGAAACTCTCCCAATTAGCTTTACTGAAGTTCCATCGAGGAAGTGGGGACGATCTTATAATGGGAATCTGCATTCCAATTTCCAGGAAGACAGGCCGATGTTGACTATGTGGGAAGTTCATAAGAACTTTACGAAACACAGGTACATTGGAACCCTGATGATCATTTGATACAAAGCACAAGTCAGGATTAGTTTCTGATCCCCATCTTCCTGACTTAAATGTACATCTGTCTTTTGGATTGAAGATCAGTTGCATGTTACAAAGCTCTGCCCACTCTATAAGTTTCTCTCCACACTGATCGTTGTTCCTATAGCCCCACTGAGTATGATGACTATTGAAATCACCCACATAGATGGACGGAAGAGAGATTGCTGGAAAAACACTGTCAGGCCATTTAGTTCCTGGAGGTTTATAGATGTTTATGATAGTCACCTCATTAACTTTTGTTGTTATGTTGAAAATGTCTGCATCAGAATTAGCCGAGATTAACTGAGAGCAGGCGATGGAATTTTGAACAAAGGTAGCAGTTCCATAAGATTGGTGATAATTAGCTCCCACTAACTTGTATCCAGGGATATTTCCTCTTGAACGAAGCTGAGATTGATCAGAGGCATGCGTTTCTTGAATACAGATTACATCAACATTATTTTCCAATGCCAACTTGGAAAGATAGTCACTTTTAGATCTACTGATTCCTTCGATGTTGATTTGAAGGACTCTTAGAACAGTACCCAAGGGCTTTGCAGATTGGCTCTGAAAAGAGCTAGTATCTTTAGTTTTGTGTATCATTAGCCAGGAGATCACTAGTGATAGTCTGGCCACCGAATGCTGACGTTCAGTTCAGTACTGGAAAATCAAATCCTAGTACCTATGCAGGGGCACCACTAGTAGATTGGAGGGTAATTAAAATTTTGTTGAGATTTATTATTGATCAGATTCAGTGTGATTATTGCCTTTGGAGCTATGTAATTTGTGACGAAGAGTATTCAGCTCTATCGTAAGTTTTAAATATTGTGTTAAATGTTTGCGAGCTCTAATTCAGCAGACCCGTGTGAAAGGCGTTATGTCAGTCCCAGATGTGTGTAATGTGAGTATATTTTTGTGGTATTACAAGCGGGAATTTCAGCAGAGACTGATTTCTGTCAGCTTGGTACCAGATTCATATTGTATCCTTGCGAGGACAATTATGGATATGTGATTATTGTCTGACCATATGTTGAGTTGGAGGAGATGTTAGTTGCTGTTGATTCCTTGAGATAACAGTCCAGCTGGTCGGCTATTTATATACACTGGAAGGGGGACATGACTGGTAATTGTGGAAGGGGTGAGTTGTTGTCACAAGGGCTGGCTGAGTTTCGCAAGCAAGCTCATTAAAGTGGAGTGCACGTCTGGCTCCCAATTACTTGAAAATAAATATAAATGTGAGAAACTGATCAATGGTAAAATTGTTTAAATAAATGGGAGTTGCCTACGAAACACGATAAACTTCGAAGCGTGTCCTTAACATGCAATTTTGTTAATATAAAGTAATCTTAACCACTCAGGTTGTTTGTTGTTGTTGTTGTTGGTTTATTCTTTGTTTATTTTCCATGTCAGTGACCCGTGAGTCACGTGCGGCGCTGTGTTTCCTTGTTGTTGAGCATCTGGCCATGGTGGCAGCTCATTTGGCTAAGTGTGTCACCACACTAATAAGGGTCTCAGAGAGATGCCTGTAAATAGTAGAGTTGTAATATGCGTGTCAGAATTAGATTTAAGGATTTTTATTAATGTTATGCCCATATCCATAAACGTTGATTTACGAGATGATTGTTCGTGAGCACCGTGGCTGTTAACCCGTTGTGAACGAATGATCATCCAAGTACTCATTTCTCGTAGATAGTCACCACGCGAACATAAATTCATATGCAAGGTAGTGGAACTAGGATCCACATTTTATTAGAAAGGGGGAGATCTGTCTGACTCCTCAATGTGATAAATATTCCTGTCAGGGGAAAATTCAGGGAGGATTTTTTTATTTTTGTTTTTTTTAATTCTTTTATGCACAAATTAGTTATTAAATCTTGTTATTATCTTACGTTTTGTCTCCTTTCTTTCTTAATTATAGTTTTTATCCTATAACCCTTGCCTCAGAAAAGCACGTAGTTTGGCGGACGTAAACACCACACTATGAACTGAACGCGACCCCTTGATCAAGATTCTTGCATAAAACACTGCTATTCTGAAGGGTTCAGTATGGAGTATCAATAACTTTCCTTGGCTTGCTTAGAACACCACTAAGCTACCGTCTTGTTTGACACAGGTACCACAAGACCTGTATGGAGTATCAATCACTATCCTTGGCTTGCCTACAACACCACTAAGCTACCGTCTTGTTTGACACAGGTACCACAAGGCCTGTATGGAGTATCAATAACTTTCCTTGGCTTGCTTAGAACACTACTAAGCTAACGTCTTGTTTGATACAGGTTCCACAAGACCTGTATGGAGTATCAATAACTTTCCTTGGCTTGCCTACAACACCACTAAGCTACCGTCTTGTTTGACACAGGTTCCCCAAGGCCTGTATGGAGTATCAATAACTTTCCTTGGCTTGCTTAGAACGCCACTAAGCTACCATCTTGTTTGACACAGTTTCCACAATGCCTGTATGGAGTATCAATGACTTTCCTTGGCTTACCTAGAAAATAACTAAGTTACCTTCTTGCTTGTTGCAGGTTCCAGAAGGCCTGTGTGAAGTACGGAGTCCCTGATGTCGATCTGTTCCAGACAGTTGACCTGTGGGACAGGAAGGATATCGCTAACGTGACCATGACCATCTTCGCCCTGGGAAGAACTGTGAGTATCTTAGAGCAGTGCTTTTCAAACATTTGTTCTATATAGGCTACAGTAATTCCTATTTACTGAACCCCCCCCCCACTAGCGTTGCAGTGGGCATTAAGACCTGCTCCACAATTGCTAGAAGGGGAGACAGAAGCCCGCAGATCGAAGGTTTGAGTCCCGGCACTTACAGCTGTTTGTGTCGTTTTCAACCAAAGGTTTCCACACTCCCCTCTTCAGGCAGGATGACATCTTATTTCAATCGCGGGCTACCTTCCGCAGTCCCCGACCTTAATTACACTAACACACTATATAATAATGGGTGCAAAAACAAAAGAAAAAAAACGAAAAAAAAAACACAAAAATTAAAATTAAAAATTATGATAAAATAAAAAAATTAAAAAACAAAACAAACAAATCAAACACAAACAAAAACAAAAACCGTGTACTTGGGGGTGTATAGAATTTGTCTGATAACCTGTGTTACTCTGATGGCTCTACTAGTGTGTGTATTTGTAATTGAGGTAGGATTTGGGTAGGAAGCGACAGTGGCCTTACGTTATCTACAATTCCAGCATTTGCCTGGAGTAGAAGTGGGAAACCCTGGAAAACAGCTTCCAGGATGGCTGAGGTAAGAATCGAACTCTCCTCTTCTCAGTTTTACCTCACGAGGCTGAGTGTTCCCCGTTCCACCCCACAGACAGGAACTACTGAACCCTTCAGTATCGCCGTGCTTATCTGCAAGAATCTGTTCTTCGGGGTCGTGCTCAGTTCAGTGGGTGCTATAATATGTTCGCCAAAACAACATGCTCTACTGGTTGAAGGGTCATATGGTAAAAACACTAAACTAAGAAAGAATGGATAAGATGTAAAGTAAACAAAATTTAATGAATGAAATATGCATAAACAAAGAAATATATAACGAACAAACTACTCCCTGACATCTCACTCCTCACAAAAATCAACATAATAAAATGAGGGGTTACTCCGACCCACTCCTCATAAAGAAACTGTGGATACCAGGTCCACCGACTCGTATAAGAAATTGTAATGTGTGCGTTCAGACTAACTAAAGGAATGAGTACTTGGATGAGTGTTCGTTTACAGCGGGTAACAGCCACGGTGCTCACGAACCTCCATCTCGCAAGTCATCATTTATGGGTATAGGATACTACACTTAATAAAAACAACTAAATTAATTCTGACACACAAAATTAAATATCTAAAATTTACAAGAATCTCCCAGATTCTCCCCTTTAGTGCGATGACGCATCTGACAAATGAGCTTGCCTGCAAGGCCAATTGCTCAACACAACAAACAAGGAAAAGCAGCGTCACGCGTGACAACACGGGTCACTGACACGAAACATAAACATGAAATATAAACTAACAACAACAAAAGCCTCGCCGGCTGAGATTACTTTACATGAATAAAATGCACGATAAGCTAACGCTTCGGAGATTATAGTACGACGTAGACAACACCCAATTTACTCTCAAATATTATTTACAATTGATCATTTCTTTTCTGAATACAAAATGTTATAAGAAACAGGCCAACAAGCTCTGGATCTGCTAATGACCAACGGCCGTCTTATCTGATCAACCCGCCTCAAGATGTGGTCACTCACTCCCTTCCACATCTCTATCACCTGTCAGTTCCCAAGCGTGTCTAAAAATAACGATTTGATCCAGTGGCCTCGTTAAACATCGTAGAATCAACAGCAACAAATCTCACCCATTTTACACAAATGGCAAGAAAACATCATATCCATATATGCGCCCCGTGAGGTCGCAAAATGAATGAATCTGGCTTATTGCGGCATGACGGAAATCAGACGCGATGCTGTATTTCCCGCAGACAATACCAGTATAAATCACACATGACACCATATCTCGGACTGACTTAAAAATCACATCAAAGAGGTCGGTTTGATCCACATTTTCCTACTTTCGCGTGCAAGACGCTCAAAACTTTATTACCAAGATTAAACCCTCGAGTTAGCTGATTGCTACTCGCAACGAAACTACATTGCAACAATGGCAATTAACAACAATGAATCTGATCAATCGTAAACTCTACACAAAGATCAAAATCACCCCCAGTCTATTTTATATTATATTAATTCAGTTCTACTTGTGTCGCATTACAAAACTCCGATCTACGTTACTTAGCGGCGTTACGTTAACATATGCGTACACGGCAGTGCACATAGTTACGTACATTACAACAATCAAAATATACAAATATCTACAAAATTATCGCTAGCTGTTTCCATGCAACTACGGTGTGTCAGACAAATACAAACTCTACGTTAATAACACACAAACAAGATATTTACACAAATGGTCCCATACACCATAAATTGACTTGTCAATAATAACATATTATTCAGTACTCATCCTTCAGCAAATCAGCGTCATCGGACATCGGCAGCCATCTCCCTACTTAAATGCTTTTAGCTCATGGCAAACATTTCAACGAAGTGATGATGATTCCAGACTGCTTCCATGATCGACGCTGCCATCTCTCGTGCTGATACAAAAATGTTTGTCAAATTAATACACACTCGATTTCTGTCTACTAAATTCACCTTGTTTGAGTACTTTGTTCCCCAAAACAGTCTGTTGGCGAATTGTCGAAGATACTGGCCCTACAAAATAGTACAGTGACTATCTATCAAACACTGAATTTACAGCACATTTGGCTCAATAAAATCTGTGTCCTCATGACACACAAAGTACAAGTGCCTACGTCCTCAGACGCACTAAATAAAAATTATCAACCTGTGTCCTCCGACACAAAATATACAGTCTCACGCCCTCAGACGCACAAATTAAAGGTTAACCTGTGTCCTCCGACACACAAAAATAAAGTCAGTGTTCATGGCTTCACACGCCACTTATATATGAATCGGTCACTGAGATCCAACGGAAAGGAAAAAATAAAAATCTTTTCCATAATAATTGTATTACAGGCTTGTAATAAACATCATTAAACTCGTAGAAATGCGCAGGTCAAAGTCATGCTAATTTAATCGAGAATCGATCATAGGGATAATCTGTGTCCAGTTTCCCGCCGTAATCCGAGATCTTGAGCATGACGCCGGGTCTCCCGCGTTAAAGTAGCATTCATCTCCTATTGGTTCTCACTCACGTAGACCTCATGATTTTTCTTACAGCACCCCGCCCTGTAGGAGTGTCTAGTTGATCAATCAGCCTCTCATATCATTGCATTTCTTTTGGCTAGGCGCCAAACAGAACAAGGAAAATGCCAAACGCATGTGTCATCTCGCGTCTTCCTATTTCTAAGCCAGCCAGCACCTGCTTTCTGATTCATCGCTAGGCTTGGTCCCTTTCACAAATTCCACTAGTGATTAAGCTTTGTCTTTCTGCACCCAGGTACATTCTTACTGTCTCAAACCAATGCCTATAGTTTCACCATTTCTGTCTGGTTTTCATGATACTGGTAGAAATATTATATATTGCATAAATAAAACATATAATAATTTATACTAACAGAGTATAAAGGGTTCACTACATTTCTTACCTTACTGGCTAAATATACAGTAACTTATACCAATACTATAGTTTAAAGGTAAGGATTGTTCTATGGAAAGGTTCCTTACTTAGCGTGCCCATCAGCGCAACAGATCTTGCGGAGCCCGGACCTTCTCAATCACATCAGGCCACCCACGAACTCGTCATTGTCGTGTAGCCATCTTTTACGTGGTCGACCTTGCCGTCCCCTTCCTTCCGGGTGTCGATGTAATATCTGGCTTCCCGCCCGCTTCTCCTCCATCCTTTCTAGGTGTCCTGCCTATCATAGTGTTCCTCTTATCACTTCTACTGATAGTCGAGGTTCCTCATACAGGCTATAGAGTAGGCTATAACTCTTTGTTATATCGTACTCGCCAGTTTCCATTTTCCTGGACGGTTTTATATATTCTCCTAAGAATTTTCCGTTCCCACGCATCCAATGTTTCCTCTGCACTTTTGGTGAGTGCCCTCGGTTTACTTCTGAGCTACATTCCTCCACCCCATCTCCGCTGGTGTAATATTCTGGTCAAAACATACCACAATATTCTTCAAAATCAGGATCTCCCTATTCATTCTGATATACCTGCTGCTTGTCTACCCAGACTTCGCTTAAGGCAGCCCCCTTTGAAGACAGCTACGAGACTTATCAATGAGTCCAGCAGTCTCATGATTGGAAGACTTTTGCTCCAGAGGAGTGCTGAGACATGCCACCTGTCACATCTAAAGTACCTGGCTTTGATCTTCCTCGTCGGATATGGTCGAAATTAAACCGGATCAGGACCAATTCTGATGTTTGTGCGGACTCTTTGTTCAAGTGGAACAGGTTACAGTGTGACTGTGGAGCCGATAGACAAACGGTGAAGCACATCATTCACGACTGTACTCGAAGATCCTATGGTGGTAACATATTGGATTTTCTCTCAGCGACTCCTGCATCAGAGGACTATATCTTAAATTTAAATGGACTAATTATTGTACGGTATATTCTCTTTTTGATCTTCTGAGAGTCCGTGTGCGTCTTATGGACACTGGGTTGTGACAATGGCCTATTTCACACAATTAAATGAGCAAATTTAAAAACAAATTTCTGTTATTTCCGTTTGGTCAATTGCTGTTAATTTCACACTAAATAAAGATTTAACCATTCTAAGCCACCTGCTAACAATAAATATGAAATATTATTGTCTGATCTTGTACAGGGTGCTCAAAAACAAGGCAACAGAAAACAATCCCGCAAGTTAAGATTTTAGAGATTCTGGTACACTTTCTTGCGGAACTACTTAAGTTGTTGTTGTTTGAGTCTTCAGTCTTTTGACTGGTTTGATGCAGCTCTCCATGCCTCCCTGTCCTGAGCTATTCGTTTCATCTCTACATAGCTACCACACCCTACATCCGAGGCAATCTGTTTAACATATTCTAACCTTGGTCTACCCCTACAGTTCTTGTCCTCGACCCTTCCTTCCATAACTAAGCTTGCTATTCCTGGGTGTCTTAGTATGTGTCCTACTAACCTATCTCTTCTCTTCATTAGCAGTCGCCAGAAACATCTCTCCTCTCCCACTCGTCTTAATACCTCTTCGTTTGTAACCCTATCTAACTATCTGATCTTCATCATTCTCCTGTAACACCACATTTCGAATGCTTCAATTCTCCACTATTCTGCTGCACCAATAGTCCAAGTTTCACTTTCATAGAGCGCCACGCTCCAGATAAAGGCTTTCAAAAATGACTTCCTAATACCTAAATCTATATTCGATGTCAACAGATTCCTTTTTTGTAGAAATGCTTTCTTTGCCTGAGCCAACCTACTTTTTATATCCTCTTTGCTTCGTCCATCACTGGTTATTCTGCTTCCTAAGTAACAGAAGTCTCCTACGTCCATCAGCTTTTCAACTGCCAATTCGATCTCCATAGAGGTTTCTGATTTATTTCGGCTGCATTCCAGTATTTTTGTTTTACATTTATTAATTTTCATCATGAATTCTTTCCGTAAGACGGAGTCCATACCATTCAAAAACTCATTCAAATCCTCAGGCATGTCGGCCAAGATGACGATGTCATCAGCAAATCTCAGAGTTGAAATGATTTCTCCCTGAATCTTCACTCCCACTTTAAATTTTTCTCTAATTTCCTTCATTGCTTGTTCAATGTAAAGACTGAAAAGTATGGGTGATAAGTTGCAGCCTTGCATAACACCTTTCTGAATATCAGCTTCTCTCTCATGTCCTTCAGCTCGAATGACTGCTGTCTGGTTTATGTATAGATTGTAGATCACCCTCCTATCCCTGTACTTTATTCCAATAGATTTCGTAATGTGTTGGTAACCATGTAGTTTTATAGAATGAACCGAATTATATTTAAAATAATCTTTATCTTTACAATTTATAAATTAATCAAGATTTTACGTCACGAACTAAAAAGCCGACTTTTCTTAAAATTTAAGGCTCATGCCAATGATTAATCTATATGGAATAACCGCGTTGTCGCAGCCCCTAAACTTAAGAACCAACTAACCAATCTTTATGGACCTATCTAGAATAATGACGAAATTATGTTGGTAATATCGAAATTTCTAATTACTTCGAAATATACAAGGTATAATAGACCACTACAGTTGGCAGCCCTGGTGACAGAATGTATTCTTAGTTCCATCTCATAAGGTACAGAATACAAAATTTGGTTGAAGTCCAATGGATAGCATAGGCGTTACATGCAGTTGGACATTGTATCTATCAGCGCGCATAAATTCATGTTGGCAGCAATGTCATGCATGTGTTGGTCAGAAATAATCTGAAATGTATTATGATCTCTTATTGAGCCAATTTTGGATGAAATCCATATGATGGTATAGAAGTTACATGTATTTTAACATTGGACCTATCAGCAGGCTTATAATCATGTCGGTAGCACTGACGTATATTAGTTACTTCAAATTAATCCAGAATGTCAGGTAGGCCTACTATACGTGTGCATAGTTTAAAGCTGTCGGCTTGCATACTTTATGATATATTGGTATTTGGATAAAAACATAAGATAGCATTTATTAACAGTTGGCAGCCCTGGTTGCTCTTAAGAATACGCTCAGTCATATACGTTTATGTACACATAGTACATACGAAATTTGGTTGAAATCTAATCGATAGTGTAGAAGTTATATGCATTTAAAAATTGGACCTATCAGCAGGTTTAGAATCATTTTGGTAACACTGTCATATATGGCCTCCTGGAAATTAAACTGAAATATCATTATCTATATGTGTGCCTATTTTGATATAGCTCCCATGCATATCTTCCAAGATATCCAACATGGAGCTCAAATTTCAATTGCGTTTTTTCATCAGTTGTTAGCACTGACATCATTTTCAAATATGGGCTTGAGATATTCAGGTATAGATCTTTACTCATACAAAATTTGGTTTTGATTACTGCAGCCGTTTAGGAGTTGATAGGGGGGGGGGGACACACAGACAGACAGACAGACAGACAGACTGACTGACATACAGACATTTCCCCGGATCGATCTCATAAGTCTACTTTTTCCTCATGTTTGCAAAATGTGAAAAGTAGGCTAAAAATCATACATTTTAAGAGGCGAAAATATTCTTTGTGTTTGTTAATTTTTAAACAGCTCAAAATAATTATTCTAGAAAAACCAAACCGCTCATTTTGTCAAGCCACATGTTCTTTATATTCCATGAAAAAAAGTATCCTGGACAGGAAAGTTTCATGAAAAGTGTACCAACCTTGAGAAATGTATACACTAGAATAGTTTTCAACAAGAGTAGCCTGTGGATTTTTGGTAATTTTAGGTAATTTCAGGGAATGTTATTTACCTATTTAACTTGCTGTTGTTGCAGGCCTACAAGCACCCTGAGTACCGCGGGCCCCACCTGGGCCCCAAGCCCTCTGAGGAACATCGCCGGGAGTGGACCGAGGAGCAGCTCCGCGCAGGGGAGACAGTCATAGGACTGCAGGCTGGCAGCAACAAGGGTGCAACACAGGCCGGCCAGAACTTCGGGGCCTCGCGCAAGATCCTGCTCGGCAAATAGACACCACTGCTGCAAGACGCAGTTGTTAGAATTATTTACTGAATTAATGCAAAACTTATCGATAGCCTAATTCTAACGTTTGTTTGTTTCTTATAGGACAAGTCTCATGACCCATACATATAGCCTAACTCTTAAAAATACTACGTCTGTCAATACAAATTATGAAACATCTATTCAATTGTTGTACATTTTTCGGTCTACAGTGAGACCATCTTCAGCAAAACTTAGATCAAGAATATACAGGGTCTTTTATAAAGAATGAACCGATTTCGAAGCTTCATTACGCAGTACGCAAGCAACGTAGCAGAACGAGTCGCATACCATTACAAAGAGCGTAGTCTTACGTTTCGAACGGTAGCCAGTAGAGTGCTCTGACATACCCGTTACCCTCCACCCGAAACAAGCCGACCTGCCTGTTTCGCACAGCATTTGCCGCGTTCTTCCAGAACAACACTGTCACAGGACAAAGCTATCTCGAAATGATACGAACCTGGCTCTTCCCTTTGCTGCAAGCACACTCACGTGACTTTATTGTCCAACAAGATGGATCCCCACCCCATTGGAGCTTAGCAGTGCGAGCATTTTTTTAATGGAACAGTGCCTGAATGGTGGATTGATCGCAACACTCCTCCGGATAGTGCTCTATTCGCGTGACCTCCAAGATCTCCAGACCTCATCCCTTGTGACTTCTTCTTGTGGGGATACGTAAAGGACGTCCATCTTTTCCCACAACACTGGATGACGTTAAAAGAAAGGATAACACGCGAGACTTGCTCAGTGGATCGTGATATTCTGCGACGCGTTTGACGGAAGTCTCCTTTCACTTTGATGTGCTCCGTGCTGCTGCTGGTGATGGTAATATTGAACACTTGTAGGCGAAGGGACACAACTTCAACATCTGTCGAATACATGTGTCTTGGTTGCTGTCTTGTACTGCTGACTGTTACGGAGATATAGCTTGATTAAATAGGTTCATTCTTTATGAAAGACCCTCTAAGTAAAATATACATAGGCTACATACATATCCAAATCCCGTTCCAGCTATTGCCGGGTCTGGATGTTTACGAAGCCTCTCCATCTTATTCTATCTTCCCACCACTTTTCTCCCTCCTCTTGATGCTAGTTAACTCCTCTTCTCTCTATACAGACTCTCCCTCCAGCGCATTCTTGGACGCCCTCGAGGTCTCCTTCCATCGATTTTAAGTCCTTCCATTATTTTTGGTATCCTTTGCCCGCTTATCCTCTTAACATATCCATACCAGCGTAGTCTCTTTTACTTTACCCCCTCTCTCATACTTTCCCAATTTAGTTATTTTCTAATTTCTACAGTTGTTATTGTGTCCAATCTTGTTTTCCCTTTAACTGCTCCGAGAAACCTCATTTCACCTGCTTGCAGCCTGCTCCAGTCCCTTTCCGTCTTTGTCCATGTTTCTGCTCCATACGTGACAATGCGTGAGTAATAAGTCTTATACATGAGGAGTTTTGATTTTTCGGGAGCTTCTTTATTCCAAACCAAATGTTTCATTGTTTGATAAAAATGTCCTCCTTTTTGCAGCCTCTTGGTAATTTCATATGTTATCCTACTATCACTAGATATTTCACTGTTATCCTATAACTTATAACAGATGAGAAGTAAAATATGATTAATTTAAATCTAATATTGTTATTTGGTAGGTAAGAAAATTATTGCTATTGCTATACCTTGTAATTAAAATGTAATAAATAAATGGATAATATCCTAACAAAATACACTTGATTTAAAATAAGAATGCCAATGTCTCTGTGTTTCTCATTAAATGACATTCTAAAATATAAAACTAATAAAGTTATAGTCTTCAAAATGTCGAAATACGTTGCCAAAATGTTGTGTGATGTTCCTTAATGATATTGATGCTGTTAGTAGAAGTCATCTCAGTTCTTAATACAAACTAAATATGTAGGCACCTGCCAGTTGACTAACATTGAAGTTGGAATACATCTTAGGAATATTTAAACCAACGTGAAGAAAGAAAGAAAGAAAGAAAGAAAGAAAGAAAGAATGCAGGTGCTGTTGGAAATCAATGAACTGACTATTATGCGATATTGTTGGCACACCTCTGACGTGTTGTTATAAGTACAGCGCGCCAGGAAATGTTCTCCGCAGTGCCTACATGGTGCTGCAAGAGCTAGCATCAGCAGTTACGTTAGCAGCACGGCTGCCACTTTTATCAAAACAAACAAACAGTAAACGCTGTACTCACCACAGCCATTCATAACAGATCTGGAAGTGTTCGAAGAGAGACATCAACACGTCTACACATATTGTCGAAGACTTTCTTGAGCTAATTTGAGTGTTGATTTTCTTTGACTACGCAGCATTATATCGGAGATTTCATCAAGTTTATCGTCTGTTAAAAGCGTAGGCCGGCCTGTTCCTGGTACATCGTGAACTGAGCCGGTCACACAAAATTTACTTATCAAATTCCGAACGGTATCCCGGTTTGGACACTTTGAATTAGGAAACCGCCCACAACCCCACAACCCACACACGTGTGACCTTCACTGTCCTGTCAAGGACACCATGCTGTCAACTAAACTGCTGATGCTACCGCTAGCAGCAGCACGTAGTCACTGCGGGGAACATTCCCTGGCGTCTTGTAGGCTATTTGTTAGGATAGCTGCACAAAATGATTATATAATAGCACCCATCGCCACGTACGGACTAAAAATCATCTGGGAGATACTGACCCTGACGGACCTTAGGACGCTAGAAACAGCTACCCTGGGAATATCGAAATAGCCAACGCAAATCTAGACTAGCGTATGCACTTGCCAAGGAGATCTTCTTCAATGAGAAGAGAGGGCTACCATCCACTACTGACTCCGAAAAACTAATGCAGGACATAGCGAAGAAGAGTGAAAACAATCCGGCTCGAGTTCTACTCAATGGGCATACACCTGCGACACTTTGTAAACTCGATGGCGGTGCCACCATAAACTGGGTGACACCGAGTACTACTATGATCCAGACGATTCCTGTCTCTGTAAATTGTGCGGTATGTAAAGCTGCCGATACCACGTGATCACTTGTGCAAGTGAGAGGTGACAGTAAGCGTGATTATTCAAGTTTGTAACAGTGGCGGCTGGCAGATAATTGTTTTGGGTGGGTGGGGGTAAAAGACTACTTGATATCAGAGAAAACTGTATTCAATTGCGCGGTAAAACGGATGTACACGAATGCCGCAATTTCAGAGAACATCCCATTGTCATCAGATTAAATGGATTATAAAATCTACATGAAAACCTTCACAAGAACAAAACAACGTAAGTACATACGAGGGCGAGAAAGAACCGCGAGTGTCACAAGTACGCGCAAATTACATTGCAAGACATCGGCAGTTGACGGAGCGTCTTGGATGTCTCCGTCCGCGCCTCGGCTCCCTTCTTGCAATCAGTGGGCAACGGCCAGCCGAGTTAACTGCTGGGATAGGACTTACTCTGCAATACCCTTCACTATTGAGATCTGGTCGGTGCTCCAGCCTGGCCACGACCAATGGACGAGCGCTCCAGATATTTGGCGCGCTTCGCTTTCTCAGACAGTACAGTACACAGGAGCTTACTATAAGATTTCCTGAATTATTAAAGGACAACATTATGAATTCCTATACATATAAAATGAAACGTAGGCTACAACTTTTATTACTAAAAATATAATTACGATATTAATTGTTTTTCTTGAATTAATCAGGCCGTTGTGCAACACTGCAACCATATTACCGACCGCCACTGATTTGTAATCAACATTATGCACAATTTGTGCGCTGTATCCTAAATAATAAAATCATTATATACTTCCTAGCCTGGTCAATGTTGTTTCTTTCTATCATAAGAGTCCAGAGTACATCTTGTAAAATGAATTACATTGTGTGATTTTCCTCTGCCAGGTGACACACTATACAGTTCATCCAGTCACTAGTGTACTGCGTACTGCTGAGTTACAAGGGCCACATTGCACGAAATAAAACAGTCCCGCAAGAAGGGCTTGCCGAAACTCAACGATGCGCAGAGACCAATATCAATCGGCGTGGTTTAATGCTCATTGCGGGGCTCCTGTGTGTCCCCCGAATGCTGATTACCGGGCTCACTGCAGTCTTCAACCATGCGGGCTCACTGCGAGACGCGGTCTACAGCTGTAATTCAAGCGTAGAGTGTAAGGAAGCAGCAAACAATATATACTATTAGGGTATAGGTTACTGTGTCCTGGCTCAGGACTGTGTAAGGTATTACATACACGTGCTGAGATCTCACTCTAACCCCAGTCACAGTTTAGCATACCAAGCCTCTGGTTGAGCAGAACTGCTGCCAGCGAGCTACTGAAGCGAAGTGGGAGGGGCGTGTTCTGCCACTACCGAGCCCACCCGAGCATTGCCGAAGATCTGCGCAGGATTCTGTGGCAAGCTCTTCTTGCGCGCATTCTTCCTCTCATTTATCACTCCATAAAAGGGAGTGGCAGCTCAAGAACATCCTTTGTTCTCTGGACAGGAACTGTTCTGTAGAAGATTTCCTTTCTTATCTCAGCTGAAGAGTAGTTATGTAGTATTAGAAGTAGGCTATCAGTATAAGCTTCTTTCCTCCCATTGTCTCTTATAACACACATATCTTATAGAAAATTAGCACACTCCTTGAGTACGGCAGTACTCATTTTAATCTCACAACGAACAATCTGCCATATTCAGTGACGTGCGGAAACTGTCCGTGAGCAAGGTTTCATATTCCATAATGTCGGGTTCCCATCTAAGGTAAATAAATAAATAAATAAATAAATAAATAAATAAATAAATAAATAAATAAATAAATAAATAAATAAATAAATAAATAAATAAATAACATTAAATTAGAAACTCACAACCAGGGCTCGGAAGTTGAAGATCTATGAATTGCCTAACAAGACCTATAAAACGACGTGAAATATCAAAATATAGACATAAAAACAGGAAAAATATACTTAAAAACATAATCCAATTATTAATTGTTTTGTTTTAACAACATATTTAATATTTATAAAATGTTTGTAAAATACAACATTCTGGTGATATGCATCATACATTCCTAAAATATATAAATGGAACACTTCTTTTTTTAACATAATTTGAAAGAGTACTTTTATTAAAAACGTACTTGGAGAATTTTCAATGAAATTTGTTCCACCTAGAATAAATTCAGCGAACCCGCAATGGACATCCTGCAGAAAAAAAATAAAATAGTATCTTATCAGTAGAAGCATACAGTATTTAACTTAACAACAATAGGGTTACAGAAATTGAAAATCTGCTCAAGGTCATCGCCATGGCGTGCCACTTCCTTGTCTGATTTATCTTCTGTCGTCCAAGAATGTCTTTCTCTCTTTTCAGATATTATTCAAATACATGCATTTAATACAGAAAAGATGTTAAACAGGTGATGAACTGAGAATGGGCAGTAGAAATGCAGTAAAAAATAGGTGAAATTGCAAAAGACCTAAAAAGGCTAAAAAACAATAAGCCAAAAACAAAACCCGGCAAAAAAGGACAAATTAAACCAACCATTTTCCGTCTTACAACGACCCAAAATGAACATGTATAAATATTATGTTTGGCCTCATTTTCGGACACTCGAGTAAAATAAGGATTTTTCCTCAACTTCCGAAAAATATCTAGCAATCTCAGCTTACACACATTATCTGCATCTTTAGAGGCTTGATCGTCTCTGCGACGAAAACGGGATATACTTCTGCTTCCCCCACTTCTTCCTTTAGTGCAATACTCGCCAGTGTGTGGCTGTCCTAACATACAACGCAAATTGGTCAAAAACAAGACACAAAAATAAAACAAGAAGTTCCGTTACGAACTAAAGAGCCTACTTTTCTTAAAATTTAAGATTCATGCCAATGACTAATCTATATGGATCTATATAGAATAATGACGAAATTAAGTTGGTAATATCGAAATTTCTAATTAGTTCGAAATACTGTATACCTGGCATAATGTAGCCTAATAGAGAACTACAGTTGGCAGCCCTGGTGACTGAATATATTCGTAGTTCCATCTCTTAAGGTACAGAATACAAAATTTGGTTGAAGTCCAATGGATAGCATGGACGTTACATGCAGTTAAACATTGGATCTAACAGCGCGCGTAAAATAATGTTGGCAACTATGACATACATGTATTGGTCAGAAATAATCTGAAATAATATGATCGATTGTTGTATCAATTTTGAATGAAATCCATTAGTTAGTATAGAAGTTACATGCATTTTAAAATTGGACCAATCAGCAGGCTTAGAATCATGTTGGCAGCACTGGCGTAGGCCTATATTAGTTACTCCAAATTAATCTAGAATACTATACGTGAGCAAAGTTTAGAGCTATTGGCTTGCATACTTTCTGATACATTCATATTAGGGTAACAAAAATAGAGACTGTATTTATTAACAGTTGGCAGCCCTGGCTACTCTTAAGAATCGGCATAGTCATACCTGTTATGGTCCACATAGCACACACGAAATTTGGTTGAAATCGAAATGATAGTATAGAAGTTACATGCATTTAAAGTTGGACCTCTCAGCAGGCTTAGAATCATGTTGGTAGCACTGACGTATATAAGTTACTCCAAATTAATATAGAATGTGGTACTATACGTGTGCATAGTTTAAAGCTGTCGGCTTGCATACTTTCTGATATATGGGTATTTGGATTTAAAAAAATTGACAGCATTTATTAACAGTTGGCAGCCCTGGTGGCCCTTAAGAATATGCCCAGTCATATCTGTTTATGTACACATAGCACATACGAAATTTGGATGAAATCCAATTGATAGTGTAGAAGTTATATGCATTTAAAATTTGGACCCATCAGCAGGCTTATAATCATTTTGGCAACACTGCCATATATGGCCTCCTGGAAATTAAACTGCAATATTATTATCTATATGTGTGCCAATTTTGAAATAGCTCCCATTCATACCTTCCAAGATATCCAACATGGAGCTCAAATTTCAATTGCGATTTTTCAGCAGTTGGTAGCACTGACATCATTTTCAAATATGACCGTGAATTATTCAGGTATATATATTTACTTCTACCAAATTTTGTTTTGATTGCTGCAGCCGTTTAGGAGTTGATAGGACACACACACACACACACACACACACACACACACACACACACACACACACACACACACACACACACACACACACACACACACACACACAGTCAGACAGACAGACACACATTTGCCCGATCTCATAAGTCTACTTTTTCCTCATTTTTGCAAAATGTGAAAAGTAGGCTAAAAATAAAAGCCACAAAACAATCTAAATTAATCAAAATCCATAAAACCCCAAAAAAGAATCAAAATTTGTCAAAATGTTCTAAAAAGCTCAAAAAGTAAGAAAATAAAACGAAAAAATACTTAAAATCTAAAAGCAACACAAAATTCAAAGTTAGTCAAAATAGAAAACAAACAACCAAAATTAGTTAAAAGGGATAAGAAAGTAAAAACAAGTAGTTCCGTGAAGAACTATACAGCCTATTTTCATATATCCTACTTATGTTAACTGCCACAATCAACATACAAAATTTCAGATTAATTGCTGTAACAGATTCGTAGATATTGAGAACCGTCAAAATATTTCAGATGGTCGCCAGGTTGGATTTTTATTTTTGTACTATTACATTAAGATTATTGTGTACGTGTGGTATTCAAACTTCAATCGCATGATTAGACAACAAGAAGTAAAAACGAGATTTTAAAATTACGCACAGCAGCCATCTTGTGATATTGCAAACCATTGAAATAAATTAGATGCCAGTGGATCAACATTTGTATAAGCATTTAACGTGCAACGTTTCATGGCACTCGGATTCGCGAGAAACGTCCATTTAAATATTTATACTTCGCGTCGCCGCCATGTTGGATTTGTGCTCACCAGGTTCCTGAAAGTCCTAAAGGTGAACATATGTTCATAGTCTCTATGAACATAAAAAAAATTCAGTTTGGTTGCTGCAAAAGATTCATAGATATTGAGAACCGTCTAAATATTTCGGGAGCTCACCATTTAGGAGTGTTATGTGTATAGGCCATAGAGTTATGTACCATTCAAGGACAATTATTGTCTAGGTTCATTATTCAAACTTTCACTTCGATCGCATGATTACGACACAAGAAATTAAAACTTAATTTTAAAATTTCGCACAGCCGCCATCTTGAGGTTATGTAAGCAATTGAATTAAATTAGATGGCAGTGCATTACAATCTGCAAAATCAATTACTGTACCACATTTCACTGCGCTCAGAGAGTTAAATCACGAGAAAAGTCTATTAAAATATTTTAAATTCGCTTGGTCGCCATGTTCGTTTCGTACTTTTCAGGTTTATGAAATATACATAGGTATACCTGTATCAGTACCCTTTATCACCGTACAAAATTGCAGGGTATTATCTGTAATAGTTTCGGAGATATAGAATGTCAGTGAAATATTTCGCACAGCCGCCATTTTGAGGTTATGTAAACAATTGAACTAAATTAGACTCCAGTGCATTACAATGTGTATAAACATTTGCTGTACCAAGTTTCATTACATTTAGATAGTTAAATCGCGAGAAAAGTCTATTTAAATGTCTCAACTTCGCTTGGCCGCCATGTTGGTTTTGTAGTCACCAGGTTTTTGAAAGTCTCATAGATGAACTTCTAGTAGTGCCCTTTATCACCGTACACAATTTCAGGCGATATCGGTAATAGTTTCGGAGATATTGAATGCTAGTGAAATATTTCGCACAGCCGCCATGTTGGATTGGAGAGACGTAACAAAATTTGAAGGGCACGGTCGAGGTCGCCGGGAATAGTGCTATGAACTTCCCGAGTTTCATTGAAATCGCTCCAGCCGTTTCGATTTTATTAGGGAGGGACACACACACACGAATCACACACACACACACACACACACACACACGCACACACACACGGACAAAAGGTGATCTCATAAGCCTATTTTTTCAAAATTGAAAATAGGCTAAAAATAAAAATAAAATCAAAACCCAAAAGAAAACAATCACAATTAGTCAAAATTAGCGAAAACCAGCTCGAAACCCAAATAAATAAATATATAAATAGATAAATAAATAAATAAATAAATAAATAAATAAATAAATAAATAAATAGGATCAAACATAATTATTCAAAAACAGTGTCAATTCTGCTAAACTAGAGAGTGAAATAACAGTTAACGTAAGTGGTATTTATTATGTGTTTCAAGAATCGTTGTTATCGGTAGCGCTACCGTTGTAAGGTTAATGGTCTTCGGAATTTCATTATAAAACCTTTACAAGATATTCTTCCAAGAATTGCGAATAAATAAAATCCCAGTTGCGGAACTGAACTACTGTATAATTATTCTTAGACCACGTGCAAATATTTACGCGCGCTATCTAGACTCGGCTAACAGACTTCTGCAAACTTGACATTAGTAGACTAAGGTTAATTAATTATAAACATTCGAAGTACAGTAGACCTACTGTAATTCAGCGTATGCTAGAAGCTACGTAATTCTTCGTTTCTAATTGACCTCGTTTTCTTGTCTAAAAATTGTATATGCTAATAAAAATCCGTTATAAAAAGGAATTAAACATTTCTAAATCTGGATAAATTTAGAGAGATTTACATAGGTAATATTATAGTCCCGTAGACAGGATGGATCTATCGTAACGAGTAGGGGAACGTACTGTATTATCGGTGTTTAACTGATTTGACATTTATTTCTTGTTAGATAAATGAGGGACACGCATTTAAGTACAGTTCGTACTGAATTTGGTAGCAACACGAATTTTGTTCATGTGATTTTGGCAACGAGAACAGAAATACTCTTACAAAATTGTCGTTAATCTCCGGAACAAAACGATCACTGAAAATAAAAACAAATCACAGCTGCTAGCCCTTGAGCCAAGCAACTCAATGATGAAAACATACTCTAATGTCATAGACTAGGTAGGTTGGTTGGTTGGCTCCTCAGTTTAGGGGCTGCGACAACGCTGTTATGTAGCCCCGTGTACTTTGGGTGGGTGTAGAATCTGTCTGATAACCGGTGTTAATTGTGATGACTGTATTAGTGTGTGTTATCTGTTTTTAATTCAAGTAAGGACTGCAGACATTTAATTCTTTCAAGTAATCCTACTTTTGCCGCCAAACGCCACCGTCAACGACCAACTAGTTCAGAACTTAGTGACCACATGCCACCGCAGTCGGCTCTTGACGACGAACGTAGGAACCTAAGAACGTTAGTCAATGTTTAACCTATATATAATTTAGTTTCACACGGGTGTAATTTGTGGAAGGTTCTTTAACATGCCATAAATGTATGACATGGGACCGCCGGCTTTACTTCCCCTCCGAAGGAAGGCATACTGAGGGATTTTTAACGCTCTTAACAAATCCGACGACTTCGGCAGAGTTTGAACCCGCGATTTTGGGCATAGAAGCTCAGCGGGCTACCTACTACGCCACCGAAGTCGCTTGTCATAGACCAGACTCTCCACGAACACAATTCCTTTCTCTTCTATGACATGGGTCATAGTCAAGGAACTACGAAATTCGACATGCAAGCTACCCTCTGGGTGTCAAATAGCAAAGCTTGCACCAGGCACCCGAGGCCATACGATATTATTATTATTATTATTATGGCATGTAAAAAGAACCTTACACTAACTCAACTTGTGTGAAGCAAAATTTGTAGGTTAGGTTTGATTAATGTTCTTAAGATCCAAAGTTCGTCACCAGGAGCTGGATGCAATGGCATCTAGTAGTAGCCAAGCTCACAGCTATGTGTCGTGGACGGTAGCATTTGGTAGCGAAAGTAGGAACTACCGTACTTGAAATTATCGTCTGCAGTCCTTATTTGAATTAAAAAGTCCTCTCGGCACGCCGGAAGGCGGAGGTAGATTTCACCGGACAAACTTGGGGATAGGCGAAAATAGGCAGAATATGCAGGTTTTCGTAGAAGGATCAGACCTCATTTATTGCGAGAAGGTATTTTATAATTGGAGCTTAATTAACTTTGTTTTTCGTCATTTTATGCTTATTTTAAACATTTTATTGTCTTATGGGAACGGTAACCTTCTTGTCATTTGGGGTCCATTTTTAGCCTATTTTCCATTTTGAAAAAATAGGCTTATGAGATCACATTTTGTCCGTGTGTGTGTGCGTGTGTGTGTGTGTGTGTGTGAGGTGTGTGTGCGTGTCCCCTAATAAAATCTAAACGGCTAGAGCGATGTCAATGAGACTCGGTAAGTTCATAGCACTACTCCGGGCGACCCCGACCGTGCCCTACAAATTTTGTTACGTCTCACCAATCCAACATGGCGGCTGTGCGAAATATTTCACCAGCATTCAATATTTCCGAAACCATTCCCGATATCACCCTGGAATTATTTACGGTGATAAAGGGAACTACTAGAAGTTCACCAATGTGACTTTTGAAAAACTGGTAACTACAAAACCAACATGGCGCACAAGCGAAGTTGCGACTTTTAAATAGACGTTTCTCGCGATTTAACCAACCAAACGCAATAAAATTTGGTACAGTATATGTTTATACACATTGTAATGCACCGACATCTAACGTGGTTCAATTGTTTACATAACCACAAGATGGCGGATGTGCGAAATATTTCACCGGCATTCTATATCACTGAAACTATTAGCGGTATCTCCCTGAAATTTTGTACGGAGTTAAAGGGCACTACTGGAAGTTCATCTATAAGACATTCAAAAACCGGTTAACTACAAAACGAATATGGCGGCCAAGCGAATTTGAAAATTTTATTGGACCTTTCTCGCGATTTAATGTTCCAAACGCAAAGAAATCTGGTACAGGAAATGTTTATACACATTGTAATGTACTGGTATCTAATTTAGTTCAATTGTTTACATAACCTCAAGATGGCGGCTGTGCGAATTTTAAAATTAAGTTTTTATTTCTTGTGTCGTAATCATGCGATCGAAGTGAAAGTTTGAATAATGAACCTACGCAATAATTTTCCTTAATGGTACATGACTCTATGGCCTATACATTTAACAATCCAACATGGCGATCATCCGAAATATTTAGACGGCTCTGAATATCTATGAATCTAGTATAGCAATCAAACTGAATGTTTTAATGTTCATAGGGGCTATGAGCATAAGTTCACCTATATGACTTTAAATAACCTGGTGATCACAAATCCAACATGGCGGCGACGCGAATTATAAATATTCACATGGACGTTTCTCGCAATTTAACCATCCGAGTGTAGTGAAACTAGGTACAGTAAATCCTTAAACGAATGTTAATCCACTGGCATCTAATTTATTTCAATTGTTTCCATAACCACAAGATGGCAGCTGTGCGAAATTTTAAAATCTCCTTGTTACTTCTTGTGTCCTAATCATGCGATTGAAGTTTGAATGCTCTCGTACACAATAATCTTCATGTAACAGTACATAACTCTAGGACCTACATATATAAAATCCAACATGGCGACCATCCGAAATATTTAGTCGGTTCTCGATATCTACGAATCTATTACAGTAATCAAACAGATTTTTTTTATGTTGACAGTGGCTGTTAAAATAAGTAGGATATATGAAAATAGGCTGTATAGTTCTTCACGGAACTACTTGTTATACTTATGGTCACACTGTCCTTATGCAAGGTTTCGACACTGATGTGTAACTATGTAACGGTCTGTTACTTCTTCACGCAAAATTATAACTCCGGCAGAGATTTTGGTTGGTTCCTCAGTTTAGGGGCTGCGACAACGCGGTCATGGAACCCCGTGTACTTAGGGATGGCAGTATTAGTCTGTAATTCAGGTAAGGACTGCAGACGGTCAATTTCAAGCAGTAGTTCCTAATGTTGCTACCAGGTACTACCGTCAACGTCACCTAGCTGTGAAATTGGCTACTAGATGCCACAGCAACCAGCAACTCGCAACGAACGTTGGAACTTCCCCTCCAAAGGAAAGCATACTGAGGGATTTTTAGCGCTCTTAGAAAATCCGACGACTTCGGCCAGCTTTGAACTCGCGACCTTGGGCATAGACATTCAGCATGCTACCAGTTACGTCACCGAAGCCGCTTCACACTTAGTCAGATGGAAATCTGAATCTGATCTCGTGCAAGTGCGTTATCTTGGCAACGTCTGATGGCTCATCCCTCATCAATTTAGTAGTGTTGCAATGGCAACCACTGACAGCTCTTGGCATTTTCTTATAATTCCGAAATCATTTTTCTCATCCCTTTGCATAATGGTGGGTCATATCAAAAATTCTTTCAGACAAAAGTTTTAGGTAATTATTAGGGGAATATTGTCCATTTCGTACGGTTTTGATATTGTGCCTATTAAGAGAGATATGATTAATGTTTCCCGAAAACCCACTTTTTCCCACCCCTTTGGTCAATGGTTGGTGCTATAAAAAAACTCTTCAAACATATATTTTTGGGCTTTATCCGACACATAGTATGAACGTTGAACGGACTCGATATTTCATATATTAAGAGAGTTATAGCAATATTTCACTTTTTCGAAAAAAAAAACCATTTTCACCCCCTTCGACCGATTTAGCCCAGTAACGAACTCGACCGAGATTTTATAGGTATACATATTCGGTAAAAATATCAAAGTGATTGGTGCAAAATTACGGCAGTTATCGTGTCCACAAGAAACTGATATATATATATATATATATATATATATATATATATTGAACCCTTATTGATCTTCGATAAATAAGTATTCATATTTATTATTATTATTATTACTACGGCCCAGGCAGCACATAAGGAAGTCGACTTGGATATTAGGGAGGCCAGCATTTCGTAATGATTGCAACAGAAGCTGAGTTGGTAGCTATTCCTGGGGGACGGCCAGAATTAGTCGAGTTCAAGGCCAAATTGTGCAACTACTGTACCAAAATTGGAGACATAAAGGAAGAATCACGAGGTCCTCTCAACGAACATACGATTGAATCAGCCAATCGCAAGAGACCAAGCTGTGACCACGAGGTGGACGGCGTCAGTAGTAAAAAGCGCGCGGAAGTGTGTATCTAAGGAACCGCCGAACGGATTAATCTCCGCTCGAGTAATTTGAGACGTTGGATTTATTTGGAGAAGAATGACACTAGCCCCATCTTTGTGAGACAAAAACTCTGGAAGTTTTTATCCGACTTTGCCCCACTCCTCCGCCCTTGTCAGTTTCTCATAAATAGTTTGGCCTGACGCCAATCTGAGTACAATTGTGTGGAGCCTTCAGAGGCATACTCCACGCCAGTTTGAAGTGTGATTTTTTGACGCTCGAATTTATCTAAGTACTATTCTTGTGGAGCCTTCAGAGGCATACTCCACGCCAGTTTGAAGTGTGATTTTTACGCTCTAAAATCAGTGAAGCTAATTTATTTTCTGAGCTCTGGGGAGCTAAAGTCGCAGCGTGTGCAATATCGAATTTTAAAGCTATAATACATTTTGTTCTAAAATCAACTAAATTGTGTGATCTAAATATTTCACGCCAGCGCGTGATAAACTGTAACATTCTTTTAAAGACGACGAGTTCAACTTTAAGGGGGAAGTATCGTATCACCCTAATTAGCGCTTACCAGAACCGAAGTCCAAGACGGGACGGAAATACCGGACGAGATAGCGACTGCTGGTGCAGCCAGGATTTTGAACTTGTTAACGAGCCAGTGGCGCGGACTCGAGATGTATATTTTATGTATAAATTGTGTGTATTGTATGTGTGTTTTTATAGTGCGTATGTGCGATATAATTAGGGCCAGTCTTCGCTATTAATCGCAGTAGGACAATTGTGGGTGAACTGAGTAGCCTGCAAGCGATTATAGATAGGCAAATATTTAACATTGAACTTTTCTGCCAAGGAGTCGAGACCAAGATGATCAACACGTGGTTTGAAGTTGGGATGAGCTTCAAGAAATCAACGCAGACGACTACTATGGATTGCTAACTTGTCCATAGGGCAATGGGTTGAGGAGGATGTCCTTAGTCCTACATGCAGAAACGGTGATGTACTAAAATTGGATTATTTCAATTATGTAGTTAGATTTGGCCGGGGAACTGTGTAAATAGTCATGTTTTTCTTTCTTGTTTTATAGCTGTTTTTCTTGTACCGACACTATATGTTTAAATGTCCGTTGGCGCGTGGCCAGAGTGTTTGTTGATATTTTAATTTTTCTTGAGTCATGTGTAATGTACGCGGCGTGCGTGCGTGATTTTTACCCTTGCAATTGCGGAACCCGTTACATTCGATAAATGGTGCTTTATTAACGTTAATATTTGAAATAGGAATGGGAGGAAATGATTGTAAAACATTTTGCTGAACAGGTTATTATTCATGTTAGGGTAGCCGAGTGCACCAACTTAAAAGTAATTGTAGAACACCTTCGTTCTAATTTTGATAGATTTTTCTTGAGTCCTTTTCAGGTGACTAGTCACGGCATAGAACGATGGCGCCAGCATGTGGATGTTATTTGTGTCTTTTATTTCAGGGTCTGTCACAACCCATACGTGTGATTAAGTGTGTGTTGATGTGTCTAGTGTGTGTTGATTCTACGTGAGGAGGGGGTAGTTGTCCTACCGCCCTTATATATTTTTGCTGCTGTTGTATATTTTAGATGGAAAGACAGAGTGCTCTTGGGAGACTGCTGATTCTTGTCCATATGTTTTTTCTGACACACACGTATTATTGTGCTTTGGGGCACATTTCTTCGAGGTTCGACCCCATGTTCTGGGAGGTCGAGGTTATTGACACGTGGGTTGACAGACATGCAGAGTTCCACAAACCGCCCGTTTTGCCTGTGACTTATTTTGATAGGCAGTCCTATTTGTCCGACTGAACCCTGTAAGCTTTCATGCAGCAAACCTGTTCATTGTGGTGGCTAATTTTAAGCCATAATTAATTGGGGAGTTCGCCATGTGTGTAACGGATTGTTGTACCTTGTATGGATAAGAATATTGTGATTAACGTAAATGGTGGCTGTTTGCCTATTGCTTTGTTGATGACTCGATTTCATGTAATTTTGTTTGTCACACCCGTGTGGTGTAGTGGTAGAGTATTTGTAAATTTTGACGGCGGTCATTTGAGTATTTTTCTGTTGGTCACGTGTTAATGTACTTGTGTTGGTTTGTGTGAGAAGTCCTAAGTTTTTAGGCAGTAAATGTTGCTACGGCAATTCAAGTCCAATTTCACACGGAAATTTTGTGTTTGTTTATAGTAGATTTAGGAAGTGTCGGTTTAATTTAAGTAGTGTAGTTGTGTTCCCTTGTGTCGGTCTAGCTCTAGGAAATGCGGATTCGTTGTCTGAAGGGTCATTCTGGATGATAACGAATCACGCATTCAAAGTACACATCGTGGTGCATGTAGAACGGCGTACGCACTTATATGGTCACTTTTTGTATCTTTTATTTAAGGACACTTGGTCCAGGTAATTAATCTCTCCAGAGATATCGCCCAATTTTTGTTTGGCATTTTTATTAAGCGGGAGTCAGTTGGGAGTTTTTTTGTTGTTAATTGTTTATGTGTAAATATGGTGATTTGTTATTAAATTCAGTTGTTTTAACCCTGGCTTCACTCTTTCCTGCATGTTATTTTGTTATATGTTACCCTGCAAGTTAATGAAGCGCCCTGACAGCAACTTACGAATATGACCTGTTACGCCCCGAATCTGAGTCTCATATGCTTCTTTGCAAGGGTTCATAAAACAAAAATGGCGCCCAACGTGGGGATTGTTGTTGTTGTTGCTTCGCTGATCTCATATTTATTTCGTTGAGAAATGATGCCAGGTCAAGCGGACATGTAAATTCAGTAAATGGAGGCGATGTTGTACCGCCATGTGCATTAGTAAAATCACTGAGTTCCTAAAGTTAGAAATATTGAACAAGGTTAGAATTTGATTTGGTATTTGTTATAAACTTGTTCTGGCGCCCACATTAAAATTAGAAATTTGCATTATTAATGAACTCAGTCAAAGCAGGAAGATGTTGCCTTATATCTGACATTTAATTGACTTCGGTTAATTGGTGTTTCGTAAATTCTGTTGGTTAGGAATTTAAAAGCAGATCACTAGGGGTTATTTTGTTGTTTGGGAATAAGTGTCATTGTATTCAGTAAATTTTGTTACTGAAATTTTCATTAAATTAGAGCCAGTAATATTTAAATGTGTGACATGTATGTGCGTATAGGGCTGAAACCTTAGCCCATAACCCTGTTTTTCTCCGAATATATTTTGTGTGTGATATGGCGAGTGTTGATGAGATAAAGGCATTGTTAGAACAGATGTCGATCCAAATGTCCGCGAAAACGGAAGAACAATTAAAAGAACAATTAGAAGCTCAGCGTGAGCATAGTGGAAAACAATTACTTGATATGAGCGGTAACATTTCGGTCCAGTTAGAAGTCCAGAAATTAGACACTGACAAACAATTCAATGAACTAAACCACAAATTGTCACAACAGGCGGTAACACAAACCGAACAGTTAGGAAAAATCACAAATGATATTAATCAGAGCGTTCAAAAAGTAGAGAAACTGGCAGGCGAGGTTGCGGAAAACTACATCAAACAGTTAGGCGAAATGAAGAAATTGGAGGCGAAATTTGATAACAAATTAGTACAATTTGACGAGATGGTGGCAGATAAACTCAAGCAGATAGAGGCAGCATGTGTCAGTAACACCGCGGGAGTGAAGAAAACCCAAGAGAAACTACAGCAGCAAATTAATTCGGTAGATAACAACGTGCTGGAGTTAATAAAGGAAATAGATAAAGTCGAAGTTAAGGCTGAAACCGAGCGGATACACTTGCGGGAAAATTTAGAGGAGCAATTAGGCAGAACACAAGAGATCATAAGAAAAGAGATGGAAGGCCAGCTAATAAACACACAAGAGGTCATAAGACAAGAAGTAGGGGAGCAGCTCGTCAAAACTCAGGATAATTTGGAAGAACAACTAGTAAAAACGCAGGAACGGATACGTGAAGAGCTAGAGAAAAATCAGGAGAGGAACGAGGAGAAAATAAATAGCTTAAAAAGTAGGATCCGGCGAGATTGGGACCAGCAGGCTCATGCGAATAAGGAAGACAGGCTGGCAGTTTTAAAGCGAATGCAGGCACTGGAGGAAAATATGAAGTCGAAATTACAGGAACACTCAGAATTAATCATAAAAAACGAGATTAGATCGTTAGAGAATGCGACATTATTTTCAAACGAAAATATTCCGGAAAAGCAAACAAGTATTGGAAGTCCGGCAGGTTCGAAGTTGGCTGAGGACACGAGTCGGGGTCAAAGTCCCAGACTAACGACTAACGCATTCCAGCAGTACAGGGGGGAGACTTCAACTCCGCAACCGAACGTGGCACCAGCCCAAGTCATCCAAGTCATTCGGGGTAATGATTTTAAGCCCGATAAGTTTAAAGAACATTCAGGAACCACTCCCAAAGCATTTCTACGGCAATTAACTGACTACTTTAATGACCAACACATCGGCCCGGAGAAACAATTAAGAATGGTGGAGAAATTTTTAGAAGGACCTAGCCTGACCTGGTTTTTAAGTTTCAAGTACACGTTTACAGACATGACTCAATTCCGCGAGGCGTTTTTGAAGAAGTTTTGGAGTCCTTCGTTACAGCAAGGGTTAAGAATGGACCTGTACACGCGCAAATACCACAGTACACATCCAACCCGTTTTTCAGAATTCTTCAGTCAGCAATTGGTAAAATTCAGGGATTTTGATGACCCGCCTAGCGAGCCGAATATGGTTCTAACCATCGGAAAACAACTCCCAATGCATATCCAACAATTATTAGTCGCAGGAAATATTCCGACCGCCGTCCAAGCCGAAGAATTACTCAGACACTTAGATGAGACGAGCATGGTAAGCCCACAGACAGGAAGAAGGAATTTGGAATGTGTCAACACGGCAGAGGTAGTTCAGGGACTCCAAAATAACCACGGCCAGGGGAACCAAAGTAAGACACAGTCCACAGGGACACAGTTCACGCCAAGAAGACAAGATTTTGACGGCCGAAACCAGTTCCATAACAACAATCAGAATTATCAGAATAACCGCGGGAGATATCATCAGAATAACCAAAATCAAAATAATCAGTGGACGTACCAGCGGGAATACACGAATTGGAGGGGAAACCAGAGACAAGGTAGACCTTACCAAAGAAATGGAGATGGTAGATGGAGTTACGGCAGGGACTATCGCCAAGAAAACAGAGGAGATTATAGGAATAATTGGGACGAACGATATATTGAATCCCGTAAATACTTGGATCAATTAAGTAATGAAGAAGCGGAGAAGGAGAAGTGGGGGCGTGCCATGGCGAACAGACAGAGCCCAGATAACCATCAAGGAGAAGGAGCAGAGAGTTTACTGAGGCAACAGGAGCGACAGAATGATAACCGGCGAAACACATCTAATGGGGCCCGGGATAAAAAAAAAACCCAAATGAACTGAAAGGAGACAGGCTAAAAACGGAGATCGCCAGGGAGCAAGAAGAGATGATAGTGGCCAATATAGAAGAGTGGGTAGCATTCCCAGACGACTGCCTGGAGGAAGTGGTGAAGAACCGTGAAAATGTTATCAGACAGCTACCAATTATTTACGCGCATATTGGAGGTATGAGGGTGAGATGTTTGATTGATACAGGTAGCCAGGTGAGCTTAGTCACTGAAATTTTGATTAAAGAAATAGCAAGAAAACAGACTGTTCCTATTATGCCGGTACCGCTAATGAAAGTCAGAGGTGTCATTCCTGACAAAACCATGAATTGTAAACAGCAAGCATTTCTAGATCTGGAAATATTGAACCATACTTTTTCACAAACATTCATTGTTATTACAAAGATGAACTACAATATAATTTTAGGAGCCAACTTTATCTGCGATTTTCATGCTGTAATTGATTTACATAACAACACTGTAAGCTTCAAACAAGTAGAAGGATTGGATCATGTGGGTTTAAATATGGAAGAGAATCCGCTGGAGAGAGAGGCAAATACTTGGGTTGTTGAGGAATGCACTAATGAGGCCGGAGATAAGATCTTGAGGGGAGAGCAAGTCAACCAGACAGCAGTGCTAGAAATGGACAGCCGAGATATTTCGCAGGAACTTTGGGTGCATTTGGCGGAAGAAGAAATGGGCGGAACCAAATTCGAAATTCTACTTCAGGAGCGACTTAAGGAAGCCATCGTAGGGGAATCTGATAGAAGAAGATTGGAAGAAATTTTAAGATTACATAAAGAAGCTTTTGACACCGTACCTGGGAAAGTTTTAAATTTTCAATATGCGATGCAGGTAACAGATTGGACCCCATTTAAAAGTAAATTGTACCCGATCCCAGAGAAGCATTTTTCTCAGGTGAAGGACATTATTACTAACTTATTAGATTCTGGCATGATAAGGAAAGCTGCAACTCCTTATCTGAACGCAATATTGGCTGTGACCAAGCCAAACGGATCAATTAGGCTATGCCTAGACGCGCGAGTTTTAAATAGCAAACTGCTAGTTGAGCACGACCAAGCACCGAGGATCAAAGATGTTTTGAAAGGCTTCCGCGGGAAGAAGATATACTCAAGTGTTGATTTGACGAATAGTTTCCACCATCTTGAACTTGAAGAAAAATCCCAACTGTTGACGGGATTTTTATTCGATAATCAAACTTATATCTGGTGTCGAATGCCCTTTGGCGTGAAAACTGCGGGATGTGCACTCATTAGAGCACTCGATAGAAATCTGACTGAGGAGGTCAAGAACTTCACCACGAGATATGTTGATGACATATTAATCGCTTCTGAGACAATGGAAGAACACTTGGGAAATTTAAATAAACTGCTGGACAACCTGAGAACCATGAACTTCAAGATCAACTTAAAAAAGTCACATTTTTGCCAGAGCGAAATTTTATATTTGGGACATATAATTGATGTCGAGGGCGTGCGGCCTAATCCAGCCAAGATTGATGCTATTAAGAAATTTCCCACGCCTACCAAAGTCAAACATGTTAGAGCATTTTTGGGAGTGACAGGTTTCTTCAAAGAAAATTGCCCTGGTTACACAGAAACAGTAGCGCCTATGCAGGAGATGTTGAAGAAAGCGAATCGATGGTCGTGGAACGAGGAGTGCGACAGGTCTTTTAAAGCAACGAAGGATTTATTGGAAAACTGTGTGAAACTTGGATATCCGGATTTTGAGAAACAATTTATCATTCAAGCAGATGCTTCGTTAATTGGGATTGGTGCTATGCTGTACCAAGAGGACGCTGAAGAACCCAAGAAGAAATCCTATTTGGCATTTACGAGTCGTAAATTACGGAAACATGAGAGGAACGACACAGTTACGGAACTTGAGCTACTAGCAATTCTATATTCTCTCCAACAGTGGCGCAAGATGATCTATGGTTATTCCATCATTGTTAGAACCGACCACCATGCACTGACATTTTTATTTAAGACAACAATAGCAAGTGAGAGAGTTACGCGCTGGTCCATCTACATACAGCAGTTTGACATTACAATAGAGCATTGTCCTGGGAAATTGAACGTCATACCAGATGCCTTGAGTAGAAACCCTGAGGACGGAAACGAAGTAACAGCGGAAGTTCACAATATTACCTTGACACCTAAGGCTCGTGAGTTTTTGGCAAGATTGAAGGATATTCGGAAGGAGCAAGAAGCTGACCCATGGATGATGATGATGATAAAATTCTATAGGAAGGAGTTACAACCAAATTCACCGGAGTACCGGGAAGCCAGTGCTAAACAAGCGAGATTTCACTACTTGAATAACTTGTTACATAAGTACGTGGATGAGCATCATACTAAACTGCGGATCTTAGTTCCAGCATCACTACAGAGGGGATTAACTTGGCATGTTCACGAGAGCCTAGCACATATCGGCACGGATAAGACTGAAGCTACGATAGGGGAGACCTTTACTTGGCCCAAGATGAGATTCACCATTGTTGAAGTAATTAGAACGTGTGACGCTTGTCAGCGCACAAAGCCGAAAACTTTATTCTGAAACAACCTCCAAGACCACTATTACCGCAGAAACCATGCGAGATGCTCGCGATTGATTGCTTTGGTCCTTTAGTAAAAGGAAAGCGTGGATGCCGACACCTCCTGGTATGTGTCGATGTATTTTCGAAGATGGTCGTGCTATGTCCTATTCAGAAGACGACATCAGGACAAGTCCTTAGTCGAATTAAGAACAAAGTCATTCCGATGCTTGGGAAGCCGGAATCCATTCTATCAGATCACGGTACCTATTTCACAAGCAATGTTTTTAGGCAAGGTTTGGAGAGCCTAGGAATAAAACACATATTTTCAAGTATTCGTCATCCTTGTGGAAATCCGAGCGAAAGAACAATTCGCTGTGTCGCTAAATACTACGGAGTAATGATTCCTAACGAACACAATAAATGGGTAGACAAAGTAGGGGAAATTGAGATGTGCATGAACACTACTAAGCACGAGTCGACGGGTCAAGTCCCACTGATTGTACACCACAACAGGTTGCCGGAAAGAACTTGGGACAAGATCATTCCTTGCCCAAGGGATCCATTATTAGCGCATGATTTGCGAATCCAGCGAACGAGAGAGCACATGAGGAACCAAGCGGACCGAAGGCTGAGACGGTACCGAGGAAAGAAGTTTCGCCGAGAGTTACAAGAACAAGAATTAGTGCTGGTTCGTAGACCACCGATCTCCGACCCTAAGAACAAAGTCTTCGCCAAGTTCTGTCCAAAATTCATTGGCCCGTTCCGGGTAATTAAGAATCTGGGTAACAATGCCTACAGATTAGAAGAAGTGAGCACTGGTGCAAAATCTGTTTTTAATAGTGCCAATTTGAAACCGTACTACAGAAGGGAACCATTTGATGATTAGGAAATATGATATGTGCAGAATCTGTATTGCCAAAAATTTATATTTTTTTGAAAGCAAACACTCAAATCCACGGGGAGCGCGTGAGTACGCACTTTGTTTGTAAACAACGAGCAGCTGAGACGACGGGAGTGGCAACTACGTGAGGAGAAGGGGGAGACCTAGAGAAAATATGAATGACATTCCAGCGAGAAGGGAGCACACTAATTGAGTCAGAGGGGCATACACTCGAGCAGCTGAGTGAGATTTAAAGAGATGTGTTGTTACTACAGTGGATTTTGTTTTTGAAATCCAAACCAATAAATTGTTTCGAATTTCAAAACCTTGCTGAGGATAAATGAACCCTTATTGATCTTCGATAAATAAGTATTCATATTTATTATTATTATTACTACGGCCCAGGCAGCACATAAGGAAGTCGACTTGGATATTAGGGAGGCCAGCATTTCGTAATGATTGCAACAGAAGCTGAGTTGGTAGCTATTCCTGGGGGACGGCCAGAATTAGTCGAGTTCAAGGCCAAATTGTGCAACTACTGTACCAAAATTGGAGACATAAAGGAAGAATCACGAGGTCCTCTCAACGAACATACGATTGAATCAGCCAATCGCAAGAGACCAAGCTGTGACCACGAGGTGGACGGCGTCAGTAGTAAAAAGCGGCGGAAGTGTGTATCTAAGGAACCGCCGAACGGATTAATCTCCGCTCGAGTAATTTGAGACGTTGGATTTATTTGGAGAAGAATGACACTAGCCCCATCTTTGTGAGACAAAAACTCTGGAAGTTTTTATCCGACTTTGCCCCACTCCTCCGCCCTTGTCAGTTTCTCATAAATAGTTTGGCCTGACGCCAATCTGAGTACAATTGTGTGGAGCCTTCAGAGGCATACTCCACGCCAGTTTGAAGTGTGATTTTTTGACGCTCGAATTTATCTAAGTACTATTCTTGTGGAGCCTTCAGAGGCATACTCCACGCCAGTTTGAAGTGTGATTTTTACGCTCTAAAATCAGTGAAGCTAATTTATTTTCTGAGCTCTGGGGAGCTAAAGTCGCAGCGTGTGCAATATCGAATTTTAAAGCTATAATACATTTTGTTCTAAAATCAACTAAATTGTGTGATCTAAATATTTCACGCCAGCGCGTGATAAACTGTAACATTCTTTTAAAGACGACGAGTTCAACTTTAAGGGGGAAGTATCGTATCACCCTAATTAGCGCTTACCAGAACCGAAGTCCAAGACGGGACGGAAATACCGGACGAGATAGCGACTGCTGGTGCAGCCAGGATTTTGAACTTGTTAACGAGCCAGTGGCGCGGACTCGAGATGTATATTTTATGTATAAATTGTGTGTATTGTATGTGTGTTTTTATAGTGCGTAAGTGCGATATAATTAGGGCCAGTCTTCGCTATTAATCGCAGTAGGACAATTGTGGGTGAACTGAGTAGCCTGCAAGCGATTATAGATAGGCAAATATTTAACATTGAACTTTTCTGCCAAGGAGTCGAGACCAAGATGATCAACACGTGGTTTGAAGTTGGGATGAGCTTCAAGAAATCAACGCAGACGACTACTATGGATTGCTAACTTGTCCATAGGGCAATGGGTTGAGGAGGATGTCCTTAGTCCTACATGCAGAAACGGTGATGTACTAAAATTGGATTATTTCAATTATGTAGTTAGATTTGGCCGGGGAACTGTGTAAATAGTCATGTTTTTCTTTCTTGTTTTATAGCTGTTTTTCTTGTACCGACACTATATGTTTAAATGTCCGTTGGCGCGTGGCCAAAGTGTTTGTTGATATTTTAATTTTTCTTGAGTCATGTGTAATGTACGCGGCGTGCGTGCGTGATTTTTACCCTTGCAATTGCGGAACCCGTTACATTCGATAAATGGTGCTTTATTAACGTTAATATTTGAAATAGGAATGGGAGGAAATGATTGTAAAACATTTTGCTGAACAGGTTATTATTCATGTTAGGGTAGCCGAGTGCACCAACTTAAAAGTAATTGTAGAACACCTTCGTTCTAATTTTGATAGATTTTTCTTGAGTCCTTTTCAGGTGACTAGTCACGGCATAGAACGATGGCGCCAGCATGTGGATATTATTTGTGTCTTTTATTTCAGGGTCTGTCACAACCCATACGTGTGATTAAGTGTGTGTTGATGTGTCTAGTGTGTGTTGATTCTACGTGAGGAGGGGGTAGTTGTCCTACCGCCCTTATATATTTTTGCTGCTGTTGTATATTTTAGATGGAAAGACAGAGTGCTCTTGGGAGACTGCTGATTCTTGTCCATATGTTTTTTCTGACACACACGTATTATTGTGCTTTGGGGCACATTTCTTCGAGGTTCGACCCCATGTTCTGGGAGGTCGAGGTTATTGACACGTGGGTTGACAGACATGCAGAGTTCCACAAACCGCCCGTTTTGCCTGTGACTTATTTTGATAGGCAGTCCTATTTGTCCGACTGAACCCTGTAAGCTTTCATGCAGCAAACCTGTTCATTGTGGTGGCTAATTTTAAGCCATAATTAATTGGGGAGTTCGCCATGTGTGTAACGGATTGTTGTACCTTGTATGGATAAGAATATTGTGATTAACGTAAATGGTGGCTGTTTGCCTATTGCTTTGTTGATGACTCGATTTCATGTAATTTTGTTTGTCACACCCGTGTGGTGTAGTGGTAGAGTATTTGTAAATTTTGACGGCGGTCATTTGAGTATTTTTCTGTTGGTCACGTGTTAATGTACTTGTGTTGGTTTGTGTGAGAAGTCCTAAGTTTTTAGGCAGTAAATGTTGCTACGGCAATTCAAGTCCAATTTCACACGGAAATTTTGTGTTTGTTTATAGTAGATTTAGGAAGTGTCGGTTTAATTTAAGTAGTGTAGTTGTGTTCCCTTGTGTCGGTCTAGCTCTAGGAAATGCGGATTCGTTGTCTGAAGGGTCATTCTGGATGATAACGAATCACGCATTCAAAGTACACATCGTGGTGCATGTAGAACGGCGTACGCACTTATATGGTCACTTTTTGTATCTTTTATTTAAGGACACTTGGTCCAGGTAATTAATCTCTCCAGAGATATCGCCCAATTTTTGTTTGGCATTTTTATTAAGCGCGAGTCAGTTGGGAGTTTTTTTGTTGTTAATTGTTTATGTGTAAATATGGTGATTTGTTATTAAATTCAGTTGTTTTAACCCTGGCTTCACTCTTTCCTGCATGTTATTTTGTTATATGTTACCCTGCAAGTTAATGAAGCGCCCTGACAGCAACTTACGAATATGACCTGTTACGCCCCGAATCTGAGTCTCATATGCTTCTTTGCAAGGGTTCAATATATATATATATATATATATATATTGAACCCTAAAATCCTATGCTAATATTTCAGTGTTCATATTATTCTTTTCTTTGGGCATAGATTTATGTTATTTGAAGGAATTTCTGGCTAGCTTGAGGGAGGCCGTGATGCTCTGAGAGCCGAGAGATATCACAATACTGGAGACGTGAAGTGTGGACAATCTATTTTTGGCTCGCATCTTGCGAACAATGAAACTGAACTAAGTCGTCATAAGCTTGAAGGCACAATACAGAAGTTTCCTTGTATAAGACAGCCAAGGTTGAATGCGCACTGGATCTTCGCGCTGATTGACGTCACAAATAGGTGTGACCACGAACATAATGCTTAAAAGGATTTGAACTTGTGACCAATGAAAGGCGAATGCTTAGGGTGGCGCGAATCTAGAGGTACCCACGCGACAGTGAATTAATAGATCCTACGATGCAATATTCTCCGCAATAGTATGGCTGTAATGTGCGAATTTTTACAAGACTTTTGATATGTGTTCAAACGTGATAGGACAATTTTATCGATTTATTGAGGAGCGGATACCTCCCCTCCTAAAGATTTGAGTGATTGAATGAATACTGGGAGCCGAGCAACACGGAAAAGACACTTGATTTTATGAAGCGGACGGCGAAGCCAGGCCGGGCTGTAAGAGCGATTACTTTTACTTGTGCTAGTGACTAAAACTTAGTAAGTTGTGTGTCGAGCAACATATTGATTTTAGTGAGTACTTAAGTGGTTCTTACACCACAAAGTCAGGGCAAGTCAGCGATACTGCGATAGGACTCTTGTGTGAATTTAGTAGCACAAATAAGCAGTTATATATTTCTGATATTAACCATTACACTTTCATTCAGCGCCAAGATGACGACCGACGGCAGAAGGAACATGGTATCATCAGCAACGACTTCAAGAGTTGAAATTATGGAAGGCTAGGTCCATAATACTGGATGATGACGAGGTCAATTCCATGGCATCGGACTAGACGCAGATGTGTTGAGTAAAAATTTGAATTAATTCATTTTGATGGGTAAAAAAATAATCGCGTATAACTGGAAAATTGTATATTTTGTAAATAACTTTGTTTTGTGTGCGAATATGTAGATTCTGCCGGCATGATATTTTAAATAGCGATACGTGACAATTTTGCTGATTCTTTTTGCATTTAATATTCTATTGGCATTTGCTGATGTTGATCTGTTATGATTAGAGTACAAGTTCTTCAAGTTGTTGTATACTTGAAAAGCCTAGTACTTATGAGGTTAATTATCACGGAAACGTTAGATAAGCGGTGACAAGTGGGTCTTGATAATATTAATGTCAGGTCTGGTTTGGGAATTCTGATATTTACGATCGTTATGCAAACGCAGTGATTTTGTACTTTGTAATTTAAGCAACAGTAGTTGCACGGGAGGAATTTCTACCTCACCGTATTTGATGTTTTATTGCTTCAGTTCTGATCTGTGGTACCAGTTGGGTCTTTTTGACAAGCTATATTATGTGTGTGTGCTACGGTGTGATTCTACATGAGAGCTGGCGGGGATGTGATATCCAGTGCCGTTGCTAATACTTTTCAGGGTACGTGACCTATGGGGCGTATTTGCTGAGATTGAATCTTGATATCCCAGGTAGGGATTTTGTGTTTTTAAGAACGATGAATTTATTATGTCGCGATTACAGGAGCTGCGAGACTTCTACGAGGATTCAGGCTTTGGGCTTGAATGATATTATTATGCACATACATGGCACCGACTCAGCGCTTGTTTGACCTTGGACCCAGAATTGGAATATTCATTATGCATCCGGTATTGTGCTGAGATATTAGGCCCATAAATTGTATAAATGTCTTGCTTAACGATGCGTAAATACTTTTATTGAATTAAGGGATTAGATGCCCACGCCGCTTTGTCTAAAGATTTTTCGTCGTATTAATCGGAGTGTTTTTGTGCTTTGTCCATTTGGCCTTGCATTTCATGTCAATTATTACTGTAAGCATTCTTGTTGTGTGACCGGCGTCGGCCGTGTGAATTTAATGTAATTATCGGGACGCATTCGGCGGTTCTTTTGTTTGCCTTGTCACGTAGTGCTCTGTTTTGAGTAAATGGCATAAGACCTGCTCACAGGCCGCTTGTAATCTGTAAATATCAATTCGTGATATTATGTGTTTGTTTTATAAAAGGGTTAGTGCATGCCGGCATAGATATTAATTTGTTTTACCTTTCTAATACTTTCCAGTAGTGACGTGATTAATTTTCCCACAGACAGGAGTTCACGGCCCAGTCGTATGTAGCGCATGGAAGTGAATTCCGGTCTAAATACTCAACTAATCAAAGTGTAGTTCGAAAAACGTATAGCGCGGCACATAATATTGTATTTTATTTCAGGTATTTTTATTTTGTTTGATCATTTTGTAAAATTTTGTATCGTGATGTGTTAGATCACGTGGGTTTAAGGCTGTCTAAGCCAAGTGTTTAGATAATTCTATTTAAACTGACATGCAGATAAGTTATTCATTTTTATTAGCTGTTGTGGTGAGTGGCAATTTTGTCAACACGGGCAAATGGAGCTTCCGTCTCTCAGCTGACGTTGGCAGATCGCCAGTCCTCATACTCGCTAAGTGGGCTGATGAACTCCCAGCTGTTACTCCTAACAGACGGTAGGGTTATCAGCACACGCAAGGGAGGATATATTTGTTCTATGGCTGATTCAGTATTAAATTGTATTTTGTTTAACCTGTCGTTTTCATAACATTAGAACCTTATGGACCCTGGAAACTTTATGAGAGGCATGTTCTATAAACCAATTAGTGACCGATCATGACCCCGCAGTTTTCTCGTGTAATGTCATCTCTTCCAAAGGGCACATACGATTTCTATGGCGCGCCACGTGGGTCAAATTGGTTTCTTTATGTATCACAAGGTGACAGTAAGGATTCTATGACTCCGACACGTAAGCCATTTTTTTGTGTATGCGTACATTGGTGCAAAGTGTGGAAGCTGGGAAAAGCAATATGGAATGGCTAGACCAGTGAAACACGTCGTACGTATAAATAGATCACCGGATGTGATATTTTATTTACTTAGATAAGCGATGTGTTACCGCTAGAAATTTGTTATGTAAAATCTTGGAGTTTGTAATAGAATTAAATTTGGAACATAGTAGTTGAATTGAGATTTGATAAGTAAATACTAGAGCATATGTTCCAGGCGCCCAACCATTTAAAATAATACTTTTGTTAGCAATCCAAACTCCAAAAATTTGAATGACAGGAAGGTTATACCTTAAGAGCTAATTAATATGTTGGTCAATTAGTTATATTAGTCAGATATAAGGCTAGAAATTTGGTACTGAATCAAAGGGGTTTTAAAGACAGAATTAATAAAAAAAATTGATATACTCAAGGATGTGTTGCTTAGGGTAAATGTAAATGAATTGAGTAATCAAAGGGTTACATTGGGGATAATTATGTGCGTGCATATGTGCCAATTTGGTGATGGTCTTGTCATTGTCCTATATTTCTAAAGTGTGATATTATATTGTGTGAAGATATGGCGACTCTCGCAGAAATACGTGAAGTGGTTGAGGAGGCAGCGAAACGCACTCAACAAAAATTAACTGAACTTAGGGTTGAAATGACAAATGAGATAGCGCAGGCTAGCGAAAAACAGTCTAACGACATGCAAATTCAAAGTGAAAAACAATCGAATGAACTCAAGGAACAATTACACACGCAACTCGAAATTCAAAGTGAAAAACAGTCTAACGAGTTAGAGGGGCGTTTGAACACAATAACCAAACAGAATACCGACGGTCTTGTAGCACTTTCAACCGAGATAAAAGATTACACAAAACAGCAATTAATTTTATTAGCCAGTGACGTGGAGAATAATAATAAGAAACAACTAGCCGAAATCAAAAAGATTGAGGACACTTTCAGCTTAAAACTTGATAATCTAGATGAAGTCGTGATGGGTAAACTCGCACAAATTGAAAATGCATGTTCAATGAATACAGCAGAGATAAAGCGGGCGCAAAATCATTTAGAAGAGAAATTTATTAAAATCGATGAGGGGCACAGTTAGTCCAGACACAAATCGATACTATTGACGGAGGTATTAGCGGATTGGTCCAGGAGATGAGTAAACTAGAACTTGTATCAGGAAGTAGGTGGAAAGAAATTGAAACCGAGCAACTAGAGCTAAGGGAAACGATGGAGTCGAACAATAACGGGATACTAGCGAAATTAACAACAATGGAGTCTAACAATAACACTGTAATAGCAAGGTTGACTACAATTGAAACTAACCAAGCAAATGTAGATAAGGGCCTAGATAAGGAGCTGGAAAAGGCGAAGGACAGCATTAGGAAGGACTGGAATCGGATGACGGCAGAGGCGAAGGACGAGAAGTTGATTATGATAAAAACAATTAGGCGATAACTGCAATCGAATCCGCGACATTGAAGAGAACATGAAAGCTAAGTTACAAGAACACAATGGTCGTCTGATAAAGAGCGAGTTGAAATCGATGGAAAGAGGGACCATACTTGCCTCATTAGTGGACAGGCAGAAAGATGAACACTTAGATAAGGAGATAACTTCAAACAATTCGGAGACAGGTCGGAGCCCAGACACCGTGAACACACAGCTATTTAGAGAATGCGAGGGACGTGCTTCTACCCCTCAGGCAAACCAATTACCAGCTCAAGTTATTCAGGTTATTAGAGCGAATGATTTCCGCCCGAATAAATTTATACCTGATACTGGAGTTACACCGAAAATGTTCCTGAAAGAATTGGAAAATTTCTTTATGGACCAAAATCTAAGTCCGGAGAGACAATTGAGGACAGTAGAACTCTATCTTGGCGGCGGAGCATTAATTTGGTTCTTAAGCTTCCGCTATACATTTGAAACAATGGAGGGTTTCCGACAGGCGTTTTTAAAAAAAATTTGGGGGCCGAGCCATCAGCAAAACTTGAGGTTGGAACTTTACGCAAGAAAATACCACGGTTCACAACAAACCAGATTTGCAGACTACTTCACACGACAGATGTTAAATTTGCGCGATCTTGACCATTCACCGAATGAACAGGATCTCATAATGACGATTAGCAAGCAACTCCCTACACATGCTCAGCAATTTTTAGCAGCAGCAAATATAAGTACAGCAGTCGAAGCGGAAGAATTATTACGGCATTTAGATGAGTCCAACAATCAATTTCAAGGAAGGGAAAAAAGAGTAAACAGGGACGAGATGGTTAACACCACTGAAATAGTAAAACCTCAGGCCGGAAACACTAAATCGCAGTCAACTAACACGGGAAATAATCAGAACCAAAGAAACGACACGGGAAATAATCAGAACCAAAGAAACGACACGGGAAATGAAAGGAGGTTCCAAACGAGGTACGACGACCAGCAGAGGAGAAAATATTATGAGGAAGGATATCCGCGAAGGAGATACCAGAACCAGGGACGATTCTATGGGAGACGGGAGATCCCATATAGAGGCAACAATTACGACAACAATTATAATCAGAGGTGGCAACAAAGACGGTACGAGAACCATGGTAACCGCAGAAACCAACGGTATCACGAAAAATCGGGACTACAGGATGACTATCGTAATCTAGACCAACGATACGAGGAATCGCAACGTTATTTAGAGGAGCTACAAAATACTGGAGGGGGAGAGAGAAATCGCTGGGAAAACGCGATGAACAGACGTAAGGATCCAGACAACTACACGGAAGATGACGGGGCGCAAAGCTTACAGATGCAGCGTGAAAGACAGGAATCTGGACGACAAAATCAAAATGGAGGTCGCCAGGATAAAAAAAAACCATAAAAACGACCAAGAAGACAGTCTCACGAGCGACCAGTGTGCTGAAGGAGATGGATGGATTGTGGCAAATATTACGGAGTGGATCGCGAGACCAGAGGATTGCCTAGAAGAAATCATTAAACCTCATAATGACACTATTATGAAATTACCTGTTATTTATGCTAGAATCGGCGGATTAAGGGTAAAATGTTTAGTTGATACGGGTAGTCAGATAAGTCTAGTATCTGAGGCCTTAGTGCGAGAGATAGGGCGGAATTACACAGTACCTATAATTCCGGTCCCTCAAATGAAAGTACGTGGCGTTATTCCTGAGCGCACCGTGACTTGTAAAACACAAGCGTACTTGGAACTAGAAATTCTGGAGCATACATTCGCTCAGAGTTTCATAATTCTACCTAAGCTAAACTTCAACATAATACTGGGATCAAATTTCATATGTGAATATCAAGCAGTCATCGACTTGCATAAAAACACTGTGAGTTTCAAGAATATAGAAGGAATGAGGAATGTGGGGTTGAACATGAATGAAGCGACAACAGGGGGAGAGGTAAACACCTGGCTGCTCGAAGCAATTAGTGAGGAGATAAGGGAAGAATTGGAGCTTGGAACTGATGGCATAAACACTGCACTCGTGGAACTTGAAGAAGAAGAAGAAGGAGCTGAGATATGGGCATTGTTGGCTGAAGCAGATGGCAACGCAGACGACTTCGAACAACAATTACAAGAACGCCTAGATGGAGTCAATTTAAGGGGTGCAGACAAAGAAAGACTCGAACAGATACTCAGAAAACACCGTAATGTCTTTGATACAATACCTGGGAAAATCTTAAATTTTAAATATTCTATGCAAGTCAGTGATTGGTCCCCATTTAAAAGCCGATTGTATCCAATACCTGAAAAATATCAGAACCAAGTAAGCGAGATTATTGGCGGGATGCTACAGGCTGGAGTTATACGCAAGACTCCCACGCCATTTCTCAATGCTATATTGGCCGTTGCCAAACCTAACGGTTCAATAAGGCTATGTTTAGACGCCAGACCCCTCAACAATAGACTTCTTCCAGAATATGACAAAGCGCCGTTAATCAGAGACGTCCTTAAGGGTTTCCGAGGAAAAAGCATTTATTCGAGTGTGGATTTGACCTCAAGTTTTCACCACATCGAATTGGATGAAAAATCCCAATTGTTGACAGGCTTCCTGTTCAACAATCAAACATTCGTATTTTCGAGGATGCCTTTTGGCGTTAAAACAGCCGGTTGTGCCCTAATAAGAGCCCTAGATCGCAATTTGACAGAGGAGGTCAAGCAGATGACAGTGAGGTACATTGACGATATATTGTTGGCGTCTGACAATATTGAAGATCACATGAATAATCTGGACAAGTTACTGGACAACCTACGCACATCGAACTTCAAAATCAACCTTAAAATGTCGCATTTCTTTAAAGATGAAATTTTGTATTTAGGACATGTTATCGATAAGGATGGAGTGAGACCAAATCCAGCCAAGATTGAAGCAATTATGAACTTCCCCACACCAACTAGGGTGAAACATGTTCGTGCTTTCCTGGGAGTTACGGGATTTTTCAAGGAAAATTGCCCGGGGTATACAGAGACGGTCGCCCCTATGCAGGAACTGCTCAAAAAGAATAACAAGTGGTTTTTGGAATGACGTTTGCAATAAGTCTTTCCAGGCTACAAAGTTACTTCTAAAAAATTGTATCAAACTGGGTTACCCAGATTTTAGCCGAAAATTTGTTATTCAGGCTGACGCCTCATTCATAGGAATCGGAGCTATGCTATTCCAGGAAGATCCGAACAACCTTCAACATCGGTCTTACCTTGCCTTCGTAAGTCGCAAATTGCGCAAACATGAACGTAACTACACCGTAACAGAGCTGGAGCTTTTGGCTATACTTCACGCTTTACAACAATGGCGTAAAATAGTATTTGGTTACCCCATAACAATAAGAACTGACCACAAGGCACTAACGTTCTTATCCAAGTCTACTATGCTCAGCGAAAGAATCACCAGATGGTCCATTTACATCCAACAATTTGATTTGGAAATTGAACATTGCCCTGGTAAGATGAATATAATACCAGATGCGCTTAGCAGGGACCCTGAGGCGGAAGTTGATGAGGAAGCTGTCGTGAATCACCTTGAGTTAACAGATAAGGATCGTGAGTTTCTTGACGAACTGAAAGAACTACCCAGAGAACAGGAGGCAGAACCATGGATGATGCAGTTAATAAAATTCTTTAAAGGAGAACTACAGAGAGGAACACCAGCGTACAAGGAAGCTCTGATAAAGGAAGGAAGATACATGTACCGCAATAATTTATTACACAAATTTATTGATGAAGAACATTCGAAACTACGAATTTTGGTACCAGCGTCTTTACAGCGTGGATTAACATGGCATACACATGAAACCTTGGGACATATTGGAATCGATAAAGTTGAAGCAACTATAGCAGAGGCATTTACCTGGCCTCGTATGAGAACCACTATTTGTGAGGTAATCAAGACGTGCGATACTTGTCAGCGCACAAAACCTAACAATTACCTAATGAAGCAGTACCCGAAACCTTTGCTACCACTTAAACCATGTGAGCTGATGGCGATTGACACTTATGGGCCAATAACGAAAGGAAGAAGAGGATGCCGACATCTATTGGTGTGCTTAGATGTATTTTCGAAATTTGTGGTTTTGTGTCCCATACAAAAGACCACTTCGAAACAGGTTCTTAGCCGCCTTAAAATTAAAGTGATTCCGACCATGGGAAAACCTGAGTTTATTTTGTCAGATCACGGAAGTTACTTCACCAGCAATGAATTTAAACAAGGATTAATTAATCTTGGAGTAAAACATATATTTTCATCGATTCGCAACCCAGCTGCAAATCCGAGTGAACGTGTGATGAGAAATATTTCGTCATTCTTTAGGGTCTTGATTCCAAATGAACACTATAAGTGGGTGGATCGTATTAAGGATGTTGAGACTTGTATCAATTACACAAGACATGAGTCAACGGGAGAAATTCCTTTGGTTCTCCACCATAACAGAGTGCCTGAGAGATCGTGCGACAACATTGTCATCTGTCCACGTGATCCTATGCCAACACACGACTTAAGGATTCAAAATACTGTAGTACACATGAGAGCTCAGGCTGACAGACGGCTAAGAAGGGTAAGAGGAAAGAGATTCCATCGGGAACTGAACGAGTCAGAGTTGGTCCTCATAAAGAAACCACCGCTATCTAATCCATCGAACAAGATATTCCACAAGTTCTGTGTTAAATATCTGGGACCATTCAAAATAATCAGAAATCTGGGGAACAATGCTTATCGAGTAGAAGAAGTGAGTACCGGAGCTCAGGCCGTGTACAACATTTGTAACATGAAGATTTATCATGAACAGGAACCTTGGGAGCCGAGAAGGAATAATGTCATAGGAGCAAATTGCACGGACATAGTACCATGCACAAGTACACTTGGCTAGCATCGGTGCGTACTCGTTGTGAAGAACGTAAACATTGTGTTGTTTACATATGAGGAGGAAAGCAGGTAGTCTACTGCTAATGACGTATAAGTGGAATGAGAGAGATGAAATACCAGACACGCTTGAGGCGACGAGACATTGAGGAAACTCATTAGTGAAAGGTAGCTGAGTACTAGGCTGATAGCAGGGGCGTATAAGATCTACGATTTGAAGAGGGGCTTACTCTCGCAGAAAAGATGTGCCGTATGGAAGTGAAATCTACTTCTTCTAAGTTAAATTTCACCTTTTATGGGGTGAATGAACCCTAAAATCCTATGCTAATATTTCAGTGTTCATATTATTCTTTTCTTTGGGCATAGATTTATTGTATTTGAAGGAAGTTCTGGCTAGCTTGAGGGAGGCCGTGATGCTCTGAGAGCCGAGAGATATCACAATACTGGAGACGTGAAGTGTGGACAATCTATTTTTGGCTCGCATCTTGCGAACAATGAAACTGAACTAAGTCGTCATAAGCTTGAAGGCACAATACAGAAGTTTCCTTGTATAAGACAGCCAAGGTTGAATGCGCACTGGATCTTCGCGCTGATTGACGTCACAAATAGGTGTGACCACGAACATAATGCTTAAAAGGATTTGAACTTGTGACCAATGAAAGGCGAATGCTTAGGGTGGCGCGAATCTAGAGGTACCCACGCGACAGTGAATTAATAGATCCTACGATGCAATATTCTCCGCAATAGTATGGCTGTAATGTGCGAATTTTTACAAGACTTTTGATATGTGTTCAAACGTGATAGGACAATTTTATCGATTTATTGAGGAGCGGATACCTCCCCTCCTAAAGATTTGAGTGATTGAATGAATACTGGGAGCCGAGCAACACGGAAAAGACACTTGATTTTATGAAGCGGACGGCGAAGCCAGGCCGGGCTGTAAGAGCGATTACTTTTACTTGTGCTAGTGACTAAAACTTAGTAAGTTGTGTGTCGAGCAACATATTGATTTTAGTGAGTACTTAAGTGGTTCTTACACCACAAAGTCAGGGCAAGTCAGCGATACTGCGATAGGACTCTTGTGTGAATTTAGTAGCACAAATAAGCAGTTATATATTTCTGATATTAACCATTACACTTTCATTCAGCGCCAAGATGACGACCGACGGCAGAAGGAACATGGTATCATCAGCAACGACTTCAAGAGTTGAAATTATGGAAGGCTAGGTCCATAATACTGGATGATGACGAGGTCAATTCCATGGCATCGGACTAGACGCAGATGTGTTGAGTAAAAATTTGAATTAATTCATTTTGATGGGTAAAAAAATAATCGCGTATAACTGGAAAATTGTATATTTTGTAAATAACTTTGTTTTGTGTGCGAATATGTAGATTCTGCCGGCATGATATTTTAAATAGCGATACGTGACAATTTTGCTGATTCTTTTTGCATTTAATATTCTATTGGCATTTGCTGATGTTGATCTGTTATGATTAGAGTACAAGTTCTTCAAGTTGTTGTATACTTGAAAAGCCTAGTACTTATGAGGTTAATTATCACGGAAACGTTAGATAAGCGGTGACAAGTGGGACTTGATAATATTAATGTCAGGTCTGGTTTGGGAATTCTGATATTTACGATCGTTATGCAAACGCAGTGATTTTGTACTTTGTAATTTAAGCAACAGTAGTTGCACGGGAGGAATTTCTACCTCACCGTATTTGATGTTTTATTGCTTCAGTTCTGATCTGTGGTACCAGTTGGGTCTTTTTGACAAGCTATATTATGTGTGTGTGCTACGGTGTGATTCTACATGAGAGCTGGCGGGGACGTGATATCCAGTGCCGTTGCTAATACTTTTCAGGGTACGTGACCTATGGGGCGTATTTGCTGAGATTGAATCTTGATATCCCAGGTAGGGATTTTGTGTTTTTAAGAACGATGAATTTATTATGTCGCGATTACAGGAGCTGCGAGACTTCTACGAGGATTCAGGCTTTGGGCTTGAATGATATTATTATGCACATACATGGCACCGACTCAGCGCTTGTTTGACCTTGGACCCAGAATTGGAATATTCATTATGCATCCGGCATTGTGCTGAGATATTAGGCCCATAAATTGTATAAATGTCTTGCTTAACGATGCGTAAATACTTTTATTGAATTAAGGGATTAGATGCCCACGCCGCTTTGTCTAAAGATTTTTCGTCGTATTAATCGGAGTGTTTTTGTGCTTTGTCCATTTGGCCTTGCATTTCATGTCAATTATTACTGTAAGCATTCTTGTTGTGTGACCGGCGTCGGCCGTGTGAATTTAATGTAATTATCGGGACGCATTCGGAGGTTCTTTTGTTTGCCTTGTCACGTAGTGCTCTGTTTTGAGTAAATGGCATAAGACCTGCTCACAGGCCGCTTGTAATCTGTAAATATCAATTCGTGATATTATGTGTTTGTTTTATAAAAGGGTTAGTGCATGCCGGCATAGATATTAATTTGTTTTACCTTTCTAATACTTTCCAGTAGTGACGTGATTAATTTTCCCACAGACAGGAGTTCACGGCCCAGTCGTATGTAGCGCATGGAAGTGAATTCCGGTCTAAATACTCAACTAATCAAAGTGTAGTTCGAAAAACGTATAGCGCGGCACATAATATTGTATTTTATTTCAGGTATTTTTTATTTTGTTTGATCATTTTGTAAGATTTTGTATCGTGATGTGTTAGATCACGTGGGTTTAAGGCTGTCTAAGCCAAGTGTTTAGATAATTCTATTTAAACTGACATGCAGATCAGTTATTCATTTTTATTAGCTGTTGTGGTGAGTGGCAATTTTGTCAACACGGGCAAATGGAGCTTCCGTCTCTCAGCTGACGTTGGCAGATCGCCAGTCCTCATACTCGCTAAGTGGGTTGATGAACTCCCAGCTGTTACTCCTAACAGACGGTAGGGTTATCAGCACACGCAAGGGAGGATATATTTGTTCTATGGCTGATTCAGTATTAAATTGTATTTTGTTTTAACCTGTCGTTTTAATTATTCATAACATTAGAACCTTATGGACCCTGGAAACTTTATGAGAGGCATGTTCTATAAACCAATTAGTGACCGATCATGACCCCGCAGTTTTCTCGTGTAATGTCATCTCTTCCAAAGGGCACAATATATATACATAAATTATATATAAACTTTTGAACTGACGGTGGTTTTGGGGTCTGGGGGATGTGAAACGCGAAGATATGTCGAAATTTTCCGGAAGTCGAAACATGGTACCCATTGAAATAGTTAGCTTTCTAATGAAATCTACCTCTGGTTGGTTCCTCAGTTTAGGGGCTGCGACAAAGCGGTCATATATATATATATATATATATATATACATACATATACATACATAAATTATATATAAACTTTTGTATTGACGGTGGTTTTGGGGTCTGGGGGACGTGAAACGCGAAGATATGTCGAAATTTTCCGGAAGTCGAAACATGGTACCCATTGCAATAGTTAGCTTTCTAATGAAATCTACCTCTGGTTGGTTCCTCAGTTTAGGGGCTGCGACAACGCGGTCATCTAACCCCGTGTACTTTGGGTGAGTGTAGAATCTGTCTGATAAACGGTGTGAATTGTAATGGCTGTATTAGTCTTAATTCAGGTAAGGACTGCAGACGGTCAATTTCAAGCAGTAGTTCCTAATGTTGCTACCAGGTACTACCGTCAACGACACCTAGCTGTGAACTTGGCTACTAGATGCCACCCCAACAACAACTCGCAACGAACGTTGGAACTTCCCCTCCAAAGGAAGGCATACTGAGGTATTTTAGCGTTCTTAGAAAATCCGACGACTTCGGCCGGCTTTGAAACCGCGACCTTGGGCATAGACATTTAGCATGCTACCAGTTACGTCACCGAAGCCGCTTCCCACTTAGTCAGATGGAAATACTGAATCTGATCTCGTGCAAATGCGTTGTCATGGCAACGTCTGATGGCTCATCCCTCATCAATTTAGTAGTGTTGCCATGGCAACCTCTGATAGCTCTTGGCATTTTCTTATAATTCCGAAATCTTTTTTTCTGATTCCTTGGCGTAATGGTGGGTCATATCAAAAATTCTTTCAGACAAAAGTTTTAGGTAATTATTAGTGGAATATTGTCCATTTTGTACGGTTTTGATATTGTGTCTATTAAGAGAGATATGATTATTGTTTCCCGAAAAACCCACTTTTTCCCACCCCTTTGGTCAATGGTTGGCGCTATAAAAAACTCTTCAAACATAAATTTTTGGGTTTTATCCGACACATAGTATGAACGTTGAACGGATTCGATATTTCACATATTAAGAGAGTTATAGCAATATTTCATTTTTCCGAAAAAAGCCCCCCATTTTCACCCCCTTCGACCGATTTAGCCCAGTAACGAACTCAACCGAGATGGTATAGGTATACATATTCGGTAAAAAATTCAAAGTGATTGGTGCAAAATTACGGCAGTTATCGTGTCCACAAGAAACTGATATACATATATATATACAGTGTGGTCCACCAGCCCCTTATTTTTTTTGGAGGAAGGCAACCCAACTAACGCGGATATGACAGTCATCCTAAAAACATTCGTACCTGCTCCTTTACGTCCATTGTACAACTTTACCGTTGAGTACATCCTCGCGAATATAGTAGAAATCAATAGTGGCAGTGTTCTTTCAATGACCTCAAATATAATGCATGATTGAAACGATCAGAGCTCCGAATTACACCTTCTTACATTTGGACATGAAGCGTCTACGAATAGACTCAATACGTGCCAGCAATAAACCATGGTTCTCGGTAGCTAAGGTGGCTAAATCAAGAAGTGCTGGAGTAGCGTCAACGAAGTAGGTTCGAACCTTGGACAAGTGCATTTTTTCTTAATGTCGTTTATTGAGGATGTATTATGGACGCATATCTATCTGTTCCAACGAGTGATTTTTTATTAGGTCCTGAAAATGACCGTACTTATCCGATGGTACGCAGCCAGATTGGACGACGACATAATGATCTGTAGAACGAAAGCAAGGCAGCCTATCCTGTATATTCAAGGTAGCAAGTGTTCGCAATTTTGACCGCCTTTGTTTAAAGGAAAACTCCGACTCACTCAGACGACCCACATAACAAATAGATTTGTTATGTTGGTAGGCTCACGAATAAATACATCAGACCGAAACTATAATTTCTTTCAACGGCGTCTGTGCGAAAAGCGCTTGCTATACACTTACAGTAATAGTTATTTAGTGAGGTTTTAAGGGGCGGAACTACGAGGTCATCTGTCCCAAAACATACAGTAAATACAGATAATTATAACATTATTGGTTTTACGTCCCTTTTAACTGCTCTGGCATTTAGATACGCCGGGGTGCCGGATTTTGCTCCGAAGGGGATCTTCAACGTGAAGGTAAATCTACTGACACGGCTCCCTCGCTTTTGCGCACCCTCAAATGCCAGCTGACTGCGCCAGGATAGGAACCTGCAACTTTCGGCACAGCAAGCGAGAACGTTACCGCTGAGCCTCGTATCAAGGCAGTAATTACAGAACGTGCCATATTATGATTCTGGGATAAATATTGAACTATTAACATTCTAATTATCACGAATAGAGTCGCCTCCGTTGCGTAGTAGTCAGCGTGATTAGCTGCCACCCAGGACGACCTGGGTTCGATTCCCGGCTCTGCCACGAAATTTGAAACGAGGTATGAGGACTGGGACGGGATCTACTCAGCCTCGGGAGATCCAAATGAGTAGAGGTGGTTCGATTCCCACCTCAGCCATCCTCAAAGGGGTTTTCCGTGGTTTCCCACTTCGCCTTCGGGCAAATACCGGGATGTTATCTACCGTACGGCCACGGCCGCCTCCTTCCCTCTTCCTTGCCTATCCCTCCCGATCGTCCCCTCTCTTCCCATCCCTCAAGAGGACCCTGTTCGCTTTGCAGGTCAGGCCACCTGGGCGAGGTGCTGATTCCACCTCCCCAGTTTTATCCCGCAGACAAGATGTTTCATGCTCCAGGACACTGCCCATAGAGGCGGCAATGATGGGATCCCTCGCTGAGTCCGTGGGAAAACCTAACCTGGTGGGTAAAATCGACTAAAAAAATAATAATTATAACGAATAGTATCCATCCATGGTTTTGAACAGTATTTAGGGAAAATAACCATTTAAATGAGACAAGAAAATAGCTTTCCCTATCGTCTTCGTAGATAATGTGAACAAAACCAAGTTGAAATCTTGCTGTACGAGGTAGGGAGGGTATAATAAAATAGTTAAAAAGAATTTAAAAATTCTGCCGTTGGATATTCTTGAACCCGACATCTTCGAAAGAGCGAGCGGGCGCAATAACACTTGCACACATTTCAAACACACTCTCGAGTTTTTTTTTGTTGCGCTTCTTATTAACACGTATGGTAAAATATTCAATTATTACAGTTAGATCCTAAATATTGAATGGAATGCATTCATTCAGTACCTGGCATGTTTTCTAATTTACTTAAAACAAGTTTCGCGACCGCTTTGCGTTAATAAGGCGAAAGAACAGCAAATAATGCCCTCAAATGACAGCCCTTCGGTTTTATTTCATACAACTTAGCGTACAAAATGCCAGCGTGTGATACACTTCGGTCATACAAGCAGGTGTACTGACGAAGAGAACAGAATCATACAGGATTTTGTACCAGCGATCACAGCAGCTTCCTTGCCAGCGAGTGTCGTGTGATACGGGCCTAAAGATATGCTAAGACTTTTTTGTTAAAATTTTATAACAAAACAAGATGTTCGGTAAGGAACGTATAGCCTACTTTCTCCTAAATGCATGGGTATTGTTATAACTCTTTGTCCTTTTCAAGGATTATAATTGATTGTTGGTTGTAGTAGCTTCTTACATACAACGTGCTATATGGATATTATACATGAATATGATGCGCCCTTTGCTAGTGCTATCTCTGTAAAAATTTCATTCAATTCATTTTCACCGTGTTTGAATTGATATGGGGAATCGATTTGCACACATACATGGCCGTTATCTGTAAACTATTTGGCTAATGACTTTGTGGTTCAGTCAAAAGATGCTTCCCACAAAAAGGTATGTTGTTGAAAAATTTGGTAGAGATCAAATTATTAGGTTGGTCGTAATTTGATTTAAGCTTTTAATATTTGGGTGGCCGCCATTCCGTTTCCGTCAAGATGGCGGCGATATAAAACATGACACTGAGGTGGCCTTTGCTAGTGCTATCTCTGTACCAAACTTCGTTCCATTCGGTTTCACCGTGTTTTAAAAGTTAGGGGGAATCGATTTGCACACATACATGGCCGCTATCCGTACATTATTGGCCTGATGACCTTGTAGTGTGGTCAAAAGAATCTCTATACATAAAGGTATTTTCTTGCAAAATTGGGTAGGGATCAGATTATTAGGTTGGTCGGAATTTGATTCAAGCTTTTAACATAAGGATGGCCGCCATTACGTTTTGATCAAGATGGCGGCGATATAAAACATGACACTGGAGTGCCCTTTGCTAGTGCTACCTCTGTACCAAATTTCGTTCAATTCGGTTTCACCGTGTTTGAATTGATAGGGGGAATCAATTTGCAAGCATACATGGCCGCCATCTGCAAACTAATGGGTTGATGATCTTGTAGTTCAGATAAAAGACGCTCGCCATACAAGTATATGTTGTTACAAAATTTGGTAGAGATCAAATGATTAAGTTAGTCGTAATTTGATTTAAGCTTGGAACATTTGGGTGGCCACCATTACGTTTCCGTCAAAACGGTGGCGATATAAAACATGCCACTAACGTGTTCTATGCTAGTGCTACCTCTGTACCAAATTTCGTTCAATTCGGTTTCACCGTGTTAGAATAGATAGGGGGAATCGATTTGCACAAATACATGGCCGCGATATGCAAACTGTTGAGCTGATGATCTTGTAGTTTGGTCAAAATATGCTTCCCAAGTAAAGGTATGTCGTTGCAAAATTTGGTAGAGATCAGATTATAGTTTGGTCGTAATTTATTTAAGCTTTTAACATTTGGGAGGCCGCCATTACGTTTTCATCAAGATGGCGGCGATATAAAACATGACTCTGAGGTGTCCTTTGCTAGTGCTACCTCTGTACCAAATATCGTTCAATTCGGTTTCACCGTGTTTGAAATGATAGGGGGAATCGATTTGCACACATACATGGCCACCATATGCAAAATCTTGGGCTGATTACCTTGTAGTTTAGTCAAAAGACGCTTGCCATATAAATATATGTTTTTGCAAAATTTGGTAGAGATCGGATGATTAGGTCATTCGTAATTAGATTTAAGCTTTGAACATTTGGGTGGCTGCCATTACGTTTCCGTCAAGATGGCGGCAATATAAAACATGACACTGAGGTGCCCTTTTCTAGTTCTACCTCTGTACCAAATATCGTTCAATTCGGTTTCACCGTGTTCGAATTGATACGGGGTGGAAGGGGGGGGGGGGCGACATTCAGAGTACACACACTCCACACACAGACACGCAGTCACACACACACACAGACAGACACACAATTTTTGGCCCTGTGTAGATCTCATAAGTCTACTTTCATTTTTTGCAAAAATCGAAAGTATGCTAATAATACCATGGTTCGATGCAAGCACTGGCGATCAGAATATCCTTCGATATGTTGTTGTTTTGTTTCATTTGAGGGGCTAGAATATCGCGGTTATTTAGCCCCGTTTACTTGGATGTGTGTGTAGAATTTGTCTGATAACCCGAGTTATTGCGGGCTTGTAATTATGTGTTTATTTGCAATTAAGGATTGGGAAGGAGGCGGCCGTGGCCTTAAGATAGATTCCGTCCCGGAATTTCGCCGGATTAGAAGTGGGAAACCACGGAAAACCATTTCCGGGGTGGCTGAGGTGGGAATCGAACCCACTTCTTCTCATATTTGCTTCACGAGGCTACGTGTACCCAATTTCAGCCCTCAGACAAGTATTACATTTCTTGGCAGAGCTAAGAATCAAACCCGGACCTCCGGAGCAACACTTCGATATGTTATGTTAATATTCATGCCAGTTTCTTAATTTTATGCCATTGCAGGTCACGTGGCATAACGTACCAATTAGATCGTATTCTCTTTATAAATCATCAAAATTCAACGTACTCTTCAGAAAAATACGTCGTAAGGCAATAAATTTGGCAATGTAGTTACATCCCGACTAAAATGGAATGTGGGCTTTCGTTCAAAAAAGTATGCCTGCTACTGGATTCGATGCAGCATTCTACATGCTCGCGCCCAGCACATACGGTCAGGCTTTAACCCTCGCAGCCACGAGCACATGGTAGGTACCGCACGCTAAACGTGCTTTAGTTACTGTAGCCGTCCCACCTCAAACGTTTAAGTCCATCTCAAAGTCTTCAATCACGGTTTATGGTGTTGATTTAACTTTCTACTAATACAGATCACGTGGCGTAAGCTATTAATTCGATCGTATTACGTGTATGTGTGTTATTTCAAGGAGCAGTAAGTCATATGTTAGTAGAATGGGCCATAGTATTTGGCGGGGAAAAGTTTAAGGTCGGTTTTTCTTTGCAAGACCCATGACCCAATTACATTGCTGTCACACAGTCACAGCGCAGAGCAACATCGACCATCGGGAGAAATGCGATGTTAGTTGGGTTTCATAAAACTAAATAATAAGGGGCGGGTGGACCACACTGTATACATAAATTATATATAAACTTTTGAACTGACGGTGGTTTTGGGGTCTGGGGGATGTGAAACGCGAAGATATGTCAAAATTTTCCGGAAGTCGAAACATGGGACCCATTGCAATAGTTAGCTTTCTAATGAAATCTACCTAAAACAGATAACACACACTAATACAGCCATCACAATTAATACCGGTTATCAGACAGATTCTACAAACACCCAAAGTACACGGGGCTACATGACCGCGTTGTCGCAGCCCCTAAACTAAGGAACCAACCAACCAAATTTGGCTGGGATTTAAATGAAAGAGAAACTGAGTAAAGAAAAAGGCTATTTTAGGTTGTTCTATAAGAACTGCATTTAGGCTGGAAGTAATTTTCGAAATTTGAAATTTTAGGTTGATAGACCTCTCCAAGACTCGCGATGTGAAACCTTTCCGGGCCCTTCAGCCCTTTAATTTTTGGCACAATAATTGTGGAAATCGCTCAATGTTACGTTTTTGCTAAGATGGAGAGGGACCCCTAATTTGTCTGCTAAGATATGTTTTGAATATTAAAAATAATTTTCTCGGCTTAAAATACTAGGTTTTCTGTTTGTGACTAACGATGATGATGATGATGATAATTGTTGTTTTAAAGTGCCTAACATCTAGGTTATCGGCCCCTAATGGTTTGGGTGATAGTGAAAATGTAAACGAAATGAAACTATACCTAAAACAAACTCACAAGGAAGAAGAGGAAATGGAAAACAACAATAAGAATAAGGGAGACAAAAGACAGGAGGAAAGGAAATGCCATCAACCCTCGAAAATGAGAGTCAAGAGACTTGGAAGAAAGGAGAGCCAGGAAAGGCAGATAGGAAGAGGAGAGGGACCGCCCGAAGGAGGAGAAAAACTGGACCCAGCTCAGGAAGCCAACTTTCGAACCCTGAGGGTGTAGCACTATCCAGGGTGCATCATAAGTGGTGGGGCTACATACACACTGCCTCCTTGAGGGCCTTGACCAGAAGGCTGGAGATAACAGGAAAAGAAAACAAGAGGTCTGACCCCTCGAAGAATGAGGGTATCAGGAAAGATGAGACAAGGGCCATTTAAGGCGGGAAAGTGAAAGACTCCCTAGGCCTCGGATACACTAATACTGTCGGGGTCGGAAACGAACAAGAGTTGACCAAGGGAGGTCGACGGGAAAGAAGACGGAGAAGAGCCCGGCACAAGTAAGTGGAAGCAATGCCGGACTCAGCCAGGGTCCCGTGGTCGCCAACCCACGTCCCTCTAGATGTGAATCCCCGGGGGATTGTGAGTAATGCACAAAGAGCACGCCTCTGAACACATGAAAATGAAAATTCACAGCCTGGTTCCAGTCTTCGACCGGGTCAGGAATGGAAAGCATAAAGCCCCCATCTAGCGGCGAGGATATGAACTGTGCCGGCTGCCGAGGCCTGACGCACTCCTCCGGGGCAATGATTAAATGAATGACAGATGAAATGAAATGAGAGTGGAGAGTGTTGCTGGAATGAAATTTTGACAGGGAAAACCGGAGTACCCGGAGAAAAACCTGTCTGCCTCCGTTTTGTCCAGCACAGATCCCACATGGAGTGGCCGGGATTTGAACCACGGACTCAGCGGTGAGAGGCCGGTTTGCTGGCGCCTAAGCCACGGAGGCTTAGCATCTGGACACATACATTTGTTTATTTCAACTCTTCACTTCATCTATTCTAACGACGCTGCAATTCTGATGATAAACAACCGTACAGCATCTCTGAGATATCTAGTCTTGTTAGAAGATACGTTTGAGTTTACCCAAGCTCAGACAAATTCCACGTTATAGGCTGTTTCTGGTTAAGAAAAACAATCACCATTCTCTTACATTTTGATCGGGAGTGTACACGTATTAGTCATACATGCCAAATAATCGTACAAATAAAATATTAATAACTCGAGCGAGTTGTTTTAAAATTAATCCTCTGTTTGAAGTTCTCTTTCATTAATTAGATCGCTGCTTAAATGCTCCCTGACAAAACGCTCTGGGGCAAGAGTAGCCTATGTGTTTTGCATGATAATCTCCGTGGTACATTAAAAACATTCGGATTTAATTATGTTCCTTTAGAGAATACGAAGGGATTTTTTGTTTGCCTTGTACAGACTGGTTCAGAAAGAAAAAAACACATTTTATTTCCTGCATTTATGTCACAATACACCACTGCACCTGTTTCGGGTGTAAAAGAATCAGTCAGTGAATATGTAGTTCTCCATCGGAGGGGAAGTAAATTCCGTGGGCCCATGTCATAGATTTATGGCATTATAAAGGACCTTCCACTAACTAAACTTGTGTGAAGCAAAATTTGTAGGTTAGGTTTGATTAATGCTCTTAAGTTCCAACGTTCGTCACCAGGCACTGGTTGCGATGGCATCTAGTAGTAGCCAAGTTCACAGTTAGGTGTCGTGGCAGTAGCATTTGGTAGAGAAAGTAGGAACTACTTGAAATTATCGTCAGCATTCCTCACTTGAATTAAAAACAGATAACACACACTAATACAGTCATCACTAGGGCCCGGATTTTTAGGTGGCTTTAACCTTCACTTTAGGTATCTTGTTTTCTAAAAATAGGTTACTTTAGGGTCTTCTTCCAGGATCAAAACAGGCAGCAATAATTCTGTTATTATTTCTGTGAAATTTATTTATGAACTTATTTCACAAAAGTTTACATTGTCACTCGCTTGTGCGGGCTCCTCTCTGTCTTCTTTTCTGTCGGCCTCTTGGTCAACTCTTGTTCTCTTCCGACCCCGACGGCATTAGGGTATCCGAGGCCTAGGGAGTCTCTTCCTTTCCAGCCTTAATTGGCCCATGTCTCATCTTTCCTGATATTTCCACTGACTTTGGGGCGGTCCCCTCTCTTCTTTCCCTTTCCCATCTGCCTTTCATGGCTCTCCTTCCTTCCACGTCCCTCAATCCTCATTCTTCGAGGGTTAAGGGCATTTCATTTCTTCCTGTCCTTTATTTGCCGTATCCTTTCTTTTTTACCATTTCTTCTTCTAGTATGTAAGTTTGTAGTTAGTATTAGTTATAGTTTTCATTCTCATCTCATCTTTCACTATCCCCCAAACTATTAAGGGCCGATAACCTAGACGTTAGGTCCATTAAAACAACAATATTATCATCATCATCATCATCGTACTGCATTTCGGTAGTAACCTGAACTATCTCCGTCCTACTGCTTGTAATCGCGGTGGAAATAATTTCACGATGCATTTCAATGGGGAAATAACATTCTTTATTTGAAAAAGGCAAAACAGCTATTTAGGTTATTTTAGGTGTCAACCCCTCATTTAGTTTTTTTTTTTAGGTGAAATAACATTCACATATTCGGCTCCAGGAAGTGTGAAACGAACATAACTTATATGCTGAAATTTGTGGATTACATAGCCAGGAAAATTATAGGTAAAAACCTAAGCATCCGGGCCCTAGCCATCACAATTAACAACGGTTATCAAACAAATTCTACTCACACCCAAAGTACACGGGGCTACATGACCGCGTTGCCACAGCCCCTAAACTAAGGAACTAACCAACTAACCAAAGTAGCGTGCACAATGCTGCTTGTCTTATGTGAAGACTGTACTCTGTCATCGCTGGGTCCCCCTACTCGTCCAGAAAGGCTCCAGGTGCAATAAACAACAGACACTGGCGTAGCCACCCACGTTCAGTGGCAATCAAATCTTGTGGTTTGATTTCCTTCTTGAAATCGTACTCACAGCGCATGTTTGAAGAGCAGAGGCAGAAGAAGTTATTAATGTTGAAGACAAAGCCTGCCCGAGGCTAGCAATCATCCTATAGGCGGATAATATTTCCAATATCATCTCCATCAGTTGTGAGATGTCCTGTCATCTTCTGACCAGTCGGGAACAAAGCTTGAAATAAATCTCTTGCTTTCATTTCCCTTTCTTGTTAAGCCAGCGGATTACAATATTTGAGAGTTCAGCTTCATCCATCCCCTGTGCGTCTCACGTCGCTGGAGGAACTCAAGTGGAAACAGCTTTGTTTTTGGAGTCAATATATCAGGATAGCTAGTATTCGGCTAAATCCATTGCATCTTATAAATATTATCAACACAATTCAACACCAAAAGACAAGTTCAAATTATTTCATCGATTTATAAGAACAACGTTTACAGAAGACAATGCAATAAGGAGCTCACATCGAGACAAGATAAATCCAATACATAATAATTGTGGTATATTGGCTTTCACGGCCAGTGAATGAAACTCAGCTATTCTTCTAGGTTTGTGCCGTGTCTTGTACAGGCCATAGAGTTATGCACTATTAGCCTTCATAGGGAGGTAATGGCTGTTTGAACTTTGAGTTCTCGCAGTAAAGAGGTGCAGGTGCGCTTCATAAAAAGGGAGGTAGTGGCAGTTCGCTACTCCTGTGGGGGTCCGGATGGGGCCGCTGATGAGCCAGCTTGGTGTCCTAGGCGAAACCCCCACACAAGGTACGGCACAATCCTAGTAAAATTGCTGACTTTTAATACATAATGCCTTTCGTTTCGTTCGTTTTAATTTTGTAGTTTTAACATTGTTTTTAGCCTAATTTCATTTATTTATGAAAAATAGGCCAATGAGATCACCTTTTGTCCGTGTGTGAGTATATGTGTGCGTCCGTTAGTGTGTCCCCCTAATTAAATCTAAAATCGCTACAGTGCCCTTCAAATTTTATTACGTCTCTCCAATCCAACATGGCGGCCATGCGAAATATTTCACCGGCATTCTATATCCCCAAAATGTTTATACAGATTGTAATGCACTGGCATCTAATTTAGTTCAATTGTTTACATAACCTGAAGATGGTGGTCCCGTGCCATAGATTTATGGCATGAAAAAGAACCTTCCACTGACTAAACTTGTGTGAAGCCAACAAAAGCGTTACCAACTAGGTGTTTGTTGGTTACTGAAGAATGCTACCTCTGGATTTCCCAAGAGAACAGCTGTTGTCATACAATAAGATGGCTCTGCAGTGTATGGGTACCCTGTTGGATTTTAGATGAGACAAAGGGGGTTTGAATATGGTGGCATTATTGCCGCACGCAAAATACGTCTCAACGTAAGGAAGCAGATGAACAGCCAAAAGCAGAGAACCGTTACAGACAGCACAATAACGTGGGTGAGTTATCTTTATAAATATGTTAGTTCATAATTTGTGTAATGAATACAATTTCTGAACTGTTCGCTGGTCTCGGGCACTTTGTGGGTCGGCGCCTCAGCACTCATGGGAGCTGTTTGAATAATATTAACAGTATTATAACTTATACGGAGTAATATTTGTAATCTTGCATTTATAACCAACTAGCAACCGGACCCGGCTTCACCTGGGAACAGTTATGAATGCATTACGTGATAAGCGCTTTTTTCCAATGTCAATGAACAACGACCAATATCCGTTTTACGTCTCGGCATCATCATCATCATCTGGCACAGTTTCCAGCCACTGGCCGGGTCTGTCTGGAACACAGGCCTCTCCAACGTCTTCTGTCTTCCCACCATCTCTCAGCCTCCACCCTTGTCCAGTCTTCTCCTCTCTTCTTCACGCTTTCTTCCACCCCCTTCAGACACCTGTCTCTCGGTCTCTTTCCTTCCCACTTCGTCTCGTGTATCCTCCTGGGTATCCTCTTCTCCTCCATTCGTTTTACATGTCCATACCATCTAAGTCTAAATTTTTCTATACCATCCTGTAATGGTTCCTCCTTCATTAATTCTCTGGTCCTCTCATTTCTTATTTTGTCCATCTTTGTAGCTCCAATACTGCTTCTCAAGAACCTCATCTCACTGGCCTGTATTTTGCTCTTCTCCCTTCCTTTCATAACCCAGGTCTCCGAGGCATACGTCATGATAGGGACATAGCACGTCCGATATATGATCTTTTTGCTGTTCTGAGGGACATCCTTGCTCCATAACATGCTTCTCACACTCCTCCGGAATGCTTCTGCCTGTCTCCCCCGCTCATTTATTTCTCTATCGTTTCTTCCATTATCTTGTATCAGGCTTTCCAGATACTTGAAACTCTCCACTTTCTTCAGCTGTTCCCCACCAATTGTTATTCCCGTTGTGGTTTTTTCCTTCTTCCTTGTTGTGATCACCATCTCACTCTTATTTATGCTAAATTTCATCTCATATCCTTGTATTATTCCTTCCCACACGTCCAACTGTTCCTGTACCTCCTCCTCCTTGTTTCCCCAAATCATCAAATCATCTGCAAACACCATTGCTTTCATCTTTCCTTCACCAATTACTTGTGCCACTCGGGTCATTATGTCATCCATCACCAAAATGAAAAGTAACGGTGACAGTGCACTTCCTTGTTTCAAGCCGTTTCTCTGTTCCAACCAGTCCGATCTCTCTCCTCCCACTTTCACATAGCTCACGCTTCCCTTGTACATCTCCTTTATCCTCCTTATAGTCCATTTTTCTACTCTTCTATCCTCCAGGGACTTCCATACTTTGTTTCTGCATACACTGTCATATGCTTTCTCAATATCCAGGAAGGCCATCAGTAGATCTGTTCCATATTCGTAGTGCTGTTCTTGTAACTGCCTTACAGCAAAAATCAAATCCACTGTGGACCTTCCTACTCTGAAGCCATGTTGTTCTTCCCTCATCCCTCCTTCTATCCTTGTCCTAATTCTCCTTTCCAAAACTTTCTCAAACATCTTTGCACAGTGACTCATCAGTGTTATTCCCCGATAGTTTCTGCATTCTGTTCTACTACCTTTCTTGAAGATCGGGACAATTATTCCCTTTTTCCAGTCCTCCTGGGTCTTCCTTTCCTTCCATGCTGTCTTCATCACTCGGTACAACCATTGTATCCCCACCTCCCCTGCTGCTCTCACCATTTCCACACTCAACTCATCCACACCCGGTGCCTTCCCTCCTTTCATCTTCCTCACTGCATCTTCCACTTCTTTCCATGTTAAGTCCTTTTCTGTTTGCAGTCCATCTTCTTTTCCCTGATTTCTTCGTCCTCGCCGTGGTTTCCATTTGGGTTCAGAAGTTCTTCAAACTATTCTTTCCACATTTTCTTCAGTTCTTCCCTATTTTCTATCTCTTGTCCCCTTTTGTTCACCATTCTAACATAATCCGTAGGATCCTTCCGCCTCTTATTTTTTACCATCCCATACAGGACCTTTCTTCTACCTTCACTATCCTCCTCCATCATCTTTGTCCACCCTTCCATCCACTTTCTTCTCTCCTCAGCCGCTACTCTCTTTGTCTCCTTCTTTCTTTCCTGGTACTCTTCCCTGTTCTCTACCGTCCTGTTTTGATACCACCTCCTAAAGGCTCTATTCTTTTCCCTTACTATATCTTTTGTCTTCTCATTCCACCATGGTGTTTCCTTCCACCTCTTCTTACTATTTGTCCTCCCACGTACTGCTTCTGCTGCACCTACTAGTGTCTTCTTAAATCTAGCCCATTCCTCTTCCACCCCTCTTTCTTCATCTGTTGGAATTCCTTCCTTTACCATTTTGAGGAACTCGACCCTTCTATCTCCTTCTTTCAGTTTCCATATCCTTATACGTCTTTCCTCGTTCTCAGTCCCTTTCTTCTCCTTAGTCCCTCTCAGGTTCATTACCAGCAATCGATGGTCGCTATCCAGGTTCTCCGATGGTATAACCTTGATGTCCGTGATGTTCTTATTTAGTTCTTTCTCATACAGTATGTAGTCGACCACCGACTTCCTGGTCAAGTCATCACTGTATCATGTGATTGTGTGGCTCTCTCTTTTCTTGAACCAGGAGTTCCCAACTAGCAGGCTGTTCCGTTGGCAGACGTCCAACAGTCTCTTTCCTTCCTCATTTCTTCCGCCCCAACCCTCTGGTCCAAGCACACTCTCATACCCTTGTCTTTCTCTTCCTACATGGGCATTCAGATCCCGCATAACAATCATATTCCTTCCTCCCAGGTGCTTCTGCAATTCCTCTTCGAACTCCTCCTTCTCTTCAGAGGCGCAGCCTACCTGTGGAGCATACACTTGCTCTATTTCTACGGTCTCTCCCCTCAGTGCTACTTTCACTTTCATCATCCTATCACTCATTCTCTTCACTTCTTCTTTTAAACCATCTCGTACTACTACTCCCACTCCATTCCTCTTTCCCTCTTCATTCCCACTCCACTACAGTCTATAGCATTTTCTCAGTACTCTCCTTCCTTCCCCTTTCCACTTTGTTTCTGCCAATCCCAATAAATCCAACTTCCTTCTTTCCATCACATTATCTCCTCCACCTTCCCCGTCAGCGTTCTTATGTTTAAAGTTCCAAATCTTAGTCCATGAACACAGCTAGGTCGTCGTCCATTGTATCCGTCCTGTCCGAGGCCTGTTCCCTTCTTAAAGCAAACTACTGGCTTGCTGGGCCTATCGTAGCTTCACCAGAGCCCCGTTAGCCGTCACTTTTCAGGGTTCCTGTAGGACCTTCACAGCTACCGTAACGGTCCCGGGGCACTCGAAGTCACCACTGTACTTCGCCCCTACAGGCAATCCCCTACTTTGTGCCGTTGCCCGTCTCCCACGACGTGGACGAGGGGTTGGACTTATGGGAGACACGTCTCGGCATGATGGGTTAAAATCACTGACTGGACTATTAATTATATTGTCATGGTGATGCATGTGCAACAAATTCTTGTCAGACGTAATTTAAGAATGGCGAGGTGCATGAAACACAAATCCCCCTTCCGTGCAATCTTAACTTGATTGTGAATTTTGCGGAACGAAAGGTTCACGGGCGAAATGAAGAAAAGCCGAGTTGCACTTCCAGGGAAACTCCAAACACCACCACTCTTCTCTAAAATTTTTAAGTCAACACGACTCGACAGTTTGCTGCTGGCTGTCTCTGGGGCAATAAGCTCGTCCGCTAGCTAAGCTGTAACTGGGGTGATAGACTCGCCCCTAGCTAGCTCGTAAACTGTCGCCTTAGTAACTGAATGGAGATTGTTGGAAGAAATGAAAACGTAAAAACACTTATATTATAGTAGGCGATGTATTGAAGACAGAGATATGCCCTCCCGGGCTTTTTTTTTGTAGAACTTTTCATGCTGAACAATTCTTATACTCATAGTATATAGATATTTTTAACGGTTTGCCCAGCGTAAGCTTAAAAAGTGCACGGACGCCAGTTTTTATCCGACCTTTTTACTGAAATCGTTAGTGCTTGACTTACTTTGGTCATAAATAAATTATTTTCTACTGAAACCTTCCTCGAGATATCCTTTACAGAATGGTGAAAACCGCATCAAAATCCATTCAGTGGTTCTCGCGATTACCGGTGACATCCAAGGATCGGGGACTTAGTTTTATACTAAGTAGTGTGCCCATGTGGGATCGGCACAAGATTTGAACCCCTGACCATTTACAGAGAATATTTTAAAGTCTTATAAAATATTATAAAATCTTAGAGATGCATCAGAAGTCTCAGAGAGAAACTCACGGGAAAATGAACATTCAGGCATTCCTGAAGGGGAGATGGTTAAGTGGAAATACATATATTCCCATTTTAGTTGGCATTTTAAAAGCAAATCGCCATTAAAATAACGATTAGCAAGCACCAGAAAGTCAGACTCAAGAGTCATAAGTAACACTCGAGATTCCAGGGAGACAGCAACTCCAGGAAAATATTGCGTTTCAAGTGGACACTAAGGGTTGGAACTATTTCTTAATAGACACTCGAAACTTAAACCAGGAATCTGTTAAATCAGCAGTTTTTCTTAAGTAGATAAAAGGGGGAGTTACCTCGTTAAACCTCACGAAATAAACTCACCAAAGCTATTAGATACGAAGTCGAAACAAAATCTAGTGACCCAAAAAAATCAAGAAGTTGGCAGTCCTGAAAAACACTTGAGAAGAATGCAAGGTAAGGGAAAAAGGTCATAAACACTTGAGCGACAGGATACTAGCGGAGGGCAGTAAGTGAAAGATAGGCCCCGCCAAGAGCATAACAACTATTTTAATTAATTACAGATAACCCAGCGAAACAATTTCATTCCACCTGCCGGAAATTGTAATATTATTACCAATCACACTTGGGATTAAAATTTAAACAAGATCGAAGCTAGGATTCAGGATTTGAACTTCCGAAGCTCGTAAGGAACTAGTTCTCATCCGAGATGAATAAATAGGCCTAAGGCCCGAGCAAAAGTATGAAGTTCGTCAGTCAGATTCAAACCTCGGCAGAGGAGGTACGTTACGAAGTTCATCAGTCTGTGGGAGGCCTTGGTGAAAGGCACGTCAGTACACGAAGTTCGTCAGTCTATGACAGGCCTTGGTGAGAGGCTCGTCATACGAAGTATCATCAGTCTGCCAGACAATCAGCAGAGACAAGTTATAAGTTAAAGTCCGTCAGTAGGCAAAGCTTTATTATAGGCTTATAGGGAAAGTGTACTTAGTACGATCAAAAGTAAACAGAGCCTCGGTGACAGGATACGCGAATTAGCGACAAGTAAAAACCCTCAAGAACAAAACCAAAGTAACAGACAGTAGAATTCGAGTCTCCGAAAGGGACAAAAAGTACAGAACGAATGCGCTAGGCTAATTAATAAGCTAACAAGCGAGACGCAGCAAACTTATCGTCTGTTCGAAAAATACGCTAGGGACTGAAAAGATCAAAAGAACATTGGTTCGAAGAAATAGGTCAGTCAAGGGGAAACAAAAACCCTACGGCATAGTAAATGGTCTTCACGGAAGACAAGTCGAAGGGAAACCAAAAGTAATATTGCGTCAAGAGCCAAACAGAAGTAAAGTTAGAATTATAGGAATAAACTAATAAATGGAAGAATTTGATGAACAGTATTCGAGCGGAAAATAGGCTAAATACTAATACAATTAGGAAGGAAAGAGACTTACCAGGAGAAGAGTGGGGGAGCCGTTACACGAATAAAGGCTGTAGGAAAGAGACTTACCTAAACGTAGGGGGGATAACAGTAATCACACGTCCAAACCAGTACAGAAAAAGGGACTTACTAGGATCATCAGCCACGTGAGGATATCTTCATCGTCCGCTGAGATTTGGTCCGTGTGAAAGAAAGTGTAAATAATAATTAAGCGATTTTCTTTTTAGTGAAATAACTGCTTTCTGTGAAACGTAAAATGTATAAAAATATGTCCGTGTGTAAAATAAAAGGCCAGAAAATGAAGAAGGTCTATTTGTGTGAAGTTATGTGGTGTTAGAATCATGTGTGGGTGAAAACCATCCAAAATCATGTCACAAGATGGAAAAGGGGTGAGTAGAAAATGTTCATAATATAAAAATGAGGGTATCATATGCAAATCAGTGAATTTATGTATAAATGTATGCACGATGGATAGTCAAAAAGTGTTAAGATGTCAAAAGACAACTGCTCATACGGTTTGCAAAAATGTGAATAATAACTATCAAAAGTGCAAAGTAATAATAATAATAATAATGAAAACCCGAAAAAAACGGTTAAATGAAAATAAAGTGAAATCTCAAAGGAGGAATCGAATATAATAAATGAAAAATGGCAAGCACAATGTATGCCAAATAAATTAACGTAAATGTAATAAGCACCATTAGAATGATGATGATAATAATAATAATTAATATTGAGTTTTATACTCCGAATAATATTGAGTTTTATACTCTGAATAATTAATATTGAGTTTTATACTCCGAAAAATAGTATTGAGTTTTTATACTCCTAATAATGATGTTAAAGTAAACAATGGCATTTTTGCAAGTTAATAATGAAATAATGAATGTTAATCAAATGATAATAATAAACTCGAGTTGAAGTGATAAAATAATTGAAATAATTGAAGCGCTATAATTGCAATAATTTACGTAATCGAAGGATCGTTGGGGATACCTTAAGAAATGAAATAATAAACGTTATTCAGCAAATGTTAAAATGTAATGTGCTAAAAGTAATAGGTGAAAATTGAACGCCGTAAAATAAAGTTGAATAAAATGCTAAACACGAGCAAAGTTGTTGTAATGAAGATCCAAGTCATATAAAAGTTATGGAGCCGGAATAGGCCCGTTAAATGATGAAATAAGTCAAATAGGCTAGCTAGTGGAATAAATATGTCTTGTAACGTGCGTAAGATGCGAGATCTAATAGTAATAATGGTCAGGAAGTCGTCGGTATTGTTGTATTAGCGAGGGTTCGACCCGTCTGGACAAACAGGGATTCGAACCAGAGGCATTATAGTTGTTGCAATCTAAGTCCCGCTGGGCAATTGCTAAATGTGTGTGTATTAATCTGGAAGGTATCAGTGCTTCTACGAGATATGGTTATAACTGGGGAAACAGTGTGTTCCGAGCCTAAAATCATATAGCCTTACTTTGCCAGCATCGAAATGTTATGACCAAGTGAAATGTGTAAAAGGAATGAACGGGATTCGAAGCAAGGAATGGTAAATACCTCTTGTCTCCTCCCAATAAATAAATAAATAAATAAATAAATAAATAAATAAATGCGTCGTGATCTCCAATTACAGCACTGGTTACAAGGACAATGAAATGAATAAAAGTTAATGAGGGATAGCGTTGAATGAAGTAATGTCGCACTTGGATTTTCATGCATCTTATGTTGTAGAAATAAACAGTTGAAGTTTTTTTAAAGGGGAAGTGAATGGTGTGATTGCAAGGTCGTAAATTATCGTGAAACGAGGGTGTGAGGGAGGTTCTACCACCCGGCCGACCGATCCTAAACACGAAAGGAGAGTACAATAGACATTTGTTTAAAAAGGTTGCGGTTGCTGAATAAATATGAAGTGCGTTATAGTCAAATATGCAAATTTGTAAATTAACGGTGCTATAAAGTTGTTAATCAAATAATTTAATTGGTGGGTTCTTGAAAATCATCCCCACATTAAATTTGTTGAAATCTGATAATATTTGACCATAGTAGTCAAAGTATAAGTTGAGCACTGAATATCCGATTCCTACCTAAAAGAGAGATATGAAATGAAAACGGATTAACTCATAACGGAGTTTGCAAGTAATTAAATAACTGTATAGTGATGGCATATGATACCTCATTTATAAACCACCCTATTGCATGGAAGAAATTTTGGAGGGACATGAATACGAGAACATGGCATGGTTAATTGTTTTAAAGTGTTGATTTTTTGTGATAAACTAAGGCTTACCGGCAGAGGTAATATAATCAAAATAAAAATGATAATTAAAGAATTTAAAGTAAACTGAGGGTAAAATAAAACCCAGAAGGGATGTTAATTAGACGGTTAAATATCCGTAAAGCCTTAGAGAAAAATGATATGAAATAATAGGCATACTTTGTGCCTAAACAGATAATGTGTTGTAAACAAAAATATAGAGAAATGCTAATGTATAAAATATGATCCAAACAAGATAAAGATAAGGATAAGATAATGATAGAGATTTAAGTGAGTTTTTGATATTTTTGTGGATTTTGGATTTTCCAAAATTTTTATGTATGACAATTTGTATTGTTCCTTGAAGTTTTTCTGCAATAAACTCATGTCATTTGTAACATGTCTGGTTTTTAAATTTAGTCTTGTAGATCCTAAAAAGTGCTATCATATCGAATGTGGAATCACGGTGGGGGTTGACGTTACACGCCCCGGACCGAAGTAGTTAGCCAGGTCGTGATGAAGCATTCTCCATTGTGAAATGGGTACAGTAGAGAATATACGCCAATCAGTGTAATTTAATATAATATAATCCCCCTTCCGTCCAATCTTAAATTGACTGTGAATTTTGCGGAACGAAAAGTTCACAGGCGAAATGTGAGGTGCACTTCCAGGGAATGGCGAGGTGAATGCAACTCAAAACCCCCTTCCGTCCAATCTTAACTTGACTGTGTTTCACAGGTGAAATGAAGAAAACCCGAATTGCACTTCCAGGGAACTCCAAACACAATCCCCTTCTCAGAAGTCTTAACTCAACAAGACTCAACGGTTTACTGCTGGCTGTATCTGGGGCAATAGGTTCGCCCGCTAGCTAGTCTGTAACAGGGATGATATACTCGCCCTTTGCTAGCTCGTAAACTGTCGCTTCAGTAGTTGAATGGACATGGTGGGAAGAAATTAAAACGTAAAAACACTTATAGTGGACGATGTATTGAAGATAGACATATGCTCTCGCGGACTTTTTTGAGGAACTTTTCAAGCTGAACAATTCTTACACTCATGGTGTTTAGATATTTTAAACGGTTTGCCCAGCATAAGCTTAGAAAGCGCTCGGACGCCAGTTTTTTTTCGACTTTTCCACTGAAATCGTTACTGCTCGGCTTCCTTTGATCATAAATAAATTAATTTCTACAGAAATCATCCTCAAGATATCTTTTACAGAATGGTGAAAATCGCATCAAAATCCATCCAGTGGTTCTCGAGTTGATCCGTAACATCCAAGAATCGGAGACGTTGTTTTATACTAAGTAGAGATGTCAAACTGATTAATAAATATAGTTGTATTTTATCTACAGATGTCTAATTTATTTATAATGCTTTGCCGCTTTTTAGCACGATCATTTTGTGACTAGTCCCATACTCTGTTTCTGATGCTGCAGGGATGTGTCGAACTGGGCTGATGGTTGTTATAACTAGAGAGTTCAGACAACTCGCACTAACGAGTCTGGGATGAGAGTAGGGTTGCTAGTTAGCTAGTTATTGTTTTTAAGGGACAGAACAGCGAGGTCATCTGCCCCAGGGGTAAGTTAACTACACTAAGATGACGAAGTTTGATGCTTTTTAGTTTACCGACTGAAAAATATCAAACTTTGTTTACTAAGGCAGCACTGGAAATGGCTTCAAACACTAAGATGTTGGTTTAGCAATGTGTTGATTATAAATTTACCTGAACTCTTTGTAGTTATCAGTGCACTTAAGATATTATTCGGGATGGGTCGAGCTGCATTGATGGGCGGTTATTACAAAAACAAAAACAAAAACAAAAACAAAAACAAAAACAAAAACAAAAACAAAAACAAAAACAAAAACAAAAACAAAAACAAAAACAAAAACAAAAACTAAAACTAAAACACGAACACGAACACGAACACGAACACGAACACGAACACGAAACACAGAAAGAATAACAGAAACAGAAAGAATAACAGAAACAGAAACTAAAAACAAAAAAGAAGAAACAAAAACAACCAACAAGGAAAACAAAAACAATCAGAAAAGTAATAACAATAAGAAAATAACGAAAACAAAAACGAAAGCAAAAACAAACAAAAAAAAAACAATAAACGAAAAATAGAAACAGAAATAAAAATAAAATCAAAAACAAAAGCAACTACAAACAGAGATATATAAAAGTGACTATAGACCTCAAGCTTTAGAAGAACATTCCACATGCATGGAGAGAATACACAATTTTATATGGAGAGATTCAGAATTTGACGTTCGCCAATGCCATCCAGCCAGGCACGTGCTTAGCTCTTTTTGGGAACAATGGCCATCTCGGCAAGGGAAATAATAAATTTTGCGCGAACTTTATGACTGATGACACATCCTGGTCTCCTTTTGTGTCCCTTGAGGACAAAGACCTCATCTCCCCGTAATGCCATCCTAAGGTGCAGCCTAATCAGATATTTTTACACGACGATAAGGGGCCATAATTACGATATGATAACGTCTTAAAGTGCGGAGTGAAAGCGAGAATGGGTTATAAACCCTGAAGAACACGCCCGAGAAGTTATTAAACGTTTCTAAACCGTTGTTTTGGTTTCAAACTTTTTACGAGCGAACAGAGTGGGGGAAAAGAGGAAGGGGGTAAGACAGTCGTTTTGCTTTTCGGGGGACATTATATGATTTACGATGCAAACAATAATCTAGGTTCCAGGGGTAGGCCTGCGCGCGCGTATACATGGACTATTAAATATGCCATAAAGTGGTTTATAGGTTTTTGTTCCTGTTGAATTCGACACGGCTGTTACTGTTCGGTCATTAACCCCAACAGGGCCCATGTGAGCCCTAAAGGGCGCCAGTTATGTCTATACACGCCCGGGTCTTTAAAACTACCTCTTTTTTTCTTTCACTACATTTGTTGCATAAAAAGGGAAAGTATTACTGAGCGAGTAGCCTGTAGTTATCGAGAAGGTTCAAGGTGAACAATGTGTTACGTGTTCAAAGTTTGTTTGTATGCAGGTCACCTGCGGAGCTCGATCTTATACGGAATACTAGCAGGAGTACCGATTCTTCGAACGGTCTTCGGTATTAATAACCAGAGCTACTGTTGCAATGGTTAGGGGCTTGGAACCTGTTAGTCGACAAAGAAAAATGATTAGTTAAAATGTGCTCTCAAACTAAATTTACCTAACGTGTAGGCTACTTCCCGGCGTGAAAATAAAATTGAAAACCTCGTAGACGAAACGCAATACACGTCACATAAAAACTGCCCTCACTGTTATGTCAAATCCGCAGGAAGACCTCTTTAATAAATTATAAAGGCTTGTGGTGCATGCAAATTCAGTTCTTTTTAGCCAATGGCCCAAATTCCTAAAAGCCATAAAATAGTATATTATGCAACGAGCCTATAATGGCAATACATTTCCATACGAGTGTCTTAATTACCATTATAGGCGAGCTGCATACGACTGTTTATGTTCGACGATAATTATAACTTTATTATATGTTTTAACATAAATATTCATAAATATCTGTTGAGAGTCAGCCACTTGAATTTTGAGATCGGAGTACAAGCGCCGGGTATAATATTTCTGTTTTTCAAGTTCTTTGACCGACCGACGCATCTTCTCTGTGTGCTTGCAATGCGATATGTTTATAGCCTGCCGTCCAGCTCTATAGCATTCACTAATATTGTCACCGAAGTCGTTTGAAAGCAATGCACTGTGTAGAAATTGGAGTTGGGGATATTAAGGCAGGCTACAGTGCTATTTCTTGTCTTATATTCGCCAGTTTATTTACGCGAACATATGGACGGTGCGTATTCCATGTCGGAAATTTATATAGAAAGAGAGGAGCTCGGCTAAAGTGGACTAATATTTATTTAACGTATGGCTTTTAGTGCCAGGAGTGTCCGAGGACATGTTCGGCTCGCCAGAGACTGTAGCTGCTTCAAGCGGATACCCATGGGGTGAGTTACAAGTTCCGTCCATTTTCAAGCAGTTCCAACATTCGCTACCAGATGTCATTTACACCGAGTGGTGAACGTTGGAACATAAATAGAGCGTTACAATGAAATCTAACCTAGAAATTTAGCTTCACACAAGTTTAGTTAGTGGAAGGATCTTTTATATACCATAAATCTATGACATGGGACCGCCACGCCGGCTTTACTTCCCCTCAGAAGGAAGGCATACTGAAGGATTTTAAAGCTTTTAAAAAATCCGACGACTTCGGACGCGTTTGAACCCGCGATTTTGAGCACAGCAGTTCAGCATGCTACCAACTACGCCACCGAAGCTACTGGCTAAAGTGGCAGTAATACCAGACTCAGCTCACTAGTGTTAGCCCCTGGGGGCATATGTACTGTAGGGTAAAGTTAAGTAACTCCGTGATACTAAGCTTTTTTTTGTTGCTATTTCTGAAATTTTAGATTTCAGTTATTTCGATTCATTTCATGTTAAAGAGGAATACCCTACGACATATTTCTGGCATATATCTTACAAATATTCATAAGTTATTTCAAGATATTAACTAACACAATCCGGTAGTAGAAGTAGGTAACGCCGTGATATTCAAGTTACTCCCTGATAGCAAGGTGTCCACCATTCAGTGTACATTTTAATCGTGAAAACTAGTGTTTTATGTAATAAAAGTGTTTAAATCGTATGTAGACTATACGTTTCTATTACCCCATATTGCCCATATTGAAACATTTCACTACACAGTTTTTATGTATAAAAACATTTTATTAAAATTATTCCATTAACTTAAACATATTTTAAGTCTTATTAGACACTATCAGATTCCTCACACTTATTACACATAAAATAGACATTTTAGGTACCAGGCAATACAAAACCGATAATCAATCCATTCGGCTCCATTCTTCCTCTTGGTGTCATCCGCCAGGGGAGCAACTTCACGCACCACAACCATCATCGTCATTGTTCTGAGGTCTGGAATTAGGCCAAGACCGACCTATTGTGTCTATCTTGACACACTTCAAATTCAGGTGACACAACGAATGGCTTTCCAATTTTTTCAAGGGTTGCACTTCCTGGATCGGCTGAATATTTTGTGCAATAATCCTTCAGTGTACTCCATGGGTTATTAAAACGTCAACTGTCCTTGTATACTGACCATCCTTCTTCCTTCATCGAATTCAATGCTTCTTTAAGTGTTTCAGCTGCGTAGGAGCGAGCCTCTTTATTCCGTTTTGGCGCCATTTCAGCGTCCAACCTAAGAAAAACGTACTTATTGCTAAGTTCACACACCTTGCATGCGTATCACAGCATGGATGTAAGTTTTGTATGAGAATGGTCTGTATCTTACCTCTGAATGGTGTTAAAATGGAACTTATATAATGAAACAGCTGTTTATAAGAAATTAAAATCTTCACCACAGATTTCACAGGATGTGGATCACTTGCTTAAATGTCAACTCTCTGTTAATATATTTTTTAAACCTCATTGAGTCGGACAAAGATAGAACGCAAGGGCTTCCTGGATTCCTGGTTTCTACTGCCATCTGTTGGTAAAAACTTAGAACTTTCGGAATTGAACTTACGTAGTGATAGAGGAAATACGCTTTATCACGGTGTTCCTTGATATCACGGAGTAACTTGACTTTACCCTACGCTAAGATCGGGGAGGTTCACGTTCGCTACGTTTCCTTGTTAGCTATACAACTTCCTGAGAAAATGTTCTTTAAGAATTCCCAATTTAACATGGCTATGATGGCGCCCTTAAGAGCGCCAAGCTTTCATTTGTCGCCAAGTGGAGGGAGGCCTGTTTAAAAGGACCCCGAGTGCTCGTTCATTAGCCCCTACGCGCCGCGGTCCAACACGCGAGAAATATTCTTCTATGGAGCGGAATTTCTTAGGGAATGTGAAATACAGCATCAAGCAAAAGTTAACGACCACCAGCGAAAGTCAGCTCCTGATTCTACATTATCATGGCATGAATTGGTCTGAAAATATGTTGTGGGTTTATCTATTTAGTGCCGGGATTGTCCGAGGACATGTTCGCCTCGCCAGAGGTTGTAGCTGCTTAAAGCGGACACCCATGGGGTGAGCTACAAGTTCCGTTCAATTTCAAGTAACCTAGTTCCAACTTTCGCTACCAGATGTCACTGACACCTAGGGGTGAACGTTGGAACTATGAAAGAGCGTTTCAACGAAATCTAACCTAGAAATTTAGCTTCACACCAGTTTAGTTAGTGGAAGGATCTTTTACATGCCATAAATCGATGACATGGGGCCGCCGGCTTTACTTCACCTCCGAAGGAAGGCATACTGAAGTTTTTTTTTTTTTTTTAGTCGTTTACCCTCCAGGTTGGTGGAACCCACGGACTCAGCGAGGGAACTCACCACTACCGCCTCTACGGGCAGTGTCCTAGAGCTGGGAACATCGAATCGGAAGGGATACAACTGGTGAGGTGGATTGGCACCTCGCCCAGGCGGCCTCACCTGCAAAGCGAACAGGGGCCTCATGAGGGAAGGCAAGGGATGGGTAGGATGGATAGGCAAGGGAGAGGGAAAGAGGTGGCCGTGGCCTTGAAGAAGGTACCATCCCGGCATTTGCCCGAAGACGAAGTGGGAAACCACGGAAAACCACTTCGAGGATGGCTGAGGGGGAATCGAACCCCGTCTACTCATTTGGGCCACCCGAGGCAGAGTAGACCCCGTTCCAGTCCTCGTACCACTTTTCAAATTTCGTGGCAGAGTCGGGAATTGAACCCAGGACCTCCGGGGCGGCAGCTAACCATGCTGACCGCTACGCTACGGAGGCGACAGGATTTTAACGCTCTTATAAAATCCGACGACTTTGGCAGGGTTTGAACCCGCTATCTTGGGCACTGCAGTTCAGCATGCTACCAACTACGCTACCGAAGTATGTTGTAGATTATTCGTGTTGATACACAACTTATAAAAGCAACCGTTGAAATAGGCTATCAGTGGAAGTTTAAGAGTTATAATTTATTCAAACATTTTAAACCCTATCAGAGGTAATTTCTTCGTGTTCGCTCAAATTGCTGTGAAAGCCTTTGCGATTAAAAAATAATAAATAAATAAATAAATAAATAAATATATAAATAAATACATAAATAAATAATACATTTATTACGCACTAAGTAATAAGTAGGGCTCGGATTTGTAGGTGCTAAAAATCGGGAAAATATTTATTTTTTAGCCTATTTTCAATTTTGAAAAAATAGGCTTATGAGATCACCTTTTGTCCGTGTGTGTGTGCGTGTGCGTGTGCGCGTGTGTGTGTGAGGTGTGTGTGTTTCCCCCTAATAAAATCTAAACGGTTGGAGGGATTTCAATGAAACTTTGTAAGTTCATAGCACTGTTCCCGGCGACCTCGACCGTGCCCTTCAAATTTTGTTACGTCTCACCAATCCAACATGGCGGCTGTGCGAAATATTTCACTAGCATTCAATATCTCCGAAACTATTACCGATATCGCCCTGAAATTGTGTACGGTGATAAAGGGCTCTACTAGAAGTTCACTTATGAGACTTTCAAAAACCCGATGACTACGAAACCAACATGGCGGCCAAGCGAAATTGAGACTTTTAAATAGACTTTTCTCGCGATTTAACTATCCAAACGTAATGAAACTTGGTACAGCAAATGTTTATACACATAGTAATGCACTGGAGTCTAATTTAGTTCAATTGTTTACATAACCTCAAAATGGCGACTGTGCGAAATATTTCACTGAAATTCTATATCTCCGAAACTATTACAGATATCACCCTGCAATTTTGTACGGTGATAAAGGGTACTGATACAAGTTTACCTATGTATATTTCATAAACCTGTCAAGTACAAAACGAACATGGCGACCAAGCGAATTTGAAATATTTTAATATACTTTTCTCGTGATTTAACTCTCTGAGCGCAGTGAAATGTGGTACAGTAAATGATTTTGCAGATGGTAATGCACTGCCATCTAATTTAATTCAATTGTTTACATAACCTCAAGATGGCGGCTGTGCGAAATTTTAAAATTATTTTTTAATTTCTTGTGTCGCAATCGTGCGATCGAAGTGAAAGTTTGAATAATGAACCTAGGCAATAATTGTCCTTGAATGGTACATAACTCTATGGCCTATACATATAACAATCCTAAATGGTGAGCTTCCGAAATATTTAGACGGTTCTCAATATCTATGAATCTTTTACAGCAAACAAACTGAATTTTTTTATGTTCATAGAGACTATGAACATATGTTCACCTATAGGACTTTCAGTAACCCGGTGAGCACAAATCCAACATGACGGCGACGCGAAGTATAAATATTTAAATGGACGTTTCTCGCGAATTAACTATCCGAGTGCCGTTAAACGTTGCACATTAAATGCTTATACAAATGTTGATCCACTGGCATCTAATTTATTTCAATTGTTAGCATAATCACAAGATGGCTGCTGTGCGTAATTTTAAAATCTCGTTTTTACTTCTTGTGTTCTAATCATGCGATTGAAGTTTGAATACCACACGTACACAATAATCTTAATGTAATAGTACAAAAATAAAAATCCAACCTGGCGACCATCTGAAATATTTAGACGGTTCTCAATATCTACGAATCTGTTACAGCAATTAAACTGAAATTTTGTATGTTGATAGAGGCAATTAATATGAGCAGGATATATGAAAATAGGCTGTATAGTTCTTCACGAAACTACTTGTTATGTATTAAAATACCTGAAATATATGACAAAAAAGTAAATATATTTAATTACTAGCAGTAGTACCCGGCTTCGCCCGGTGGAATGATGATAATGTTTTAAGGTCTCCTTAGAAATATAATGGACTTAAAATCTAAGTCATTTGCCCCCAAAGACAATGAGGGAGTAATATCTAGGTCATTTGCCCTTTTGATAAGGATGATAATAAAAACTACTGCTGAATTGACACGTCAAACTTACAAACTACCGTAATAGAAATATATATTTCAAAATTCACAGGCGAGGAAGACTTATTGTGTGTGGTGATTAATGGTGTAATGGGCGTAACATCTACTGTAGGTCATTTGCTCTTATGATGAGGATGATAAGGGAAACTACTACCGGTATTGAATTGACACTTCAACGTATAATGTACACAATGTACTGTAATAAAAATAACTATATGGCGGCTTCGGTGGCGTATTTGGTAGCATGCTGAGCTTCTATGCCCAAGATAGCGGGTTCAAACCCGGCCGAAGCCGTCGGATATTTTAAGAGCGTTAAAAATCCGTCAGTATGCCTTTCTTCGGAGGGGAAGTAAAGCCGGCGGTCCCATGTAAGATTTATGGCATGTTATTGAACCTTCTACTAATTACACCTGTGTGAAGCTAAATTGGATAGGTAAACAACGCTCATAGATGTCTACGTCCGTTGCCAAGAGCCGACTGCAGTGGCGTCTAGTAGCTAAGTTCCGAACTTGGCCTAGTAGTCGTTGACGGTGGCGCTTGGCGGCAAAAGTACGAACTATTTGAAGAATTCTAAGTTGCAGTTTGTACTTAAATTAAAAAACAGATAACACCTACTAATACAGTCATCACAATTAACACCGGTTATCAGACAGATTCTACACACACCCAAAGTACACGGGGCTACATGACCGCGTTGTCGCAGCCCCTAAACTTAAGAACCAACCAACCAAAAATAAATATTTTAAAAATCACAGTCGAGAAATACTTTATGCGGCGGTGATTATTGGTATGATGCGCGTAACATCTAGGTCATTTGCACTTATGATGATGATAATAATAAGGTAATGAAAAAATGACTACTAAACGAACATACTGTTATTTTAAAACTGATATAGGTAATTCAGGTGTCTAGCTTCGATGTCTTCCAAAGTCTCAACCTTATTTTCTGGCTTAGGCCTGTACTGGATGCGTCTAGTGAAAGAGCGTACTGCTCGGCAAAGACAAAGAATATAGGTTCAAGCTGCACGAACCTGAGATGATCGCAGATGATGACGAAATATGATGACACACGTTCGGGGTTCCCCGTCCTATACAGATTAACCGGGAATCACTCACTGTTTCGCAACGGCCCTGTGCTGGCATCAGCATAGACAGCAGGAGATAACACGGCGGGCTCTGGAAAGTACTCTCAAGTCACCTCACGATGAATCAGCAAGCTATTCTCACAACTGACCCCCCCCAGGGTCTCACAACTTGTGGGACGTGGGTTGGCGACCACGGAACCCCAGCTGAGTCTGGCATCGCTTCTACTTCCTGGTGCCGGGCTCATTTCAGTTCTCATTCCTGTCGGCCTCCCTTGGTCAACTCTTTTTCTCTTCCGACCCAGACTGTATTAGGGTATCCGAGGGCTAGGGAGTCTTTCAATTTCCCGCCTTAATTGGCTTTGTCTCATCTTTCCTGATACCCTCATTCTTCGAGGGGTCTGCCTTCTTTTCCTTTTCATAATATCTCCTGTCTTCTGCTCAAGGCCCTCAAAGAGGCAGGGTGTGTGTAGACCCACCACTTCTGGTACACCCTCAAGGGCTCATGACTGGTGAGTTAGGAAGCTGGCAACCCCGAGGAATTCCTGAGCTACATGCAGGGAATGGAGTGGTATGTCAGAAATTTCAAGTGGACAGTGTTACGCATCGGGTTCCAAAGGGTAAGTATACACACTTTGTTTTCGATCGGTGAACGATGTAGATTTGTACCAAAGGGCCTTAATGCGGGAAATGGAGTGGTCTGTCCGAAATTTCGAGTGGACAGTGTTACTCGTCGAGTTCCAAACGGTAATTATGTAAAATCTGGTTGAGATAGGTGAAACGGTGTAGTTTTGTGCCAAGGGCCAAAATGCAGGGAATGGAGTGGCCTGTCCAAATTTTAAAGTGGACAGTGTTACTCATCGGGTTCCAAAGGGTAAGTATACACATTTTGTTTTCGATCGGTGAACGATGTAGATTTGTGCCAAAGGGCCTAAATGCGTGGAATGGAGTGGTCTGTCCGAAATTTCGAGTGGACAGTGTTACTCGTCTAGTTCCAAAGGGTAATTATGTAAAATCTGGTTGAGATCGGTGAAACGGTGTAGTTTTCTGCCAAAGGGCCAAAAAGCAGGGAATAGTGTGGTCTGTCCGAAATTTAAAGTGAACAGTGTTACTTGTCGGGTTCTACGGGTAAGTATATAAAATTGGGGTCAGATCGGTGAAACGGTGTAGATTTGTGCCAAACAGCCTAAATGCAAGGGATGGAGTGGCCTCGCCGCAATTTCAAGCAGACAGTGTTAGTCGCAGTGTTCCAAAGGGTAAATATACAAATTTTGGTTGAGATCGGTGAAACGGTGTAGATTTGGGACAAAGGGCCTAAATGCAGGGAATGGAGTGGTCTGTCCGCAATTTCAAGCAGACAGTGTTACTCGCTGGGTACCAAAGGGTAAGTTTACGAATATTGGTTGTGATCGGTGAAACGGTGTAGATTTGTGCCAAAGTGCCTAAATGCAGGGAATGGGGTGGTCTGTCCGAAATTTTAAGTGGACAGTGTTACTCGCAGGGTTCCAAAGGGCAAGTATACAAAGTTTGGTTCAGATCGGTGAAACGGTGTAGATTTGTGCCAAAAGGGCCTAAATGCATGGGATGGAGTAGCCTCTCCGCAATTGCAAGCAGACAGTGTTAGTCGCAGTGTTCCAAAGGGTAAATATACAAATTTCTGTTGAGATCGGTGGAACGGTGTAGATTTGGGCCAAAGGGCCTAAATGCAGGGAATGGAGTGGTCTGTCCGCAATTTCAAGCAGACAGTGTTACTCGCAGGGTTCCAATGGGTAAGTATACACATTTTGGTTCAGATCGGTGAAACGGTGTAGATTTGTGCAAAAATGGCCTAAATGCATGGAATGGCGTGGTCTGTCCGAAATTTCAAGCAGACAGTGTTAGTCGCAGTGTTCCATAGGGTAAATATACAAATTTTGGTTGAGATCGGTGAAACGGTATAGATTTGGGCCAAAGGGCCTAAATGCAGGGAATGGAGTGGTTTGTCCGCAATTTCAAGCAGACAGTGTTACTCGCAGGGCACCAAAGGATAAGAATACGAATTTTGGTTCTGATCGGTGAAACGGTGTAGATTTGGACCAAAGGGCCTAAATGCAGGGAATGGGGTGGTCTGTCCGAAATTTTAAGTGGTCAGTGGTACTCGCAGGGTTCCAAAGGGTAAATATACAAATTTTGGTTGAGATCGGTGAAACGGTGTGGATTTGGACCAAAGGGCCTAAATGCAGGGAATGGGGTGGTCTGTCCGAAATTTCAAGTGGACAGTGTTACTCGCAGGGTTCCAAAGGTTAAATATACAACTTTTGGTTCAGATCGGTGAAACGGTGTGGATTTGGGCAAAAGGGCCTAAATGCAGGGCATGGGGTGGTCTGTCCGAAATTTAATGTTGACGGGGTTACCCGCAGGGTTCCAAAGGGTAAGTATACAAATTTTGGTTCAGATCGGTGAAACGGTGTAGATTTGTATACATAACAGACAGACAGACAGACAGACAGACAGACAGACAGACAGACAAACTTTGTGCTTTATATATATAGATAATTTAGTTTATTAATGTGAATATAAACAATATGCAGTATTCACGAATGCAATTTATGCTATGTCTCACTGACTGCTGAAGCATTACAATACACAACGAGATACATCTTCAGGTTGTCCACCACAAATGACCGACGATTATCGCGAAACACCTATTCTGAAGGCTTGAAACTGCGGCAATATGTTTCTTGCTCTTGAGGTGTTGTGTAACTTGAGATCGCTGTTCAGCTTTGGTTGCTTTCCCACATGGTTGACAGAACAGAACGCCCCAATTCATAAGTAAAATTATCTTTAAATTCTGCAACAGACGATAACTTGTAGTTGATTTTACTTTAGGCATCGTAGAACTGCCTTACATTTCACAGTGCCAGAAATGAACTGCATGTGAGTGACACTGGTTCCGAGTAGCTGGGGGAGGGGGGAAGGTCTAACACGTGGTGCAACATGGGTATGGATAAGGAAATACCCGGATTTCACAGTGAGTGGCACGGGGCGACAAGTTAAGAATAACACAGTTACAAGCTGACATACGCTCTGCATGAAGATTAGACAGCATAAGGTTCTTCACCGTTGACGTAACACAGAACAAAAATGCAATAAATTGAAAGATCTAGCATACAGATTTTTAAAAATGTAAATATTATGTCTTTTTATGTGCTAATAAGTGAAAATCAGGAATTTACATATTTATAGAAAAATGCTTAAAATATGTATTTGCATAAAAATATGTATTTACCTAAAAATCCGAGCCCTAGTAATAATAACGTTATTAACATTTGCGGCTTTTAGAGACGCCATGGTGCCACAATTTTGCCCCAAAGGGGATATTTAACGTGCCAGTAAACCTACTGACACGGCTCCCTTGCATTTGCGCACCCTCAAATGCCTACTCACTGTGCAAGGAATCGATCCTGCAGCCTTCGACCCAGCAGGCGAGATCGTTACCGCTGAGCCACGCAGGCAGCTGCACGCAAAGTGCAAAGTCTGCACATTACACCAGAGGTCCTCAAATATTGACCCCGCATAGAAGCTCAGCATGCTACCAACTACGCCACCGAAGCCGTTTAATCGATAACATGATAGTTGAGTAAAATTTCAGACTTTTACGACCAGCGTTGAAATAGGAATGTCTGTTTCGCGGGCTTATAGGCCGTGTTCTAAGGGCATTATTTTGTTGTCCTGTCGTTTCGCTGAAAACTGCGTTCAGCATGTTCACAGGTTACATTAAGCGAGGTAAAACAAGTAAACAGAAGATATATAAATAGTCAACAACCCACACATAGAGGCTACCATAGCAACGGCTGCTCTTCCGTTGCATCTTCTCGTCTACGATGGTCAATGAGGGCAGGCTTGAGGGGATTAAAAGGACTGGAAGCCAAGCTCTGTTCACACGTTCTGCTTCCTCCTTAAGATTGAAGCTGTTAGTATGCTTCAGGATTTCAATGGCCTCCCTTTGCAGCCTGGCATGATAAGACACCGTACTGGACAGAACTTCGGTGTCTCCATATCTTATGTCGTGACCTGCGAGTAACGAGTGTGCTGCAACAGTGGATTTATCTGTTTGTCCCAGCCGGTTGTGTCGTTCGTGCTCCTTGAGGCGAGTGGCAATACTTCTTTTCGTTGTTCCAATATATACTTGGCCACAATCACACGGGATTTTATAAACCCCTGCCGCGGTATGAGGATGTCGCAGCCCTGACCTTGATGCATTACTTTTATGTGTTACGCCGTTGCTATGGTAGCCTCTATGTGTGGGTTGTTGACTATTTATATATCTTCTGTTTTACTTGTTTTACCTCGCTTAATGTAACCTGTGAACATGCTGAACGCAGTTTTCAGCGAAACGTCAGGACAACAAAATAATGCCCTTAGAACACGGCCTATAAGCCCGCGAAACAGACATTCCTATTACATGATAGTTGAACTTACAAGTACCAGCCTAGTTGAAGGAAAAGGAAGGAAGGAAGCTTGTAGTTAAACGAGACAGTTAATCGCTTGAACATGAGCCAAGGTACCTCTTTTATCATTTTATGTTCGACCCTCACTATTATGTGTCAGATAACTGTATCATAATGATGGTCATTATAACACTGTTTTCCATTATGATACAGTTTCTCCAGCCAATCAGAGCTCGTTCATTGACCAATTAGGTAACGATAACTTCGCGCATGCGCTCAAAATCCAACATGTCGGACATAAACACAACATCGAACTATAATAAATTACCGACATGGAATACCCACCGTCCATATGTTCGCGTAAATAAACTGGCGAATATGAGACAAGAAATAGCACTGTACCTTAAAATCACCAACACTAATTTCTACACAGCGCATTGTCTTCAAATGACTGCGGTGACAATATTACTGAGGGACGGCTGATGTAAACATATGGCTGCATATGGCATTGCAAGCCCACAGAGCTCATGCGTCGGTCGTTCAAAGCTCTTGAAAGACAAAGATATAACACCCAACGCTCGCTCTGCGATCACAAAATTCCAGTAGCTGACTCTCAACAGATATTTATGAATATTTATGTTAAAACATATAATAAAGTTATAATTATCGTCGAACATAAACAGTCGTATGCAACTCGCCTATAATGGTACCTAAGACACTCGTATGGAAATTATAAAACTCGCATACGCTCGTTTTATAAAAATACTCGTGTCTTAATTATAGCCATTATAGGCTCGTTGCATAATGTACTATTAGGTGCTAAAAATCGACTTCATCGTTACGTTACGGCAACGCCACGAAATGTACCGAGAATGCACTGAGGTGTGTGACGTCATAGTACCGCTTGGTGCATGTGTACGGAGTTCACTGGTGAGCTTCCCCCTGGGGCTCACATCAGGTGGGACGTGGGTTGGCGACCACGGGGCCCCAGCTGAGTCCGGCATTGCTTCCACTTACTTGTGCCGGGCTCCTCTCTGTCTCCTTTCCTGTCGACCTCACTTGGTCAACTCTTGTGCTCTTCCAACCCTAACGGAATTAGGGTATCCGAGGCCTAGGGAGTCTCTTCCTTTCCCGCCTTAATTGGGATCAGCCTTCTTTTTCTTTTCATGTTATCTCTTGCCTTCTGCTCATGGCCCTCAAGGAGGCAGGGTGTATGTAGCCTCACCACTTCTGGTGCACCCTGGATATTGCTACAACCTCAGGGGCTCACGGCTGGTGAGTTCGGGAGTTGGCGACCCTGAGGGATTCCAGAGCTGGGTCCGGTTTTCCCCTTTTGTCCCTTACCTGTAGGGCAGACCCTCTCCTCTTTCCCTTTCCTATCTGCCTTTCATGGCTCTCCTTCCTTCCAAGTTCCTCAATCCGCATTCTTCGAGGGTTGAGGGCATTTCATTTCCTCCTCTCCTTTATTTGCCGTGTTCTCCTTTTATTTTCCATTTCTTCTTCTAGTATATAAGTTAGTAGTTAGATTTAGTTATAGTTTGCATTTCATTATCATCTTCACGATCACCCAAACCATTAGGGGCCGATAACCTAGACGTTAGGCCCTTTAAAACAACAATTATCATCATCATCATCATCATCATCATCACTGGTGAGCTCTGGAGTTACGAGACGGCAACGAGACGGCGAGCGTGACGTCATCCAGCCAGCTCCCTCCTTTCACCGCGATGACTTGTATTTTTCTAGCCTTCTGATTGTTTCTTTATCATCCAACAAGTCAAAAGTCTTTGGCTTCGAGCGAAGCGAGAAGCCTCCAGCCTTTCTAGCATTTTTCAGCATTTGTAGCATTTAAAATGATATAAAGTCCAGTCTTTCAGACTGACTCTCTTTTTAACGTGGAATCCAAACCACAGGACATGGCATTTCACTTCGAAAATCTGACATGCATTGATCGGGAAACGAACCCAGTCCACCTTGGTGAGAGGCAGACAGCTTGACCGCTGAGACACCACGCCCCCCGTAGTTGAAGGACCCTTGATGTTTGTGAACGAGCCTACGGAGCTGGCGACACGACGCTGTGCGGTGATGTGTTCTCGAGTCGGTTTACTACCCCATATTGTGTGTGCTGTATTACGAGGTCACAAAATTTGCGCTTTACGGGTTATCAACATTATGCAAACATTACTGCTATGGCTGTGCCATGTGAATTATTTATTCTGGGGATGGCACAGCCTGGCTGAACAGTCACCTTGCTACCTAATGAAAGTGACCCCTGCACTCATCAGTAGGGACCATACAATTATGCGCTGAAAACGATTAAATTATGTATGTAATTATGCTCTAAGAATGTAGAAAATATGCATTAAAAATTGAAAAATATGCACTTAAAAAGAGGCCAATGTTATTCACTATACACGTTGTGCCCGTCTGTACACCTGGAGTGAACAGACAACCACATGCGAGGTAGCAGTAAATACAGTGTTAGCATGAGATCTCTCTCGAGGCGTTCTGGGCTTGGGCTGTAATTACCATACACTGTACTCGTGCTCCCCGTAAAGGAAAAGGAAAGATGTCACGACGTATAACAGAAAATTAAAGACATATTTCATAACAAACCAATTCACCAAATAAAATTTATTCAATAAATAACTGCCTGCTGGCAGAAGAAAAACAATAGCACTCGCATTCCCTAGTGGATTTTATGCCTCTCAAAATAAAATAAATCATAGTCTTATTTAAGATTGTCCGTTGGTCTAGACTATGTTTATAAATCACAATTAAATTTGTTAATCTATACAATTCGAGAAGACATAAAGTTATATTTAAATTTACCCTATTAAGTTGCACTGTTATATAATTCTATTCACTTATTTACAATTAATCATGACACTAGCATGGATTAGTTTCACATTCGATTTTTGATTCTCTTATGAAATGACACAATTCTTAACGCAGTTTGTTTAAATACATCATAGTGATTTATTGGGCACAGCAGTTAAATTTTTACAGCAGAACATTGATAACAATAATAATAACCAGTATTGGTTTCGTTGAAGTTAGCTTTGAATATCCTATCATAAATTTCAGGATCTAATCCACTGAACGTGAATTCAAATGGCCACAATACAAATTGGCATGACAACATTGCTTGTAATAAATCATAATTTGAGCTGATAATATCTCAGGGAAAATCTTTAGGATTTAGAACACATTGAAGCATTATGAGACAGGATCTAACTCCCGCAACTCCCATTTTATTTCTTATTAAAATGCATACAGCTTTCTGTGAATCAGGATACGACTCCCGCAACATCCACTCAACACGAGGATCAACGCCTCATTTAAATACTTCCACAAAGTGCATTGGCACAAAATAAAATCAATTAATCTTCATTTATCAATACCCTATAAGATAACTCATCGTAAGCTCTCAAATTTATATGAACAATTAATTGTTTAATAATTATTCAACACTTTTATCATAGTCTTTTATGTTTATCATTCTTAAGGAATATTACTTCCATAGCTATTCATAGAATTCAGCATTCATCCATATTTATTCATAGAAATATCTATTATTATTATTATTATTATTATTAGAAAAATATGTTCTGTCATACAGAAGAAAAATTATTAATGCATATTCTGTGTCGTAAATCTGCTGCGTTATGAATGGGGTAAGAGTTCCCATATTATTTACTGCAATATAAAAATGAAGATTGCACCTCAGCTGCAAGTCTAATTTGATTACAAGGAAAAATTACTCCTAAAAATATGCAACCATTCTAACTATAAAGGCGTTTCTTAATAATAGAAAAAGTGAATTGGTTTATCGGAACGGCGGAAAATTCATGTCTCTAGAAAATATTTAGGCTATTCGGAAGTCTGCGATATCATAATTTCTGTGGCGATTGGACCTCCCTCGGTGCAGATCGAATCCTGGCACCACGGATCTGTGAAGTCTAAACGCTGGGCATGGGACATGTCATAGCGTTCAACTCTCATGTCGTCCACAGAAATAAGCCGCAGGTGGCCTAGCTCCTCGTTCCTAATGGGTCATTCTGGCACGATCTCCTCACATACCGCCGCCTTAGCTGCTAACCATCTTCGATAATTGGGGCAGTGAAATTATCCTATCATGGGGCTGGTTCTCATGCACACCAGGCATGCTGCTAGTATGGCCCATTGTCAATTATGAAGTCCACTTATACAACGAAGTGGTCTGACGGGACAGGCAAATGGTAACAATTCCTGGTGAGAGTGTCTTTACATTATTTAAATGACTCATGGTGGTTCCGTATTGACATGTTAGAATAGTTATTAACAAGAAATGAACATCCGCCTGAATCAATACTATAGAGATAAAATCAATTATTTAAGTTGTCTTTATCAAACATGGGCGGAATCTGGCCTGATATTCCCCGTACAAATGTATGCTGTTAGGGTAGCCTATTAGCACTTGCAAATGTTCAATGGCTAAACTTGAATATGGTCCCAGTTCTTATGTTTGGTGTAATGGTGGGAATAACACACAAGACAACAGTCAAATACTTGTGTATAACAAGTCACACTCACATACCTTTGGATTTCTTGAAGTATTCAACCAGATGAATAATTATAAGTTTTGAAACACTTGGAAACACTGTGATGTTACCGCTAACGTAGCACAAGGCTATGTCCTCTCGGACATAGTAACGTGGTAGAAGTTGCCTATCTGTATTATACTGTCGTAGCGACACACACACGTGGGCTTGTATGACGACTGTTGGACTGTTCGATGACTGTGTTGACTGTCGACTGTAACTGACCTCTCACAGGGCTGGCTTTTATACTGTCCCAAGGACACATATCGATCGTTCAACTTTCATTACGTAATGCTAGATCTTATATCCCATTGGCCATATCCATAGAAGCATCCATAAGGTTAGCAATTTCCATTAAAACATCAGGAATAAACTGGTGAATTACTCCTAATGTAATTCTGAAGTGCTGATATAATCTTCTTCCATAACAAAAGCCTTACAAGTATACAGCTTTCCATATTCTTTGGCTACACGTGGGACACGCGGCTGGTTCAAACTATGGCGGGTCGACAGCTGGTCAAGGGCTCGCTGACGTCACGGCGCGCTCTCTTCAAATTCACGCCCGACCAAACCATGGTAAATGGGCACATACGCCACCTACCTCTTCAAAAATAAAAAATCTTCGAGTTTTTATTTTTCATTTCTCCCTCGAAGTTTCCTCTTCTTATTCGGCGTGATACACTTTCAAGCTGGCTGCATTAAATGTGCCCTGAATTTCTCCAGGTCTCGCGGTTGCTCCTTTGGGTCAAATATGGCGTCCTTCGCCCTGTCATCTTCTACTTCTTCGATGATCTGTTCCATCTACTTTCTTCCTCAATCAAATCCTCTTCAGTGGTCTGCCATAAGGTAATCGGTGTGAAACACCCTCCTGGCTCTATGCCAATCGGTCGTAAATCGGTGCTTTTTCTTTTCCTTTGCCTTCCGTAGTAGTTCCAGGTTTGGGCTCTTCCTTCTTGTTCGACTGGTTAAGCTTCTAGGTAGTTCTAAATTTCTTTGTGCCTCTCTTCTAAATATTGGCGATTGTTGCCATCCCTGGAGTCTTGATTTTTATGATTCTGGAATCTTTGATTATTCCTATTGTCCGAGTTCCTCCAATCCGGGTTATTCCTTCTAGAGTCGTACTGCCTCCCACGGCGATATCTCTCTCTTCTGTCATACTGGGGATATAGTCCTTGGTATCTCCCGCCACAGGATTCTTGTCGTGGTCTACCCTCACGATGGTCACGTGGTTGGTAATTCCTCTCAGTATAATTACTCTGTGTTTGGCAATGTCGGTCTGTCGTTACCAAATTAATGGTCCGAGGATCTGACCTGACGTTCCTCTCCCGAAAATGTTGGTTGCTGACGTGATATAACCGTTGCAGAACTTCATCCATGTCTTCCAAACTTTCGGCTCCAGCAGCTATTAGTGTTCTCTGGACCTCTAACGGGAACTGATGTGTCAATGCCGTAATCAATTCGTATTATGGCATTGGAGGTTGCAAAAATTTGAGTTTCGATAACTGGCTTACGAAGTAGTTTGAATATTGCGTAGGTTGTGTGTTGGAAAACTTCTTCGAGTATGCCTTGGAACGAATGTCCTGCTGGATTTCTAGGGACCAAAATTTCTTCAAGAGATTTCTTGAGAAATCTTCAAAATCTGTCATGGTGTATCTAAAAGCTCGATACCATAAAAGTGCGGGACCCTCTAGCAGTTTGCCTATCACTTTCACGTCATTAGCTGGGGAAACTCTCATTTCCGATAGATAATCCTGGACTTCTCTAAGAAATTCTACCTACACCACTAAATTTGGCTGGTTTCTCATCTTTACTTTTGAAGACTGTCATCACTGAATCACGACCAGGCGTTGGACTGAAGTGAGAATAAGGTATCTTTGCATTCGACTTGTTCGAATCTTTGGATCCTATTCCTGATTGTTATTCCGTTTCCATAGACCTAATTTTATTTTCTAACGCAGAACCAGCTGCTTGAATCTCATTAGATGACATTTTCGCGCTTTCTACCTTCCTATGCTCCATGCTGTCGGATGTTAATCGTTCTGGTGAAAATTTTGAAATATCTATCCTTAAATGCTCCAAAATTTCGGATTTCAAGCGATCCGGCTGAATTTCCGTTTTTGATTGTTCCTGCTGAATTTTGGAGACCTCTACTTTGATTTGCTCTAACATTTCGGTCTTTAACTGTTCAGGTTGAAATTTGGAAATTGCCGCTCTGATCTGGGAGATTTCAGTGTTCAACTGTTCAGGGGGTGTTTCTACAACTCCGGCCTTCAGCTGTTTCAGATTTCATTTGCTCCTGAGCAGTCTGTAACTCCGTGGTAGTAACTGTTTCGGTCTCGATTTTCTTTTTTAGTTTGTTAAAATCGTCATGAAAATCCTGGTTGTAGGTTTCTATGCGACTCAAGATTTTCTCGGAGTCCGACACTCTTTTGGTCAAATCCATTGTGACGATTTCTCCGATTTTGGCTACATCTTTTTGAATCACGCCCACGTCATTTCTAAGGTGGTAATCGCATGTTCTGATGGCTTTATGAACATCTTTCAGATATTCCCCTACTTTCCTAGCAACGCATGTCAGTATCTGTTACTGCATATTTTCAAAACTAGAATTTTTGAAGTCTACAGAGATTTTAGACTGTATCTGTGTCACAACACTGTCCGTGACATCATTAATCTTGCCTTCTAATCTCTCTTCCATACAGCTAGCCTCATCTTCTAATTTCGCAACGTATCTTTGGGCCTTCTTAGCCTCCGTGGCTTAGGCGGCAGCACGCCGGCCTCTCACCGCTGAGTCCGTGGTTCAAATCCCGGTCACTCCATGTGAGATCTGTGCTGGACAAAACGGAGGCAGACAGGTTTTTCTCCGGGTACTCCGGTTTTCCCTGTCAAAATTTCATTCCAGCAACACTCTCCCCTATCATTTCATTTCATCTGTCATTCATTTAATCATTGCCCCAGAGGAGTGCGTCAGGCCTCGGCAGCCGGCACAGTTCATATCCTCGCCGCTAGATGGGGGCTTCATTCATTCCATTCCTGACCCGGTCGGAGATTGGAAGCAGGCTGTGGATTTTTCATCTTTGGGCCTTCTTAAGTACCGCCCCTTCTAATTGTTCTGTCTCCTCGCGAGTCTTTGCCACGTTTTCCTCTAGCTTTAAACATTTCTCAAGAACCCGACTCTCCACTGATCCGATATGGGCTTCTAAAGTACTAGAATTTTCCTGAATCTTTTTTCAATTGAATGAATTTACTTTTCATGAGCTAAATAGTTACTTTTGACCCTATTTTCTACCAATGTGAGTGCAGCAGGGTTATCAACGATCTGACATTCTAAATTGGCTTCCGCTAATTTAATTTGTTTTTCAAAAGATTCAGAATTTTCCAAAATATTCTTTTCCAACAAACTAGAAATACTGTCAATTTTAGTTTCGAGTTCTTTGGAACAACTTTGAATTTTACCCTCAAGTTTTTTGAACTATTTTGAATTTTATTTTGAAAGGATTCCGAAAGTTTATTCTCAAGTTCTTTGAAACTATTTTGAAGGGATTCAGAAAATTTAGTTTCAAGGGATTCGAAATTTTCGACCATTTTATTTTCAAGTTCTTTGGAACTATTTTGAAGGGATTCAGAAAATTCCGTTTCAAGGAATTCAGAATTTTCGACCATTTTATTCTCAAGTTCTTTGGAACTTTCGATCATTTTATTCTCAAGTTCTTTGGAAGTGACTTAGATAGTTTCTAATGTAGCATTAATCCGATCTTCTAATGTCTTTGTATTGGTTTTAACGTTGTCATCTGCTGCTGTGAGAGCATCAGAATTTTCTTTCATTTTTGTTTTCAAGGCATCTAAAATTAGAGAGTTCTCTGCCATTTTGTCATTCAGAGACATCATTAAAGTTTTCAGTTCTACACTAGACATAATCAACACAATATAATAAATGGCAATTAGTGAGAAGAACCATCACCAGACACTCAAGGGACTTAGAGATAATAGTAGATTGTGTAGTATTTCAGAGCCATGAATTTCCTATTGATAAACAAAAAAAGTCCTCAACCTCCGCTATATGTCACCAAAACAAAAATCTAAAGCAAAAATTGGATCAAAATCCAAAAAGAACAATACTCAAACAAGTGAGCTATATTACTCCTATCGATACTCCTAACGAGTCCTATCGAGTCCTATCGAGCCCCAAAGTTTGGCCGACATATCTTTCTCTTCCTTATGTGCCCGTATGCACACCTGGTGTGAACAGACAACCACATGCGAGGTAGCAGTAAATACAGTGTTAGCATGAGATCTCTCTCGGGGCGTTCTGGGCTTGGGCTGTAATTACCATACACTGTACTCGTGCTCCTCGTAAAGAAAAAGGAAGGACGTCACGACATATAACAGAAAATTAAAGACATATTTCATTACAAACCAATACACCAAATAAAAGTTACTCAATAAATAAGAGCCTGCTGGCAGAAGCAAAACAATAGCATACGCATTCCCTAGCGGATTTTATGCCTCTCAAAATAAAAATAAATCATAGTCTTATTTAAGATTGTCCGTTGGTCTAGACTATGTTTATAAATCACACTTTAATTTGTTATTATAAATTCGAGAAGACATAAGGTTGTATTTAAATTTACCCTATTAAGTTGCACTGTTATATAATTCTATTCACTTATTTACAATTAATCATGGCACTAGCATGGATTAGTTTCACATTCGAATCTTGATTCTCGCATGAAATGACACAATTCTTAACGCAGTTTGTTTAAATACATCATAGTGATTATTATTGGGCACAAAAGTTAAATTTTTACAGGAGAACTTTGATAACAATAATAATAACCTGTATTGGTTTCGTTGAAGTTAGCTTTGAATATCCTTTCATAAATTTCAGGATCTAATGCACTGAACATGAATTCAGATGGCCACAATAAAAATTGGCATTACATCATTGCTTGTAATAAATCATAATTTGAGCTGATAATATCTCAGGGAAAATCTTTAGGATTTGGAACACATTGAAGCATTATGAGACAGGATCTAACTCCCGCAACTCCCATTTTATTTCTTATTAAAAAGCATACAGCTTTCTGTGGATCAGGATACCACTTCCGCAACATCCACTCAACACGAGGATCAACGCCTCATTTAACTACTTCCACGAAGTGCATTGCCACAACATAACATCAATTAAGCTTCATTTATCAATACCTTATGAGATAACAGATCGTAAGTTCTCAAATTTATATGAACAATTAATTGTTTAATAATTATTCAACACTTTTATCATAGTCTTTTATGTTTATCATTCTTAAGGAATATTACTTCCATAGCTATTCATAGAAATCAGCATTCATCCATATTAATTCATAGAAATATCTATTATTATTATTATTATTAGAAAAATATGTTCGGTCATGCAGAAGATTTTTTTAACGCATATTCTGTGTCGTAAATCTGCTGCGTTATGAATGGGGTAAGACTTCCCATATTATTTACTGCAATATAAAAATGAAGATTGCACCTCAGCTGCAAGTCTAATTTGACTACAAGGAAAAATTACTCCTAAAAATATGCAACCATTCTAACTATAAAGGCTTTTCTTAATAATAGAGAAAGTGAATTGGTTTATCGGAACGGCGGAAAATTCATGGCTCTAGAAAGTATTTAAGCTCTTCGGAAGTCTACGATATCATAATTTCTGCGGCGATTGGACCTTCCTCGGTGCAGATCGAATCCTGGCGCCACGGATCTGTGAAGTCTAAACGCTGGGCATGGGACATGTCATAGCGTTCAACTCTCCTGTCGTCCACAGAAATAAGCCGCAGGTGGCCTAGCTCCTCGTTCCTAATGGGTCATTCTGGCATGATCTCATCACATACCGCCGCCTTAGCTGCTAACCATCTTCGATAATTGGGGCAGTGAAATTATCCTATCATGGGGCTGGTTCTCATGCACACCAGGCATGCTGCTAGTATGGCCCATTGTCAATTATGAAGTCCACTTATACAACCCAGTGGTCTGACGGGACAGGCAAATGGTAACAATTCCTAGTGAGATTGTCTTTATCAAACATGGGCGGAATCTGACCTGATATTCCCCGTACAAATGTAAGCTGTTAGGGTAGCCTATTAGCACTTGCAAATGTTCAATGGCCAAACTTGAATGTGGTCCCAGTTCTTATGTTTGGTGTAAGAGGTGGGAATAACACACAAGACAACAGTCAAATACTTGTGTATAACAAGTCACACTCACATACCTTTGGATTTCTTGAAGTATTCAACCAGATGAATAATTATAAGTTTTGAATCACTTGGAAACACTGTGATGTTACCACTAACGTAGCACAAGGCTATGTCCACTCGGACATAGTAACGTGGTAGATATTGCCTATCTCGCTCATAATGACGGCGTATTATACTGTCGTAGCGACACACACACGTGGACTAGTATGACGACTGTTGGACTGTTCGATGACTGTGTTGACTGTCGACTGTACCTGACCTCTCACAGGACTGGCTTTTATAATGTTCCAAAGACACATATCGATCATTCAACTCGCATTACGTAATGCTAGATCTTATATCCCATTGGCCATATCCATAGAAGCATCCAGAAGGTTAGCAATTTCCATTAAAAACATCAGGAATAAACTGGTGAATTACTCCTAATGTAATTCTGAAGTGCTGATATAATCTTCATCCATAACAAAAGCCTTACAAGTACACAGCTTTCCATATTCGTTGGCTACACGTGGGACACGCGGCTGGTTCAAACTATGGTGGGTCGACAGCTGGTCAAGGGCTTGCTGACGTCACGGCGCGCTCTCTTCAAATTCACGCCCGACCAGACCATCGTAAATGGGCACAACGTATACCGGGTGAGTTAGTCGTGGTCGTTGCGGCGTGACTGCAGGCAGTCGCTGACATACGGGAGGTGAGGAGGTTCGAATCCCCCCGCCACGCCGGCAACCTTGAAGATGGTCTTCTGTGGTTTCCCATCTTCCTTCCAGGCAAATCCCTAGGTTGGTCCCACAGCCGCTACCTTCGTCCTTACATTGACACTTTCCTCCCCCGACAACACTCCATGGGTGTCCGAATAGAACCAGCTACAAACTCTGGCGTGCCGAACATGTCCTTGGACACTCCCGGCACTAAAAGTCATAAGCTAAGGAAAAAAAAGTCATCTCGGCACGCCGGAAGGCGGAGGTAGAATCTGTCTGATAAACGGTGTGAATTGTGATGGCTGTATTAGGTCTGCCTCTGCTTCTCTTACCCTCTACAGCAGAACTCATTAGCCTCATAGGTAATCTCTCCTCCGGCGGCTTGGTGGCGTAGTTGGTAGCATGCTGAGCTTCTATACCCAAGATCGCGGGTTCAAACCCGGCCGAAGTCGTAGGATTTTTAAGAGCATTAAAATCCCTCAGTATGGCTTCCTTCGGAGGGGAAGTAAATCCGGCGGTCCTATGTCATAGATTTATGGCATGAAAAAGAACCTTCCATTAACTACACTTGTGGAAGCTAAAATTTGTAGGTTAGTTTGATAACGCTGTATTAGTTCCAACGTTCGCTAACAGGTGCTGACTGCGATGGCATACAGTAGCCACGTCCACAGCTACGAGTCGTGGATGGTAGCATTTGTTAGCAACAGTAGGAACTTCTTGAAAAAATTGATCGTCTGCAGTCCTTCTACCTGAATCACAGATAACACACACTAATATGGTCATCACAATTATCACCGGTTTTCAGACAAATTCTACACACACCAAAAGAACACGTGGCTACAGGACCGCGTTGTCGCAGCCCCTAAACTAAGGAACCAACCAACTCATCTCTCATCCCCCATTCTCTTCACATGACCTCACAATGTGAGTGGTTCATACGAACAGCTTCATCTAGCGTGATCATTTCTAACTTGGCCTTTATCTCTTCAATACGAGTACCTTCCTGTCATTACTCCCATCTATTTGTCCCAGAAATCATTCATGCTACCCTTATATCAGTTACCTATGACCATATCGTTGCGTAATCTTGGCTATCACCCACAGAGGCCCGGGTTCAATCCCGGGCTCTGCAGGGAGATGTAGTTCTGGTCTGAGAGCCGGAATGGGGTACACTCTGCCTCGTGAGGCTTAACTGAGAACAGGTGATGGATCTGTGTTCCATAACAGTTTCTCACTGTTCCTCTGTGTTCCATAACAGTTTCTCACTGTTCCTCTGTGTTCCATAACAGTTTCTCACTGTTCCTCTGTGTTCCATAACAGTTTCTCACTGTTCCTCTGTGTTCCATAACAGTTTCTCACTGTTCCTCTGTGTTCCATAACAGTTCCTCACTGTTCCTCTGTGTTCCATAACAGTTCGTCACTGTTCCTCTGTGTTCCATAACAGTTTCTCACAGTTCCTCTGTGTTCCATAACAGTTCCTCACTGTTCCTCTGTGTTCCATAACAGTTCCTCACTGTTCCTCTGTGTTCCATAACAGTTCCTCACTGTTCCTCTGTGTTCCATAACAATTCCTCACTGTTCCTCTGTGTTCCATAACAGTTCCTCACTGTTCCTCTGTGTTCCATAACAGTTCCTCACTGTTCCTCTGTGTTCCATAACAGTTCCTCACTGTTCCTCTGTGTTCCATAACAGTTCCTCACTGTTCCTCTGTGTTCCATAACAGTTCCTCACTGTTCCTCTGTGTTCCATAACAGTTCCTCACTGTTCCTCTGTGCTCCATAACAGTTCCTCACTGTTCCTCTGTGTTCCATAACAGTTCGTCACTGTTCCTCTGTGTTCCATAACAGTTCCTCACTGTTCCTCTGTGTTCCATAACAGTTCCTCACTGTTCCTCTGTGTTCCATAACAGTTTCTCACTGTTCCTCTGTGTTCCATAACAGTTCCTCACTGTTCCTCTGTGTTCCATAACAGATTCTCACTGTTCCTCTGTGTTCCATAACAGTTCCTCACTGTTCCTCTGTGTTCCATAACAGATTCTCACTGTTCCTCTGTGTTCCATAACAGTTCCTCACTGTTCCTCTGTGTTCCATAACAGTTCCTCACTGTTCCTCTGTGTTCCATAACAGTTCCTCACTGTTCCTCTGTGTTCCATAACAGTTTCTCACTGTTCCTCTGTGCTCCATAACAGTTCCTCACTGTTCCTCTGTGTTCCATAACAGATTCTCACTGTTCCTCTGTGCTCCATAACAGTTCCTCACTGTTCCTCTGTGCTCCATAACAGTTTCTCACTGTTCCTCTGTGTTCCATAACAGATTCTCACTGTTCCTCTGTGTTCCATAACAGATTCTCACTGTTCCTCTGTGTTCCATAACAGTTCCTCACTGTTCCTCTGTGTTCCATAACAGATTCTCACTGTTCCTCTGTGTTCCATAACAGTTCCTCACTGTTCCTCTGTGTTCCATAACAGTTCCTCACTGTTCCTCTGTGCTCCATAACAGATTCTCACTGTTCCTCTGTGTTCCATAACAGTTCCTCACTGTTCCTCTGTGTTCCATAACAGTTTCTCACTGTTCCTCTGTGTTCCATAACAGATTCTCACTGTTCCTCTGTGCTCCATAACAGTTCCTCACTGTTCCTCTGTGTTCCATAACAGATTCTCACTGTTCCTCTGTGCTCCATAACAGTTTCTCACTTGCGAGATTTCGTGCACAGGCACTCTAGTAATAATAATATAATTTTCATGACCGCAAATACAGTGCATCGAGGGACATCCTGGCAAGAGGCTCGAACAGTTTGGACCTGAACGACTGCTAGGCTATACTGCGGAGAATACATACACTTAACAGTGGAACGCATAATGGTTTGCGATTTTGAACTTACTGGGAGACCAAAACAAACCGCTGTAACCTGGTTTATAGCGGCAGCAGTGGATTGGAACATAACAGCGCATGAAAGATGTGGGGGTACCTTAAGGGACTTTGTAAATTCAATCAGAAGAATACGCTGGACAATGGTTCTAAGCAAAAGTGTACAGAAGTTTTCAAAGCATCTGTTTCAGTTTTGATTGCCGGTGTTATGCTTTGTGTGTGTGTTATATGTGATGGCTGATTAAAAGAAAAACAGGGGGGGGGGGGGAGAAAAAAAGGGTAACCATTTTTTTTCGTGTGGCCCCCTGAGAGGCCGAGGGCAGGTCTTTCTAGTCGACGCCCGTGGGCGACCTGCGCGTCGGGATGACAGATGGAATGATGAAGATGAATGAAACTGGGCAAGGATGTGGAAGGAAGCGGCCGTGGTCTCTCAGAAGGTACCGTCCCAGCATTTGCCTGGTGTTGAAAATAGGGAACCCACAGAGCTTGGCCACATAACCTAACACTGCGCTTTAACCAGCGTAGCCACTGCTTAGGTAACCATAGGAACTAGAAACTTGCAGTTTCCAGAGGTTTACAATAACATTCATGTCCGTGTACTTGCATACATGTATAATAGGCCTATAGTTGAATATAAAAAGCACACAAAAAAGCAACAAAAAAACTACAACAAGAAGTTGAAGGGGAAAATGTTATTCTTTCTTATATAGAGGTTTCCTATACAGAGTTTTTTTTCTTTTCTTATACAGAGGTAAACGAGTCCATCACAACTTTCTTATACAGAGGTACAAAAGTTACTTGTATAGAGATTTTCACCGTAAAAATGACGGGGCCAACAAATTTGTTTCCAATACAGAGGTTTCTCTTATACAAAGGATCACTATAACCAGGTTCGACTGAGAAATGAAAGCTTTGATATTCTAATCTATTCCACAGCGGGTAACAATTCACAGAATGATAGCGTCATGCATCCCTGTCAAGAGAGAATTTGCCCCGCTATAGCTTAGCGGTCCGAGCACCGGAATACAAAGCCAGACGTCGCGGGTTTACGTCCCGCTGTGACCATACATTTATATCTCCAACCTCTACCCACATGGCTTTCATAATTTGTCCATTACTCAAGCTGATAGTTTAATAACGTCTTCAATTTCCGTTAGTAGTAGTACTACTACTACTGATAATAAAGATTGTGGACGGCCAATATAGGTTGCGATGAAGGGATGAACTCTACCAGGGCAATGAAAGGTAGTTCTAACTTTCGCTACCAGATATCATTGATATCTAGTGGTGAACGTTGGAACTTTGTAGAGCGTCCCAACGAAATCTAACCTAACAATTTAGCTTCACACAAGTTTAGTGTGTGGAAGGATCTTTTACATGCCATAGATCTATGACATGGGACCGCCGTCGGAAGGCATACTGAAGGATTTTAAACGCTCTTAAAATGTTCGACGACTTCGGCCGGGTTTGAACCCGCTATCTGGGCACAGCAGTTCAGCATGCTACGAACTACGTCACCGAAGACGCAGAGACTTACGAAAAGGATTTTTAGAATAATTGACAGTAGACATTAGGTGTCTGACAAATGCTTCAGGTAGGTGCGGAAGGATCTTCATCAGGTTGGACTAAAGTCGGAAGACAGTTCAAACCGCACCAAGTTTAGGTCAGTTATCGACAAATTCCAAGGATTCCACGACGAACCAAAAATGATTAGGGATTGGACGGAAGAACGAAGACAGGCAGCCAGAGAATGAATGCGAAGATTTTGGGCTGTGAAGAAGGCTTCCAATAATGTGTAATTGTTGCCTCACGTGGTCTATAAAGGCCGTAAACATAATAATAATAATAATAATAATAATAATAATAATAATAATAATAATAATAATAATAATAATAATAATGAAAACGAGCCTTACAGTAGTCGCATATGATGTGTAACATCTGACATAGAAGAAACCTCACGTGAAATTGTTGATACGCCGGTATTTTATACTATTATTGGCACAAATATTAATCTATTGTAAAAGGGAGTGTTTTACAGATATTGTAGTTTATAATACGGAACTCATTTTATTAGATGATTTGTAGCTTCCACCAGCACTAGCCTAAATAAAGAATACGATATGGATCAACTAGATTAATAGACGCGACACCGCTCATAACCTTAAGTTCCTTATAAACAGGTCCTCTTGATTCACAGACCAACACGTAATTTCATATGGATTCTGTTAAAATGAGTCATATTGATATGATAAATATCGTTTAAATTGATAATCTGGTAGCAAAAATATCTACCCCGCCCAGGATTACAATTCAAGATCTCAAGATTCACAGTCATACGCAATAACCCCACGGCTATTTTGACTACGCAAATATTGTGCACAAGATGGTGACTTATTTCCACGTTCCAATAATACTGCATTACGGAATTAAGTTTCATTTATACACACATCAAAAAAGGTTTTGCATCACCTCGGTTCCAAGAGTTCCGGAACCTTTAAATACAAAGGGAATAGAGATCAACACAAACAACATTTCAGCTCGTTTTATTGCTCATGAGACCCACACATTGCATGTTGTACCATCATACAGCTAGACTTTCAGCATTTGTGGTCCAGATTGCAGTACACACCACTACCTCTAATACCCAGTAGCACGTCCTCTTGCATTGATGCATGCCTGTATTCGTCGTGGCATACTATCCACAAGTTCATCAAGACACTGTTGGTCCAAATTGTCCCACTCCTCAACGACAATTCGGCGTAAATCTCTCAGAGTGGTTGGTGGGTCAAGACGTCCATAAACAGCCCTTTTCAACATATCCCAGGCATGTTCGATAGGGTTCATGTCTGGCGAACATGCTGGCCACTGTAGTCGAGCGATGTCGTTATCTTGAAGGAACGCATTCACAAGATGTGCACGATGAGGTCGAGAATTGTCGTCCATGAAGACAAATGCCTCTCCAATATTCTGCCGATATGGGTGCACTATGGGTCGGAGGATGTCATTCAGGTATCGTAAAGCCGTTTCGGAGCCTTCCATGACCACCAGTGGCGTACGTCGGCCCCACATAATGCCACCCCAAAACATCAGGGAACCACCACCTTGCTGCACTCGCTGGACAGTGTGTCTAAGACGTTCAGCCTGACCAGGGTGCCTCCAAACACGTCTCCGACGATTGTCTGGTTGAAGGCATATGCGACACTCATCGGTGAAGAGAACGTGATGCCAATTCTGTGGGGTCCATTCAGCATGTTGTTGGGCCCATCTGTACCGCGCTGCATGGTGTCGGGGTTGCAAAGCTGGACCTCGCCATGGACGTCGGGAGTGAAGTTGCGCATCATGCAGCCTATTGCGCACAGTTTGAGTTGAAACACGACGTCCTGTGGCTGAACGAAACGCATTATTCAACATGGTGGCATTGCTGTCAGGGTTCCTCCGAGCGGCAATCCGTAAGTAGCGGTCATCCACTACAGTAGTAGCCCTTGGGCGGCCTGAGCGAGGCCTGTCATCGACAGTTCCTGTATCTCTGTACCTCCTCCATGTCCGAACAACATCGCTTTGGTTCACTCTGAGACGCCTGGAAACTTCCCTTGTTGAGAGCCCTTCTTGACACAAAGTAACAATGCGGACGCGATCGAACTGCGGTATTGACCTTCTAGGCATGGTAGAACTACAGACAACATGAGCAGCGTACCTTCGTCCTGGTGGAATGACTGGAACTGATCGGCTGTCGTACCCCCTCCGTCTAATAGGCCCTGCTCATGCATGGTTGTTTACATCTTTGAGCAGTTTTAGTGACATCTATGAACAGTCAAAGGGACTGTATCTTTGATACAATATACACAGTCAACGTCTATATGCCGGAGATCTGGGAACCGAGGTGATGCAAAACTTTTTTTGATGTGTGTATTTTGCTTGTTTCGATAATGTTCCTGAGGGACATTGAGTTTAAAATTCCTTATGCCATTGCAATGCCGACTCCTGACAATGGCTGATATTAAGGCATTTTACCATTTAAATACTGATACGAAGACTTCGAACATGTACCATGTCATTTGTTTAAATCACTTGCCACCAGAGTTTGTATGAGCGTTTTCCGTTCAGTATGTCATATATATTCCACATGGCCGAGAGTGCGTCATGGTATCAATTTTCGACACCGCGCGCTGATTGTTTCTCTTAACAGTGCCAGCTGGATCGATCGATCGAGTTGGGAGTGCGTCTTATACTTCCGTTCGATCCACCACTGCCAGTTAGGGCACACTTCCATTCGATCGATCGAGCGGGCAGTGCATACTTCAGTTGTCCACCACTGCCAGCTAGTACACTTCCATTTGATCGATCGAGCGGGCAGTGCATACTTCCGTTGTCCACCACTGCCAGCTAGTACACTTCCGTTTGATCGAGCGAGCGGGCAGTGCATACTTCCGTTTGATCCACCACTGCCAGCTCGATCGTTCCGATCCACTTCCGTCCCCAATTTTCAAAATCACTCCCACAAAACTATCCAGCAACAGAGCGGAAAGATGGTACACATCAATAATTATAAAAATAATAATTCATAGGCGTCGCCTCCGTAGCGTAGCGGTCAGCATGGTTAGCTGCCGCCCCGGAGGTCCTGGGTTCGATTCCCGGCTCTGCCACGAAATATGAAAAGTGGTATGAGGACTGGAACGGGGTCTACTCAGCCTCGGGTTGTCCAAATGAGTAGAGGGGGTTCGATTCCCACCTCCGCCATCCTCGAAGTGGTTTTCCGTGGTTTCCCACTTCGTCTTCGGGCAAATGCCGGGATGGTGCCTACTGTAAGGCCACGGCTGCCTCCTTCCCTCTTCCTCGCCTATCCATTCTCACCATCCCTTCCCTTCCCTCATGAGGCCCCTGTTCGCTTTGCAGGTGAGGCCGCCTGGGCGAGGTGCCAATCCCACCTCACCAGTTGTATCCCTTCCGATTCGATGTTCCCCGCTCTAGGACACTGCCCGTAGAGGCGGTAGTGGTGAGTTCCCTCGCTGAGTCCGTGGGATCTACCAACCTGGAGGGTAAACGACTAATTAATAATAATAATAATAATAATAATAATAATAATAATAATAATGATTCATTGGCGTCATGCGAGACCGATATTTCCCTCACATTGTACAAAAGTTTTTTGTGATGACTACCTATCATTGCAACTCGAACATTAATCTGAACTCTACAAGCAATTTGTTATAATGATACCCGAGTCGTTTGCTGGAGATATGTCTTTATATCCATCTCGCGCTATAAAATGCATCCCGAGCCGCTGTGTCTGTGTCCTTGAACCGGCCGGGAATGGCGAGGAGGAGAGGAAGAAGAAGAGAGGAAGGATTTGATTATTTTTATCTGGTGAACGTGATAGAAAGTGGGATGGTCGGTTATCAGCAATCGTCGTCACTCCATAGGATCAGCAACATTGGCCGGATATTTTACTGCCCATTAAACCAGCCAGTTTTCTATTCTTCAGTTCAATTCCATTTTGATGTCTATATGAGCGCCTCCTGCACGGTCATTACAACTTTTATAACATCGCTTTTCAATTGGCTGGTCACGGCCAATAGAGAGCCAGACAATACACAGACGCTCCAAATGGACACTTTCTCTGAAATGTAAAAACGTGAGGTCAGCTCTGCAATACACAGAGTGAGTGGTTCGTCTCCTCCAGAACTCTTAAGAAGGAGGGAAGGAAGGAAAGGAGGAAGAAGAAGAAAGAAAGAAAGAAAGAAAGAAAGGAAGTCAGAAGAATAAAGACAGAAAGAAAGAAAGAAAGAAAGAAGGAAAGAAGGAAAGAAATTGTTGTTGTTTTTAATAATGTTATTGGTTTTACGTCCCATTTAACTACTCTGGCTTTTAGAGTCGCCCGGGTGCCGGAATTTCGCCCCGAAGGGGATCTTTAACGTGCCAGTAAAACAACTGACACGGCTCCTTCACATTTGCGCACCCTCATATGCCAACTGGCTGCACCAGGATACGAACCTGCAACCTTGGGCCTCGTAAGCGAGAACGTTACCGCTGAGGGACGTAGCCAGTCGAAAGAAAGAAAGGAGGAAGGAAGAAAGGAAAGGAGGAAGGAGGGAAGAAATGAAGAAAAACAGAGAAATAAAGAAAGAAGGGAAAGTAAGATAGAAGGAAGAAAGGAAAGAATGAAGGAAGAAAGGAAGGAAGGAAGAAAGGAAAGTAGGAAGGAAGACAGAAAGGAAGAAAGGAAGGAATGAAGAATGGAAGGAAGAAAGGAAGGAAGAAAGGAAGGAAGGAAATAAGGAGGAAAGGAAGGAAGAAAGGAGGAAAGGAAGGAAGGAAAGAAGGAAGGAAGAATGGGAGGAAGGAAGGAAGGAAGAAAGGAAAGAAGGAAGGAAGACAGGCAGGAAAGGAGGAAGAAAGGAAGGAAAGAAGGAAGGAGGAAAGGAATGAAGAAAGAAAGGAAGAAAAAGGAAAGGAGAAAGAAAGGAAGGAAAGAAGGATGGAGGAAAGGAAGGAAGGAATACATAAAGGAAAAAGGAAGGAAGAAAGGAAAGTAGGAAGGAAGACAGAAGAATGGGAGGAAGGAAGGAAGGTGGAAAGGAAGGAAGAAAGGAAGGAAGGAATGAAGGAGGAAAGGTAAGGATGAAGAAAGGAAGGAAGGAAGGAAAGGAGGAAGAAAGGAAAGGAGGAAGAAAGGGAGGTAAGTATCCCATTGACTTTACATTAAACTACGAAATTAACTGTGCACTTAGTCCACCTCGTGGTGAAGCAGCTAACGTTCATGGCTGCCGCTCCAAAGGTTCAATTCCCGGCTTTGCGAATACATTTTAAAACTGGTGTGAGGACTGGAACAGGCTCGTGACGTAAAACTGAGGAGAGGAGGGTTCGATTCCCACCTAAGCTATCCATGGTTTCTTTCCCACCTCCACTTCTACTCCAGCCAAATGATTCGATGGTTCCTAACTTACGGCCACGGCCGCCTTTATCCCCAATCAAACCCCAATTTACAAATACAGACACTAGTACAACTATCACAATAACACATGTTATTATACACATTTCACATACCCAAATACACGGGACTATATGACTTCGATGAGGCAGGCCCTGAAATAAGCAACAACAGCAACAACTATGCACTTTCAAGAATGGTGTTGATTGTTGTTTGAAAGGATACACCATCTAGATCATCTACCCCACACTATTAAGAAAAATGTTGTTTTTGTTGGATATATGATCAATTAGCCTCGTGTATAGATGGGCCGATCATTCATGGCCAGTCATAAGCGCGTGAGAATTCTTCTTAACCCTTTATAGGTCAGTGGTCAGTATATTAAGGACAAGTTATATTCCCAGTTCGATAGTTATTGTTTTAAAGAGAGGAACAGCGAAGTCATCAGCCTCAATTTAAGTCGTCAAAGATGCTGATGTTTGTAGCTTTCAGCCATGTTTACCGAATTCTTTTCAGTAGTGTTAATATTTCTGAAACCAAAATTTATTTCTTTACTTTTCTTTTTATTTAAAATAATAACCATTAAAATTAAAAAAGGAAGAAATGAAATAAAATAAAAATTAGATAAAATAAAGTAATAAATATGCTTATAAAAGTTACAATTTTATTAATTTTACGATCTTAAGATTGTTATAATTAAATATACAAATTGAAATTATAACAAGTAGTTCCGTGAAGAGCTATTCAGCCTATTTTCATATATCCTACTTACGTTAATTGCCTCTATCAACATACAAAATTTCAGTTTGATTGCTGTAATATATTCGTTGATATTGAGATCCATTTAAATATTTCGGATGGTCGCCATGTTGGATTGTTAAATGTATAGGCCATAGAGTCATGTACCATTAAAGGAAAATTATTGCGTAGGTTCATTATTCAAACTTTCACTTCGATCGCATGATTACGACACAAGAAATAAAAACTTAATTTTAAAATTCGACAAGCCGCCATCTTGAGGTTATGTAAACCATTGAACTAAATTAGATACCAATGCATTACAATGTATATAAACATTTCCTGTACCAAGTTTCATTGCGTTTGGATCGTTAAACCGCGAGAAAGGTCTATTTAAAATGTTCAACTTCGCTTGGCCGCCATATTCGTTTTGTAGTTAACCGATTTTTGAAAGTCTCATAGATGAACTTTCAGTAGTGCCCTTTATCTCCGTACATAATTTCAGGGTGATACCGGTAATAGTTTCAGAGATATAGATTGCCGGTGAAATATTTCGCACAGCCGCCATCTAGAGGTTATGTAAACAATTCAACGAAGTTAGATGTCGGTGCATTACAATGTGTATAAACGTATAATGTACCAAGTTTTATTGCGCTTGGTTGGTTAAATCACGAGAACCGTCTATTTAAAAGTCGCAACTTCGCTTGGCCGCCATATTGGTTTTGTTGTTACCAGGTTTTCAAAAGTCACATAGGTGAACTTTTAGTAGTTTCCTTTATCACAGTAAAATATTCCAGGGTCATATCGGTAATAGTTTCGGAGATATTGAATGCTGGTGAAATATTTCACACAACCGCCATGTTGGATTGGTGAGACATAACAAAATTTGAAGGACACGGTCGGGGTCGTCCGGAACATTGCTATGAACTTACCGAGTTTCATTGAAATTTCTACAGCCGTTTAGAAGTTATTAGGGGGACACATACCATCACACACACATTCACACACACACACACACACACACACACACACACACACACACGCACACACAGACAGACACACGGACAAAAGGTGATCTCATAAGCCTATTTTTTTCATAAATGAAAATAGGCTAAAAGTAAGCATCAATATTGAAAAATATATACAGGGTCTTTCATATAAAGTGAGAACGCCAATCTGCGGTTTTGTTATCCGCTGCTGCGGTGGCCTTGGCCGAGCTTGTGGCACGCCACTGCCCTCTGCTTTAAGCGTGTGTACAATCCTGTATGAAATATTACCTTATAAAAGATGCTGGAAGTGTCGGCCTTCCTGGGTTATACAGGCATTGTATCTGGTAACCACATTCTGGCTGACGCGAGTGAATTCTGCCACTGTAATGTTTCTGATTTTTTATTTTATGTTTTTTTATTGAGCACTGAGCCAGTAGTGTCAATCTTATTTACAATTACGTGAATCTGTGCTAGTGAAGGTGGCACTTCATCAGGAAATTGCTGAACAAATGCATCACGTACCCGTCGAGCCGACTCGTACTTAAAGTAAGTTTTACATACAAAAATACGATGTTGCAATGATAACTGTCTCACCATGTTAGCAGTTGAGGTTCAGACTGGCGACTGCACGCTTATTCCAAGGTTAAGTATATACTATGCGCGCGCTTTCAATAGTAGAGCAGGCGGCCATGGCGTGCCACAAGCTCGACCAAAGCCACTGCAGCAGCGGATAACGAAACCGCTGCTTGCCGTTCTTACTTTATATGAAAGACCCTGTACATAATATAAAAAAGATAATCATAAAAAATAGGCTAAAAATTTAAATTAAATTTCAATAAATACAAATCACTGTATCCTTAATAATATTCTGCTCTACAAAGGGTTAAAACTCGAGTGAGACCATTGAATATGCTCATGCGCTGCCGAGGACACATTGCCCACTTTATATGCATTGATCACAAAGGTAAGAAGCCTTACTGTGCGTGGAGACAGCACTCCGCATGTTATGTGTTCCGGCCAAGAAGGAACGGCCCACTTATACTTGTGTGTGCGTGAAGACAGCACTGCGCATGTTATATGTACCGGCCAAGAAGGAACGGCCCACTTATACTTGTGTGTGCGTGAAGACACCACAGTGCATGTAATATGTACCGGTCAAGAAGGAACGGTCCACTTATACTTGTGTGTGCATGAAGACACTACTTCGCATGTTATATGTACTGGTCAAGAAGGAACGACCCACTTATACTTGTGTGTGCACGAAGGCACTACTGCGCATGTTATATGTACCGGCCAAGAAGGAACGGCCCACTTATACATGTGTGCGTGAAGACACCACTGCGTATGTAATATATACCGGTCAAGAAGGAACGGCCCACTTATACTTGTGTGTGCGTGAAGACACCACTGCGCATGTTATATGTACCAGTCAAGAAGGAACGGCCCACTTATACTTGTGTGTGCGTGAAGACACCACTGCACATGTAATATGTACCGGTCAAGAAGGAACGGCCCACTTATACTTGTGTGTGCGTGGAGACACCACTGCGCATGTAATATGTACCGGCCAAGAAGGAACGGCCCACCTATACTTGTGTGTGCGTGGAGACACCACTGCGCATGTAATATGTTCCGGTCAAGAAGGAACGGCCCACTTATACTTGTGTGTGCGTGAAGACATCACTGCGCATGTTATATGTACCGGCCAAGAAGGAACGGCCCACCTATACTTGTGTGTGCGTGGAGACACCACTGCGCATGTAATATGTACCGGTCAAGAAGGAACGGTCCACTTATACTTGTGTGTGCATGAAGACACCACTGCGCATGTAATATGTACCGGTCAAGAAGGAATAGTCCACTTATACTTGTGTGTGCAAGAAGACACTACTGCGCATGTTATATCTACCGGTCAAGAAGGAACGGTCCACTTATACTTGTGTGTGCGTGAAGACACCTCTGTGCATGTTATATGTACCAGTCAAGAAGGAACGGCCCACTTATACTTGTGACTGAATGAAGACACCACTGCGCATGTTATATGTACCGGTCAATAAGGAACGACCCAGTTATACTTGTGTGTGCATGAAGACACCAGTGCGCATGTTATATGTACAGGTCAAGAAGGAACGGTCCACTTATACTTGTGTGTGCGTGGAGACACCACTGCGCATGTTATATGTACCGGTCAAGAAGGAACGGCCCACTTATACTTGTGTGTGCGTGGAGACACCACTGCGCATGTAATATGTACCGGCCAAGAAGGAACGGCCGACCTATACTTGTGTGTGCGTGGAGACACCACTGCGCATGTTATATGTACCAGTCAAGAAGGAACGGCCCACTTATACTTGTGTATTGCATGAAGACACCACTGCGCATGTTATATGTACCGGTCAAGAAGGAACGACCCACTTATACTTGTGTGTGCGTGTAGAATTTGTCTGATAACCTGTGTAAATATGGTGTATTCAGATTAAAATTAGGACGGAGGCGACCGTGGTCTTATGTTAAAAACCATCCCAGCATTTTCTTGGAGTTTTCCACGGTGGTTATCGTGCCAGAACACCAACCCCATGCTTGCAGGTTTGCTCCTGCCCGTGGTAAGATATTTTTGAAAGGCGACAAAAATATCGGCACGTATGTCATAGGTTTTTGTCATGTTAAAGAACCCATTTGAAATCAGTACGCCGTGTTCATAATGGCAAAATTGATCTCGGGATTTTCCGCCAACACATAAGTTCCTCCTTTCTCTACTAGAAAGCGCTAGAGTGTCAAGAAGCTTATCTAACCTCCTTGACTTTCATAGCGTTCCAAGGAACGACGAAATTTGACATGCAAACTGCCCTCTGGGCGCAAATAACAAAGCTTGCACCCGGCTCCCGAAGCCATTCGATATTATATTATTATATTTGCTTGGAGTAACATAGGCTACTTGAATTTTATAGAGCCTGAATTGACCTAATGATCCTACTTTCCTAGCTAAAGTAGAACAACAAAGAAACCTGCCCATATGTACCCTCATCTATCGACTTCTCATTGAAAGTACTCTTCACTATCTCTCTTGTAATTTTCGTTTTCTTTCTTCCTTTCATGATCGTCACACGCGATCTGGATCTATAATTGCAATTCGTCTACATCATTCAGTAACTATTTGCTCGTTTCGGGAACTAGAATTTGGAATAATTGTCCTCGTAACGTTAGAAATTGTACATCCCTAACAACTTTCAAACGTGCAAGTAAAGATTTCCTCTTGAATTCGTAGGCCAACTAGAGCAATTTGTGTATGAATGTGTGAGTGAATGACCATAGTAAGACTCCATGTATTGTCATTACTTTATGTAGCTTAGTTAATATACCGCAGTTGCCAATTTAATTCTAGTATTTACATGTTCTTAGTATTTAAGTTTGGTAGGTTAAGAATAACACATGTGAGTATTCATGTAAGGTGTTAGGCAAGGCTGCAACTTATCACCCATACTTTTCAATCTTTACATGAACAAGCAATGAAGGAAATAGGAGACAAATTTAAAGTCGGAGTTTTTTTTTCGTGTGGTCTCCTCAGAGACCTAGTGCAGGTCTTTCTATTCGACGCCCGTGGGTGACCTGCGCGTCGGGATGAGAGATGGAATTGATTGAGGTGAATGAAATTGGAGAAGGATGTGGAAGGAAGCGGCCGTGGCCTGTCAGAAGGTCCCGTCCCAGCATTTGCCTGGTGTTCAAAATGGGAAAACCATTTCAAGGACGGCCGACGGTGGGGCTCGAACCCACGCGTCTACCGAGTCAGCAGAGAGCTTGGCCCCATGACCTAACACTGCGCTTTAGCCAGCTTAGCCACTACTGTCGGTAAAGTCGGAGTGAAGATTCAAAGAGAAATAATTTCAACTCTGATATTTGCCGATGAAATCGTCATCTTGGATGACACGCCAGAGGATTTGAATGAGTTTTTGAATGGTATGGATTCCGTCTTGAGGAAAGAATTCATGATGCAAATTAATAAATGTAAAACAAAAATATTGGAATGCAGCCGAAAAATTCAGAAACCTCTATGGACATCAAATTGGCAGGTGAAGAGCTGATGGGAGTAGGAGACTTGTGTTACTTAGGAAGCAAAATAACCAGTGATGGACGAAGCAAAGAGAATATAAAAAGTAAGTTGGCTCAGACGAGGAAAGTATTTCTACAAAAAAGGAATCTGCTGACATCGAATATAAATTTAGGCGTTAGGAAGTCATTTTTGAAAGCCTATGTCTGGAGCGTGGCGCTCTCTGGAAGTGAAACTTGGAATATTGGTGCAGCAGAAAAGAGGAGAATTGAAGCGTTTGAAATGTGGTGTTACAGGAGAATGATGAAGATCAGATGGGTAGATAGGCTTACAAACGAAGAGGTATTAAGACGAGTGGGAGAGGAGAGATGTTTCTGGCGACTGCTAATGAAGAGAAGAGATGGTTGGTAGGACACATACAGAACTAAGACACCCAAGAATTGCTAGCTTAGTTATGGAAGGAAGGGCCGAGGACAAGAACTGTAGGCCAAGGTTCGAATATGTTTAATAGATTGCCTCGGATGTAGGGTGTGGTAGCTATGTAGAGATAAAACGATTAGCTCAGGACAGGGAGGCATGGAGACTTGCATCAAACCAGTCAAAATACCGAAGACTCAAACAACATCATGTAAGTTGCACTGTGTGTGGTTAAGTGTAAGAGAGGGCCTAGAGCCCTTACTTCGGCACCTTAAAGGCACCAATAAAATAAATAATAATAATAATAATAATAATAAAATTAATAATAATAAAACAGCAGTAGCAATAACTGTTCAATGTTCTCTTCCTCAGGGACCTGAGTTGTTGACCTGTGCTAGCATGACGAAACCATGCCGATGTAATCAGCTGAGACTCCCTGCCCAATCGCTGAGGTAGCATGGGAGGGGGAGGGGAGGAGGGCATAGCTTCTGTGGATCGAATTATCTAGCAAATTAACCATGACAATCACCGGCAATTACGGGATGGATCTATGCTTCACAGATTATGAAATACTGGCATGGATGTCTGCCCCTTAGTATTCCCTTTCCAACGGGGTTGGGGGATGAGATGTGATGAAATGCTCTGTGGTGGATGGTTTTTACCACCGGATGCCCTCCCTGACGCCAATCTCACGAGTGGAGTTAATGGAGATGAAATGAATGAATGAATGAAACTGGGCAAGGATGTGGATGGAAGCGACTGCGGCCTGTCAGAAGATACCGTCCAACCATTTACATGAAGTTGAAAATGGGAAACATTCAAGTTTGCTTGCTTAGTGTGATTGTTATTAAATGGTCAGGTTATTGTGGATTGTGCACTTAGCTGTTTGAGTGATGAGTGGTCCGTTTCCACGCAGCTGCCACCTTCCGCTGTCTGCACTGAACTGGAGGTATTTCCTGTATTGTTACGTTATCTCTTAACCTCCTTGGCCATTACCCCCGTATTCCTAACTGCCTGTGTTTGTCGAGCAATGTAACATTATGTGAAGATGATCGCCTGACGTTCGAAACTGGTCATCCGAGTGCATTTATTAATTATTATTATCGTGTTTGAAGCCATTTTCAGTGATGCCTTAGTAAACAAAAGTTCGATGCTTTTTAGTCGGTCAACACGACTGTACCCAAATGAGATGGTTATTCCCTAATCCAGAAAAAAATTACATGAGATTAATAAATTTACAAATAAATTAATAAAATCTCATGTAATGTAACGTGATGACCGACTGAAAAGCACCAAACTTTTGTTTTTGTATTTATTAATTTGACAGACTGAAAGACATGAAATGTAGGGTCTAAATTTAATTGTATATGACATGGAATGTTATCATTTATTTATTGGGGAATAAATATATATTTTTTCCAACAAGTATAAAACCAAGTCCCCGATTCTTGGATGTCACGAGTAATCTTGAGAACCACTTGGGTAGATTATTGGCTGAGGAATAACCTAACCACCAAGGGAAGATGATTAAGAAAAGGAGGTAGATTTTGGACTGGAGAAAAAGGATAGGAAAATAGGAGGAGAGTCCCACAAAAGTTATAAATTTAACCTTTAATGCACTTAGAAGCGGTTTCCGCTGAAAATCCGTTCTCTGATACCTAAAATGGGTAAGAGCTTGGTCTAAGCTGACGGGAAATACAGCTAGGACTTGGGCGGTTTGCAAGAGAGTGGCTTTAGTGTAATCCCTCTCAAGCATGTATCTGACTACTTGGGGAAGAGTGATGGTCTGGCAAGACTGAGAGTAACAGATTTATTGTATGTCTGTTCCAAGAAATTCGTTTTTGCAAAGTAATTCGAAGAATGCCAATAATTTGAATCAGGTTTGGTAATTCCAGTTTTCGAAATTATGGAGTTCCTGAAAAGGCGACCAAGTGCTTCCAAGGAGGATAATGATAAACAATTATACCTTGGGGAGTAATTTTGGTAAATGAACCAATGGTTGCATTTGGAAATGGCTAAGCTTTTACTCAGCGAGGAGCCGGCTAAAAGTTTAGACAAAGAGAAACACTTATCTTTTAGAAAACTGACCATAAGTTTTTCGGAGAGGATCTCCACAAGCAGGTAGCTGGCTTAGCGAGCTTTACTTGCCTTACTGGCCAGGTAGAATTAGCTATTAAAGCTAAGAGAAACTTTAACGAGATTACCACTAAGAGTTCTTGCTCAAATGCAACAAGTGGTGAAAGCCCTATTAATGGATTTAATGGCATTTAGTAGGGAGAGCCAAGGAAGACAGGATTTTGCCTAACCGTTGTATTTGCGAAATTGTTGTTGTTGTTGTTTGAGTCTTCAGTCTTTTGACTGGTTTGATGCAGCTCTCCATGCCTCCCTGTCCTGAGCTAATCGTTTCATCTCAACATAGCTACCACACCCTACATCCGAGGCAATCTGTTTAACATATTCTAACCTTGGTCTACCCCTACAGTTCTTGTCCTCGACCCTTCCTTCCATAACTAAGCTTGCTATTCCTGGGTGTCTTAGTATGTGTCCTACCAACCTATCTCTTCTCTTCATTAGCAGTCGCCAGAAACATCTCTCCTCTCCCACTCGTCTTAATACCTCTTTGTTTGTAACCCTATCTCCCCATCTGATCTTCATCATTCTCCTGTAACACCACATTTCAAATGCTTCAATTCTCCTCTTTTCTGCTGCACCAATAGTCCAAGTTTCACTGCCATAGAGCGCCACGCTCCAGACAAAGGCTTTCAAAAATGACTTCCTAATACCTAAATCTATATTCGATGTCAGCAGATTCCTTTTTTGTAGAAATGCTTTTCTTGCCTGAGCCAACCTACTTTTTATATCCTCTTTGCTTCGTCCATCACTGGTTATTCTGCTTCCTAAGTAACAGAAATCTCCTACTTCCTTCAGCTTTTCACCTGCCAATTTGATCTCCATAGAGGTTTCTGATTTATTTCGGCTGCATTCCAGTATTTTTGTTTTACATTTATTAATTTTCATGAATTCTTTCCGTAAGACGGAGTCCATACCATTCAAAAACTCATTCAAATCCTCAGGCTTGTTGGCCAAGATGACGATGTCATCAGCAAATCTCAGAGTTGAAATTATTTCTCCTTGAATCTTCACTCCCACTTTAAATTTTTCTCTAATTTCCTTCATTGCTTGTTCAATGTAAAGATTGAAAAGTATGGGTGATAAGTTGCAGCCTTGCCTTACACCTTTCTGAATACCAGCTTCTCTCTCATGTCCTTCAACTCGAATGACTGCTGTCTGGTTTCTGTATAGATTGTATATCACCCTCCTATCCCTGTACTTTATTCCAATCGATTTCAAAATGTCAAACAATTTAGTCCAATCAACGTTATCAAAAGCCTTTTCTAAGTCTACAAAAGCCATGAACGTTCTCTTATCTTTCCTTATTCTACCTTCCAAAATCAGTCTAAGACTTAGTACAGCTTCCCTTGTTCCTACATTTCTCCTGAAACCAAACTGGTCTTCACCCAACTCCGTTTCTATCTGTCTCTCAATCCTCTTGTAAATTATTCTAGACAGGATCTTTGAAGCATGAGTAATCAAGCTGATTGTACGGTAATCTTCACATCTGTCAGCTCCCACTTTCTTTGGTATAGGGATGATTACATTCTTCTTGAAATCAGGGGGTACCTCACCTGTCTCATAAATCCTACACACCAAGTGAAATAACCTGATCAGACCTTCCTCTCCTATGCAGCGTAGCAACTCAATCGGTATATCATCTATGCCTGGTGCTTTGTTCCTGCCTAAGTCTTCCAAAGCTCTATCAAATTCTGATCTCAATATTAAATCTCCTTTCGCATCCTCATCAATTTCCTCCTCCCTTTCCATTACATGATTCTCAATCTCCTTTCCCTTATACAAACTCTCTATGTAAGCTTTCCATCTCTCAACCTTTTCTTCCCTATCTGTTAGAGGCTTTCCATTTGTGTCCTTAATATTACAGCACTTAGTCTTCTTTTCCCCAAAAGTATTCTTAATCCTTCGATAAGCTGTGTCTACTTTTCCTAATTTCAGACAATTTTCTATACCAGCACATATAAATCCAAAAACAAATATTTAATTTATTTAACAATTCAAAGAAGTTTAATGAAATTAACAAGTATGTAATATCTTTTTGGCAAATATAGATCATTTAAATTTTTTAACAATGGGGTCGCAGACCTCCAAACATTTAGAGATTGCTCCAGGCAAATAACAATTTATTAGGTTTCAAACCTTATATATGTTCTAAAATCTTTATAAGATTTAGAAAAAGGACAAACGAAGTAATTAAAGTTTAAACATTAAATTGAGTACAAAGAGTGTACTTTAAGAAATTCTTGAGAGAATGTTCTAGAGAGAATGACAACTTCGAAAATAACAATAAGAAAAACATGAAGAATAAGATAGAAGTTCCTACAACTTCTTATATTTGTGCAGAATTACTTTATAACAATTATACAAAAGAGAGCAGGTCACTTACGGTGAAACCTGAAGAGTAAGTCAAAAGGAAGGTTCTAGACTTCCCATGTTTAAGTAGGAATCACGAGCCAAATGGGGCAGTTTCCATTTCGTGAAACCTAGAAATAACTCGCTCAAGAGTTGAAAGAATTGTTTTCCCTGATTATAGGGAAGAAACAATGTAAGTTTGAACCGTGTATAAAACACGTAGTTATACAGTAATTAAATAATGATAAACAAGCAAAATGGAAGGGCACTTCGTAGAGTGACACCTTATAGAAAAGTTACAATTTTATTAATATGGTTTGTTAGTAGAAGGTTGAGGAAAGATCATTGGGATTTAGGATCAATGTTCATGGCCTTATTTAATGTAAGCGGACGATCGCGACGCGGTAGAAGAGTAGAACAAGCACTAGTTTTCACTATAGTCTGTAAAATGGATGCAAAGTTCACTGTAAAAAACACGGAAGTTTATGGGAAAGAAAGTTATTGCAATAATGAGGAGAACTGGTTTCACTAGGTAGGCGAGAATCTATTTCTTGAGAAGATTGTGAATTACAATTAAATACGCCATAGAACATTCCAGCGGTGGAAGAAAATTTGCTATTGCGGTAATTTATAAGGAAGATTCCTCATTTTAAATAGTATTTTTCCAAGTGAGTGAAAAATACCTGACGGCAAGACTCGCAGATAGAGTACAAGATCTGGAAGGTTCCAGAACGATCTTAATAGAAAAATGGGGCCAAAGTTAATCCAGCGGAGGAACTTGCTTTGTAATTTATAGACAGCGGGCATTAGATAATATCCCACGTGGTGAGAAGATTTCTCATTTAGCAAGCATAAGAAATGCTGCTTTTCACCAAGATTGGCTTGATTAGACAAAAGCCCAACATGGAAAATCCCGCGAAGGATGATTTTTGCCCCAAAATAAGTAATTTCACACTGCCTATAAAAGATCGTTAAGAGCATGTAGTCCAGGGGCGAATCCTGGTCATGAACGTCAGGCTTGCTCTTCCATTCATGAAAGTTGGTGGGAGTGAGACATGCATAGTTCTGAATGAAAAAAAATTATAAAACCAATGATCGCTAAATCACATGAATATTTTAATTATCGGTTACATGAACATGCATTCAAACTGGTTACATTGCTCCTTTAATTCAAGGAGGGCCAAATAACAAATTTTCACAATCAGACACATTTTATAATTATTAACAAATCATGACAAGCCACTAAGCCAGTTATTATATAATTTAACTCTTTATGAGATAGTGGTCTCTCTCTCTCTATTAACCACATGTCATAAGGAGAGTTTATACTTTCAAAAATGCCGATATTTGAATCTTAAGTAAAATTTCGGAGAATTTTCATGATGTGCTGGATAAAATTTAAAAAAACTACAAACATTAACAATTAAAGTGTAAAAATAAACAAAAATATAGAAATAAAAATCATAAAATTACGATAATAAAAGAAATATAAAAATTAAAATAATGAACATAAATATAAAAACCAATATGAAAATAATTGTAAAAAATACAATCAAAATTAGTTAATTAATTACATTACAAAAAAGTTAAATCTATAAGAACATAAATTAAAAATTAAAAATAAATATATAACTTAAACATTAATATAAGAGAACCATAAAATAACATTATTAATAATTATAATAATTAAAATAAATTAAAATATAAAAACGCAAAAATATAAAAAATTAGTTTTGCCCTATAAAGGGTTAAAAAAGTTGACGTCAAAGTGTGTAGGCCTTCACAAATAAATTGCAACTACTGTATCTATTAGATCTACCTACTTGAAAACAAACTCTACTTTGTGGTTTTTCTTTATAAAACCATCAATAACGTCATCATAGAAAGAGGACTGTAATCTAATTTTTGCAAGCAATCCTTTTTCAATCGACAACATAGCTAATGATGATAGCCTCTCCTGACCTTGAGTCGATCTGCAATATGTATTAATTCGTCTCAGTGTTGAAAAAGAAGGTTCTGCAGAGGATGTAGTAGCAGGAATTGTTGCTACCAGTTTGATGAGCTTGAAAATCTCTGGCATACCCATGTACAATTTATTAGTATGCATAAACTGCATTAGGTCTGAAACACTTTTCTCTTTAAACTCCGAAGACGAATACATCACACTTAATTCAGTTTTTAAGCGAACAATGTCGAAAAATGACCCATAGGTCTTTTCTAGGGCAGTAACATCACTGTCTGGAAACTTATATCTGTGCTTCTCAAACAAATCACAATCCAGCAGCGAGAAGAACACAAACTTCTTTATGCATTTAAAACGCCCTACTATTTGGACAAGTACATTGTCAATAATTTCATTGAATAGACCTTTGTATTTTGATTTTTCTGGTTCATCACTAATTGCACGCTTTTTAGAGCACGACGGTCCTCCATAAACATCGATTTCAGTATCAACATGTCCATACAAACTATCAAAATCTTCATCTCTCATAGACTGGATATTTAAAAAGAGCTCCTCAACCTTCTTGTCACAGTACTCTATATCCAAACTTTTTGTTTGTAAAATATTGAACACAGTATCGGAGAATGAAACAAGTAGATCCGTGAAGAACTATACAGCCTATTTTCATATATCCTACTTATGTTAATTGCCACTATCAACATACCAAATTTCAGTTTGATTGCTGTAATGGATTCGTAGATATTGAGAACCGACTAAATATTTCGGATGGTCGCCATGTTGAATTTTATATATGTAGGTCCTAGAGTTATGTACTGTTACATGCAGATTATTGTGAACGTGTAGTATTCAAACTTCAATCGCATATTTAGGACACAAGAAGTAACAAGGAGATTTTAAAATTTTTCACAGCTGCTATCTTGAGGTTATGGAAACAATTGGAATGAATTAGATGCCAGTGGATTAACATTCGTATAAGGATTTACTGTACCAAGTTTCACTGCACGCGGATGGTTAAATTGCGAGAAAGGTCCATGTGAATATTTATAATTCGCGTCGCCGCCATGTTGGATTTGTGATCACCACGTTATTTAAAGTCCTATAGGTGAACATAAGTTCATAGCCCCTATGGACATTAAAAAATGCAGTTTGATTGCTAAAATAGATTCGTAGATATTCAGTATCGTCTTAATATTTCAGATGGTCGCCATGTTGGATTGTTAAATGTATAGGCCATAGAGTCACGTACCATTAAAGGAAAATTATTGCGTAGGTTCATTATTCAAACTTTCACTTCGATCGCATGACTACATCACAAGAAATAAAAACTTAATTTTAAAATTCGCACTGCCGCCATCTTGAGGTTATGTAAACCATTGAACTAAATTAGATATCAGTGGATTACAATGTGTATAAATATTTCCTGTACCAGGTTTCAGTGCGCTTGGAACATTAAATCGCGAGAAAGGTCTATTTAAAATTTTCAAATTCGCTTGGCCGCCATGATCGTTTTGTAGTTAACCGGTTTTTGAAAGTCTTATAGATGGACTTCCAGTAGTGTCCTTTATCTCCGTAAAAAATGTTAGGGAGATACCGCTAATAGTTTCAGAGATATAGATTGCCGGTGAAATATTTCGCACATCCGCCATCTTGTGATTATGTAAACAATTGAACGAAGTTAGATGTCTGTGCATTAAAATGTATATAAACATATACTGTACCAAGTTTGATTGCGTTTGGTTGGCCAAATCGCGAGAAACGTCTATTTAAAAGTCGCAAATTCGCTTGGCCGCCATGTTGGTTTTGTAGTTGCCAGGTTGTCAAAGGTCACATAAGTGAACTTATAGTAGTTCCCTCTATCACCATAGAAAATGTCAGGGCGATATCGGTAATAGTTTCGGAGATATTAAATGCTGGTGAAATATTTCGCACAGCCGCCATATTGGATTGGTGAGTCGTAACAAAATTTGAAGGGCACGGTCGAGGTCGTCCGGAATAGTGATATGAACTTTCCTTGTTTCATTCAAATCGCTCCTGCCGTTTAGATTTTATTAGGGGGACACCCACACACGAATCACACGCGGACAAAAGGTGATCTCATAAGCCTATTTTTTCAAAATTGAAAATAGGCTAAAAATCTTGGAGAACATTTCCAGCAGAAATCTAGTGTTGAACTTAAGGGCGAAGAACAAAAATTCTTGTGCTTTCAATGTAGTGTCTTCATCCCAGTCGTCTGAAGTATCTTGTACATGTTGAAAGAATTTCACCTACATATCATAATATTCCTTCACAGTATTAATAAGACGTGAAGCGAAATTCCATCTCGTTGGTACTACTGTTGGCAACTTATTATGAACAAAATCTCGTAGAGCAGCTGTTCTCTTTGTAGACTTGGAAAAAAATGCAGCAAGTCCTGACATTGTTTGGAAGAAAATTGTACATTCTTTGATTTTTGAAGCAGACTGCTGTAGTGTTAAATTCAATAGGTGGCTATAACAATGAACAAATGTTGCATATGGATACTGGTCTTGAACTAGTTTATTGAACCCATTCACACGACCGGCTAAGACAGCAGCACCGTCATATGTTTGAGCCACAATCTTTTTCTCACAACTGAACTCTTTTAAAATAGCACGGACATGATTAAGGAGGGCTCCAGCAGTGCGATCTTTACTTACGTCTACAAACCCAAGAAACCTCTCTTGAATTTCACCACTTTCATCTACAAAACGGAGTAAAGTAGAGAGTTGTGACTTATTAATAATATCGGACGTTTCGTCCAACATTATTGCCACAAAATTTGCTTGTTCAAGCTCCTCCTTTATTGTTCTCACAATTACTGAACTTATTTCTGCTATTAAATCATTTTGGATTGCAGACGACGTCCCTCTAAAAATGGCGGAGTCTTTCAGATGAGCTGCTAGAAGAGGATCATATTCACTTATAATTTGTAGAAGTTCGATGTAATTCCCCCTGTTTACGGAAGTTGCAGACTCGTCATGTCCGCGAAATGGTAGTTCCTGTTTTGCTAAAAAACACACTGCATCGATCAATCATTTAAGTATGTCACGATTTTTCTTTACCTTTTCATTATGAAATTGGTCACTGATGCGTTTCTGTTCATCCAGCTGGTGGTCGATCCTTGTACGCCCAAAGCTATTTAACTGCAAGAAACACTTCATATGGTTTGCAGATTTTTCATGTCTTGTAATGAACAGTGTCAAGGTGTTCAAATTGTCAAAGCCACTTTTACACCATACACCGTTATCAGCAGAAAATAGTACACACGGCCAGCACAACAGTTTATTCAGTTTCTTGGACCCTGTCAACCAGTGCGTATTATTATATAGAGATACAGAGAACGAACGCACATATTCTCTATTTTTAGCCTACTTTCGATTTTTGCAAAAAATGAAAGTAGACTTATGAGATCAACACAGGGCGAAAAAAGTGTGTCTGTCTGTGTGTGTGTATGTGTGTGTGTGAGTCTGTGTGTGTGTGTGTGGGTGTGTGAGTCTGTGTGTGTGTGTGTGTGTGTCTGTGTGTGTGTGAGTGTGTGTACTCTGAATGTCTGTCCCCCCCCTATCAATTCGAACACGGTGAATGCGAATTGAACGAAATTTGGTACAAAGGTAGCACTAGCAAAGAACACCTCAGTGTCATGTTTTATATCGCCGCCATTTTAACGGAAACGTAATGGCGGCCAAGCAAATGTTCAAAGCTTAAATCAAATTACGACTAACCTAATCATCCGATCTCTACCAAGTTTTGCAACAACATACCTTTATGGGGGGAGCATCCTTTCACTAAACCAATAGGTCATCAGCGTAATAGTTTGCGGATGGCGGCCATCTTTGTGTGAAAATCGATTCCCCCTATTAAATCGAACACGGTGCAACCGAATGGAACGAATTTGGTACAGAGGTAGTACTAACAAAAGGCACCTCAGTGTCATGTTTTATATCGCCGCCATCTTGACGGAAACGTAATGGCGGCCACACAAATGTTCAAAGCTTAAATAAAATTACGACTAACCTAATCATCCGATCTCTACCAAATTTTGCAACAACATACCATTATGGGGGGAGCATCCTTTGACCAAACTAATAGGTCATCAGCGTAATAGTTTGCGGATGGCGGCCATCTTTGTGTGAAAATCGATTCCCCCTATTAATTCAAACACGGTGCAACCGAATGGAACGAAATTTGGTACAGGGGTAGCACTAGCAAAGGGCATCTCAGTGTCATGTTTTATATCGCCGCCATATTGACAGAAACGTAATGGCGGCCACACGAATGTTCAAAGCTTAAATCAAATTACGATTAACCTAATCATCCGATCTCTACCAAATTTTGCATATACATACCTTTATGGAGGGAGCATCCTTTGACCAATCTAAAAGGTCATCAGCGTAATAGTTTGCGGATGGCGGCCATCTTTGTGTGAAAATAGATTCCCCCTATTAATTCGAACACGGTGCAACCGAATGGAACGAAATTTGGTACAGAGGTAGTACTAACAAAAGGCACCTCAGTGTCATGTTTTATATCGCCGCCGTCTTGACGGAAACGTAATGGCGGCCACACAAATGTTCAAAGCTTAAATCAAATTACGACTAACCTAATCATCCGATCTCTACCAAATTTTGCAACAACATACCTTTATGGGGGGAGCATCCTTTGACCAAACTAATAGGTCATCAGCGTAATAGTTTGCGGATGGCGGCCATCTTTGTGTGAAAATCGATTCCCCCTATTAATTCAAACACGGTGCTACCGAATGGAACGAAATTTGGTACAGAGGTAGTACTAACAAAAGGCACCTCAGTGTCATGTTTTATATCGTCGCCATCTTGACGGAAACGTAATGGCGGCCACACAAATGTTCAAAGCTTAAATCAAATTACGATTAACCTAATCATCCGATCTCTACCAAATTTTGCAACAACATACTCTTATAAAGGAAGCATATTTTGACCAAATGAATAGGTCATTAGCCTAATAGTTTGCGGATGGCGGCCATCTTTGTGTGAAAATCGATTCCCCCTATTAATTCGAACACGGTGGAACCGAATGGAACGAAATTTGGTACAGAGGTAGCACTAGCAAAGGGCATCTCAGTGTCATGTTTTATATCGCCGCCATATTGACAGAAACGTAATGGCGGCCACACGAATGTTCAAAGCTTAAATCAAATTACGATTAACCTAATCATCCGATCTCTACCAAATTTTGCAACTACATACCTTTATGGAGGGAGCATCCTTTGACCAAACTAATAGGTCATCAGCGTAATAGTTTGCGGATGGCGGCCATCTTTGTGTGAAAATCGATTCCCCCTATTAATTCGAACACGGTGCAACCGAATGGAACGAAATTTGGTACAGAGGTAGTACTAACAAAAGGCACCTCAGTGTCATGTTTTATATCGCCGCCATCTTGACGTAAACGTAATGGCGGCCACACAAATGTTCAAAGCTTAAATCAAATTACGATTAACATAATCATCCGATCTCTATCAAATTTTGCAACAACATACCCTTATAGAGGAAGTATCCTTTGACCAAATGAATAGGTCATTAGCCTAATAGTTTGCGGATGGCGGCCATCTTTGTGTGAAAATCAATTCCCCCTATTAATTCAAACACGGTGAAACCGAATGGAACGAAATTTGGTACAGAGATAGCACTGGCAAAGGGCATCTCAGTGTCACGATTAATATCGCCGCCATATTGACAGAAACGTAATGGCGGCCTCACAAATGTTTAATGCTTAAATCAAATTACGACTAACATAACCATCCGATCTCTACCAAACTTTGCAACATCATACCTTTATGGAGGGAGCATCCTTTGACCAATCTGATAGGTCATTAGCCTAATAGTTCGCGGATGGCGACCATCTTTATGTCAAAATTGATTCCCCCTATTAATTCGAACACGGTGCAACCGAATGGAACGAAATTTGGTACAGAGGTAGCACTAGCAAAGGGCATCTCAGTTTCATGTTTTAATCGCCGCCATATTGACAGAAACGTAATGGCGGCCACACAAATGTTCAAAGCTGAAGTTAAATTACGACTAACATAAACATCCGATCTCTACCAAACTTTGCAACAATATACCTTTATGGAGGGAGCATCCTTTGACCAATCTAATAGGTTATTAGCCTAATAGTTTGCGGATGGCGGCCATCTTTATGTCAAAATTGATTCCCCCTATTAATTCGAACACGGTGGAACCGAATGAACGAAATTTGGTACAGAGGTAGCACTAGCAAAGGGCACCTCAGTGTCATGTTTTATATTACCACTATCTTGACGGAAACGTAATCGTGGCCACCCAAATGTTAAAAGCTAAAATGTAATTACGACCAACCTAATAATCTAGTCTCTACCAAATTTTGCATCACCATATCTTTATGTGGGAAACATATTCTGACCAAACTGCAAGAACATCGGCCCAATAGTTTGCAGATGGTGGCCAAGTATGTGTGCAAATCGATTCCCCCTATCAATTCAAACACGGTGAAGCCGAATTGAACGAAATTTGGTACAGAGGTAGCACTAGCAAAGGGCACCTCATATTCATGTTTAATATCCCTATAGCACGTTGTATTTCAACAAGCTACTACAACCAACATTGAGTTATAACAATACCCATGCATTTAGGAGAAAGTAGGCTATATGTTCTTTACTGAACATCTTGTTCTCCCTGTGCTGTGTCTTTAAATCTGGCAGCGCCGGACAGGGCCTACCATTCTTAATAATTTCTGTTTTCTCTTGAATAGTCCTCCGAAAAAATGGATTTGATAACAAGCTGTCAATAATGCACGGTTCGGAACTCATTGCAGCACGTCAAATCATTCAGAATAGATAAACGGTAACTTACAGTACACTCGTCACTGACACAATACAGTAGATCTGTAGCTCTGAGGCCAGAGCTTCCAACTGCACATTACAAGCGTGACAGCTTGCAAGCAGCCTTGGAGAGAAAACCTGCGCGCGCATACATTTCTCGCTGTATAGACAGCTCGGCTGAAGCTCATTCGACAAGAGCAAGCATCGCTGTACTCGCCAAGATATATGCAACATTTGATTTGTATAATGCAGATCTATTACAGATACGGTACATATTGTAATTTTTTTTTTGCTTTAGAAAAATATTACGCTTGCACAGCAAGCGTAACATGCTCGGAGAAATCGCCCCTGATGTAGTCGATAAAATCATGAAGATGAGGTTAAAACTTGAAGCAGGTACTTATCTTTGTTGCATGGCGAAGGTGAAGTTCCCTTAACCGATACTTAATGTGCCAACATGGCGTAGAACGTAGAGAGTGTCTCTTGGTTTGAGGAGACTGGCTCGAGTTGAGCCTTAACTGACCGAGTCAACTGCCGACTTAGGAGTGAGACCTGCTCAGCGAAGCACAGAGGGTCCTAGGAAGGAAAAAAGTGGGGGTAGGAGACAAAAGGAATACATATAAGCATGACCAACATTGTAAACTTAAATTCTCTTGAGGAGATGGTCTTCAAAGAGTTGATAGCAGACGATGCTAGCACAGCATGGTGAGTGAAAAAGTAGACGAAGTTCTCTTGCTCATGGAGATAATAGCTGGCGATGGCAGAAAAATCTGGCGGCCAGATTGAGAAGGAAGTCCTCTTGCACCAGGAAGAGTTGAAGAGCTTCAGAGATTCGCTGCTAGATGACGCTAGGTGGGTCATGGAAGATATATATCTAGAACAGACTCATAAAAGATATAAGCGACATGATAACCAAAGAGAAAATAGAAGATCACTGTTGGTGTTTGACAAAGAGGAAGGAATGAACATGCAAAGAACATTAAACTTTATATCTCTCGTACCGTGTATTCCAAGAATACACCATACTGGGAGGGAAAAACACCAACAGAGAACAAAGAAGCAGTTAAACATTTAAAGGTAATGGAGCGATCAAAGACAGTGGTCTTGTGATCGGACCATTAGTGGTCAAGATTTTGGCCACCCTGACTCTCCCATCTCTTCCAGGACAACACTCGGTCACTCTACCAGAGGTCCAAACTAGAGGGGGTGAAACATCGCTAACCAAGACCAAGTCCCCCACTTTAATGTCGGGACTGGAAAGAAACCACTTCTGTCTCCGTTGCAAGGAAGTTAAATATTCCAAGTTCCACCTCTTCCAAAAAGAATTGCGGATGGCTTCAAGTTTACGCCAAACGATAGGTAGATTAGAATCCCTGAAAGAATTGGGAAGAGGAGGAGGGGCAGAAAGAGAAGTGCCGGTAAGGAAGTGACCAGGTGTGAGGGGAAGCAAGTCATCAGGGTCATTGGAAAGCGGAGTTAATGGGCGAGAATTAACAACACCCTCAATCAGAACGGATAGTGTATTGAATTCTTCATAAGTCAGAATGCGATTACCTAAGACTTTTCTTAAATGACGTTTAGTAAGCTTTACACAAGATTCCCACCTACCACCGTGATGAGGAGCGTAGGGAGGTATAAAGTGCCATTTGAAACCCTTTGAATAGGAAAAAATTGGAAATTTGTTCCATGGCAGGAGAAGATGTGAGAGCTTTCTTCCACAGAGAAGCTGCGCCCTGAAAGGTGGAAGCGTTATCAGAGAACATCTCTGAAGGAACACCACGCCTAGCGGTGAAGCGAGAGACAGCTGATAACAAGTAAGAAGTAGAAGCATTCGTTACTAGTTCCAAGTGGATTGCGCCAGTAACCATGCCAACAAAGAGAGAAACATAAAGTTTACCAAACAATTTGCGTTTAGCTTCAGGAGAATTTCGTTGATATTGGAACGGACCCATATAGTCCACACCAGTTGGAGCAAATGGGCGTATAGGAGAAGAGCGAAAAGAGGGCAGATCGCTCATTAATTGAGTATTGATTTTAGGTTTCGCTTTGAAAGAAGGAATGCACTTATGAATTACAGAAGATACTTCATGAATTCCATTTATGATCCAGTACTTTTCCCTTAAGAGGCAAAGCAGAGTGCGGGTGCCAACATGCAGATTACGATAATGAAAGTCACGTATAATTAAGGAAGTTACGTGATGTTTAGAAGGCAAAATAACGGGATGCTTTTTGTCCTCAGAGAGCAAAGATTGCGAGAGCCTTCCACCTACCCTGAGTAACCCATGGTCATCAAGGAACGGGGCTAAAGCACGTAGACGACTGGATTTGGGAAGATCCCTTTTAGAAGAAAGTAAAGACAATTCAGAAGAAAAGGCTTCTTGCTGTGTCAGTTGTAAAACCTTAATGGTAGCGAGATTCAATTCATAATTGGTAAGGTGTGGTTTAGGGAGAAGAGTTTGGTCAACCACAAGATATTTCCATCTAAGGAGATAGGCGACAATTCTTATTAATTTATGAAAAGAAGAATAGCGGGACAACAAGGGATGAGAAGCGTTGGAAACAAGACACGAAACAATAGATAGAGGTACTTTAGCGTCAGGCAAGTTGGAGTTTGTAGCTGGAGGTTTAGAAGGCCATGAAGAAGAGTCTTCGATTAACCACGAGGGCCCATGCCAGTACAACTGGGAAGCTGCCAATTGAGAGGGTAAACAACCACGAGAGATAATATCAGCTGGATTATCAGCACTGGGCACATGCCTCCATTGACATCCAGAAGAAAGAGTTTGAATTTTGGAAACTCTGTTTGCAACAAAAGTTTGCCAGTGAGAGGGGTTTTTGGCGATCCAAGAAAGGGTGATCATGGAATCGCTCCAGAGATAGATTTGCGAGAATTCGACTTTTAATACTTCCCGTAATTTCTTAACAAGTTCTGCAGCCATGAGTGCAGCGCACAATCCAAGCCTAGGCAAAGTGATAGTTTTAAGAGGAGCGACCTTTGATTTGGCACAAACAAGGTTGGAAACTGAAGATCCATATAATGAACCGTGATAAACTAAATATGCGCAGCAACCGTAAGCTTTTTCGGAACTGTCCGCGAACACATGAAGGAAGAAGGATGCATTAGAATGAGCGTTAATTAAATTCCTAGGAATTTCAATGAGGGAAAGATCCAACAAATTGCTGCGAAACGAGAGCCAACGATTAAGAAAAGAAAGAGGGACAGTGTCATCCCATTCACATTTGAGCGACCACAGCTCTTGCATGAAGAGTTTGGCTATAACGATAACTGGGGCAAGGAATTGAAGTGGATCAAAATTTTTTGCAATTTCAGAGAGAATTTGTCTTTTTGTGTTAGGAAGCTCTTCTGCGAGCGAAACTTTATAGATAAGAGTGTCAGTGCTAGTGCACCAATGAACTCCTAGAGTTTTTATGGATTCGGAGTTTCCACAAATTTCGACAGAAGAAGGATCTACGTCTTCGATGGGAAACTGGGCGAGAAACTCAGGGGAGTTGGAATTCCACTTATGAAGTGGGAAACCTCCATTCCTTAGCAATGCCTGAAGTTCTAAAGACACAAAAGAAGCTTTCTCCAAAGTGGGGAAGGACTGCAAATAATCGTCAACATAGAATGACGTAGTTAGTGCTTCAGAGGCTTTGGAATTAAATAAATGACCATCTTGTGAGGCTAGCAAGTGTAGGGATCGGATGGCAAGGAAAGCAGAGGGTTTCAAGCCATAAGTAACCGTTTTTAAGCGAAATACCTTAATGGGCTTACTGATTTCATCACGCCACAAGATTCTTTGGAGATCTCGTTGTTCCGGTTGAATTAACACTTGACGGTACATCCGTTTTATATCAGCTATGACAGCTATGGGAAATAATCGAAAATTTAAGAGTATAGCAGATAGATCTGACTGAATAGCAGGACCAGAGTAAAGAGTATCGTTAAGGCTGTTGCCATTAACGTCGGGTGATGAACCATTGAAAACAACTCTGATTTTATCTTTTACAAGAGGGTTTTTCCACACGGGATGATGATTTAAATAAACCGTTTCAATTGGGGGGTGCAATTCATCATCAGATTTGTTAACAACTTCCATATGATCTAAGCTTTCATACTCATCCATGAAATCAGTGTACTGCTGTTTAACAAGAGGTTCTTTCTTGAATTTGCTCTCGATAGCAAAGAGAGCTTTTCGAGCTTTGGGCTGAGAGTTAAGAAGTTTGGGAGGATTATGTAATCTGGGCATTTGAACAACGAACCGGCCATCAGAAGAACGAGTGGTGGTGTTCAAAAAAAGTTGCTCACAGAATTCATTTTCTAAAGAGGTTACATTAGAAGGATCAACGCTTTCAAGCCTCCAGAACTGTTCCAGGTCAGTATTGGAGAAGTAACATTGCGATGCGGGTTGGAGAGAATAATGGGGAAGTTGACCTGTGACGATCCATCCAAAATTAGTGTCTCTGGCGACCACGTTTGAGGATAACCTGCGAACCTGTTTACGAAGGCAATTCCAGAAAACATTGGCACTAAAGAGTATGTCAATAGGGTTTTGCATGTTGAACACAGGATCGGCTAGCCTTAAATGCGAGGGAATGTTTAATCCTGAAATATCCACAGAGTGACTTGGAGTGTCTTCTCCAATGCTATTGAGAATTAGACAATTAAGTTTAAGAAAGTTGTTTCTATGACAAGTATCTCTTATGGTTAGCTTTGAGAATTGTAAAGCTTGCGATTTTGAGCTGTTGATGCCCGACACGTTAATAGAAGTGGGGTTTACAGGTAGACCTAATTTTCTAATCAAGGAATTAGACACAAAATCATGAGTTGCCGCTGAATCTAGAAGACCGCGTGCACGGACCCAGTTTCCAAAGTTATCCTGAACTTCGATTTGGACAGTAGACAACAATACTTGAGTACTGCGAATAGACTTGGCATTTTGAATATACGATGAAACATTAGAACTGTTAGCACTATCATTTTTCGGAGAAGTAGATGCTGTCGATGACCTTGCCTGATCATGACGATGTAGCAAAGTATGATGAGCCTTTTCACAATGGTAGCAAAGTCTTGCGGACTTGCAATTAGAAGCAGAATGAGTAGGCGCTAGGCAATTGAAGCAATGTTTGTTCTGGGAAACTAATTTTCTTCTGTCGTCGACTGACATTTCTTTAAAGGATTTACAGAGGTATAGGGCATGGGGATCTTTACAAAGTATGCACTTTAAAGGTTCGTTTAAACTCCTGCGAGGTTCGCTTTGAGTGTTTAACACCATAGAGCTAGCAACACGACGTTCACTAGACCTAGTTGGGTAACCAGTAGTGTTTGATTTAAATTTAGATGAGCTGGACCCGGGTTTTTGGGTATTAGACGCTAAGCGTTCGCTTTTAGGTTTGATAGACATTAATTCAAATTTGGAACTAGGAGATGAGGGTTCGCTTTGATTAGCTAAAGCGGTTAAGAGCTGGCATCTGGCATTTATGAAAGTGACTAAATGCTCGTAAGAGTAGTCGTCTTCTTTAGAAAGTTCAATTTCCCAAGCTTTGAGGGTAGCAGCATCAACTTTAGAAACCACTAAATGTATTAGGAAAGTATCCCAATGTTCAGTAGGTTGATCTAATTGGGACAAAGCCTTAACGTGAAGTTGTGTAGTATCAACTAGAGTGCGCAAACTGGTGACGTCATTGTGCTGTGACGCAGGTAGGTTGAATAGAGCCTTCATATGGCGTTGAATACGTAACCGTAAATTTCCATATCTTTCTTTTAATAAGTTAAAGGCAATGGGGTAATTTTCGGCACGTAGAGGAAGTGCTTCGACTAACTGCAATGCTTGACCTCGGAGAATAGATCTCAAGTAATGAAACTTGTAAATGACTTGAATGTCTTCATTGTCATGAACAAGGGAGCAAAATAATTCATAGAAAGAATCCCAAGTAGATTCATCTCCAGAAAAATGAGGTAAATCAATTTTAGGTAAAATTGGTTTGGGCTTGTGAGCACCATCACGGAAAGAAGTTTGTGGTTCATGAAGGGAACCAAGAACAGAAGCGTCCTTTTTCTGCTCCTCTTCGAGTTGGCGTATTATTTTGAAAGCAGAACCTATACCTTCGTAATATTGGTTTTCTACTTCGACACGATCTTCGGTTTGATTGAGCATACAAGTTTCTATTTCAGTTTGAATGTTACAATAATTTTCATAAGAACGCTCAAAATCCCTTACACGATGTTTCAACAAGTCTAATTGAGCTTCTGAGGGATCTAACTCCTTTATGTACTTTCTGAATCGGGTAATTTGCCCTTTATAGGATGCTCGTTTAGAAGTAAGTTTTTCATCCTTATCCTTATCAGTAGGTGCCATGTTAAAAAAAACAGATTGAAATGCAACTCACGAAACTGTGGAACCTTGGAAATGCTGTCAAGCTGGCAGCAGCAAATAAGTAGAAAGAACGGGACACACCAAAGGAGACAGGAGCGGCCTCTTTCCCCTTCACAGGCTTTGCACGTAGTGGTTATAGCTGAAAGATTCAAAGCAGATATTAATAATTTGCAAAGTATTGCCAAACAGAAAAATGACAAGTGGACTCTCCCGGGTTTCCGGGACCAATTTTTGCGTAGATTATTGGCTGAGGAATAACCTAACCACCAAGGGAAGATGATTAAGAAAAGGAGGTAGATTTTGGACTGGAGAAAAAGGATAGGAAAATAGGAGGAGAGTCCCACAAAAGTTATAAATTTAACCTTTAATGCACTTAGAAGCGGTTTCCGCTGAAAATCCGTTCTCTGATACCTAAAATGGGTAAGAGCTTGGTCTAAGCTGACGGGAAATACAGCTAGGACTTGGGCGGTTTGCAAGAGAGTGGCTTTAGTGTAATCCCTCTCAAGCATGTATCTGACTACTGTGGGGAAGAGTGATGGTCTGGCAAGACTGAGAGTAACAGATTTATTGTATGTCTGTTCCAAGAAATTCGTTTTTGCAAAGTAATTCGAAGAATGCCAATAATTTGAATCAGGTTTGGTAATTCCAGTTTTCGAAATTATGGAGTTCCTGAAAAGGCGACCAAGTGCTTCCAAGGAGGATAATGATAAACAATTATACCTTGGGGAGTAATTTTGGTAAATGAACCAATGGTTGCATTTGGAAATGGCTAAGCTTTTACTCAGCGAGGAGCCGGCTAAAAGTTTAGACAAAGAGAAACACTTATCTTTTAGAAAACTGACCATAAGTTTTTCGGAGAGGATCTCCACAAGCAGGTAGCTGGCTTAGCGAGCTTTACTTGCCTTACTGGCCAGGTAGAATTAGCTATTAAAGCTAAGAGAAACTTTAACGAGATTACCACTAAGAGTTCTTGCTCAAATGCAACAAGTGGTGAAAGCCCTATTAATGGATTTAATGGCATTTAGTAGGGAGAGCCAAGGAAGACAGGATTTTGCCTAACCGTTGTATTTGCGAAATTATAAATCCAAAAACAAATATTTAATTTATTTAACAATTCAAAGAAGTTTAATGAAATTAACAAGTATGTAATATCTTTTTGGCAAATATAGATCATTTAAATTTTTTAACAATGGGGTCGCAGACCTCCAAACATTTAGAGATTGCTCCAGGCAAATAACAATTTATTAGGTTTCAAACCTTATATATGTTCTAAAATCTTTATAAGATTTAGAAAAAGGACAAACGAAGTAATTAAAGTTTAAACATTAAATTTAGTACAAAGAGTGTACTTTAAGAAATTCTTGAGAGAATGTTCTAGAGAGAATGACAACTTCGAAAATAACAATAAGAAAAACATGAAGAATAAGATAGAAGTTCCTACAACTTCTTATATTTGTGCAGAATTACTTTATAACAATTATACAAAAGAGAGCAGGTCACTTACGGTGAAACCTGAAGAGTAAGTCAAAAGGAAGGTTCTAGACTTCCCATGTTTAAGTAGGAATCACGAGCCAAATGGGGCAGTTTCCATTTCGTGAAACCTAGAAATAACTCGCTCAAGAGTTGAAAGAATTGTTTTCCCTGATTATAGGGAAGAAACAATGTAAGTTTGAACCGTGTATAAAACACGTAGTTATACAGTAATTAAATAATGATAAACAAGCAAAATGGAAGGGCACTTCGTAGAGTGACACCTTATAGAAAAGTTACAATTTTATTAATATGGTTTGTTAGTAGAAGGTTGAGGAAAGATCATTGGGATTTAGGATCAATGTTCATGGCCTTATTTAATGTAAGCGGACGATCGCGACGCGGTAGAAAAGTAGAACAAGCACTAGTTTTCACTATAGTCTGTAAAATGGATGCAAAGTTCACTGTAAAAACACGGAAGTTTATGGGAAAGAAAGTTATTGCAATAATGAGGAGAACTGGTTTCACTAGGTAGGCGAGAATCTATTTCTTGAGAAGATTGTGAATTACAATTAAATACGCCATAGAACATTCCAGCGGTGGAAGAAAATTTGCTATTGCGGTAATTTATAAGGAAGATTCCTAATTTTAAATAGTATTTTTCCAAGTGAGTGAAAAATACCTGACGGCAAGACTCGCAGATAGAGTACAAGATCTGGAAGGTTCCAGAACGATCTTAATAGAAAAATGGGGCCAAAGTTAATCCAGCGGAGGAACTTGCTTTGTAATTTATAGACAGCGGGCATTAGATAATATCCCACGTGGTGAGAAGATTTCTCATTTAGCAAGCATAAGAAATGCTGCTTTTCACCAAGATTGGCTTGATTAGACAAAAGCCCAACATGGAAAATCCCGCGAAGGATGATTTTTGCCCCAAAATAAGTAATTTCACACTGCCTATAAAAGATCGTTAAGAGCATGTAGTTCAGGGGCGAATCCTGGTCATGAACGTCAGGCTTGCTCTTCCATTCATGAAAGTTGGTGGGAGTGAGACATGCATAGTTCTGAATGAAAGAAAATTATAAAACCAATGATCGCTAAATCACATGAATATTTTAATTATCGGTTACATGAACATGCATTCAAACTGGTTACATTGCTCCTTTAATTCAAGGAGGGCCAAATAACAAATTTTCACAATCAGACACATTTTATAATTATTAACAAATCATGACAAGCCACTAAGCCAGTTATTATATAATTTAACTCTTTATGAGATAGTGGTCTCTCTCTCTCTATTAACCACATGTCATAAGGAGAGTTTATACTTTCAAAAATGCCGATATTTGAATCTTAAGTAAAATTTCGGAGAATTTTCATGATGTGCTGGATAAAATTTAAAAAACTACAAACATTAACAATTAAAGTGTAAAAATAAACAAAAATATAGAAATAAAAATCATAAAATTACGATAATAAAAGAAATATAAAAATTAAAATAATGAACATAAATATAAAAACCAATATGAAAATAATTGTAAACAAGATGTTCAGTAAAGAACATATAGCCTACTTTCTCCTAAATGTATGAGTATAGTTATAACTCGTTGTTATTATCAAAGAGTATAATAGAACTATTCTTTGTTGAAGACCTTAGAAACGATTTACCTCTACCAAACGCCACGACCTAGATAAAAACTGCTACCATCATTGTAGAAAGAAAGAAAGATAAGAAGTATATCAAGAATGTTATGGATCTGGAGACATAATCGACCGGACTGGCGGCGTGGCTCAGCGGTAACGTTCTCGCTTGCTGGGCCCTAGGTTGCAGGTTCGTATCCTGGCGCAGTCAGCTGGCATTTGAGGGTGCACAAATGCGAGGGAGCCGTGTCAGTACATTTACTGGCACGTTAAAGATCCCCTTCGGGCCAAAATTCCGGCACCCCGGTGTCTCTAAAAGCAGCAGTAGTTAAAAGGGATGTAAAACCAATAACATTATTATTATTATTATTACGACCTGCCGTGGGCAACATCCAACTTTGAGTTGAGGCATGTCTTTACACGTCTGGTTGTGCATGGCTTTCACAACCCTAATTGAATTAACAAATCTTTCCATGACCCTACAGAGACGTGTGTATACAAACTATGTGGATATTTTCGATAATATAATCCTAACAGAGCGAGTGCATTCTAGCGGCCAGAATAAGAAACTTTTCAATAAAATCTGGAAGTTACCTTTTTGGCAGCTAGATGTCTCGAGTAAATCTGCTGGCGAATTATGTTTTAATTAAATATATATTTTACACCATAATGTGGACAATATAACGCTTAATAACATTTTCAAGTAACGCAAAATAGGCTGTTACAAACCCTTTAAAATAAAAAGTTAAAATGTATCGTAGTATCAACTTGTCATTCTTCAAATTCGATGCGCATAGAATGATAATGGTATAGTAATCAATGGATCCCCACGTAGACTAGTCGGGACATCTAGTGGTGAAATATCGAACAATATAATCCTAACAGAGCGAGTGCATTCTAGCGGCCAGAAGAAGAAACTTTTCAATAAAATCTGGAAGTTACCTTTTTGGCAGCTAGATGTCTCGAGTAAATCTGCTGGCGAATTATGTTTTAATTAAATATATATTTTACACCATAATTTGCACAATATAACGCTTAATTTTAAAACATCTGAGTCATTACAAAACAATAAACATATAACATTTCAAGCAAAAAACCTAGCTCTGATCGGGTTTGAACCATAGGCATCTGAGCGACAGGCTATCGCTCTACCACTGAGCTAATTGTGTCAACGAATATCGTTCTATTTAAAATGACTTACATAGAACTTGTTAGCAAATAATGATTTATACTAAACGATTTCATCACTGGAGTATATTATTTATATATAAAGCATTTCATACAAAGTTTATTTATTTTTTATCAGTACGCTATATTGCATTCAATACTCAAATTAGTGAAATATAAGTCAGGAACAAGATATCCGCTGCCATCTTGTCTTATTACTGAATCAGTTCAGCTTTTTAAAATCACGTCTGCACTATAGTATTACAAAATAAACTTTTAATTTCGAACGTGCCTCTTCCTTTAGAACAGTTAAAACGATTTTCGGCTCGATAATCGGAACTGGTGGGTCCCATGATATGGATTATAAAGTTTGCATAATTCGCACGGCCGCCATCCTGAAATGGTATGGCGGACGACCTTGTAGTTTGGTCACAAGACGCATCCTATACGAAGGTATGTTGTTACCAAATTTGGTAGAGATCGGATGATTTGGTTAGTCGTTATTTGATTTTACGTTTTGAACGTTTGAGTGGCCGCCATTCAGTTTTAGTAAAGATGGCGGCGATATAAAACATGACACTGAGGTGTCCTTTGCTAGTGCTACCTTTGTACCAAATTTCGTTCAATTCGCATTCACCGTGTTCGAATTGATAGGGGGGGACAGACATTCAGAGTACACACACTCACACACACACAGACACACACACACACACACACAGACTCAGACACACACATACACACACACACACATACACACACACAGACAGACACACTTTTTTCGCCCTGTGTTGATCTCATAAGTCTACTTTCATTTTTTGCAAAAATCGAAAGTAGGCTAAAATACAATCAAAATTAGTTAATTAATTACATTACAAAAAAGTTAAATCTATAAGAACATAAATTAAAAATTAAAAATAAATATATAACTTAAACATTAATATAAGAGAACCATAAAATAACATTATTAATAATTATAATAATTAAAATAAATTAAAATATAAAAACGCAAAAATATAAAAATTTAGTTTTGCCCTATAAAGGGTTAAAAAAGTTGACGTCAAAGCGTGTAGGCCTTCACAAATAAATTGCAACTACTGTATCTATTAGATCTACCTACTTGAAAACAAACTCTACTTTGTGGTTTTTCTTTATAAAACCATCAATAACGTCATCATAGAAAGAGGACTGTAATCTAATTTTTGCAAGCAATCCTTTTTCAATCGACAACATAGCTAATGATGATAGCCTCTCCTGACCTTGAGTCGATCTGCAATATGTATTAATTCGTCTCAGTGTTGAAAAAGAAGGTTCTGCAGAGGATGTAGTAGCAGGAATTGTTGCTACCAGTTTGATGAGCTTGAAAATCTCTGGCATACCCATGTACAATTTATTAGTATGCATAAACTGCATTAGGTCTGAAACACTTTTCTCTTTAAACTCCGAAGACGAATACATCACACTTAATTCAGTTTTTAAGCGAACAATGTCGAAAAATGACCCATAGGTCTTTTCTAGGGCAGTAACATCACTGTCTGGAAACTTATATCTGTGCTTCTCAAACAAATCACAATCCAGCAGCGAGAAGAACACAAACTTCTTTATGCATTTAAAACGCCCTACTATTTGGACAAGTACATTGTCAATAATTTCATTGAATAGACCTTTGTATTTTGATTTTTCTGGTTCATCACTAATTGCACGCTTTTTAGAGCACGACGGTCCTCCATAAACATCGATTTCAGTATCAACATGTCCATACAAACTATCAAAATCTTCATCTCTCATAGACTGGATATTTAAAAAGAGCTCCTCAACCTTCTTGTCACAGTACTCTATATCCAAACTTTTTGTTTGTAAAATATTGAACACAGTATCGGAGAATGAAACAAGTAGTTCCGTGAAGAACTATACAGCCTATTTTCATATATCCTACTTATGTTAATTGCCACTATCAACAAACCAAATTTCAGTTTGATTGCTGTAATGGATTCGTAGATAATGAGAACCGACTAAATATTTCGGATGGTCGCCATGTTGAATTTTATATATGTAGGTCCTAGAGTTATGTACTGTTACATGCAGATTATTGTGAACGTGTAGTATTCAAACTTCAATCGCATATTTAGGACACAAGAAGTAACAAGGAGATTTTAAAATTTTTCACAGCTGCTATCTTGAGGTTATGGAAACAATTGGAATGAATTAGATGCCAGTGGATTAACATTCGTATAAGGATTTACTGTACCAAGTTTCACTGCACGCGGATGGTTAAATTGCGAGAAAGGTCCATGTGAATATTTATAATTCGCGTCGCCGCCATGTTGGATTTGTGATCACCACGTTATTTAAAGTCCTATAGGTGAACATAAGTTCATAGCCCCTATGGACATTAAAAATGCAGTTTGATTGCTAAAATAGATTCGTAGATATTCAGTATCGTCTTAATATTTCAGATGGTCGCCATGTTGGATTGTTAAATGTATAGGCCATAGAGTCACGTACCATTAAAGGAAAATTATTGCGTAGGTTCATTATTCAAACTTTCACTTCGATCGCATGACTATATCACAAGAAATAAAAACTTAATTTTAAAATTCGCACTGCCGCCATCTTGAGGTTATGTAAACCATTGAACTAAATTAGATATCAGTGGATTACAATGTGTATAAATATTTCCTGTACCAGGTTTCAGTGCGCTTGGAACATTAAATCGCGAGAAAGGTCTATTTAAAATTTTCAAATTCGCTTGGCCGCCATGATCGTTTTGTAGTTAACCGGTTTTTGAAAGTCTTATAGATGGACTTCCAGTAGTGTCCTTTATCTCCGTAAAAAATGTTAGGGAGATACCGCTAATAGTTTCAGAGATATAGATTGCCGGTGAAATATTTCGCACATCCGCCATCTTGTGATTATGTAAACAATTGAACGAAGTTAGATGTCTGTGCATTAAAATGTATATAAACATATACTGTACCAAGTTTGATTGCGTTTGGTTGGCCAAATCGCGAGAAACGTCTATTTAAAAGTCGCAAATTCACTTGGCCGCCATGTTGGTTTTGTAGTTGCCAGGTTTTCAAAGGTCACATAAGTGAACTTATAGTAGTTCCCTCTATCACCATAGAAAATGTCAGGGCGATATCGGTAATAGTTTCGGAGATATTAAATGCTGGTGAAATATTTCGCACAGCCGCCATATTGGATTGGTGAGTCGTAACAAAATTTGAAGGGCACGGTCGAGGTCGTCCGGAATAGTGATATGAACTTTCCGAGTTTCATTCAAATCGCTCCTGCCGTTTAGATTTTATTAGGGGGACACCCACACACGAATCACACACACACACGCACACACACGCGGACAAAAGGTGATCTCATAAGCCTATTTTTTCAAAATTGAAAATAGGCTAAAAATCTTGGAGAACATTTCCAGCAGAAATCTAGTGTTGAACTTAAGGGAGAAGAACAAAAATTCTTGTGCTTTCAATGTAGTGTCTTCATCCCAGTCGTCTGAAGTATCTTGTACATGTTGAAAGAATTTCACCTACATATCATAATATTCCTTCACAGTATTAATAAGACGTGAAGCGAAATTCCATCTCGTTGGTACTACTGTTGGCAACTTATTATGAACAAAATCTCGTAGAGCAGCTGTTCTCTTTGTAGACTTGGAAAAAAATGCAGCAAGTCCTGAAATTGTTTGGAAGAAAATTGTACATTCTTTGATTTTTGAAGCAGACTGCTGTAGTGTTAAATTCAATAGGTGGCTATAACAATGAACAAATGTTGCATATGGATACTGGTCTTGAACTAGTTTATTGAGCCCATTCACACGACCGGCTAAGACTGCAGCACCGTCATAAGTTTGAGCCACAATCTTTTTCTCACAACTGAACTCTTTTAAAATAGCACGGACATGATTAAGGAGGGCTCCAGCAGTGCGATCTTTACTTACGTCTACAAACCCAAGAAACCTCTCTTGAATTTCACCACTTTCATCTACAAAACGGAGTAAAGTAGAGAGTTGTGACTTATTAATAATATCGGACGTTTCGTCCAACATTATTGCCACAAAATTTGCTTGTTCAAGCTCCTCCTTTATTGTTCTCACAATTACTGAACTTATTTCTGCTATTAAATCATTTTGGATTGCAGACGACGTCCCTCTAAAAATGGTGGAGTCTTTCAGATGAGCTGCTAGAAGAGGATCATATTCACTTATAATTTGTAGAAGTTCGATGTAATTCCCCCTGTTTACGGAAGTTGCAGACTCGTCATGTCCGCGAAATGGTAGTTCCTGTTTTGCTAAAAAACACACTGCATCGATCAATCATTTAAGTATGTCACGATTTTTCTTTACCTTTTCATTATGAAATTGGTCACTGATGCGTTTCTGTTCATCCAGCTGGTGGTCGATCCTTGTACGCCCAAAGCTATTTAACTGCAAGAAACACTTCATATGGTTTGCAGATTTTTCATGTCTTGTAATGAACAGTGTCAAGGTGTTCAAATTGTCAAAGCCACTTTTACACCATACACCGTTATCAGCAGAAAATAGTACACACGGCCAGCACAACAGTTTATTCAGTTTCTTGGACCCTGTCAACCAGTGCGTATTATTATATAGAGATACAGAGAACGAACGCACATATTCTCTATTTTTCTCCCTGTGCTGTGTCTTTAAATCTGGCAGCGCCGGACAGGGCCTACCATTCTTAATAATTTCTGTTTTCTCTTGAATAGTCCTCCGAAAAAATGGATTTGATAACAAGCTGTCAATAATGCACGGTTCGGAACTCATTGCAGCACGTCAAATCATTCAGAATAGATAAACGGTAACTTACAGTACACTCGTCACTGACACAATACAGTAGATCTGTAGCTCTGAGGCCAGAGCTTCCAACTGCACATTACAAGCGTGACAGCTTGCAAGCAGCCTTGGAGAGGAAACCTGCGCGCGCATACATTTCTCGCTGTATAGACAGCTCGGCTGAAGCTCATACGACAAGAGCAAGCATCGCTGTACTCGCCAAGATATATGCAACATTTGATTTGTATAATGCAGATCTATTACAGATACGGTACATATTGTAATTTTTTTTTGCTTTAGAAAAATATTACGCTTGCACAGCAAGCGTAGCATGCTCGGAGAAATCGCCCCTGATGTAGTCGATAAAATCATGAAGATGAGGTTAAAACTTGAAGCAGGTACTTATCTTTGTTGCATGGCGAAGGTGAAGTTCCCTTAACCGATACTTAATGTGCCAACATGGCGTAGAACGTAGAGAGTGTCTCTTGGTTTGAGGAGACTGGCTCGAGTTGAGCCTTAACTGACCGAGTCAACTGCCGACTTAGAAGTGAGACCTGCTCAGCGAAGCACAGAGGGTCCTAGGAAGGAAAAAAGTGGGGGTAGGAGACAAAAGGAATACATATAAGCATGACCAACATTGTAAACTTAAATTCTCTTGAGGAGATGGTCTTCAAAGAGTTGATAGCAGGCGATGCTAGCACAGCATGGTGAGTGAAAAAGTAGACGAAGTTCTCTTGCTCATGGAGATAATAGCTGGCGATGGCAGAAAAATCTGGCGGCCAGATTGAGAAGGAAGTCCTCTTGCACCAGGAAGAGTTGAAGAGCTTCAGAGATTCGCTGCTAGATGACGCTAGGGGGGTCATGGAAGATATATATCTAGAACATACTCATAAAAGATATAAGCGACATGATAACCAAAGAGAAAATAGAAGATCACTGTTGGTGTTTGACAAAGAGGAAGGAATGAACATGCAAAGAACATTAAACTTTATATCTCTCGTACCGTGTATTCCAAGAATACACCATACTGGGAGGGAAAAAACACCAACAGAGAACAAAGAAGCAGTTAAACATTTAAAGGTAATGGAGCGATCAAAGACAGTGGTCTTGTGATCGGACCATTAGTGGTCAAGATTTTGGCCACCCTGACTCTCCCATCTCTTCCAGGACAACACTCGGTCACTCTACCAGAGGTCCAAACTAGAGGGGGTGAAACATCCCTAACCAAGACCAAGTCCCCCACTTTAATGTCGGGACTGGAAAGAAACCACTTCTGTCTCCGTTGCAAGGAAGTTAAATATTCCAAGTTCCACCTCTTCCAAAAAGAATTGCGGATGGCTTCAAGTTTACGCCAAACGATAGGTAGATTAGAATCCCTGAAAGAATTGGGAAGAGGAGGAGGGGCAGAAAGAGAAGTGCCGGTAAGGAAGTGACCAGGTGTGAGGGGAAGCAAGTCATCAGGGTCATTGGAAAGCGGAGTTAATGGGCGAGAATTAACAACACCCTCAATCAGAACGGATAGTGTATTGAATTCTTCATAAGTCAGAATGCGATTACCTAAGACTTTTCTTAAATGACGTTTAGTAAGCTTTACACAAGATTCCCACCTACCACCGTGATGAGGAGCGTAGGGAGGTATAAAGCGCCATTTGAAACCCTTTGAATAGGAAAAATTGGAAATTTGTTCCATGGCAGGAGAAGATGTGAGAGCTTTCTTCCACAGAGAAGCTGCGCCCTGAAAGGTGGAAGCGTTATCAGAGAACATCTCTGAAGGAACACCACGCCTAGCGGTGAAGCGAGAGACAGCTGATAACAAGTAAGAAGTAGAAGCATTCGTTACTAGTTCCAAGTGGATTGCGCCAGTAACCATGCCAACAAAGAGAGAAACATAAAGTTTACCAAACAATTTGCGTTTAGCTTCAGGAGAATTTCGTTGATATTGGAACGGACCCATATAGTCCACACCAGTTAAAGCAAATGGGCGTATAGGAGAAGAGCGAAAAGAGGGCAGATCGCTCATTAATTGAGTATTGATTTTAGGTTTCGCTTTGAAAGAAGGAATGCACTTATGAATTACAGAAGATACTTCATGAATTCCATTTATGATCCAGTACTTTTCCCTTAAGAAGCAAAGCAGAGTGCGGGTGCCAACATGCAGATTACGATAATAAAAGTCACGTATAATTAAGGAAGTTACGTGATGTTTAGAAGGCAAAATGACGGGATGCTTTTTGTCCTCAGAGAGCAAAGATTGCGAGAGCCTTCCACCTACCCTGAGTAACCCATGGTCATCAAGGAACGGGGCTAAAGCACGTAGACGACTGGATTTGGGAAGATCCCTTTTAGAAGAAAGTAAAGACATTTCAGAAGAAAAGGCTTCTTGCTGTGTCAGTTGTAAAACCTTAATGGTAGCGAGATTCAATTCATAATTGGTAAGGTGTGGTTTAGGGAGAAGAGGTTGGTCAACCACAAGATATTTCCATCTAAGGAGATAGGCGACAATTCTTATTAATTTATGAAAAGAAGAATAGCGGGACAACAAGGGATGAGAAGCGTTGGAAACAAGACACGAAACAATAGATAGAGGTACTTTAGCGTCAGGCAAGTTGGAGTTTGTAGCTGGAGGTTTAGAAGGCCATGAAGAAGAGTCTTCGATTAACCACGAGGGCCCATGCCAGTACAACTGGGAAGCTGCCAATTGAGAGGGTAAACAACCACGAGAGATAATATCGGCTGGATTATCAGCACTGGGCACATGCCTCCATTGACATCCAGAAGAAAGAGTTTGAATTTTGGAAACTCTGTTTGCAACAAAAGTTTGCCAGTGAGAGGGGTTTTTGGCGATCCAAGAAAGGGTGATCATGGAATCGCTCCAGAGATAGATTTGCGAGAATTCGACTTTTAATACTTCCCGTAATTTCTTAACAAGTTCTGCAGCCATGAGTGCAGCGCACAATCCAAGCCTAGGCAAAGTGATAGTTTTAAGAGGAGCGACCTTTGATTTGGCACAAACAAGGTTGGAAACTGAAGATACATATAATGAACCGTGATAAACTAAATATGCGCAGCAACCGTAAGCTTTTTCGGAACTGTCCGCGAACACATGAAGGAAGAAGGATGCATTAGAATGAGCGTTAATTAAATTCCTAGGAATTTCAATGAGGGAAAGATCCAACAAATTGCTGCGAAACGAGAGCCAACGATTAAGAAAAGAAAGAGGGACAGTGTCATCCCATTCACATTTGAGCGACCACAGCTCTTGCATGAAGAGTTTGGCTATAACGATAACTGGGGCAAGGAATTGAAGTGGATCAAAATTTTTTGCAATTTCAGAGAGAATTTGTCTTTTTGTGTTAGGAAGCTCTTCTGCGAGCGAAACTTTATAGATAAGAGTGTCAGTGCTAGTGCACCAATGAACTCCTAGAGTTTTTTTGGATTCGGAGTTTCCACAAATTTCGACAGAAGAAGGATCTACGTCTTCGATGGGAAACTGGGCGAGAAACTCAGGGGAGTTGGAATTCCACTTATGAAGTGGGAAACCTCCATTCCTTAGCAATGCCTGAAGTTCTAAAGACACAAAAGAAGCTTTCTCCAAAGTGGGGAAGGACTGCAAATAATCGTCAATATAGAATGACGTAGTTAGTGCTTCAGAGGCTTTGGAATTAAATAAATGACCATCTTGTGAGGCTAGCAAGTGTAGGGATCGGATAGCAAGGAAAGCAGAGGGTTTTAAGCCATAAGTAACCGTTTTTAAGCGAAATACCTTAATGGGCTTACTGATTTCATCACGCCACAAGATTCTTTGGAGATCTCGTTGTTCCGGTTGAATTAACACTTGACGGTACATCCGTTTTATATCAGCTATGACAGCTATGGGAAATAATCGAAAATTTAAGAGTATAGCAGATAGATCTGACTGAATAGCAGGACCAGAGTAAAGAGTATCGTTAAGGCTGTTGCCATTAACGTCGGGTGATGAACCATTGAAAACAACTCTGATTTTATCTTTTACAAGAGGGTTTTTCCACACGGGATGATGATTTAAATAAACCGTTTCAATTGGGGGGTGCAATTCATCATCAGATTTGTTAACAACTTCCATATGATCTAAGCTTTCATACTCATCCATGAAATCAGTGTACTGCTGTTTAACAAGAGGTTCTTTCTTGAATTTGCTCTCGATAGCAAAGAGAGCTTTTCGAGCTTTGGGCTGAGAGTTAAGAAGTTTGGGAGGATTATGTAATCTGGGCATTTGAACAACGAACCGGCCATCAGAAGAACGAGTGGTGGTGTTCAAAAAAAGTTGCTCACAGAATTCATTTTCTAAAGAGGTTACATTAGAAGGATCAACGCTTTCAAGCCTCCAGAACTGTTCCAGGTCAGTATTGGAGAAGTAACATTGCGATGCGGGTTGGAGAGAATAATGGGGAAGTTGACCTGTGACGATCCATCCAAAATTAGTGTCTCTGGCGACCACGTTTGAGGATAACCTGCGAACCTGTTTACGAAGGCAATTCCAGAAAACATTGGCACTAAAGAGTATGTCAATAGGGTTTTGCATGTTGAACACAGGATCGGCTAGCCTTAAATGCGAGGGAATGTTTAATCCTGAAATATCCACAGAGTGACTTGGAGTGTCTTCTCCAATGCTATTGAGAATTAGACAATTAAGTTTAAGAAAGTTGTTTCTATGACAAGTATCTCTTATGGTTAGCTTTGAGAATTGTAAAGCTTGCGATTTTGAGCTGTTGATGCCCGACACGTTAATAGAAGTGGGGTTTACAGGTAGACCTAATTTTCTAATCAAGGAATTAGACACAAAATCATGAGTTGCCGCTGAATCTAGAAGACCGCGTGCACGGACCCAGTTTCCAAAGTTATCCTGAACTTCGATTTGGACAGTAGACAACAATACTTGAGCACTGCGAATAGACTTGGCATTTTGAATATACGATGAAACATTAGAACTGTTAGCACTATCATTTTTCGGAGAAGTAGATGCTGTCGATGACCTTGCCTGATCATGACGATGTAGCAAAGTATGATGAGCCTTTTCACAATGGTAGCAAAGTCTTGTGGACTTGCAATTAGAAGCAGAATGAGTAGGCGCTAGGCAATTGAAGCAATGTTTGTTCTGGGAAACTAATTTTCTTCTGTCGTCGACTGACATTTCTTTAAAGGATTTACAGAGGTATAGGGCATGGGGATCTTTACAAAGTATGCACTTTAAAGGTTCGTTTAAACTCTTGCGAGGTTCGCTTTGAGTGTTTAAAACCATAGAGCTAGCAACACGACGTTCACTAGACCTAGTTGGGTAACCAGTAGTGTTTGATTTAAATTTAGATGAGCTGGACCCGGGTTTTTGGGTATTAGACGCTAAGCGTTCGCTTTTAGGTTTGATAGACATTAATTCAAATTTGGAACTAGGAGATGAGGGTTCGCTTTGATTAGCTAAAGCGGTTAAGAGCTGGCATCTGGCATTTATGAAAGTGACTAAATGCTCGTAAGAGTAGTCGTCTTCTTTAGAAAGTTCAATTTCCCAAGCTTTGAGGGTAGCAGCATCAACTTTAGAAACCACTAAATGTATTAGGAAAGTATCCCAATGTTCAGTAGGTTGATCTAATTGGGACAAAGCCTTAACGTGAAGTTGTGTAGTATCAACTAGAGTGCGCAAACTGGTGACGTCATTGTGCTGTGACGCAGGTAGGTTGAATAGAGCCTTCATATGGCGTTGAATACGTAACCGTAAATTTCCATATCTTTCTTTTAATAAGTTAAAGGCAATGGGGTAATTTTCGGCACGTAGAGGAAGTGCTTCGACTAACTGCAATGCTTGACCTCGGAGAATAGATCTCAAGTAATGAAACTTGTAAATGACTTGAATGTCTTCATTGTCATGAACAAGGGAGCAAAATAATTCATAGAAAGAATCCCAAGTAGATTCATCTCCAGAAAAATGAGGTAAATCAATTTTAGGTAAAATTGGTTTGGGCTTGTGAGCACCATCACGGAAAGAAGTTTGTGGTTCATGAAGGGAACCAAGAACAGAAGCGTCCTTTTTCTGCTCCTCTTCGAGTTGGCGTATTATTTTGAAAGCAGAACCTATACCTTCGTAATATTGGTTTTCTACTTCGACACGATCTTCGGTTTGATTGAGCATACAAGTTTCTATTTCAGTTTGAATGTTACAATAATTTTCATAAGAACGCTCAAAATCCCTTACACGATGTTTCAACAAGTCTAATTGAGCTTCTGAGGGATCTAACTCCTTTATGTACTTTCTGAATCGGGTAATTTGCCCTTTATAGGATGCTCGTTTAGAAGTAAGTTTTTCATCCTTATCCTTATCAGTAGGTGCCATGTTAAAAAAAACAGATTGAAATGCAACTCACGAAACTGTGGAACCTTGGAAATGCTGTCAAGCTGGCAGCAGCAAATAAGTAGAAAGAACGGGACACACCAAAGGAGACAGGAGCGGCCTCTTTCCCCTTCACAGGCTTTGCACGTAGTGGTTATAGCTGAAAGATTCAAAGCAGATATTAATAATTTGCAAAGTATTGCCAAACAGAAAAATGACAAATGGACTCTCCCGGGTTTCCGGGACCAATTTTTGGGTAGATTATTGGCTGAGGAATAACCTAACCACCAAGGGAAGATGATTAAGAAAAGGAGGTAGATTTTGGACTGGAGAAAAAGGATAGGAAAATAGGAGGAGAGTCCCACAAAAGTTATAAATTTAACCTTTAATGCACTTAGAAGCGGTTTCCGCTGAAAATCCGTTCTCTGATACCTAAAATGGGTAAGAGCTTGGTCTAAGCTGACGGGAAATACAGCTAGGACTTGGGCGGTTTGCAAGAGAGTGGCTTTAGTGTAATCCCTCTCAAGCATGTATCTGACTACTTGGGGAAGAGTGATGGTCTGGCAAGACTGAGAGTAACAGATTTATTGTATGTCTGTTCCAAGAAATTCGTTTTTGCAAAGTAATTCGAAGAATGCCAATAATTTGAATCAGGTTTGGTAATTCCAGTTTTCGAAATTATGGAGTTCCTGAAAAGGCGACCAAGTGCTTCCAAGGAGGATAATGATAAACAATTATACCTTGGGGAGTAATTTTGGTAAATGAACCAATGGTTGCATTTGGAAATGGCTAAGCTTTTACTCAGCGAGGAGCCGGCTAAAAGTTTAGACAAAGAGAAACACTTATCTTTTAGAAAACTGACCATAAGTTTTTCGGAGAGGATCTCCACAAGCAGGTAGCTGGCTTAGCGAGCTTTACTTGCCTTACTGGCCAGGTAGAATTAGCTATTAAAGCTAAGAGAAACTTTAACGAGATTACCACTAAGAGTTCTTGCTCAAATGCAACAAGTGGTGAAAGCCCTATTAATGGATTTAATGGCATTTAGTAGGGAGAGCCAAGGAAGACAGGATTTTGCCTAACCGTTGTATTTGCGAAATTATAAATCCAAAAACAAATATTTAATTTATTTAACAATTCAAAGAAATTTAATGAAATTAACAAGTATGTAATATCTTTTTGGCAAATATAGATCATTTAAATTTTTTAACAATGGGGTCGCAGACCTCCAAACATTTAGAGATTGCTCCAGGCAAATAACAATTTATTAGGTTTCAAACCTTATATATGTTCTAAAATCTTTATAAGATTTAGAAAAAGGACAAATGAAGTAATTAAAGTTTAAACATTAAATTGAGTACAAAGAGTGTACTTTAAGAAATTCTTGAGAGAATGTTCTAGAGAGAATGACAACTTCGAAAATAACAATAAGAAAAACATGAAGAATAAGATAGAAGTTCCTACAACTTCTTATATTTGTGCAGAATTACTTTATAACAATTATACAAAAGAGAGCAGGTCACTTACGGTGAAACCTGAAGAGTAAGTCAAAAGGAAGGTTCTAGACTTCCCATGTTTAAGTAGAAATCACGAGCCAAATGGAGCAGTTTCCATTTCGTGAAACCTAGAAATAACTCGCTCAAGAGTTGAAAGAATTGTTTTCCCTGATTATAGGGAAGAAACAATGTAAGTTTGAACCGTGTATAAAACACGTAGTTATACAGTAATTAAATAATGATAAACAAGCAAATTGGAAGGGCACTTCGTAGAGTGACACCTTATAGAAAAGTTACAATTTTATTAATATGGTTTGTTAGTAGAAGGTTGAGGAAAGATCATTGGGATTTAGGATCAATGTTCATGGCCTTATTTAATGTAAGCGGACGATCGCGACGCGGTAGAAAAGTAGAACAAGCACTAGTTTTCACTATAGTCTGTAAAATGGATGCAAAGTTCACTGTAAAAAACACGGAAGTTTATGGGAAAGAAAGTTATTGCAATAATGAGGAGAACTGGTTTTACTAGGTAGGCGAGAATCTATTTCTTGAGAAGATTGTGAATTACAATTAAATACGCCGTAGAACATTCCAGCGGTGGAAGAAAATTTGCTATTGCGGTAATTTATAAGGAAGATTCCTCATTTTAAATAGTATTTTTCCAAGTGAGTGAAAAATACCTGACGGCAAGACTCGCAGATAGAGTACAAGATCTGGAAGGTTCCAGAACGATCTTAATAGAAAAATGGGGCCAAAGTTAATCCAGCGGAGGAACTTGCTTTGTAATTTATAGACAGCGGGTATTAGATAATATCCCACGTGGTGAGAAGATTTCTCATTTAGCAAGCATAAGAAATGCTGCTTTTCACCAAGATTGGCTTGATTAGACAAAAGCCCAACATGGAAAATCCCGCGAAGGATGATTTTTGCCCCAAAATAAGTAATTTCACACTGCCTATAAAAGATCGTTAAGAGCATGTAGTCGATAAAATCATGAAGATGAGGTTAAAACTTGAAGCAGGTACTTATCTTTGTTGCATGGCGAAGGTGAAGTTCCCTTAACCGATACTTAATGTGCCAACATGGCGTAGAACGTAGAGAGTGTCTCTTGGTTTGAGGAGACTGGCTCGAGTTGAGCCTTAACTGACCGAGTCAACTGCCGACTTAGAAGTGAGACCTGCTCAGCGAAGCACAGAGGGTCCTAGGAAGGAAAAAAAGTGGGGGTAGGAGACAAAAGGAATACATATAAGCAAGACCAACATTGTAAACTTAAATTCTCTTGAGGAGATGGTCTTCAAAGAGTTGATAGCAGGCGATGCTAGCACAGCATGGTGAGTGAAAAAGTAGACGAAGTTCTCTTGCTCATGGAGATAATAGCTGGCGATGGCAGAAAATCTGGCGGCCAGATTGAGAAGGAAGTCCTCTTGCACCAGGAAGAGTTGAAGAGCTTCAGAGATTCGCTGCTAGATGACGCTAGGGGGGTCATGGAAGATATATATCTAGAACATACTCATAAAAGATATAAGCGACATGATAACCAAAGAGAAAATAGAAGATCACTGTTGGTGTTTGACAAAGAGGAAGGAATGAACATGCAAAGAACATTAAACTTTATATCTCTCGTACCGTGTATTCCAAGAATACACCATACTGGGAGGGAAAAAACACCAACAGAGAACAAAGAAGCAGTTAAACATTTAAAGGTAATGGAGCGATCAAAGACAGTGGTCTTGTGATCGGACCATTAGTGGTCAAGATTTTGGCCACCCTGACTCTCCCATCTCTTCCAGGACAACACTCGGTCACTCTACCAGAGGTCCAAACTAGAGGGGGTGAAACATCCCTAACCAAGACCAAGTCCCCCACTTTAATGTCGGGACTGGAAAGAAACCACTTCTGTCTCCGTTGCAAGGAAGTTAAATATTCCAAGTTCCACCTCTTCCAAAAAGAATTGCGGATGGCTTCAAGTTTACGCCAAACGATAGGTAGATTAGAATCCCTGAAAGAATTGGGAAGAGGAGGAGGGGCAGAAAGAGAAGTGCCGGTAAGGAAGTGACCAGGTGTGAGGGGAAGCAAGTCATCAGGGTCATTGGAAAGCGGAGTTAATGGGCGAGAATTAACAACACCCTCAATCAGAACGGATAGTGTATTGAATTCTTCATAAGTCAGAATGCGATTACCTAAGACTTTTCTTAAATGACGTTTAGTAAGCTTTACACAAGATAACCACCTACCACCGTGATGAGGAGCGTAGGGAGGTATAAAGCGCCATTTGAAACCCTTTGAATAGGAAAAATTGGAAATTTGTTCCATGGCAGGAGAAGATGTGAGAGCTTTCTTCCACAGAGAAGCTGCGCCCTGAAAGGTGGAAGCGTTATCAGAGAACATCTCTGAAGGAACACCACGCCTAGCGGTGAAGCGAGAGACAGCTGATAACAAGTAAGAAGTAGAAGCATTCGTTACTAGTTCCAAGTGGATTGCGCCAGTAACCATGCCAACAAAGAGAGAAACATAAAGTTTACCAAACAATTTGCGTTTAGCTTCAGGAGAATTTCGTTGATATTGGAACGGACCCATATAGTCCACACCAGTTAAAGCAAATGGGCGTATAGGAGAAGAGCGAAAAGAGGGCAGATCGCTCATTAATTGAGTATTGATTTTAGGTTTCGCTTTGAAAGAAGGAATGCACTTATGAATTACAGAAGATACTTCATGAATTCCATTTATGATCCAGTACTTTTCCCTTAAGAGGCAAAGCAGAGTGCGGGTGCCAACATGCAGATTACGATAATGAAAGTCACGTATAATTAAGGAAGTTACGTGATGTTTAGAAGGCAAAATGACGGGATGCTTTTTGTCCTCAGAGAGCAAAGATTGCGAGAGCCTTCCACCTACCCTGAGTAACCCATGGTCATCAAGGAACGGGGCTAAAGCACGTAGACGACTGGATTTGGGAAGATCCCTTTTAGAAGAAAGTAAAGACATTTCAGAAGAAAAGGCTTCTTGCTGTGTCAGTTGTAAAACCTTAATGGTAGCGAGATTCAATTCATAATTGGTAAGGTGTGGTTTAGGGAGAAGAGGTTGGTCAACCACAAGATATTTCCATCTAAGGAGATAGGCGACAATTCTTATTAATTTATGAAAAGAAGAATAGCGGGACAACAAGGGATGAGAAGCGTTGGAAACAAGACACGAAACAATAGATAGAGGTACTTTAGCGTCAGGCAAGTTGGAGTTTGTAGCTGGAGGTTTAGAAGGCCATGAAGAAGAGTCTTCGATTAACCACGAGGGCCCATGCCAGTACAACTGGGAAGCTGCCAATTGAGAGGGTAAACAACCACGAGAGATAATATCGGCTGGATTATCAGCACTGGGCACATGCCTCCATTGACATCGAGAAGAAAGAGTTTGAATTTTGGAAACTCTGTTTGCAACAAAAGTTTGCCAGTGAGAGGGGTTTTTGGCGATCCAAGAAAGGGTGATCATGGAATCGCTCCAGAGATAGATTTGCGAGAATTCGACTTTTAATACTTCCCGTAATTTCTTAACAAGTTCTGCAGCCATGAGTGCAGCGCACAATCCAAGCCTAGGCAAAGTGATAGTTTTAAGAGGAGCGACCTTTGATTTGGCACAAACAAGGTTGGAAACTGAAGATCCATATAATGAACCGTGATAAACTAAATATGCGCAGCAACCGTAAGCTTTTTCGGAACTGTCCGCGAACACATGAAGGAAGAAGGATGCATTAGAATGAGCGTTAATTAAATTCCTAGGAATTTCAATGAGGGAAAGATCCAACAAATTGCTGCGAAACGAGAGCCAACGATTAAGAAAAGAAAGAGGGACAGTGTCATCCCATTCACATTTGAGCGACCACAGCTCTTGCATGAAGAGTTTGGCTATAACGATAACTGGGGCAAGGAATTGAAGTGGATCAAAATTATTTGCAATTTCAGAGAGAATTTGTCTTTTTGTGTTAGGAAGCTCTTCTGCGAGCGAAACTTTATAGATAAGAGTGTCAGTGCTAGTGCACCAATGAACTCCTAGAGTTTTTTTGGATTCGGAGTTTCCACAAATTTCGACAGAAGAAGGATCTACGTCTTCGATGGGAAACTGGGCGAGAAACTCAGGGGAGTTGGAATTCCACTTATGAAGTGGGAAACCTCCATTCCTTAGCAATGCCTGAAGTTCTAAAGACACAAAAGAAGCTTTCTCCAAAGTGGGGAAGGACTGCAAATAATCGTCAACATAGAATGACGTAGTTAGTGCTTCAGAGGCTTTGGAATTAAATAAATGACCATCTTGTGAGGCTAGCAAGTGTAGGGATCGGATAGCAAGGAAAGCAGAGGGTTTTAAGCCATAAGTAACCGTTTTTAAGCGAAATACCTTAATGGGCTTACTGATTTCATCACGCCACAAGATTCTTTGGAGATCTCGTTGTTCCGGTTGAATTAACACTTGACGGTACATCCGTTTTATATCAGCTATGACAGCTATGGGAAATAATCGAAAATTTAAGAGTATAGCAGATAGATCTGACTGAATAGCAGGACCAGAGTAAAGAGTATCGTTAAGGCTGTTGCCATTAACGTCGGGTGATGAACCATTGAAAACAACTCTGATTTTATCTTTTACAAGAGGGTTTTTCCACACGGGATGATGATTTAAATAAACCGTTTCAATTGGGGGGTGCAATTCATCATCAGATTTGTTAACAACTTCCATATGATCTAAGCTTTCATACTCATCCATGAAATCAGTGTACTGCTGTTTAACAAGAGGTTCCTTCTTGAATTTGCTCTCGATAGCAAAGAGAGCTTTTCGAGCTTTGGGCTGAGAGTTAAGAAGTTTGGGAGGATTATGTAATCTGGGCATTTGAACAACGAACCGGCCATCAGAAGAACGAGTGGTGGTGTTCAAAAAAAGTTGCTCACAGAATTCATTTTCTAAAGAGGTTACATTAGAAGGGTCAACGCTTTCAAGCCTCCAGAACTGTTCCAGGTCAGTATTGGAGAAGTAACATTGCGATGCGGGTTGGAGAGAATAATGGGGAAGTTGACCTGTGACGATCCATCCAAAATTAGTGTCTCTGGCGACCACGTTTGAGGATAACCTGCGAACCTGTTTACGAAGGCAATTCCAGAAAACATTGGCACTAAAGAGTATGTCAATAGGGTTTTGCATGTTGAACACAGGATCGGCTAGCCTTAAATGCGAGGGAATGTTTAATCCTGAAATATCCACAGAGTGACTTGGAGTGTCTTCTCCAATGCTATTGAGAATTAGACAATTAAGTTTAAGAAAGTTGTTTCTATGACAAGTATCTCTTATGGTTAGCTTTGAGAATTGTAAAGCTTGCGATTTTGAGCTGTTGATGCCCGACACGTTAATAGAAGTGGGGTTTGCAGGTAGACCTAATTTTCTAATCAAGGAATTAGACACAAAATCATGAGTTGCCGCTGAATCTAGAAGACCGCGTGCACGGACCCAGTTTCCAAAGTTATCCTGAACTTCGATTTGGACAGTAGACAACAATACTTGAGCACTGCGAATAGACTTGGCATTTTGAATATACGATGAAACATTAGAACTGTTAGCACTATCATTTTTCGGAGAAGTAGATGCTGTCGATGACCTTGCCTGATCATGACGATGTAGCAAAGTATGATGAGCCTTTTCACAATGGTAGCAAAGTCTTGTGGACTTGCAATTAGAAGCAGAATGAGTAGGCGCTAGGCAATTGAAGCAATGTTTGTTCTGGGAAACTAATTTTCTTCTGTCGTCGACTGACATTTCTTTAAAGGATTTACAGAGGTATAGGGCATGGGGATCTTTACAAAGTATGCACTTTAAAGGTTCGTTTAAACTCTTGCGAGGTTCGCTTTGAGTGTTTAAAACCATAGAGCTAGCAACACGACGTTCACTAGACCTAGTTGGGTAACCAGTAGTGTTTGATTTAAATTTAGATGAGCTGGACCCGGGTTTTTGGGTATTAGACGCTAAGCGTTCGCTTTTAGGTTTGATAGACATTAATTCAAATTTGGAACTAGGAGATGAGGGTTCGCTTTGATTAGCTAAAGCGGTTAAGAGCTGGCATCTGGCATTTATGAAAGTGACTAAATGCTCGTAAGAGTAGTCGTCTTCTTTAGAAAGTTCAATTTCCCAAGCTTTGAGGGTAGCAGCATCAACTTTAGAAACCACTAAATGTATTAGGAAAGTATCCCAATGTTCAGTAGGTTGATCTAATTGGGACAAAGCCTTAACGTGAAGTTGTGTAGTATCAACTAGAGTGCGCAAACTGGTGACGTCATTGTGCTGTGACGCAGGTAGGTTGAATAGAGCCTTCATATGGCGTTGAATACGTAACCGTAAATTTCCATATCTTTCTTTTAATAAGTTAAAGGCAATGGGGTAATTTTCGGCACGTAGAGGAAGTGCTTCGACTAACTGCAATGCTTGACCTCGGAGAATAGATCTCAAGTAATGAAACTTGTAAATGACTTGAATGTCTTCATTGTCATGAACAAGGGAGCAAAATAATTCATAGAAAGAATCCCAAGTAGATTCATCTCCAGAAAAATGAGGTAAATCAATTTTAGGTAAAATTGGTTTGGGCTTGTGAGCACCATCACGGAAAGAAGTTTGTGGTTCATGAAGGGAACCAAGAACAGAAGCGTCCTTTTTCTGCTCCTCTTCGAGTTGGCGTATTATTTTGAAAGCAGAACCTATACCTTCGTAATATTGGTTTTCTACTTCGACACGATCTTCGGTTTGATTGAGCATACAAGTTTCTATTTCAGTTTGAATGTTACAATAATTTTCATAAGAACGCTCAAAATCCCTTACACGATGTTTCAACAAGTCTAATTGAGCTTCTGAGGGATCTAACTCCTTTATGTACTTTCTGAATCGGGTAATTTGCCCTTTATAGGATGCTCGTTTAGAAGTAAGTTTTTCATCCTTATCCTTATCAGTAGGTGCCATGTTAAAAAAAACAGATTGAAATGCAACTCACGAAACTGTGGAACCTTGGAAATGCTGTCAAGCTGGCAGCAGCAAATAAGTAGAAAGAACGGGACACACCAAAGGAGACAGGAGCGGCCTCTTTCCCCTTCACAGGCTTTGCACGTAGTGGTTATAGCTGAAAGATTCAAAGCAGATATTAATAATTTGCAAAGTATTGCCAAACAGAAAAATGACAAATGGACTCTCCCGGGTTTCCGGGACCAATTTTTGGGTAGATTATTGGCTGAGGAATAACCTAACCACCAAGGGAAGATGATTAAGAAAAGGAGGTAGATTTTGGACTGGAGAAAAAGGATAGGAAAATAGGAGGAGAGTCCCACAAAAGTTATAAATTTAACCTTTAATGCACTTAGAAGCGGTTTCCGCTGAAAATCCGTTCTCTGATACCTAAAATGGGTAAGAGCTTGGTCTAAGCTGACGGGAAATACAGCTAGGACTTGGGCGGTTTGCAAGAGAGTGGCTTTAGTGTAATCCCTCTCAAGCATGTATCTGACTACTTGGGGAAGAGTGATGGTCTGGCAAGACTGAGAGTAACAGATTTATTGTATGTCTGTTCCAAGAAATTCGTTTTTGCAAAGTAATTCGAAGAATGCCAATAATTTGAATCAGGTTTGGTAATTCCAGTTTTCGAAATTATGGAGTTCCTGAAAAGGCGACCAAGTGCTTCCAAGGAGGATAATGATAAACAATTATACCTTGGGGAGTAATTTTGGTAAATGAACCAATGGTTGCATTTGGAAATGGCTAAGCTTTTACTCAGCGAGGAGCCGGCTAAAAGTTTAGACAAAGAGAAACACTTATCTTTTAGAAAACTGACCATAAGTTTTTCGGAGAGGATCTCCACAAGCAGGTAGCTGGCTTAGCGAGCTTTACTTGCCTTACTGGCCAGGTAGAATTAGCTATTAAAGCTAAGAGAAACTTTAACGAGATTACCACTAAGAGTTCTTGCTCAAATGCAACAAGTGGTGAAAGCCCTATTAATGGATTTAATGGCATTTAGTAGGGAGAGCCAAGGAAGACAGGATTTTGCCTAACCGTTGTATTTGCGAAATTATAAATCCAAAAACAAATATTTAATTTATTTAACAATTCAAAGAAATTTAATGAAATTAACAAGTATGTAATATCTTTTTGGCAAATATAGATCATTTAAATTTTTTAACAATGGGGTCGCAGACCTCCAAACATTTAGAGATTGCTCCAGGCAAATAACAATTTATTAGGTTTCAAACCTTATATATGTTCTAAAATCTTTATAAGATTTAGAAAAAGGACAAATGAAGTAATTAAAGTTTAAACATTAAATTGAGTACAAAGAGTGTACTTTAAGAAATTCTTGAGAGAATGTTCTAGAGAGAATGACAACTTCGAAAATAACAATAAGAAAAACATGAAGAATAAGATAGAAGTTCCTACAACTTCTTATATTTGTGCAGAATTACTTTATAACAATTATACAAAAGAGAGCAGGTCACTTACGGTGAAACCTGAAGAGTAAGTCAAAAGGAAGGTTCTAGACTTCCCATGTTTAAGTAGGAATCACGAGCCAAATGGAGCAGTTTCCATTTCGTGAAACCTAGAAATAACTCGCTCAAGAGTTGAAAGAATTGTTTTCCCTGATTATAGGGAAGAAACAATGTAAGTTTGAACCGTGTATAAAACACGTAGTTATACAGTAATTAAATAATGATAAACAAGCAAATTGGAAGGGCACTTCGTAGAGTGACACCTTATAGAAAAGTTACAATTTTATTAATATGGTTTGTTAGTAGAAGGTTGAGGAAAGATCATTGGGATTTAGGATCAATGTTCATGGCCTTATTTAATGTAAGCGGACGATCGCGACGCGGTAGAAAAGTAGAACAAGCACTAGTTTTCACTATAGTCTGTAAAATGGATGCAAAGTTCACTGTAAAAAACACGGAAGTTTATGGGAAAGAAAGTTATTGCAATAATGAGGAGAACTGGTTTTACTAGGTAGGCGAGAATCTATTTCTTGAGAAGATTGTGAATTACAATTAAATACGCCGTAGAACATTCCAGCGGTGGAAGAAAATTTGCTATTGCGGTAATTTATAAGGAAGATTCCTCATTTTAAATAGTATTTTTCCAAGTGAGTGAAAAATACCTGACGGCAAGACTCGCAGATAGAGTACAAGATCTGGAAGGTTCCAGAACGATCTTAATAGAAAAATGGGGCCAAAGTTAATCCAGCGGAGGAACTTGCTTTGTAATTTATAGACAGCGGGTATTAGATAATATCCCACGTGGTGAGAAGATTTCTCATTTAGCAAGCATAAGAAATGCTGCTTTTCACCAAGATTGGCTTGATTAGACAAAAGCCCAACATGGAAAATCCCGCGAAGGATGATTTTTGCCCCAAAATAAGTAATTTCACACTGCCTATAAAAGATCGTTAAGAGCATGTAGTCGATAAAATCATGAAGATGAGGTTAAAACTTGAAGCAGGTACTTATCTTTGTTGCATGGCGAAGGTGAAGTTCCCTTAACCGATACTTAATGTGCCAACATGGCGTAGAACGTAGAGAGTGTCTCTTGGTTTGAGGAGACTGGCTCGAGTTGAGCCTTAACTGACCGAGTCAACTGCCGACTTAGAAGTGAGACCTGCTCAGCGAAGCACAGAGGGTCCTAGGAAGGAAAAAAAGTGGGGGTAGGAGACAAAAGGAATACATATAAGCATGACCAACATTGTAAACTTAAATTCTCTTGAGGAGATGGTCTTCAAAGGGTTGATAGCAGGCGATGCTAGCACAGCATGGTGAGTGAAAAAGTAGACGAAGTTCTCTTGCTCTTGGAGATAATAGCTGGCGATGGCAGCAAAATCTGGCGGCCAGATTGAGAAGGAAGTCCTCTTGCACCAGGAAGAGTTGAAGAGCTTCAGAGATTCGCTGCTAGATGACGCTAGGTGGGTCATGGAAGATATATATCTAGAACAGACTCATAAAAGATATAAGCGACATGATAACCAAAGAGAAAATAGAAGATCACTGTTGGTGTTTGACAAAGAGGAAGGAATGAACATGCAAAGAATATTAAACTTTATATCTCTCGTACCGTGTATTCCAAGAATACACCACCACTGGATGAATGTTGATGCGGTTTTCACAATTCTGTTAAGGATGTCTCGAGGAAGGTTTCTGTAGAAAATAATTTATTTATGATTACAGGAAGCCAAGCAGTAACAATTTCAGTGAAAATGTCGACAAAAAAAAACTAAAAAAAAAAAAAAACCTGGCGTCCGTGCACTTTTCAAGCTTACGCTGGGGAAACCATTAAAACATCAATATACTATGAGTGTAAGAATTGAAGTTTGAATTAAACACCTACACAATAACCTTCATACAACAGTAGGCTACACAACTCTTAAGGCCAAGACTCCAACATGTTGACCATCCGAAATATTTAGATGGTTCTCAATATCTACGAATCTATTACAGCAATTAAACTGAAAATTTGTATGTTGACAGAAGCAATTAATATACAGTAAGTAGGATATATGAAAATAGTTCTTCACGGAACTACTTGTCTTTACATCGCTGTGCCCATCTGTGGAGCGCGATAGAACTCTTTTAGTTGATCATGGTTTTCTTTCTTCTCCCAAAATCTTATCTGGACACTGAACATCTTCTTCCGATCTTCAGTTGATGATTTCTTGGTCCTGGTAGTCATTTTCTCAGACTGAGGATGGTTATTGATTAATCTTCTGAACTGGGGTCGATCTTGTAAAATTTCCTCTGTAATGCCAATTTATTAAAAGTCTTTTTCGATTACACGAAGCGTGTTGTTCTTGACTTTCATTGAGTGAGCAAGGTTGAGAATCCTTTTGTTGCGTCTGTCATTGTTCATTGTGAGAATATGGCCGTTGAACAACAATCGCCTTTTCCTCAAGGTGTCAGTGATCTTTTCAGCATGTTGATAAAGCTTCCATTTCATCCATGTTTCTTCTGAGCAGACTGGATTATTAGTAATATTCTTTCTTTCTTTCTTTCTTTCTTTCTTTCTTTCTTTCCGTCTTTCTTTCCGTCTTTCTTTCTTTCTTTCTTTCTTTCTTTCTTTCTTTCCGTCTTTCTTTCTGTCTTTCTTTCGTTCTTTCCTTCTTTCTTCCTTTCGTGCCGGCCCCGTGGTGTTGGGGTAGCGTGCCTGCCTCTCACCCGGAGGCCCCGGGTTCGATCCCCGGCTCCGTCAGGGATTTTAAAACTGGCGTGAGGGTTGGAACGGGGTGCACTCAGCCTCGTGAGGACAATTGAGTAGCTGTCTGACAGTGAGACAGCGCCCCGATCACGAATACCAAGATTAACGGCCGAGGGGACCCGACGCGCTGATCACGCGTCACCCCAATATCTGCAGGCCAAATGGCTGGGCAGCGGTCGCTTGGTCGGCCTTAGCCCGTCATGGGCTGGATAGTGCCAGGGGTTGTTTTTGTTTTTTGTTTTTCTTCCTTTCGTTCTTTCCTTCTTTCTTCCTTCCTTTCTTTCCTTCTTTCTTTCTTTATTTATTTCCTTCTCTCTTTCCTTCTTTCTTTCTTTCTTTCTTTCTTTCTTTCCTTCTTTTTTCCTTCCCTCTTTCTTTCTTTCTTTCTTTCTTTCTTTCTTTCTGTCTTTCTTTCGTTCTTTCCTTCTTTCTTCCTTTCTTTCCTTCTTTCTTTATTTATTTCCTTCTCTCTTTCCTTCTTTCTTTCTTTCTTTCCTTCTTTTTTCCTTCCCTCTTTCTTTCTTTTTTTCTTTCTTTGCGTCTTTCTTTCTTTCTTTCTTTCCTTCTTTCTTTCTTTATTTATTTCCTTCTCTCTTTCCTTCTTTCTTTCTTTCCTTCTTTTTTCCTTCCCTCTTTCTTTCTTTCTTTCTTTCTTTCCTTCTTTCTTTCTTTCTTTCTTTCTTTCTTTCCTTCTATCTTTCCTTCTCTCTTTCTTTCTTTCTTTCTATATTTCCTTCTCTCTTTCCTTCTTTCTTTCTTTCTTTCTTTCTTTCCTTCTTCTTTCTTTCTTTCTTTCTTTCTTTCCTTCTTTTTTTCTTTGTCTTGCCCGACTAAGGAGCGCGATTGAACTTACTTAGCTGATGGCATTGTCTTTCTCTTCTCCCAAAATCTCTTCATCTTCTCGCGGCGGCTTCTCTTGCGATCTTCTGACCAGGGTTTGTCGATGCTAGAGCTTGGAAGGTCTGCAAAGCGGTGATTATCGACTAATTAGCTCTGTCTAGTACAATGTCATCTGTGGTGCCTATTTCCTGAAGATCTTTTCCAACTTCAAGCAGACATGTGTTTTTAACTTTCATTGACAGGACAAGGTTAAGAATCATTTTGGTCAGTCTCTGATTGCCCATCCTGAGGATATGCCCGTAAAATTTCAATCGTATTTTCCTAAATGTGTCAGAGATTTTCTCCGAGTGCTGGTATAAGTCTTGGGATTTTCTTTTCATCCAGATTCCCCCTGTACAGACTGGTCCAACACTTTTTTCTTAGGATTTTCCTTTCTTGCTTTTCCACATCTTTAATTAATTACCTGCACCCAATAATCAGCGTTTCAGAAGCTTCAGGCTTGATTACAGTGTTGTAATGCCGTAATTTTGCATTCCCGGATATTGATTTTTAGCCTATTTTCATTCTATGAAAAAAAAAAAAAGGCTTATGAGATCACCTTTTGTCCGTGTGTCTGTGTGTGCGTGAGTGTGTGATTCGTGTGTATGTCCCCACCCTAATAACATCTAAACAGCTGGAGCGATTTCAATGAAACTCGGTAAGATCATAGCACCATTCTGGCCGACCCCGACCGTGCCCTTCAAATTTTATTGTGTCTCACCCATCGAAAATGGCAGCTGTGCGAATTATTTCACCAGCATTCAGTATCTCCCTGAAATTTTGTACGGTGATGAAGGGCACTACGAGAAGTTCTCCTATGAGACTTTCAAAACGCTGGTAACTACAAAACAACCAACATGGCTGCCAAGCGAAGTTGAGACTTTTAAATAGACTTTTCTCGCGATTTAACGTTCCAAACGTAATGAAGCTTGGTACAGCAAATGTTTATACACATTTTAATACACTGGCGTCTAATTTAGTTCAATTGTTTACATAACCTCAAAATGGCGGCTGTGTGAAATATTTCACTGGCATTCAATATCTCCGAAACTATTACAGATATCACCGTGAAATTTTGTACGGTGATAAAGGGCACTGATACAAGTTTATTTATGTAACTTTCAAACACCTGTAAAGTACAAAACGAACATGGCGGCCAAGCGAAGTTGAAACATTTTAATAGACTTTTCTCGTGATTTAACCATCTGAGCGCAGTGAAATGTGGTACAGTAAATGATTATACATATTGTAATGCATTGGCATCTAATATAGTTCAATTGTGTACATAACCTCAAGATGGAGGCTGTGCGAAATTTTAAAATTAAGTTTTTATTTCTTGTGTCGTAATCATGCGATCGAAGTGAAAGTTTGAATAATGAAGCTACGCAATAATTTTCTCTTAATGGTACATAACTCTATGGCCTATACATATAACAATCCGAACATCCTAAATATTTTGACGGTTCTCAATATCTACGGATCTTTTACAGCAATCAGACTGATATGTTTATGTTCAAAGAGGCTATGAACATAAGTTCACCCGTATGACTTTCAGTAACCTGGTGAGCACAAATATAACATGGCGGTGACGCGAATTACAAAATATTTTAATGGACGTTTCTCACGATTTAACTATCCGAGTGCAGTGAAACTTTGCAAGTTAAATGCTTATACAAATTTTAATCCACTGGCAGCAATTGTTTTCATAACCACAAGATGGCAGCTGTGCGAATTCTTAAAATCTCGTTATTACTTCTTGTGTCCTAATCATGCGATTGAAGTTTGAATACCACACGTACACAATAATCTTCATGTAATAGTACATAAATAAAAATCCAACCTGGCGACCATTTGAAATATTTAGACGGTTCTCAATATCTACGAATCTATCACAACAATTAAATTGAAATTTTGTATGTTGATAGAGGCAATTAACATGAGTAGGATATATGAAAATAGGCTGTATAGTTCTTCACGGAACTACTTGTTTATTATATCTGTTCCAAGTAAGTCTGTAAGCTTTTTGCAGTTTAGAGATCCTTGCTTTGTTTGCTTCACGGTTCAGTCCGGAAGGTTGGATGACTTCTCCCAGGTATTTTAATTTAGACACTTGAGATATTTTGCCAAATTTGGTTGTCATTGGTAGTCCATCTAGTTGCCGAAGAGATCCTTCTATGTAGTGTGTTATTATTATTATTATTATTATTATTATTATTGGAGCCTCCGTGGCTTAGGCGGCAGCACGCCGGCCTCTCACCACTGGGTCCATGATTCAAATCCCGGTCACTCCATGTGAGATTTGTGCTGGACAAAGCGAAGGCAGACAGGTTCCTCTCCGGGTACTTTGGTTTTCCCTGTCACAATTTCATTCCAACAATACTCTCCACTATCATTTCATTTCACATGTCATTCATTCATTCATTCATTCATTCATTCATTGGGGCCGATAACCTAGATGTTAGGCCCCTTAAAACAACAATTATCATCATCATCATCATCATCATCATCATCATTCAATCATTGCCCCAGGGGAGTGCGACATGCTTCGGCAGCCGGCACAGTTCATATCCTCGCCACTAGATGGGGGCTTCACTCATTCCATTCTCTGACCCGGTCGGTCGACTGGAAGCAGGCTGTGGATTCATTATTATTATTATTATTATTATTATTATTATTATTATTATTATTATTATTATTATTATTATTATTCATATGTCACATTCATTAGTATTAGTAGGCCCATTTAACATACATTTTTACTCTTTGTTTATTATCATAATGGAATTGTAATAAATAAATAAATAACAAAACCTGCCAGTGGGGGAAAAAATGAAAGCCTGTCAGAGTAACCAAATTGAGCGTATCGTACGTATGAAATGACAGAACCTAAGTTACTCTCCTCAAATTGTTCATCGTACGCCTGTGCGGGCGAGGATAAAACTGGAGTTCGTTTAGCAAGCATTAGGGGAATGAAGAAGCAGTGGCGTCAGATGAAATAAGTAATCTCTAATTGTTGATGACTCACAGTGCTGCCTACCCACACATATGCGCCCGTCACGCAAGAAGGAGCGGACCTCACTCAAAGTTTTTATGTCCCTCTCCCTCCTGCCTCTTGTTCCGTTTCACGGAGGAAATTGGCAAGGTTTTAGTGGAAGGCGGCCATAAAAGAGGTAGAAACGCTGTCAGAAAGTAAAAACGAAAAGGATAATAAAATGCGAGAGAGAGCTCGTAAAGGCGGACGTTCTTCATACGGAGCAGATTCCTAGTTAAAAAGCTTTATGGCGGCGACCGGTTTGGTTTCGTGAGCTGAGCATTGAAATGATGGAGCAGGGATTCCCCCAACACCTCTGGCCGCAACTAACGCTAACAATGGAACATTGTGAACGTGAGCCTCCCGATCTCACTGAATATCTAATGGCGTTAGCGTATGTTGAGTTGGGCTCACGGTCAAAACATTTCTCTGTGGATTACCGTCGATCCTAGGTGAGGTTAAGTGAGGTTAAGTGCGATTTAGTTTGGTTTGGTTAGTTGAGGAGAGTTTAGGTTAGGTTAGGTTAGGTGAGGTTAGGTTAGGCGGGGTTAAGTGCGGTTTAGTTTGGTTTGGTTAGTTGAGGTGAGTTTAGGTTAGGTTAGGTTACGTGAGGTTAAGTAAGGTGAGGTTAAGCGAGGTGGGGTTAAGTAAGGTGAGGTTAGATGAGTTAAGGTTAGGTTAGGCCAGGTTGCTTTCAATTAGGTTAGGTGGGGTTAGATGAGGTTGACTGAGGTAATGTCAGGTTTGGTTAGTTGAGGTGAGTTTAGGTTAGGTCAGGTTACGTGAGGTTAAGTAAGGTGAGGTTAAGCGAGGTGAGGTTAAGTAAGGTGAGGTTAGTTGAGGTAAGGTTAGGTTAGGTCAGGTTGCTTTCAATTAGGTTAGGTGAGGTTGACTGAGGTAATGTCAGGTTTGGTTAGTTGGGGTGAGTTTAGGTTAGGTGAGGTTAAGTAAGGTGTGGTTAAGCGAGGTGAGGTTAAGTAAGGCGAGGGTTAGTTGAGGTAAGGTCAGGTTGCTTTCAATTAGGTTAGGTGGCGTTAGGTGATGTTGAGAGAGGTAAGGTTGGGTTTGGTTAGTTGAGGTAAGTTAAGATTAGGTTCGGTTAGGTGAGGTTAAGTAAGGTGAGGTTAAGTGAGGTGAGGTTAAGTAAGGTGAGGTTAGTTGAGGTAAGGTTAGGTTAGGTCAGGTTGCTTTCAATTAGGTTAGGTGGGGTTAGGTGAGGTTGAGTGAGGTAAGGTTAGGCTTGGTTAGTTGAGGTTAGGTTTGGTTAGGTTAGGTTAGGTTGGGTGAGGTTGAGCAAGGTGAGGTTAAGTAAGGTGAGGGGTAGTTGAGGTAAGGTCAGGTTGCTTTCAATTAGGTTAGGTGGGGTTAGGTTAGGTTAGGTTAGGTTAGGTGAGGTTAAGTAAGGTGAGGTTAAGCGAGATGTGGTTAAGGAAGGTGAGGTTAGTTGAGGTAAGGTTAGGTTAGGTCAGCTTGCTTTCAATTAGGTTAGGTGGGGTTAGGCGAGGTTGAGTGAGGTAAGGTTTGATTTGGTTAGTTGAGGTGAGTTTAGGTTAGGTTAGGTGAGGTTAAGTAAGGTGAGGTTAAGCGAGGTGAGGTTAGTTGAGGTAAGGTCAGGTTAGGTCAGGTTGCTTTCAATTAGGTTAGGTGGGGTTAGGTGAGGTTGAGTGAGGTAAGGTTAGGTTTGGTTAGGTTGGGTGAAGAGAGGTTAGGTTACGTGTGATGAGGTTAGGTTAGGTTAGGTTACGTTAGGTTAGGTTAGGTTAGGTAAGGTTAAGAGAGGTGAGGTGAAGTAGGCTGAGGTTGATTGAGGAAAGGTTAGTTTAGGTGAGGATAGGTTAGGCGAGGTTAAGTGACGTTAAGTTAGATGAGGTTAAGTGAGGTAGGTTAGGATTGGTTAGGAGAGGTTAGATGAGGGTAGTTTAGGTTAGGTTACGTTATGTGAAATGAGGATAGGTTAGGTGAGGTTAAGTGACGTTAAGTTAGATGAGGGTAAGTGAGGTAGGTTAGGATTGGTTAGGAGAGGTTAGATGAGGGTAGTTTAGGTGAGGTTAGGTTAGGTTAGGTTAGGTTAGGTTAAGTGAGGTGAGATTAGGGGAGGTTAAGTAAGGTTAGGTTAGTTGAGGTTAGGTTAGGTTATGTGAGGTGAGATTAGGTTAGGTTAGTTTAGGTTAGGTTATGTGAGGTGAGATTAGGTTAGGTTAAGTAAGGTGAGGTTAGTTGAGTTTTGGTTAGATTATTTAACCTTATTTATTATCTTACTAGCAGAAGTACCCGTTCTTCGATCGGTGTTCGTTGTAAACACCAGACATTATCAATTGAGCTACTGTTGCAATGGTTAGCGGTTTTTCATTCCTTCAAATTTATCAGAACGAAGTTAGTTTTCTGAGAATATCACACACACTGTTAATTTAAGGCCCTTAAAATGTAGTTTTCAGAGACCCTTTATAGATTCCCGAATTTTGTGTCTCACAGTGAGAAGCGCAACATATGCTTCGGTCATCCTTCTAGTATAATTTTTATATTTCGCCTATTTTAGCATGTATTGAGAAGTTTTTCTCTATATCCACCCTTCTACTGTATGAAAAGTACGGTGAAGAGTTTTATAAATGATTGGTGTATTGACTCTCATGTTTACCATACCTAATTTTACGATGCACCAAGCATCCGAACACGAGTTATAGGCGTAGGCTACATAAAGATACAAAGAAAGACAGACAGACAAACAGACAGACAGACAGACAATTCTATTGTCTACAACATATTACCCAGATATCCAAATATGGGTATATCTACCACACAGTATCAAACAAAATCATCCTTACGATGAACCCGTTTGTCGACAACAACAAAAAAAGTTAAAATGTGCTCTCAGACTAAATTCACCTAACGTGTACTTCCTGACGTGAAATAGAATTGAAAGCCTTGCAGACGAAACGCAATACACGTCACATAAAAACTGACCCCCTACGTTGTGCTAGGTGCCCATACACATGAAGACCCCTTTCATAAATTATAAAGGCTTGTGGTGCATGAAAATTCAGGTTCTTTAGCCTCATATTGCCCAAATTCCTAAAAGCCGCAAAAACATGCTGGTTCAATTCAAGAATTTTTGAAAATAATGTTGCTGTTTGGTGATATAATAGACCTTCTGTACTATATGTCGAACGTGAAAATTGCATGAAAACATTCTAGGTTACCCCTTGACCCCCTTAATTGCATTGATGAATTGTACAGTCTACGTTAGTTCCGTGATAACCTTATAGCCATTTGCAAACTTTCACAGAAATGTAATAAATGGAGTGACATTTCTTCTTACAGAAATAGAAGGAAAGTTGTAAGCCACCCCTTGATATAATGTTCTCATGGTTATCGATTTGCATTCCTTCATTAGTTTGTTAAATTAAATTAAATTAGTTTTCTGGGAATATTTCAGAAACTGTTGGATTTAGAGCCTTATAATGTAATTTTCGAGGACCCTTTAAGGCCCCCGAATTTTGTTTCTGGCACCGAGGGGGTTTGTCTCGTCGTTGTACGCCATAATATAATACTAATAATAATATAATATAGAGAAATTATAACACGTATTTTTAGCCTATTTTCAATTTTGAAAAAATAGGCTTATGAGATCACCTTTTGTCCGTGTGTGTGTGCGTGTGTGTGTGTTTGTGTGTGTGTGATTCGTGTGTGTGTCCCCCCCCTAATAAAATCTAAACTGCTGGAGCGATTTCAATGAAACTCGGTATGTTCATAGCACTATTCCCGGCGACCTCGACCGTGCCCTTCAAATTTTGTTACGTCTCACCAATGCAAAATGGCGGCTGTGCGAAATATTTCACTAGCATTCAATATCTCCGAAACTATTACCGATATCGCCCTGAAATTGTGTACGGTGATAAAGGGTACTACTAGAAGTTCACCTATGAGACTTTCAAAAACCTGGTGACTACAAAATCAACATGGCGGTCAAGCGAAGTTGAGACTTTTAAATAGACTTTTCTCGCGATTTAACTATCCACACGTAATGAAACTTGGTACAGCAAATGTTTATACACATTGTAATGCACTGGAGTCTAATTTAGTTCAATTGTTTACATAACCTCAAAATGGCGGCTGTGCGAAATATTTCACTGACATTCTATATCTCCGAAACTATTACAGATATCACCCTGCAATTTAGTACGGTGATAAAGGGTACTGATACAAGTTTACCTATGTATATTTCATAAACTTGTAAAGTAGAGAACGAACATGGCGACCAAGCGAATTTGAGACTTTTAAATAGACTTTTCTCACGATTTAACCATCCAAACGTAATGAAACTAGGTACAGCAAGTGTTCATACACATAGTAATGCACTGGAGTCTAATTTAGTTCAATTGTTTACATAACCTCAAAATGGCGGCTGTGCGAAATATTTCACTGACATTCTATATCTCCGAAACTATTACAGATATCACCCTGCAATTTTGTACGGTGATAAAGGGTACTGATACAAGTTTATCTATGTATATTTCATAAACTTGTAAAGTAGAGAACGAACATGGCGACCAAGCGAATGTGAAATATTTTAATAGACTTTTCTCGTGATTTAACTCTCTGAGCGCAGTGAAATGTGGTACAGTAAATGATTTTGCAGATTGTAATGCACTGCCATCTAATTTAAATCAATTGTTTACATAACCTCAATATGGCGGCTGTGCGAAATTTTAAAATTTAGTTTTTATTTCTTGTGTCGTAATCATGCGATCGAAGTGAAAGTTTGAATAATGAACCTAGGCAATAATTGTCCTTGAATGGTACATAATTCTATGGCCTATACATATAACAATCCTAAATGGCGAGCTTCCGAAATATTTAGACGGTTCTCAATATCTATGAATCTTTTACAGCAACCAAACTGATTTTTTTTATGTTCATAGAGACTATGAACATATGTTCACCTATAGGACTTTCATTAACCTGGTGAGCACAAATCCAACATGGAGGCGACGCGAAGTATAAATATTTAAATGGACGATTCTCGCGAATTAACTATCCGAGTGCTGTGAAACGTTGCATGTTAAATGCTTATACAAATGTTGATCCACTGGCATCTAATTTATTTCAATTGTTTGCATAATCACAAGATGGCTGCTGTGCGTAATTTTAAAATCTCGTTTTTACTTCTTGTGTTCTAATCATGCGATTGAAGTTTGAATACCACACGTACACAATAATCTTAATGTCATCATCATCATCTTGAGCAGTTTCCAACCGCTGGTCGGGTCTGCTTAATGTAATAGTACAAAAATAAAAATCCAACCTGGCGACCATCTGTAATATTTAGACGGTTCTCAATATCTACGAATCTGTTACAGCAATTATACTGAAATTTTGTATGTTGTTAGAAGAAATTAACATGAGCAGGATATATGATTTATTTATTTATCGTATGGCTTTTAGTGCCGGGAGTGTCCGAGGACATGTTCGGCTCGCCTGAGTCTGTAGCTGCTTCCAGCGGATACCCTAAAGGGTGAGCTACAAGTTCCGTTCAATTTCAAGTAGTTCCAACTTTCGCCACCAGATATCAATGATACCTAGTGGCGAACGTTGGAACTTTGATAGAGCGTTCTGACGAAATCTAACCTAACAAATTTTGCTTTACACAAGTTTAGTCTGTGAAAGGATCTTTTACATGCCATAAATCTATGACATGGGACCGCCGGCTTTACTTCCCCTCCGAAGGAAGGCATACTGAATGATTTTTAACGCTCTTAAAAATCCGACGACCTCGGCCGGGTTTGAACCCGCTATCTTGGGCACAGCAGTTCAGCATGCTACCGACTACGCCACCGAAGCCGCTAGGATATATGAAAATAGGCTGTATAGTTCTTCACGGAACTACTTGTTTATATTATTAATGCAGCCAATGGCCATGTACTTTTCTTTTCAGGAAGGGTCAGGGAAGGGATTTTATCAGAGAAAGAAGCATTCAATCACGCATGAGCAAAATGGAAATGGCCTACCATTTAACTAAGGACATCTATAAGAAAAGGTCAATATCCTTCAACGCAAAACTAAAACATTACTGCAGTGTCATCCGTCCGGAGGTCTTGCATGCTTCTGAATGCCTCACGATGAACAAAAAAGGCTTGTTCGAGAAACTGGAGGCCAAAGAAAGAAACATTTTGAGAAAGATACTGGGTTCCATTAAAGACAATGGGGAATACAGAAGACGGCATAACCATGAACTATATACTCATGTGGAGAAGATAAGTAACGTCATCCGGAAGAGAAGGATACCATTTTTTGTGCCTGTGAAACGAATGAGCCCAGCGTGACTGACCAACCGCAACATAACTTACTTTCAGGAGAGGAAAACAAAATGGGCCTGGTTCGTAGAACTGGATAAAGATCTGAAAGATGTGGGGATTACACCAATAGACATTCAGGAGCGCGCCCCACTCAAAAGGAAACTTCAAGCTTGCAAAGGTTTCCAAGAAAAAACGAAGCTGAAAACGGGAAAGATTTGGACCCAGGAACGGAAGGAAGTCCACCGAGAACGAATGCGGGCGCACTGGGCAAACATCAAAGCCAGTAGGAGACAGTTGGAATGACGCGGTCCATAGATGGCCTATACGAAATGAATGAATGAATAATATGGGGATAGGAATATAATAGACCTGCCGTACCACACCCGCAGGTGTAAATTGCGTGAAAAATTCTAGAGTACCCCTTGATCCCCTTAAGCGCGTCATACGTATTGATGAATTTTACGGCTTAATTTGGTTCCGTGATAACCTTCTAGCCGTTTGCAAACTTTCACACTAATGTCATTAATGGAATTGCATTGCGTCTTACAGCAATAGATGACCTCTGAGAATCTGTTGCCATGGTTACTGGCCTGCATTCGTTCATCTATATATTTAAAACACTAAGCTGTTTTTTGTACACACGAGATTGTGAAAACGACTTAACCGATTGGCTTCGTAAGACATTCTAACGAAAGCTCTTGGCATGCAGATTTGCAGAGTTTCTTTAAAAGGAAAATATATGTTACGGTATATTTTTAAATGATTAAAGAAATATGTAATATTTGACACTCCCGCGCATGCGCACAATGGCCTTTCTCAACAAGGAAAATGGCGATTCCGGTCGCGTCTAACTGAGATCTTTGTTTATGAGAATTAAAAAGGGTCTCCAATAATGTTAATTATGTTTTTACAATATGCATTGAATTAGAATTATATTAAATAAATCACGAATTGAAGGACTTAAACTGCAGGTTGACCATGTATACTGGTTAGATAGCTTAATACTGAAGTGTCCCATAGTTGTCTGGATGGCCAAGGGGATAAGGTTACTGCCTAGAAATATGTCTTATGCATGGTCGAGAGGGTTCGATTCCCACCTCGGATATGTTTTTTTATTTTCGTTTTCTGCCTTCCTACGATTGGTATTACATTGTAGAAACATATTTCACTTTTATCATTCCCGTCAAGTAACGAATTCTCTGTTGCCATCCTTTGCATGGTCGAGAGGGTTCGATTCCCACCTCGGATACGTTCTTTTATTTTCATTTTCTTCCTTCCTACGATCGGTATTACATTGTAGAGACATATTTCACTTTTTTCATTCCCGTAAAGTAACGAATTCTCTTTTGCCATCCTTTGCATGGTCGAGAGGGTTCGATTCCCACCTCGGATACGTTCTTTTATTTTCATTTTCTTCCTTCCCACGATTGGTATTATATTGTAGAGACATATTTCACTTTTTTCATTCCCGTAAAGTAACGAATTCTCTGTTGCCATCATTTGCATGGTCGAGAGGGTTCGATTCCCACCTCGGATAAGTTTTTTTTTGTTTTCTTCCTTCCTACGATTGGTATTACATTGTAGAAATGTATTTCACTTTTATCATTCCCGTAAAGTAACGAATTCTCTGTTTCCATCTATATATTTAAAACAGTAAGGTGATTTTTGTTATCACGAGATTGAGAGAACGACAGAACCGATTTACTTCGTAGAGCACTCTAACGAAAGCTCTTGGCCTCTAGATTTGCAGAGTGTCTCTAAAATAAACAAATATATTACGGTATATTTTTAAATTAATATAGAAAATAGCAGAATTCTTTCCCCTCACGCATGCGCACAATCCGCCTGGGGTCATGACAAAATGGCGGTGAGAAGTCCATTAAAATGTAAGTTATTTAATAAGCTTCCATGTAAATGAAAACATGCATTAACCAAGTTCTGACAATAAAATATAATAACAGTATGAACGTATACGAATGTGCAACATTGATTTATTTGGATAATAAAACGGATTATTTCCTTCAGACAGCGGCTTTTGAAGATAATGAACGGCTGCGTCAGCTGCTGAACAAGAGTGCGCGAGTAGCTATGTGGTTAAGGCGACTGACTGGGTTCTTAGGTTCACCGGTTCGATCCGAGCCCTCGCCGATATATTTTTTTTTACCACTGAAATATTGTTTAATCAAGGAGTATTAGTAAGGTTTTATGTCTGTTAAAGATACATATTTCTACATTCCCTCTCAATACGTTTTATTTCAGTTTTACCATTGCATTAGAGCATGTGATCAAAATAGCTAACTGTTGTCCTCAGTACGCCGTTTAAATATCTGCAATCAGTTCCTATAACTGACAAAAGATGGCAGTACATCGCCCATATAGTTACAGTAACTGACAGCAGATGGCAGCACCATTGCATCGATATATTTAAAACCCAAGACATGGCACGTTTTCACGAGATGGAGAATTATAAAGGAGGGGAATATTTAGGAAGGGAAATGTTGAAGAACATTAACCGACAGTTGAATGTGTAGGCTATGTTGTTTATGTACCTTAATATTGCAATTTCTTCCCAATGCTTCGGTGGTCAAGTTATTAGCGTCCTAGACTAAAAGTTATAATCATGCATCGTCGATATACTCTTAAATTATTAAAGAAAAAAGTAGTTTTCCAGGCACTCGCGCGTGTCCACAATTGCTTTCGCCATAAGAGACACTTGGCAAACATAATTCGTTTGAAGGGCTCCGAAATCGTGGTCACTCAGCCCCGTGTACTTGGGTGTGTATGTGTGAAATTTTCTCTCATAACCTGTGTTATTGTGATGGCTGCATTACTGTGTGTATTTGTAATTAAGGTGGTAAATGGCAAGGAGACGGCCAATGCCTTAAGTTAGGAACCATCCCGGTATTTGCCTTAAGTGGAAGTGGGAAACCACGGAAAACCACATCCAAGTTTGTCGAGGTGGGAATTAAACCTTTCTCTTCTTAGTTATACCTCAAGAGACTGAATGTGCCCCGTTTTTGCCCTCAGACCAGAATTCAATTTCTTGGCAGAGCAGGAAATGTAACCCGGGTCTCCGGGGCGATAGACAAGAATAGTGGGCCTCCATGTGTTAATACGATTTTTGACATGCACGGGACATAGAATTCAAAAACTACCTCCATTAGGGTGACTGCCGAAGTGAGTATCGAGTATAGGCCTATGGTCGTTCCAGTAGTTGGCGAAGTGATTCTATGTTCCCCTGCAAAATGTACTGTCATAACCTTTAACAGGTTATGGAAATTGCTTATTTAGAGCAGTTTCGTACTGTTTATAACAAAATGAAGAACGTCATTCTGAGCTGCGTTTTCAAGCTATTGCAAAAAATTTCGCTGGCAGGAACAATTATAAGGAATTTATTTTAAGCGATGAGTCTCATAGCATTCACCTCACCAACCAACTTGAGTATGAAAGTCTCTGGACGGTCATGTTGAACTTCATTGTATAAGACAATTGTTTAATGATTATTAGTTTAGAGTACTGAGTCTAACTACGCAGTTGATTTCGGCAATGGAAATATTATTTGCCATTTAATATTTAGCGGCTCCGTTATTGCAGGACACTATAATAGTGTTATCGAATAATACGAAGCCACATTTAAAATCCAATATAAATAGGCCATTTCAGAAACAATTCCAGATATTATGCAGTACAGTGTACTGTAAGGTCTTTGACGATCAAATGTAAACATTGTTCTACATTGTACTTCTCTTGCGTAAAATCTATGCGTGGTTACTTTGGTCTTTACTGTTGTGAGGGTAAAATTGATCTGCTGGAATATAAAATATTTGCCAAGCTGCAACAATGTAATGATATTAATTTAAAAGTCATTGAACTTATATCCAGTAGTTCAAACACATACATCAGCGTTAACAGATTGGATACTGAAGATGAAAGCCAGCTACTTCATTTCCCTATTATTGAATTTTTCAATTCCTTGGAATTAAGTGATTCGCCTCCACATACTCCGAACGTTTGAGCCGTAGTTATGCTCCTTAGAAATCTGAACGTTTCCCAAGGACTCATATATGGTAATATATTAATTGTAAGAAATATGTAAGAAATTGCTTGGATTCGGATATAATAGGTGCAGTAATATTAGGCAGAGAGCTCAAATCCTACGACTTGATTTAACACCTTCCGATAAAACACTTGCAGGTACGGTACATTTTCTTTTAATAGGCAACAATGTCCTATTCGCTCGGCCTACTTTATCAAAATCAATCAGGCTCAAGGAGAAACTCTTGAACGTATTGGGCTATTTACATCATCACGTTTTAAGTCATGACCAGCAGGATAGTGGAGGTACAAAAAAGGTCCTGTATGGGATGGTAAAGAATAAGAGGCGGAAGGATCCTACGGATTATGTTAGAATGGTGAACAAAAGGGGACAAGGGATAGAAAATAGGGAAGAACTGAAGAAAATGTGGAAAGAATATTTTGAAGAACTCCTGAACCCAAATGGAAACCACGGCGAGGAAGAAGACATCGGGGAAGAGGTACAGTAGATGAACTGCAAACAGAAAAGGACTTAACATGGAAAGAAGTGGAAGATGCATTGAGGAAGATGTAAGGAGGGAAGGCACCGGGTGTGGATGAGTTGAGTGTGGAGATGGTGAGAGCAGCAGGAGAGGTGGGGATACAATGGTTGTACCGAGTGATGAAGGCAGCATGGAAGGAAAGGAAGACCTCAGAGGACTGGAAAAAGGGAATAATTGTCCCGATCTTCAAGAAAGGTAGTAGAACAGAATGCAGAAACTATCGGGGAATAACACTGATGAGTCATTGTGCAAAGATGTTTGAGAAAGTTTTGGAAAGGAGAATTAGGACAAGGATAGAAGGAGGGATGAGGGAAGAACAACATGGCTTCAGAGCAGGAAGGTCCACAGTGGATTTGATTTTTTCTGTAAGGCAGTTACAAGAACAGCACTATGAGTATGGAACAGATCTACTGATGGCCTTCCTGGACATTGAGAAAGCATATGACAGTGTATGCAGAAACAAAGTATAAAGTCCCTGGAGGATAGAGGAGAAGAAAAATGGACTATAAGGAGGATAAAGGAGATGTACAAGGGAAGCGTGAGCTGTGTGAAAGTAGGAGGAGAGAGATCGGACTGGGTGGAACAGAGAAACGGCCTGAAACAAAGAAGTGCACTGTCACCGTTACTTTTCATTGTGGTGATGGATGACATAATGACCCGAGTGGCACAAGTAATTGGGGAAGGAAAGATGAAAGCAATGGTGTTTGCGGATGATTTGATGATTTGTGGAAACAAGGAGGAGGTGGTACAGGAACAGTTGGACGTGTGGGAAGGAATAATACAAGGATATGGGATGAAATTTAGCATAAATAAGAGTGAGATGGTGATCACAACAAGGAAGAAGGAAAGAACCACAACGGGAATAACAATTGGTGGGGAACAGCTGAAGAAAGTGGAGAGTTTCAAGTATCTGGGAAGCCTGATACAAGATAATACTGTAGAAGAAACTATAGAGAAATAAATGAGCGGGGAAGACAGGCAGAAGCAATCCGGAGGAGTATGAGAAGCATGTTATGGAGCAGGGATGTCCCTCAGAACAGCAAGTAGATCATATATCGTACTATGTCCCTATCCTGACGTATGCCTCGGAGACCTAGGTTATGAAAAGAAGGGAGAAGAGCAAAATACAGGCCAGTGAGATGAGGTTCTTGAGAAGCAGTATTGGAGCTACAGAGATGGACAGAATAAGAAATGAGAGGACCAGAGAATTAATGAAGGAGGAACCATTACAGGATGGTATAGAGAAATCTAGACTTAGATGGTATGGACATGTAAAACGAATGGAGGAGAAGAGGATACCCAGGAGGATACACGAGACGAAGTGGGAAGGAAAGAGACCAAGAGGGAGACCGAGAGACAGGTGGCTGAAGGGGGTGGAAGAAAGCGTGAAGAAGAGAGGAGAAGACTGGACAAGGGTGGAGGCTTAGAGATGGTGGGAAGACAGAAGACGTTGGAGAGGCTTGTGTTCCAAACAGACCAGCAATATGTTGCAATGCTGAGAGTGCTATCTTTTGACGCCCTTAAAGTTGCAATAGTGCTAAAAAGTAATCGTACAAAGAATGTAACTTATATAAGAAGCTTCTTCAGTAATTTTGTTTTCCATTGTCCGTCATGTTTTGACGGGTTTCATCTAGTCTATATATTTAAAACACTAAGCTGTTTTTTGTACACACGAGATTGTGAAAACGACTTAACCGATTGGCTTCGTAAGACATTCTAATGGAAGCTCTTGGCATGCAGATTTGCAGAGTTTCTTTAAAAGGAAAATATATGTTACGGTATATTTATAAATGATTAAAGAAATATGTAATATTTGACACTCCCGCGCATGCGCACAATGACCTTTCTCAACAAGGAAAATGGCGATTCCGGTCGCGTTTAACTGAGATCTTTGTTTATGAGAATTAAAAAGGGTCTCCAATAATGTTAATTATGTTTTTACAATATGCATTGAAATAGAATTATATTAAATAAACCACAAATTGAAGGACTTAAACTGCAGGTTGAGTGTGTATACTGGTTAGATAGCTTAATACTGAAGTGTCCCATAGTTGTCTGGATGGCCAAGGGGATAATTTTACTGCCTAGAAATATGTATTATGCATGATCGAGAGGGTTCGATTCCCACCTCGGATATATATTTTTATTTTGTTACAAGTGCATCGCATTTCAATTTGATAGTTATTTGCAAGAAGTATAAAGGAAGGGAACATTATTTATGATGTTCCCACGATATATACAGGAATACAATTATACACATCGGAAAATGTCGAATCACGTAGTCGAGTGTTTAGGGCCTATGTAGTTAAAGTGTCTTAATATTGCGTATCATTACAAGTCGTTCGGTACCTCAGGTCGTAAAGGCAGGAAATCTTAATATATGCATCGCGCAATGGATGCTGTTCGAGTCCCACCTCCGACATGTTTTTTTATTTCTGTATTTTTATTTCTTGGTATTGCTATTCCATTGTCAAAACATATTTAAATCTTAGCATTCCCGTAAACTAAGGAATTCGTATATATTTTAAATTAATATAGAAAATTGCAGAATTATCGCCCCTCACGCATGCGTACAATCACCTTGCCTCATGACAGTCATGGCGGTTACAAGTGCATCGCGTTTCAATTTGATAGTTATTTATAAGAAATATAGAAGAAGTGAACATTATTTGTGACGCTCCCACGATGTATAGGCTACTGGAATACATTTATACACGACGGAAAATGTTGAAACACGTAAACTGACAGTCGAGTGTGTAGGGCCTATGTCATTAAACTGTCTTGATATTGCGCATCATTACAAGTGGTTCGGTAGCTCAGGTCGTAGAAGCGAGAAATCTTAATTTATGCATCGCGCAATGGAAGCAGTTCGAGTCCCACCTCCGACATGTTTTTTTATTTCCGTATTTTCATTCCTTGGTATTGCTATTCCATTGTCAAAAAATATTTAACTCTTGGCATTCCCCTAAACTAAGGAATTCGTATATTTTTAAATTAATATAGAATTCTTCCCCTCACGCATGCGTACAATCGCGTTTGATAGTTATTTGTCTGTCATGTCTGTTAGGTAGTCAGCCCGAAGGCTGGTTGGATCCTCAAAAAGCACCGCCGTTACGTTATGTGAGTAGATACCCACAAAAACCCAAGGCAGCGCTATATTGCGAAATTCTAGGCAAGAAGAGGAGTGAGGTAGCTTGCCATTGCTTTCCTCACCGAGTCAGAACAGTAGTCCTAACCCTATGAGTAGAACCTTTCACAGCATCCACAGGCACTGACTGTGCCCTGAAGGCCATTACTAAGCACCACCCATACCTCAGTAGCTTCCATATAATCACAGCCATGAGTGAGACTGAGATATCGGTGAAAAGCCACCTTTTACTCTAGCCTGTGCCAACTGACAAATGCAAATGTACTGTATTCATCAAGAGATGGCAAACAGGCCATGATAGTTATTTATTAGAAGTATAAAAGAAGTGAACATTATTTATGACGTTCCCACGATATATACTGGAATACAATTATACACGACGGAAAATGTTGAAATATGTATACTTACAGTTAAGTGTGTAGGGCCTATGTTGTTTAACTAACTTAATATTGCGTGGCATTACCAGTATTACCAGTTATTTATTAGAAGTATAAAAGAAGTGAACATTATTTATGACGTTCCCACGATATACACTGGAATACAATTATACACGACGGAAAATGTTGAAATATGTATACTGACAGTTAAGTGTGTAGGGCCTATGTTGTTTAATTAACTTAATATTGCGTGGTATTACCAGTGTTTCGGTAGCTCAGGTCGTAGCGTCAGACACTCTTAATTTATGCATCGCGCAATGGGAGCTGTTCGAGTCCCACCTCCGTCACCTTTTTTTTCCGAATTGTTATTTCTTGGTATTGCTATTCCATTGACAAAACATATTTTACTCTTAGCATTCCCGTAAACTAAGAAATTCGGCGCGATTGACATTGCCATATATATATATTTAAAACCCTAAGGTAACAAAAGCATACACCACTGTTACAGATTAAATAATGAATATGAAAGCCAGATACTTCTTACAGAATTCTTGAATTCCTCGGAATTTTGCTTCCACATATTCATACTCCTAATGTTCGAGCCACAGTTATGCTCCTTAGGAATCTGGACATTTCTCAAAAGCTCCTAATTGGTGCCAGATTAATTGTAAGAATTATGCATGAGAATTGCTTGGATTTGGAAATAATAAGTGCAGATAATATTGGGCAGAGAGTTCTAATCCTTCGACTTTATTTAACACCATCCGATGAAACACTTCCATTTTCGTTTAGAGCACCAATTTGCAATCGCTTGCCATACCTTATCACAATCAATAAAGCTGAAGGGGGAACTCTCGAACGTGTAGGTCACTATTTACCTCATCAAGTTTTCAGTCGTTGCCTCCGTAGCTCGCCTCTGTAGCGTAGTGGTCAGCATGGTTAGCTGCCGCCCCGTCCTGAGTTCAATTTCCGGCTCTGCCACGAACTTTGAAAAGTGGTATGAGGACTGGAACGGGGTATACTCTGCCTCGGGTGGTCCAAATGAGTAGAGGGGTTTCAATTCCCACCTCAGCCATCCTCGAAGTAGTTTTCCGTGGTTTCCCATTTCGTCTTCGGGAAAATGCCGGGATGGTACCTACCGTAAGGCCACGGCCGCCTCCTTCCCACTTCCTTGCCTAACCCTCCCGCTCTTACCATCCCTTCATCAGGTCCCTGATCGCTTTGCAAGTGAGGCCGCCTGGGCGTAGTGCTGGTCACACACCCGAGTTGTATCCCCGACTCAGAGTCACAAGCTCCAGGACACTGCCTTTAGAGGCGGTAGAGGTGGGACCCCTCGCTTAATCCGTTGGAAAAGACAACCCTGGAGGAGAAAAAGGTTAACGCAAACGTAACGTAACGCAAGTTTTCAGTAATGGCCAGTTATATGTTGCAAAGTCGATCTTTCTCTGTAATCATACAGAGAATGCATATAAGAAAGTCCTACAGTAAATATTTTTCCAATGACCGTTATGTTTTGCACATCATCGCATTTCTTCGTTATATTCCAAAATTATAAGCGACGGTTTGCGGCCAGTTGTATTAGACCCCTCAGAGTTCTTGAATTCCTTGGAATTATAAGATTTGCCTCCACATACTCTAAACGCTTGACCCATAGTTATGCTGCTTAGAAATCTGAAGGTTTCCCAAGGGCTCCTAAATGCAACCATATTGCTTGGATTTGGAAATAATAAGTGCAGTAAAAATTAGGCCAAGAGGTCTAATCCTTCGACTTGATTTAATACCATCCGATATAACACTATAATAATTCTTTTAAGAGGCAATATTTTCCAATTCGTTTGGCATACTCTATCAAAATCAATAAAGCTCAAGGGGAAACTCTGGAACGTACAGGTCTCAATTTGCCTCATCAATTTTTCAGTCATTGCCAGCAGTATTTTGCAATGTTAAGAGTGCAATCTTTTGACGCCCTTATAGTTTCAATAGAGCCAAAAAATAATCGTAAAAAGAATGTACATTAGGCCTATATAAGGAGATTCTTCAGTAAATATTTTCCCTTTGACCGTCATGTTTTGACGGGTTTCAACTAGTCTATATATTTAAAACACTAAGCTGTTTTTTGTACACACGAGATTGTGAAAACGACTTAACCGATTGGCTTCGTAAATCATTCTAACGAAAGCTCTTGGCATGCAGATTTGCAGGGTGTCTTTCAAATAAACAAATATGTTATCATATATTTTTAAATTTATAAACAAAACTGCAAAATTATTGGCTCAAGCGCATGCGCAGAATCACCTTGGTTAATGACAGACATGGCGGATGTCCACCGCGTTTTAATGTAATAGTTATTTATAAGAATTATAATAAAGGAGGGGAATATCGAATATGAAGTTTCCACGATATAAACAGGAATAGAATATTATAAAGGACGGGAAATGTAGAAGAACTTATACTGACTGTTGAGTGTGAATGTCGCTTAAGTACCTTAATATTGCGCTACAACTCCAGTGGTTCGGTAGCTCAGATGGCAGCGCTGAAGTCTTAGTTTGTTCATCGCCCAATTGGAGCAGTTCGAATCCCACCTCCGCCACATATTTTTAATTCCCAATTATTCTTTCTGGCTATTGGTAATACATTGTCTTAACATATTTTACTTTTATTATTCCCGTAAAGTAAGGAATTCACCACGATTTACGTTCCCATACACTTTTAAATGATTAAATAAAATATGGCCACAATCGCTTTCGCCATGAGAGACAATTGACGAACATAATTCATTTGATGGACTCAGACATCGTGGTCACTCATCCCCGTCTACTTTAGTGTGTGTGTGTGTGTGTGTGTCAAATTTTCTCTGATAACCTGTGTTATTGTGATGGCTGTACTGATGTGTGCATTTGTAATTAAAGTGGGGAATGGGAAATTGACGACCGAGGCTTTAAGTTAGGAACTATCCCGGTATTTACCTGCAGTGGAAGTGGCAAACCACGGAAAAGCACATCCTAGATTGTTGAGATGGGAATCGAACCTTGCCCTTCTTAGGTTTGCCTCAAGAGTGCGCCCCGTTCCAGCCCTCAGACCAGAATTACATTTCTAGAGAAATGGCGGATAAAGGATCCTCCGTATCGTAGTGTGATCTTTGTTTTTTAGAATTAAAAAGAGGGGATTGAAGAACTTCAACAGGCGTTTGAGTTCGTTTGTTGTTTAAGTAACTTAATATTGCTTTCGAAGTCTGTTGACTGGGTGGCTCAGGGGTAACATTGCGGACCCAGGAATGAATTTAGCATAGTCGAAGGAGTTCACATCTCACCTCAGACATGTATTTCTATTTCCTAATTATTCTTTCTGGCTATTGGTAATTCATTGTCTTAACATATTTTACTTTTATTATTCCCGTACAGTAAGGAATTATCCTCGATTTGCATTGCCATATACTTTTAAATTATTAAATAAAAGATGGCCACAATCGCTTTCGCCATGAGACACAATTGACGAATATAATTCATTTGATGGACTCAGACATCGTGGTCACTCAGGCCCGTCTACTTTGGTGTGTGTGTAAATTTTTCTATGATAACCTGTGTTATTGTGATGCCTTTACTGATGTGTGCATTTGTAATTCATGTGGGGAATGGAGAATTGACGACCGAGGCTTTAAGTTAGGAACTATCCCGGTATTTACCTTCAGTGGACGTGGCAAACCACGGAAAACCACATCCCAGATTGTTGAAATAGGAATCTAACCTTGCTCTCCTTAGTTTTGCCTCAAGAGTGCACCCCGTACCAGTCCTCAGACCAGAATTAAATTTCTTGGCAAACCAGGGTTCGAACCCGGAATCCGGGGCGATAGCTCAGAATTTAGCCTTAAGATTTGGCTTCCCTGTGTTTATACGATTTTTGACAAGCACTGAACATATAGTCTAACCCTTAAACTCTCCATTACGGTGGCTGTCGAAGTGAGTCTATGCTCATTCCAGTAGTTGGCGAAGTATGCTCCATTGCTTAATTTACTGTCATGGAAATGCAAAGGATTGTACCTACAACAGGTGATGGAAATTGCTTATTTAAAGCAGTTTCGTACTGTTTATTCCAAAATGCAGAACGTCATCCTGAGCTGCGTCTGCAAGCAAATTGCAAAAATTGTTGTTGGCATGAATAATTATAAGGATTTTATTATTGGCGATCAGTATCATCGCATTCTCATCAGCAACAAACTTGAGAATGAAAGTATCTGAACTTCACTGTATAAATGAATGTTATTGTTTAATGATTATTTGTTTAGAGTACATAACAATGACTCTAACCACGCTGTTGATTTTGGCAATTGAAGTATTATGTGCCATTTAATATTTGATGCAGGCCACTATAGTGTTATTGAATATGACGCTAATTTGGAGAAAAATGCTACAATAAATATATCCATTTGACGAAAAAGAACATTAGCCACAAAAAAGTGGGAAATCGAAGAAAAATACGAAGCCACTTTTAAAATCTAATATAAATATGCCATTTCAGAAACAATTCCAGATATTATGCCGTACAGTGTAGGATCCTTGAAGAACAAATGTAAACATTGTTCTGCACTGTATTTCTGTAGCAAGAAATCTACGCTTGGTTACTTTGACCTTTGGTGTTGTAATGGCGAAATTGATCTTGCTAAATATAAAATATTTGACAGACTGCAACAAATTTTCACTGGAAATGATACCTCAAGGAATTTAGGAGAGAATAATCGGCAGTACAACAAATGCTATGTCCTTGGTTTCATTTGGTGCCAATGTCACTGTGCCACATGCATACGGTCCATATTGTTTTAAAATGTATGGAATTGCATATCATCGCATTTCTTCGTTAATGTATATTCCAAAATTATAAGCGACGGTTCTTGCGGCCAGTTGTATATATTAGACTCCTCAGAATTCTTGAATTCCTTGGAATTAAGTGATTTGCTTCCACATACTCCAAACGATTGACCCATAGTTATGCTCCTTAGAAAACTGAAGTTTCCTAAGGGCTCATAAATACTACCATATTAATTATAAGAAATGTGTACGAAAATTGCTTGAATTTGGAAATAATAAGTGCAGTTAAAATCAGGCGGATGATCTAACCCTTCGATTTGATTCCATATTAATTATAAGAAATATGCATGAAAATGCTTGGATTTGGAAATAAGTGCAGTTAAAATTAGGCAGAGAGGTCTAATCCTTCGACTTGATTTAACACCATAGGATAAACCAATCAATTTCTTTTAAGAGGCAACATTTTCCGATTCGCTTGGCATACTTTATCACAATCAATAAAGCTCAATGGGGAACTCTGGAATCTTTTGACGCTCTTAAAGTATCAATAGCGCCAAAAAATAATTGTACAAAGAACGTACAATGAAGAAAATGGAAATTGCAACATCCAGAAGGAGTGGTGCTACATTGCTGCAATTGAACATGCAGGACGAGTGTTCGGTTGTGATTCCATGATTACACTTTCAGGGCAATCTGACCGCAAGTTTAGACAACAATCAATACTGGATGTGCCCACCACGAGCTGCAATACATTGATGAATTCGGCGAGGCATGGAGTCAATAAGGCCCTGGATCGCTTCCTGAGGAATTGTGGCCCATGCTTGCTGCACTGCACGGGTCAGTTATTCCAGAGTTGTGGGTGGCTGAGGACGGTTGGCCAGTTGTCGACCCATCATGTCCCACACATGCTCAATAGGGCTGAGGTCCGGGGATCTGGAGGGCCATTCTAAGGTTGTGATGTCTGGAGATGCGTGCAGTGTGAACCCGGGCATTGTCCTGCTGAAACATCCCATTACCAATGTTCGCCATCATAGGGACAACCACTGGATTGAGTACCCTATCAACATACTGTCGAGCAGTCATAGTGCCCTCAACAGGCACTAATTGTGATTTCACATTAACGCCAAGAGCTCCCCAGACCATAATGCTTGGTGTTGGCCCCGTGTGCCTCTCGACAATAAGGTCTGGGCGGCTCCTCTTCCCGGTATGTCGGTGCACACGATTCTGGCGATCACTGCGGGCAAGACAGAAGCGCGATTCATCACTAAAGACGACCCTATGCCATTCGTCGACCCACGTCGATCGTTCTCGACACCAGGCCAGCCTTACACGTCGCTGTTGTGGGGTCAATGGAACACCTTCTGCAGGGACACGGGATCGGAAGCCAGCTGCACGCAGGCGATTACCAACTGTTAGTTGTGTAACGTGGGGTGCCACAGCTGCTCGAATTTGCGCTGTTGTTGCATGGGGTTCCATCCGGGCCATCCGAATGATGCGGCGATCCTCTCTCACAGTTGTCTGTCGCTGTGGGCCTGTGCCAGGTCTACGAGTGTGGGTACCTTTATTTGACCACTGCTGCCATACACGTTGTACCGTAGATGCCTGTCGGCCAACACGTGCAGCGCCAGTGCTTAGCGATAATCCAGCCTCACACAGCCCAATTATCCGACCCTTCTCAAACGGCGACAGTTGTTGATAGCGTGCTCTTCTCTGTCGTCGAGGCATGTTTGACGGGGAACACTTCACTGCACAGACTGCAAGTCAACTACGCTACACCGGTGTCCGTATACTGGAGTTGAATCCTCCGCGACCAATCACGTGGGGAGACCTGTAGCAACAATCCAATGGGTCTGAAACTTTGATCGTTTACATACCTACAAGGCATCGTTCCATATCTTGAAAATCAACACAAACGACCAATGCCTTCATGGTGTTGCAATTTCCATTTTCTTCAGTGTATATAAGAAAATTCTTCAGTAAATATTTTCTTATTGACCGTCATGTATTGACGGGTTTCAACTAGTATATATTTAAAACACTAAGGTATTTTTTGTACACACGAGATTTTGAAAACGACTTAACCGATTGGCTTCGTATGGCATTCTAACGAAAGCTCTTGGCATGCAGATTTGCAGTGTGTCTTTAAAAGGAAAATATATGTTACGGTATATTTTTATATGTTTAAAGAAAAATGTAATATATGTGGCTATTGCGCGTTGCCACAATGGCGTTTCTTCATGAGAGAAATGGCGGATAAACGATCCACCGTATCGTAGTGTGATCTTTGTTTATGAGAATTGAAAAGGGAAATATCGCTTATGTTGTATCCCGATATATACTGGAATAGAATCATGAAATAAGGGACATATTGATGAACTATAACTGGCAGTTGAGTGCGTTTGTTGTTTACGTCACTTAATATTGCACTCTAATTTCGTTGTCTGGGTGGCTCAGCGGCTAACATTGTGGACAACGAAATTGATTATGCATCGTCGGAGGAGTTTGATTCCCACCTCAGACATGTAATTTTATTTCCCAATTATTTTATCTTGCAATTGGTTTACATTGTCTAAACATATGTTACGTTTATTATTCCCGTAAGGTAAGGAATTCTCCATGATTTACGTTGCCAGATACTTTTAAATTATTAAATAAAAATTGGCACAATCGCTTCGCCTTGAGAGAAAATTGTCGAACATAATTCATTTGATGGACTCAGACATCGTGGTCACTCAGCGCCGTCTACTTTGGTGTGTGTGTAAACCTTTCTCTGATAACCTGTGTTAATGTGATGGCTGTATTGATGTGTGCATTTGTAATTAGTATGGGGAATGGAGAGTTGACGACTGAGGCTTTAAGTTAGGAACTATCCCGGTATTTTCCTGGAGTGGAAGTGGGAAACCACGGAAAACCACATCCAAGATTGTTGAGATGGGAATCAAATTTTGCTCTTCTTAGGTTTGCCTCAAGAGTGCGCCCCGTTCCAGCCCTCAGACCAGAATTAAATTTCTTGGCAGAGCAGGGATCGAACCTGGAATCTGGGGCGATAGCTCAGAATGTAGCCTTAAGACTGGGCTTCCCTGTGTTAATACGATCTTTGAAAAACACTGAACATATAATTCTAAAACTCCCTCCATTACGGTGGCTGGCGAAGTGAGTCCATGCTCATTCCAGTAGTGGCGAAGTGATTCTATGCTCCCTTGCATAATTTACTGTCATGGAAATGCAAAGTATTGTACCTTCAACAGGTGATGGAAATTGATTATTTAGAGCAGTTTCATTCTGTTTATTTCAAAATGAAGTTCGTCATCCTCAGTTGCGTTTGCAAGCAAATTGCAAAAATTGCAAGGATTTTATTATTGGCGGTCAGTCCCATCGCATTCTCATCAGCAACCAACTTGAGAATGGAAGTCTCTGAACTTAGTTGTATAAGTGAATATTATTGTTTATTGATTATTTTTTTAGAGTACATAACAATGAGTCTAACCACGCAGTTGATTTTGGCAATGGAAGTAAGTTATTATTTGCTATTTAATATTTGGCTGCTGCGTTGATGCAGGCCACTATAGTATTATTTAATATGACGTTAATTTGGGGAGAAATGCTGATATAAATAAACCCATTTTACGAAATAGAACATTAGCCGCAAACAAGTGGGAAATCGGAGAAAAATACGAAGCCACTTTTAAACTCCAATATGAATACGGCATTTCAGATACAATTCCAGATACTATACCGTTACAGTGTAGGGTCCTTGACGAACAAATGTAAACATTGTTCTGCACTGTATTTCTCTTGAGAGAAATCTACACTTGGTTACTTTGACCTTTGCTGTTGTAATGGTAAAATTAATCTGACTAAATATAAAATATTTGACATGCTGCAACAATTATTTTTCACTGGAGATGATATCTCAAGGAATTTCAGAGCGACTAATCGGTAGTACAATGCTATGTCCTTCGTTTAATTTGGTGCCAATGTTACTGTGCCACACCCATACGGTTCACATTGTTTTAAGATGTATGGAGGTGCACATCATCGCATTTCTTCGTTATATTCCAAAATTATATGTGACGGTTTGCGGCCAGTTTTATTAGACTCCTCAGAGTTCTTGAATTCCTTGGAACTAAATGACTTGCCTCCACATATTCCAAACGCTTGAACCGTTATGCTGTTTAGAAATCTGAACGTTTCCCAAGGGTTCCTAAATGCAACTATATTGCTTGGATTTGGAAATAATAAGTGCAGTTAAAATTAGGCAGAGAGGTCTAATCCTTCTACTTGATTTAACAGCATCCGATAAAACACTATCATTTTGTTTTAAGAGGCAATATTTTCCAATTTGTTTGGCATACTCTGTCACAATCAATGAAGCTCAAGGGAAAATTCTGGAACGTATAGGTCTCAATTTGCCTCATCAATTTTTCAGTCATGGCCAGCAGTATTTTGCAATGTTGAGAGTGCAATCTTTTGCCGCCCTTATAGTTTCAATAGAGCCAAAAAATAATCGTACAAAGAATATACAGTAGGCCTACATAAGAAAATTCTTCAGTAAATATTTTTCTATTGACCGTCATTTTTGACGGGTTTCAACTAGTTAGTTTATTAAATTAAATTAGTTTTCTGGGAATATCTCAAAAACGGTTGGTCTTAGGGCCTTAAAATGTGGTTTTCGGGTACCCGAGTTTTGTCTCTCACATTGAGGGGCTGAAATGAGCTTTGTCTCGTCTTTCTTCGCCTATTTCAGCATGTATTTTAAGGGGGTAGCCCCCCTTTTATGAGGGGTACGGAGAAGAGTTATATCAATGATAAGTGTCGTGCCTCTGATGGATATCTGTACCAAATTTTACGTTGATACACCCAGCCGTTCTCGAGTTATAAGGGAACAAAGTTGTCCCCAGACGAACAAACAAACAAACAAACAGACAGACAAAAAAAAATTCGCGCGCATCCATCAAAAACAGTCTGAAACGCGTAAACAACTCAATTGTCCGTAGAAATTCAGATAAAAACAGACAAACTTTCATTTTTATATATAGAGAGATATACTGCACCGGTCGGTGTTGACCGTGTTTTATTGCACAAATTTAGGTTTCAATCTCTAACCGTTGGAGATATACGAAAAGTGATAAGTACCTTTCGGATAGAAAATTAAATGTTAAAGCTCATGTATGCCATCAAAAGTTTGCTATTTCTTAGCGTTCTCCTTTTATTTGAAATGGAAATATGAAATTTTGAAACCAAAGGGTGTAGTGACGTCACAAATGTCAATTTTACTCGCTAACCGTTGGAGATACACGAAATGTGATAAGGACCTTTTGGATAGGAAATTAAATTTCAAAGCTCGTATGTCCCATCAAAAGTTTTCTATTTCCTACCGTTCTCTCTTTATTTGATATGGAAATATGAAATTTTGAAACCAAAGGGTGTAGTGTCGTCACTAAAATGGTCGCCATTTTTTAATAGTGCAAAATTTCGAAATCAAAAGTATCCTATATGTAAACCTGGTAAACCAGCTACATTCATGCAAAATTTCATTTAAGTCGGACCAGTGGTTATTGCGTTATTGAGTAACACACAGACTGACAGACACACACCATCTCATTTTTTAGCCTATTTTCAATTTTGAAAAAAATAGGCTTATGAGATCACCTTTTGTCCGTGTGTGTGTGCGTGTGTGTGTGTGTGTGATTCGTGTGTGTGTCCCCCCCTAATAAAATCTAAACGGCAGGAGCGATTTCAATGAAACTCGGAAAGTTCATAGCACTATTCCCGGCGACCTCGACCGTGCCCTTCAAATTTTGTTACGACTCACCAATCCTACATGGCGGCTGTGCGAAATATTTCACCAGCATTCAATATCTCCGAAACTATTACCGATATTACCCTGACATTTTCTATGGTGATAGAGGGAACTATAGAGCATCCAGCGTTTAGAAAAGACTGTGGGTCTTATGGGCTTTTACTTTTAACGGAAATCCCCCCTACACTGGTTTTGTTGCCTCACCTTTTATCATGAAGGAACTCTGAACATATATATTTTTCGTCATAATAGCTTCCTACAATTATCTGCCAACTGATTACGTTTGTTATTGCATACAAGTATCGCTTATATTTCGTGTTAGTAATTTAAAATTTTTCGAGGTCAGCACGTTGGAAAGAAGAGCCTCGTCCTGTGCTGCATGCTTGCCCGGAGTGGAGCACGTGCTCAGTTCCGTCGGCAACATAAGTTCTGAAGCACTATCCGTCATTGGTGTTACTGTTGTGTATCTGGCTACCGACAGTTGGGTTCGAACCCACTATCTCCCGAATGCAAGCTCACAGCTGCGCGTCCCTAACCGCATGGCTAACTCACTACAATATTAAAAAAGATTAATCTAAACAAAACAACAAGAAGAGAATTGAAAGAAACTAAATTATAGCCTAACTAATAACAAAAAAAGTGATGATCATCAGTATTGCTGACGTAAAAATTGTTAACATCGTCAGCATACAGTACATCCGAGACGGAAGGAAGGGTTGTGCTCTCGACATCTGTCAATCAGTAATGCGTCATATCACAACGAAATGAATGTCGTTATTGGTTCTTTTCGCGTATGGTATCCTTAATACTGGTCCAATCCGTTAACACCTGCAAAACTGCTCCTTCCTGTGCGTGTTCTACTTCAGGTAGCTGGTGGGGTTGTGGTTGTCGCGCCAACTTATGAAAGCGCAGTACTCGAAGCGGGTGAACATAACGTATGACGTCAGCGCTACCTCTGCCTAGAGTTAGCAACACTGTCGCCATAAGGCTCCACAGTCTTTTCTAAACGCTGGATGCTCTATAGTATAAGTTCACTTATGTGACTTTTGAAAACCTGGTAACTACAAAACCAACATGGAGGCCAAGCGAATTTGCGACTTTTAAATAGACGTTTCTCGTGATTTGACCAACCAAACGAAATGAAACTTGGTACAGTATATGTTTATATACATTGTAATGCACCGACATCTAACTTCGTTCAATTGTTTACATAATCACAAGATGGCGGATGTGCGAAATATTTCACCGGCATTCTATATCTCTGAAACTATTAGCGGTATCTCCCTAAAATTTTGTACGGAGATAAAGGGCACTACTGGAAGTCCATCTATAAGACTTTCAAAAACCGGTTAACTACAAAACGAACATGGCGGCCAAGCGAATTTGAAAATTTTAAATAGACCTTTCTCGCGATTTAATGTTCCAAGCGCACTGAAACCTGGTACAGGAAATATTTATACACATTGTAATCCACTGGTATCTAATTTAGTTCAATTGTTTACATTGCCTCAAGATGGCGGCAGTGCGAATTTTAAAATTAAGTTTTTATTTCTTGTGATGTAGTCATGCGATCGAAGTGAAAGTTTGAATAATGAACCTACGCAATAATTTTCCTTTAATTGTACATGACTCTATGGCCTATACATTTAACAATCCAACATGGCGACCATCCGAAATATTTAGACGATACTGAATATCTACGAATCTATTTTAGCAATCAAACTGCATTTTTTAATGTTCATAGGGGCTATGAACTTAAGTTCACCTATAGGACTTTAAATAACCTGGTGATCACAAATCCAACATGGCGGTGACGCGAATTATAAATATTCACATGGACATTTCTCGCAATTTAACCATCCGAGTGCAGTGAAACTTGGTACAGTAAATCCTTATACGAATGTTAATCCACTGGCATCTAATTTATTTCAATTGTTTCCATAACCTCAAGATGGCAGCTGTGAAAAATTTTAAAATCTCCTTGTTTTTTCTTGTGTCCTAATTATGCGATTGAAGTTTGAATACTACACGTTCACAATAATCTGCATGTAACAGTACATAACTCTAGGACCTACATATATAAAATCCAACATGGCGACCATCCGAAATATTTAGTCGGTTCTTAATATCTACGAATCTATTACAGCAATCAAACAGAAATTGTGTATGTTGATTGTGGCAATTAACATAAGTAGGATATATGAAAATAGGCTGTATAGTTCTTCACGGAACTACTTGTATATATTAGTATGATATATAAAATGAATGTTTGTGTGTTTTTTCGTCTTTTATGCGTTCATGCACCATTCATACGATTGCGATGAAACTTTGGTGCAATGTTGTGCACACTCCCGTGAAGGTTTCTGAATTAGTAAATCAATTTCATAATGGATGGCGCACAAGTAGTTTCAAGAAACGAGTGTTGGCGCGCGAATCGTTTGAACAAAGTTCAATATGCGTTCATATGCTTTTCAACCAAATGCAATGAATCGTTGGAAGTTATTGTGCACACTCCCGTGAAGGTTTTTGTATTAGTAGTCTAATTGGGTTTGTATTTTATGCATACTTTTATTTCATTTTTATTGCCTTCAGGGGACCGAAACCTATGCATCATTTCAATGAAGTAGGGAAGGAAATGAGGGAAGAAAGGGAGGGAAAAAGGAAGAGAGAAGAAAGGAGGGAAGGAAGGAAGGAAGGACGAAAGGAGGGAAGGAAGGAAGGAACGAAGGGAGGAAGGAAGGAAGGAAAGAAGGAAGGAAGGAGGGAAGGAAGAAAGGAAGGAAGACGGGAAGGAAGAAGGGGAGGAAGAAGGGAAGGAGGGAAGGAAGGAAGGAAGGAAGAAGGCATGAAGATGGAGGGAGGCGGGAAGGAAGGAGCGAAGGAGGGAAGGAAGGGAGGAAGGAAGAAGGGAAGGAAGAAGGGAAGGAGGGAAGGAAGGAAGGAAGGAAGAAGGGAAGGAGGGAAGGAAGGAAGGAAGAAAGGAAGGAAGAAGGGAAGGAGGGAAGGAAGGAAGAAGGGAAGGAAGAAGGGAAGGAAGAAGGGAAGGAGGGAAGGAAGGAAGAAGGGAAGGAGGGAAGGAAGGAAGGAAGAAGGGAAGGAAGAAGGGAAGGAGGGAAGGAAGGAAGGAAGAAAGGAAGGTTGAAGGGAAGGAGGGAAGGAAGGAACGAAGGAAGAAATGAAGGAAGATAGGAGAGGGAAGAAAGGAAGGAAGGAAGGAAGAATGGAAGGAAGGAGAGTAGAAGGGAAGGAATGAGGGAAGAATGGAAGGAAGGAGGGAAGGAAGCCTATAATTTTAAGTGACCATTAGTCTCGCGACCATGAGCCACCCGAGATTCCTTTTTACGTGAAATCCGAACCACAAGACGTGGCATTTCACTTAAAAAATCTCACATTCATTGTCCGGATTTCGAACCCGATCCACCTTGAATTCACCACGCTCCCATGATCTCATGGGATCTTGTGCTCACGAGCACTTTATGGCTCGTATGACGAGAGCACCAGGTTGAGAACGCCTGCGCTAGAACATAGCAGCGGTACTGGGCAACTGCTTCAGCCTTGATTCCGCAACGTTGTTACCATTTCTGTCCAATGGGTTGCATCTCCTCAGGCGGTGCTAAAGAGAACGAATTCTACCTTGCAATGCCATTATTAGCCATACTAAAGAACATCACGTCGTTTAAACTAATCATTATAATTAGCAGTGGTGGCTGGTGACTTCAAATTTAGAGGGTTGTAGTCTTCAGTACTTAAACAGTGAAAAGAGAAATAATGCCCAACAAGTTCAATTGCGCTAAGTGGCTGCTGATTTACAGGATATTATAGATTTTAACAGCACAGTAAGATAGGAACTTTGGAAATTCAGAATTGTAGACTGATATGACGGCAACATTACTGCTTTAGGTGTGCAGCAGGACGATCGAGAAAGGCCAAAGCTTCGAGTGACTAACTTTGCAGGCTTTTTGAATTCCGGGACATTTCAAATACTGTTCATAGTATGAAGTTCAATTCCAGGATTGTTCACATGCTGTGTGTAAGTTAATGTTTCATCCTTTTAAAATAACTATCATCACACGGCAACGCTGACAGAGGACTATGCCTGGAATGGATTGCACCACAAGGTATTATTTTATAACCCATCTCCTCCTCAGTGCCTCATGATACCTCAACCACACGTTTGCGGTTGAGTGCTATTTAGCAGCGAGATCTCAAAGTCCACGACTTTTGCTTTTGAGTGCTATTTACGAGTTCATTTTTACGACTTTAAGAGCTGAACTCATAATAATTTACGTATGACTTCTCAGAATTTACAAAAAAAAAAAAAAAGCCTGTTTACTCTTACGTCGAATGAACGGTTTTGATTTTGAAAACATTTTATAAATTACATTAATAAGAGCAGCCAGGGTCCAGCTTAGCAAAAACGTAAAGATAAGCTATTTTGGCAATTTTCGAAAAGTGTCAAAATGGGCGCTATAATATATAGATATATATTACAAGTAGTTCCGTAACGAACTAAAGAGCCTACTTTTCATAAAATGTAATATGCATGCCAATAATTAATTTACATGGATCTATCTAGAATATTGACTAAATTAAGTTGGTAACATCCAAATTTCTAATTAGTTCGAACTACAGTATACCTGGCATAATGTAGCCTAATAGAGCACTACAGTTGGCAGGCCTGGTGACTGATTATATTCTTGGTTCCATCTCTTAAGGTACAGAATATCAAATTTGGTTGAAGTCCAATGGATAGCATGGAGGTTACATCCAGTTAGACATTGAATTTAACAGCACGCGTAAAATCATGTTGGCAACAATGTCAAGTATGTATTGGTCAGAAATAATCTGAAATAATATGATCTATTGTTGTGCCAATTTTGAACGAAATCCATTAGTTAGTATAGAAATTACATGCATTTTAAAACTGGACCTATCAGCAGGCGTAGAATCATATTGGCAGCACTGACGTATATTAGTTACTCCAAATTAATCTAGAATGCCAGGTACTATACGTGTGCAAAGCTTAGAGCTATTGGCTTGCATAATGTCTGATACATGTATATTGATAATAGGGTAACGAAAATAGAGACAGCAATTATTAACAGTTGGCTGCCCTGGTTTCTCTTAAGAAGACGCATAGTCATATCTGTTATGGTACACATAGCACATACGAAATTTGGTTGAAATCCAAATGATAGTTTAGAAGTTATATGTATCTAAATTTGGACCTACCAACAGGTTTAAAATCATGTTGGTAGCCCTGACGTATATTTCTTACTCCAAATTAATATAGAATGTCAAAGACTAAACGTGTGCATAGTTTAAAGCTGTAGGCTTGCATACTTTCTGTTATATTGGTATTTGGATAAAATAAATTGAGAGCATTCATTAACAGTTGGCAGCCCTGGTGGCTCTTAAGAATACGCTCAGTCATATCTGTTCATGTACACATAGTACATACGAAATTTGGTTGAATTCCAATTGATAGAGTTGAAGTTATATGCATTTAAAATTGGAGCTATCAGCAGGCTTAGAATCATTTTGGTAACACTGCCATGTATGACCTCCTGGAAATTAAACTGAAATATTATTGTCTATACGTGTGCCAATTTTTAAATAGCTCCCATGCATACCTTCCAAGATATCCAACATGGAGCTCAAATTTTAATTGCGATCTTTCAGCACTTGGTAGCACTGACATCATTTTCAAATACGGCATTGAGATACTCAGGTATACTGTAGATCTTTACTCCTACCAAATTTTGTTTCGATTGCTGCAACCGTTTAGTAGTTGATAGGGACACTCACACACACACACACACACACACACACACACACACACACACACACACACACACACTGACAGACAGACAGACAGACAGACAGACAGACAGACGGGAGGAGAGACAGACAGACAGGCACACATTTGCCCGGATCGATCTCATAAGTCTACTTTTCCCTCATTTTTGCAAAATGTGAAAAGTAGGTTAAAAACGTGCCTAACAGTAGTCGAATATGATGTGTAACATGTGACATGTTGTCCTACTATGTGTCTGCTGGGAGCGCAAATCCCTTGTTAACAGTGAACTCTGTTGGTCATTGAAATAACTACTTGTAAAACTCCAGTGCCAATGATTTATTGTAGGAATATATTTAATGGGGCCTCCAAACCTTGAAGTAAACCGAATGCGATATACATTCCACATAGGGCTGTATGTTGACCGACTGTAGCTCGAATGCTTACATTAAATACGAATACAGCAAAAGTATGAAGATTTAATAAATCATAATTGTTTTCAGAAAATATGATAAAATGAATATTTTCACACCAAAGAACGACAACTCGAATATGATTTATTGTAGGAATATCTTTAATGGGGCCTCCAAACCTTGAAGTAAACCGTATGCGATATACATTCCACATAGCCACATGGCCGACAGTACGTCGTGGTACCAATCTCCGCCACCGCTCGCGCTCATTGTTTCCGTCCCATTTCCAGCTACCGAGTGGAGAGATGTTACACATCAATAAATTAAAATTTACTTCCTGATATTTTCAAAAAAGCATGCTAAAAGCAGTTGTTTTTAGCCTACTTTCGTTTTTGCAAAAACATGAAAGTAGACTTATGATATCTACACGGGGCGAAAAACTGTGTGTCTGTCTGTGTGTGAGTCTGTGTGTGTGTGAATGTGTGAACTCTGAATGTCTGTCCCCCCTATGAATTCGAACACGGTGAAACCGAATTGAACGAAATTTGGTACAGAGGTAGCACTAGAAAAGGGCACCTCAGCGTCATGTTTTATATCGCCGCCATCTTGACGGAAACGTAATGGCGGCCACCCAAATGTTCAAAGCTTAAATCAAATTACGACTAACCTAATCATCCGATCTCTACCAAATTTTGCAACAACATATATTTATATGGCAAGCGTCTTTTGACAAAACTACAAGGTCATCAGCCCAATAATTTGCGGTTGGCGGCCATTATGTGTGCAAATCCATTCTTCCTATCTATTCAAACACGGTGAAACCGAATTGAACGAAATTTGGTATTTGCAAATAGTAACTCAGTGTCATGTTTTATGTCATCGCCTTCTTGACGGAAAGTAGTGGCGGCCACCCAAATGTTAAAAGCCTAAATCAAATTATGACCAACCTTATCATCTGATCTCTACCAAATTTTGCAACAACATACCTTTATGTGAGAAGCGTTCTTTTACCAAGCTACAAGGTCATCAGTCTAAACGTTGCATATGGCGGCCATGTATGTGTGCAAATTGATTCCCTCTATCAATTCAAACACGGTGAAACCAAATTGAACGAAATTTGGTACAGAGGTAGCACTAGCAAAGGTCACCTCAGGTTCATATTTTACATCGCCGCCATCTTGACGGAAACGGAATGGCGGCCACCCAAATGTTAAAAGCTTAAATCAAATTACGACCAACCTAATTATTTGATCTCTACCAAATTTTGCAACAACATGCCATTTTGTTGGAAGCATCCTTTGACTGAACTACAAGGTCATCAGCGCAATAGGTTGCAGATAGTGGCCCTGTATGTGTTCAAATCGATTCACCATATCAATTCAAAAACGGTGAAACCGAATTGAATGAAATTTTGTACAGAGATAGCACTAGCAAAGGGCACCTCATATTCATGTTTAACATCCGTATAACACGTTGTATTTTAACATGCTACTACAACCAACATTCAATTATACTCCTTGAAAAGGACAAAGAGTTATAACAATACCCATGTATTTAGGAGAAAGTAGGCTATATGTTCTTTACTGAACATCTTGTTTTTAAATGGAACTTGCTCCACAGATTTAAATTAAATTAAAGTTTGATTATTTTAATCTATTCTTTGATTATCATCAGTTTGTTGGAAGCAGTTTTTTAAATGTCTCAAAATAGGTATTTCGATTTTGATTTGATCTGGTAATAAGGAATATTAGTTAAATCGATTAATAATATACTGGCCCTTTAATCGAATAATTGATTAGTAGACTCGAGATAAGAAGATAAGTTTAAATGAGAGGCCTTCGCTTAAGTTGAGTTACGCTTATTTTCGGAATGATGTATGGAAATGTATAAAAGTTACTGTTTGCCTAAATATACAAAATGTCCTTCCTTGTTTATGTTAACAATAACCAGTGACAGTGGAGGGACAAATATCAATCAGCGCCATTTCCCTTTATGCGGGGTCGGCTTTCTTAATCCTGAGGCGCCACTCATTACGTTGTAAAGCATCAGCAGATAGACCCAATACTCTCATGTCCCTGTGGACATTTGTCTTCCATGTTGTTTGAGGTCTGCCGCTCCCTCTCTTTTGTGTAGCCATGGAAAGGCACTTCTTCACTACATGATTCTCCGGTCTTCACATAACATGTCTATACCACCTTAGCTTGGACTCTAAAAGTTTCTCTGTTATAGGCGCTACTTTGAAACTGCCCCGCACATGTTCATTAGGGATTTTATCTCTGAGAGTAACTCCACCTGCCCAACGTAACATAAGCATTTCTGTGGTATGTAGCTTTTGCTCACGTGCCTTTATAGTAGCCCATGTTTCACTACCAAAGAGAAGGATTGGTCTTATGGCAGTTTTATGAACTTCACCCTTCGTTCTTATGGGTAATCTCGGATCACATAAAACTCCTGTTAATTCGCGCCATTTGTTCAACCCAGGTTATGGATTATATCGGCGTTTATCGTGCCTTATTCAGCAATGACAGAACCTAGATATTTAAATTTCGTTACTCTTGGTAAGGTTTGACCATCTAATTTAAGTTCCATATTTGTCATACTGGGTTTGCTGTGGTGGAAGTCGCATACCATGTATTCAGTCTTGGTTCTACTAATCATTCAAATTGGGAATGATAAGAAATAAAGAAAAAAAACAGATTTCAACAAAGGTTTTACAATTTAGGACAGGAACATTTTCGTTTTACTTTGTTTTAGCCTAGCTTTCAAAAAAGGCGTACATTATTTGAAAATATATTACACAATATGTTTTAGTTAATTAAATGTGATGTTTTGTTTCGGTGAGAGCGTAGTGAAAGGAGGGAAATACATCGACAAATCAATCGTCTCTATATTATACTGCTAAGGTCCCATTCCGGTTTTGTACCGAAAATAAGGGCCCGTTAACACCAACCTACACATATGGGGTACCTGCAGGTTCTGCATAACCCCATGTGTGCCCGAAACGCACTCCCTTCCTCTTTAAATGCCTCAGAATTAAATAAATACCTTAAAATGTACATTTACAATGGGAGCACCGTAACCTGGCGAGCCTGCCGCTATAGCGCAGGGCAGCGTGGCGGTGGCAGTGATCTGGCGGGAGCGCGGCGTACTGCTAGGCGAGCCTGCCGCTAGAGCGCAGGGCATAGCGGCGGCTGCAGCCATCAGGCGGGAGCGTGGCGTACTGCTAGGTGAGCCTGCCGCTAGAGCGCAGGGCATAGCGGCGGCTGCAGCCATCTGGCGGGAGCACGGCGTACTGCTAGCTGAGGAGTCTCTCAGCAGATGGCTCCGGTGTGGTCTCGCCAAGACTTTCTCTAGGGTTCAGTCCTTTGCAAATGTAAAAATTGCTGTAGAAGAAACTCCCGAGCAAACAATAACCGATGAATTCGTTGTATCATCGAATATTGTCTACAAAGAGGTGCTGTGACGGTACAAAACACTGTTCTACATAATTCTTTGTGTTCTTCTCAGGTATGTATGGCGTTTAACAACAATAAATACATTTCTTCAATATTTAAAATTTCGTTCTCCCACATTCTTCCCTACTAACCCATGAACCTATAAGGTGCGTTCAAAAAGTAACGAGCCGGGGCTGTAATGCGCAAACCGGTGTCGACATCGGCTAATCGTGGCGCGTGTAACGAGGTGTGGTTCCGACCAGAGCGTGGAAGGTCAGAGCCGGTCGCTAGAGGGCACGCGTGCTCGTCACGTGACGATACAAAACGAGCAGCAGCATGCATCAATCATCCAACCAAGACAGTAGGCCGTTCGACATGCTTCCTGGTGTGGTTGAAGACTGTGGGGCAACCATTGGGCACACACTTTCCGCAAGTGCAGTCGTTCCTTCATGATGGTGTGCACGCTTCCGACGCTCAATCCGACCACGGCGGCTATGGCGTTCACTGTCACTTGGCTGTCCTGGGTAATGAGTGCATCGACCAGCTGGACGTTGTCATCGGTAACGCAGGGGGGTGCCCCAGACCTGGCATCATCAGCTAACGACACCCGTCCTTCCCTGAAGCGCTTGTGCCACGCCTTGACCCTTGCAAGGGACATTTAGTGTTCGCCGTACACTTGTGACATTCGGTGATGAATGTCCGTTCCCCCTACTCCTTCCGCTGTCAGAAACCGAACAACACCTCTTTGCTCTTCGTTTGACACCTCCATGTCACTGTTTGCAATGCGACTGGCAGCGTTGGACGATTGATGCATGCTGCTGTTCGCCTTTTATCGTCACGTGACGTGCACGCGTGTCCTCTAGCGACCGGCTGTGACCTTCCTCGCTCTGGTCGGAACCACACCTCGTTACACACGCCACGATTAGCCGATGTCGTCACCGGTTTGCGCATTACAGCCTCCGGCTCGTTACTTTTTGAACGCACCTTAAACATTCACGTTGCGAAAGCTCCCACGGGCCCACTAGTTCATGAACTATTCTACCAACCAAGTAATCGATTAAACGGTCAATATATTAAACGCACAATCGATTGAACGTTATTTGTAGCAATTAATTGATTTTACTGCTTAGATTACTCGATTATTCGATAACTGAAATTTATCGATTAATGTGTTCCAGCCCTAATTTGTAACGAGACAAGTCCCTTGTAAATAGCTGACTGTCGTTCATCTAATTTTCCATTTTTCATCAGTCACTTTATGCATTATGAAACCTGATAGCTAGGGCTCGGATTTTTAGGTGCTAAAAATCGGGAATATATTTATTTTTTATGTATTAAATATCACAGTCAGTCTGAATGACTAGACGTTGTATCATTTCAAATGACGCATGCTACAAATGCTACACATGTTAGAAAGGATCAGGAGGGCTTCTCGCTTTGCTCGAAGCCCCAAGACTCTTTCAACAGACTGCATTACCCATTAACTTAGGCTTTCCGCGCGGGCACCTCTTTAAGGGTCACAGGAAGAAATGTGTTTTTTGTACTTGTATTAGAGATGTGTTTGGTTGAATAAAGCGTAAATTGTGTACTTTTTGATAGCGGTTTTGTGGCCCATCATCCCAGACAAGCCGGCGGAAACCTTTGCCTCCCTGTCAGAAGGATCATTTGGCCGTAAATTTGAATTAGTGTAAGGATGTAGTATGAGTGTCCAGATTTAGACAATAGCCTACTCCATGAAGGGGTCATGACTATGCCATATATGTTTGTTTAATGAATAGTGTATCTGAAATAAGGGAAGAATACTGATTTACAGATGTGTGGAGTGAGTTTCTGATTTTTAAAAGGTCGCTCGACGCCAGGCCTCTTTCAACAGACTCCAATAATCATTAGCGTCTGGTTCTCGCTCCCCGCGTGAGCATGACGTCACATTCCCGCGCAGCTGCATGACGTCACTTCCCGCGCGGCTGCATGACGTCACGTCCGTCACCGTGTCCGTGTCCGTAATGCATAACGATGGACCCCAACCATAACGACGAAGTCGACAAGATCATTAGAAATGATAAAATACGTGAAATATGTGGCAAAAAGTAATTATAATTTAGTTTATTGATGTGAATATAAACAATATGCAGTACTCACGAATGTAATTTTTGCTATGTCTCACTGACTGCTGAAGAATTACAATACACAACGAGATACATCTTCAGGTTGTCCACCACAAATAACCGACGATTATAGCTAAAAACTTATTCTGAAGGCGCGAAACTGCGTCAATATATTTCTTCCCCTTGAGGTGTTGTGAAACTTGAGATTGCTGTTCAGCCTTGAATGCTTTCCCACATGGTTGGTTGAACAGAACGCCCCCATCAGAAGTAAAATTATGCTTAAATTCTGCAACAGACCATAACTTGTAGTTGATTTTAATTTAAGCATCGTATAACTGCCTTATATTTCACTGTGCCAGAAATGAACTGCATGTGAGTGACACTGGTTCCAGGTAGCTGGGGGAGGGGGAGGTCTAGCACGTGGTGCAATATGCCTATGGGCAAGGGAATCCCCCGCTTCCACAGAGAGCGGCACGGGGCGACAAGTTAAGAATAACACAGTTGCAAGCTGACACGAAGATTTGATAGCTTACAGGTTCTTCCCCGTTGAAGTAAAACAGAACAAAAATGCAATAAACTAAAACATTTTAAACATTAAAAAAATATGTAAATATTTTGTATTTTTATGTGCTAATAAGTGAAAAGCAGGAATTTATGTATTTATAGGAAAAATTGCTTAAAATAAGTATTTACATAAGGGAACATTTATTTACCTAAAAATCTGAGCCCTACTGATAACTAGTAATAATAATAATAATAATAATAATAATAATGATAATAATAATAATAATAATAATAATAATAATAATAATAATAATAATAATAATAATGTCATATGATCTCGGGTGTCGGGTGCAAGCTTTGTTATTTGACACCCAGAGCGCAGCTTGCATGTCGAATTTTTGTTGTTCCTTGGAGCGCTATGAAAGTCAAGGAGGTCTGATATCTAAGCTCCTTGACACTACAGCGCTTTCTAGTAGGGATAGGAGGAACTTTTGTGTTGTCGGAAAATCCCGAGGTTAATTTTGCCATTATGAACACGGCCTACTGAATTTTAACGGGTTCTTTAACATGCCAACAACGTATGACATGCGTGTGGTGATTTTTGACGCCTTTGAGAAGTCAAAGCCCTTAGAAAGGGGTGAAAATCATTGAATGTAAAACAAGAATAATCAAATGCAGCCGAAATAAATAAAATTTGCAGGAGAAAATCTAAAGGTAGTAGGAGACCTTTGCTACTTAGGAAGCGAAATAACCACAGTGATAGACGGAGCAAAGAGGATATAAAAAGTAGGTTGGCTCAGGCAAGGAAAGCATTTCTACAGAAAAGGAATCTGTTGACATCGAATATAAATTTAGGTGTTACGAAGTCATTTTTGAAAACCTTGGTTTGGGAGCGTGGTGCTCTATGGAATTGAAACTTGGATTGTTGGCGCAGCAGAAAAGAGGAGAATGAAAACATTTGAAATGTGGTGTTACAGGAGAATAATGAAGATCAGATGGGTAGATAGGGTTACAAACGAATAGGTATTAAGACGAGTGGGAGAGGAGGGATGCTTCTGATGATATGACACATACTAAGACACCCAGGAATAGCAAAGTTAGTTATGGAAGGGAGGGTCGACGATAAGAACAGTTGTGGTAGACCAAGGAGGTTAGACAGATTGCCGCTGATGTACAGTGTAGTAGCTATGTAGAGATGAAACTATTACCGCTGGACAGGCAGGCATGAGTGCTGCATCAAACCAGTCAAAAGACTGAAGACTCAAACAACAACAACAACAACAACAATAACATCAACAACAACAGAAAGGGATTTAGGATGTCATTTTCTTGTCAGCTATTGCCAAGTTTTTCTTCCTAGCACAGGCTGAGATAAAATATATGAACATTTCTGAAAAACGCAAAATGAAATAGCTTGTATCCATCGCGGACACCATTTGTCGTTCCCACGGACCCACAGGAGTCTTTGGGCCACAGGTTGGGAAACATTGCGGACATTAAGACTATCTATTTTATGTTTACAATTTATCAAGTGTTCCTAAGTTGTCTCCAGGGGACAATTATGTCTGTTGTATCTGTATCATCGGGTCTTTTAATGGGGTTGGCTATTCGGGATAAATGTTGAAAGTGTCGTAAAGTCCATTTAGAAGGTTGGCGATTTTATGTCAGTGTCCGTGATCTTTAGGGTTTTCAAATGTCGTTGGCTTTCCGTAAAGAGTTGTCTGAAAGTCGGAGTGATTGGATTGATCAATGACACCAATGAATACAGTAGTGCATGTCCTCACAGCTACAAGAAGATAGACTACTGATGGAATGGCGATGCTAAGATAAAAGTAGTCTAGAGCCGAACCGCGATATTTTGCAGTAAATATTATTTCCCGTGAGAACTTACTGTAATTTAAGTTATATGTTTCTTAACAAAACGTTTTATGAAACGCAAATAGCAAGAAAGCGTTTATACGTTTATGTTTTACGATATGCGGTTAGTGAGAAAATGTTTTACGAAACGCGGTAAGTATGAAAATGTTTAAACCTTTTTGTAGAAAACGTTTTACGAAACGCGGTTAGCAAGAAAACGTTTTTCGAAACGCGGTTAGTAGGAAAACCAGTAGGCTTTAACAAAAATTGTAACATATTTCCTACATATCTCTCTATATTTCGATAAGTCGAATTCACTTTGACATCTCCTATCGATTCAGGATATGGAGATTCGAATGCAACTGCATTTACTTCCTTGCAACAGGCGCAATGGCATTGTGAGGAAAGACGCTGGAAAATTATGACGGGAGGCATATGATGGAGTGTATTGTGGCTCATAGTTTTCACCTCGAATTTTGTTGAACTAAAGAACTCCTTAGTCCCAATAAAAGCTGTTTCTTTACCCACTTTCGATTCTTAAAATAATAGTTAAGTCGCCTCCATGGCGTAGCGGTTAGCTGCCACCCCGGAGGTCCTGGGTTCGATTCCCGGCTCTGCAACGAAATTTGAACAGTGGTAGGAGAACTGGGACGGGGTCTACTCAGCCTCGGATGGTCCAAATGAGTAGAGGGGGTTCGATTCCCACCTCAGCCATCCTCGAAGTGGTTTTCCGTGGTTCTCCACTTCGTCTTCAGGCGGATGCCAGGATGGTCCCTACTGTAAGGCCACGGCCGCCTCCTTCCGTCTTCCTTGCCTATCCATCCCAATCTTCCCCTCCCTTCCCATCCTTATGAGGCCCCTGTTTGCTTTGCAGGTGAGGCCGCCTAGGCGAAGTGATGGTCACACATCCCCAGTTGTATCCACCCCGACCAGATGTTCCAAGCTCCAAGACACTGCCCGTAGTGGCAGTGGTGGTGAGTTACCTCGCAGAGTCCATGGGAAACACTAACCAAGAGGGTAAATCGACTTAAAAAATGGTAAGTATAATAATATCACTAAGCATCCTGAGGAATTACGGTATCCAGGGACGGCTGCTACAGGCAATCAAAAGTATTTATGTTGATAATCAGGCAGCAGTGAGAGTTGATGGTGGGATGAGTTCTTGGTTCAAGGTTGTTAGAGGAGTGAGGCAAGTCTGTAACTTCTCACTACTACAGTTTATTTTAATTATGGACCATTTGCTGAAGGTCATAAGCTGTCTGGGCTGAATTCAATTAAGTGGAAACCAGGTAAGTAGTCAGACCTATCCCTGATGATCTAGTTGTAATGGCTTACAAGCCGATATGTTAGAACTTGAACAGAAATACAGGGAGTATGGTATGAAGATCAGCATTTCAAAAACGAAGAATAAGTCGGTAGGGAAGAAACTCAAGAGAATAGAATGCCAGGTAGGAGGAACTAAATTGGAGCAGGTGGAATATTTTCAGTACTTATAAGGCTGTGTATTCTCTCAGGATGGTCGGTAGTATGGGGAAAGAAATACGGCTGAGGTGCAGAGAATAATAATAATAATAACAAGTAATTCCGTGAAGAACTAAAGCCTATTTTCATATATCCTATTTATGTTAATTGCCTCTATCAACATAAAATTTCAGTTTGATTGCTGTAATAGATTCGTAGATATTGAGAACCGTCTAAATATTTTGGATGGTCACCATGTTGGATTGTTATATGTATAGGCCATAGAGTCATGTACCATTAAAGGAAAATTATTGCAAAGGTTCATTATTCAAACATTCACTTCGATCGCATGATTACGGCACAACAAATAGAAACGTAATTAAAACAAGAAGTTCCGTGACGAACTAAAGAGCCTACTTTTCTTGAAATTTAAGATTCTTGCCAATCTATATAGACCTATCTAGAATAATGACGAAATTAAGTTGGTAATATCGAAATTCCTAATTAGTTCGAAATATACCTTATGTAATGTAGCCTAATAGAGCAGCACAGTTGGCAGCCCTGGTGACTGAATATAGGCTATTGTTAGTTGCATCTCTTAAGGTACAGAATGCAAAATTTGGTTGAAGTCCAATGGATAGCATGCACGTTACATGCAGTTAGACCTTGGAATTATTGGCGCGCGTAAAATCATGTTGGCAACAATGTCATGCATGTGTTGGTCAGAAATAATCTGAAATATTATGATCTCGTGTTGTACCAATTTTGGATGAAATCCATTTGTTAGTATAGAAGTAACATGTTTTTTAAAATTGGACCTATCAGCAGGTTAGAATCATGTTGGCAGCACTGGCGAAGGCCTATATTAGTTACTCCAAATTAATCTAGAATGCCAATACGTGTGCAAAGGTTAGAGCTAATGGCTTGCATACTTTCAGATATATTGATATTAGGGTAACAAAATACAGACAGTATTTATTAACAGTTGGCAGCCCTGGTTACTCTTAAGAATCGGCATAGTCATATCTGTTATGGTACACATAGCACACACGGAATTTGGTTGAAATCCAAATGATTGTATAGAAGTTACATGTATTTAAAGTTGGACCTCTCAGCAGGCTTAGAATCATGTTGGTAGCACTGACGTATATAAGATACTCCAAATTAATATAGAATGTCAGGTATTATACGTGTGCATAGTTTAAAGCTGTCGGCTTGCATACTTTCTGATATATGGGTATTTGGATAAAATAAATTGAGAGCATTTATTAACAGTTGGCAGCCCTAGTGGCTCTTAAGAATACGCTCAGTCATATCTGTTTATGTACACATACCACATAAGAAATTTGGTTGAAATCCAATTGATAGTGTAGAAGTTATATGCATTTAAAATTTGGACCTATCAGCAGGCTTATAATCATTTTAGCGACACTGCCATGTATGGCCTCCTGGAAATTAAACTGCAGTATTATTATCTATACGTGTGCCAATTTTTAAATAGCTTCCTTTCATCCCTTCCAAGATATCCAACATGGAGCTCAAATTTCAATTGCGATTTTTCAGCAGTTGGTAGCACTGACATCATTTTCAAATATGGCTGTGAGATATTCAGGTATAGGTCTTTACTCCCACCAAATTTTGTTTTGATTGCTGCAGCCGTTTAGGAGTTGATAGGGGGGACACACACACAGCCAGCCAGACAGACAGACAGACAGAAGGACAGATAGACAGACAGACAGACACACACACATTTGCCCGAACTCATAAGTCTACTTTTTCCTCATTTTTGCAAAATGTGAAAAGTAGGCTAAAAATTCGCACAGCCGCCATCTGGAGATTGTGTAAACAATTGAACTAAATTAGATATGTGTGCATTACAATGTGTAGAAACATTTGCTGTACCAAGTTTCATTGCGTTTGGATCATTAAATCGCGAGAAAAGTCTATTTAAAACTTTCAACTTCGCTTGGCCGCCATGTTCGTTTTGTAGTTAATCGGTTTTTGAAAGTCTCATAGATGAACTTCCAGTAGTGCCCTTTATCTCCGTGCTAAATTTCACGGTGATAGCGGTAATAGTTTCAGAGATATAAAATACCGGTGAAATATTTCGCTCAGCAGCCATCTTGAGGATGTGACCGATCCAGTCAGGGTCAATTACCGGCCCCGGATGATAGGGGATCGAGAGGAGACCGGAGGGTCAGTATGACGTCATGGCATGACGCGGCGAGGCAACCGCTGGAGTAGGGGAATGCTCCAGAAGATTCCAACCCCTTCCATTTTTTTTTCTCGAGAGGAGGACACAGTTCCGGAATGTTCAGTTAGTCAGCGGGGCATGGACGAGTATGTTATCCAGCGTGGCACGGACGAGTAGCCTATGTCATGTGGACTGAAATTTGCACCGTGAACTTGAACGGTTTACGTGAGTGGTCAGCGCTCGTGTCCATTTGATACGAGGAGTGATCAGCAGGCCATGAGGCTAGCGTGCGTGTAGTGCCAGTGAGTTGTTTACAGTGAAGTGTGTCAGTTTGTTTGTTGGACAGTGTTCAGTAAGGTGTCACTAGAACGATAATCGTGAATTTCAAGACGATATCGGACTCGCTAGTATGTGAGGAAATAATCAGAACTGATAAACGAAGGTCCGTTAAATTCATGCATATGCTGCTATTGACATGTGAAGACGCGTGGAATATTATACAGTACTTTACCATTTTGATTACGACGATTAATGCACGTGGTCCGGTTAAGTTAGCGGATAGTAAGGTGTTGAAGGCATATACTGTGGTAATAGCAAGACAAAATTGTGCGCCTTTGAACGTCCGAGTGGAGGCCGTAATGAAAATCTGAATTATCATGCCGACAATTTATGTTAATTAAAGGTGAATACCAGGAGGTGTTTAACATTACGAGTATCGGGGAAAGAACAATAATAACGATAGTCGAGGCGAAGCATTATCGCGAGGCCCTATATTGTAACGGGCATTCATTCGAAATTAGCATAGCAGTGCTAGCAATTAAGAGACGCAGTGAGAATGTGACGGAAGGCTACATCTGCTTTAAGCTTGTGTTGAAGGACTGCAGGCCACAGGCAATTTGATATGTCAGTCAAGGCCAGGTCGAAATAGCTTCTCGTGGAAGGAAGTGTGTCACTGGTTGAGGAAAGTGAGTACATATAATTCAAAGTAAGACGTTTCATTTCCATCCTTGTTCATCAGGAATAAGAGAACTTCTACCTCGGATAGCCGTGCCATGAGATGACCTGTGATCGAGTAACTTAACGCCATTCATAATCATTTATTCCAGATTGAACAAGAGCATCATTTTCTCATAGGGTTGTACAGATTTTCCCCCTTTCTTTTCGGGTCGTTTTTGACTTACATAAATTAACAGTATCAATGGTAGGAGTAAGACATACATTTATTCTCTGAGACCTAATAATAATAATAAGTTGAATTTGGGTAACGATAAAATGAGATGCCCATTTTGCTGGGAGATTCTAGCATTTCGATTTCCGAGGTCATTATATGAATTTAATTCTGAAAGGTTTGTCACGGATTGCATGGATTTTAATAGCTAAAGGATAGCAAAATGAATATGGTTGGAGATTGTCGAGTAAGGTTCCTTGGATAGGATGCCATATTATCATACGACCTCGTGGTCCCGATAAAGTTGATACGCTCTGTTAAGTGTGGGTTCTTGAGACATGCTAATAATGCATGATTTTTGTAATGATGTTGTGTAAAGTTAATGTGATAATTAAATATGGTATTATTCCGTCATATGTGACGAGGTTATTCACGGGGCGACGTATGACCGTTGAGTTGAATTTGTGAGGACAGGGTCCTTTACTCTTGACGAACGTGTTACGTTTATCGATGAGTTGTATATTGAATAGCGCAGGGGTGTAATTGATAGTGCGCTCTACAGTCAGATTGTTCGGAACCTCACACAGAGTGTTCGACGGAAGGGTTGCGATTAAATGTTCGTTGTGAGAATGAAATACACTAGGGTGCCTTATTACGAGGTTCTTAACCTTTCCTAAACGTTAGACAATGCTATAATTTAATTACAATAACAAATATGACAGTGTGGATCAAGGTTGTTGGAACGGCAAATAAATCAGTAATAATAATAAGAATTAGCAGTGTAAATATGTGAGCACAATCTGGGTGTGTTAATAATTTATGATAAGTTATAATTAATTGTTGAAATGAGTAGCCCAGTTGCAAAACCAGCTATGTGCATGATAAGTAATTAGTGAGAAATCAGGAAAAACTATTAAAACGAAACAGAAATGTGGCAGAGGGCTGATTCTTATACAAACTATAGGTAAACATAATTGGAATATGTGTACCAAAGTTCTGAAATATCTGATGAACAGAAAACAAGTTATTAATATTTTTTATTTGCATATATCAGGTTTTGCAACTGTGTTGTTCACATAGCAGGTTTTGCAACTCTAGCGACAGCCATATTGATTGCGCCTTAGTTTGCAAAACCAGCTACAATTGTAGTGGCGGAGTTTAATCACACACTCATGATGGATGGAATTATGTATTGAGTAAGTTACAATTTACAATACATACACACATAATGGAAGAACATATTACGTAAAGTGGATTATATTACAACGTAAAAAACATACACAGTTTAGAATAGTTCTGTGTGTGTTGATATACTATCAAAGTACAACCAAAATGAGTTTAGGCCATGTCTGTTTCATCAGTTTCCATTAGTTCAAAGCCCAAAGTATCATCATCAAGATCATCATCTGCATCATCATTCAAACTTTGAGTATCAGAGTCCTGTTCTGCAAATACATTGACATAGAATTCCAAATATGGATTACTGTCCCATGGTTCTCCAAAGTGAAGGGCAACAAGTCTTTTAACATCCTTGATCTTAGCCGATTTTACAACAACACCCCTTGGGATATCAGGGATGTGAGCGATCTTAAAATTCTTCCCCATCCTGTATGTAGCCTTACCACTTCTGGTGCACCCTGGATAATGCTACACCCTCAGGGGCTCACGGCTGGTGAGTTCGGGAGTTGGCGACCCCGAGGGATTCCTGAGCTGGGTCCGGTTTCCCCCTTTTGTCCATTACCTGTGGGGGCGGACCCTCTCCTCTTTCACTTTCCTATCTGCCTTTCATGGCTCTCCTTCCTTCCAAGTCCCTCAATCCGCATTCTTCGAGGGTTGAGGGCATTTCTTTTCCTCCTGTCCATTTGCCTTATTCTCCTTTTGTTTTCCATTTCTTCTTCTAGTAGCCTATATAAGTTAGTAGTTAGTTTTAGTTATAGTTTACCTCTCATTCTCATCTTCACGATCACCCAAACCATTAGGGGCCGATAACCTAGATGTTAGGCCCCTTAAAACAACAATTATCATTATCATCATGTCTCAGGACATCTCTTCCTCTTCCTTGATCTTCGTGGTTCAGTCTCTGCAATAACTTCTGTGTCACTACCACTATCGGTATTTTCTCTTGACATATTATTATCTTCATTCATTTAAAATAAATATATAACTAAAAACGTCTGTAGGGATGAGACGACAGCTTGTAGGCTGCATCCACATCAATGTACTCAGAGAAATTGGCGCGCGAGTGAAACAATTGCAAGCAGAATTTCACAGCTGAATCTCCACAGTATGCAGTACAGCCAACCTAACTATGTACAATAGATATAAGCGTTTTAGCTTTATATTCTTTGATAAAGAGGAGTGCAATGCTGTTCTTATGGAAAGGAAAATAGCAGGTTTTGCAACTCTACACGAAGGACGGCCATGTTAGTTAATAAACATATAGCAGGTTTTGTAAACGTAAACATTGCCCTGTGAATTTAGCAGGCTTTGCATCTGTACCTGCCATGCATGTAGCAGGTTTTGCAACCGTTAGCTGTTTTTAATGTCAAATTTAAAACTGTTATAGCTGGTTTAGGAACCTGAAACATAGCTGAATTAGAAGCCAGTATCATAAAGCAACATGGGATACCATTATTTCATTCTCGTAAATTTATGCACATAGCTGGTTTTGCAAATGGGCTACTCAAATGCCATATTATGTGAAGCTGAGTTGATGTTTGAGTGTTATTTGATCTGATATGATGCTCTTTAGTTATTAATTTGCAGTTCGATAGAGAAGATCCGTCCATTGCTGTATAAGGGTAGACAGTTGTGATATACACAGATATTCGATATTTTCTTCGAGTTTTTGCCGCAGGTGAACTTTGTGACAAGTGGCCAGTGATGTTTACATGCGTGTGCAGCGATAAATTAAGGGTTAATTTAGTTTTTGAAAGGCGATATCCTTGTCGGAACTTTAAGATTGGACACCCACGAGTTTGAATAAGTATATTTTTTTGTTTGTTTATGGACTATGAACTTTATTTTTTTCGGACTTTGTCCCACCCTAACTCTATACTCGTGCGTGGTAGGCAGGTTGCATATTTATTTATCCTTTGGCCAATAAAGGAGCAGATGTGATTTTGCGAGGGCTTTTTTTCTTCTCTGTTTGTTAATTCAAGTTAGGGAGTTTGCTTTTGAATCCTGGTTCAGTTTATTTGCCATCCCAACCCGTAAACGACCCGAGACCCTTTGTCTCTGGCTCGCTGGAGCATTTCTTTTATTGTTGTCTGTATGAACCAAGATTCACGCCCTAATCTTTTTCACCCAATCCCTTGGCCGTTTCTTCTGATGGGGCCGGGATGTTGGCCGGGTGATCGCCTGTCCCATTGGAGAAACGGGCACAAGCTTATGTAAAAAAATTGAACGAAGTTAGATATCGGTGCATTACAATGTGTATAAAAATATATACTGTACCAAGTTTCATTGAGTTTGATTGGTTAAATCGCGAGAAACGTCTATTTTAAGTCGCAACTTCCCTTGGCCGCCATGTTGGTTTTGTAGTTACCATTTTTCAAAAGTCACATAGGTGAACTTCTAGTAGTTCTCTTTATCACCGTACAAAATTCCAGGGTGATATCGGTAATAGTTTCGGAGATATTGAATGCTGGTGAAATATTTCGCACAGCCGCCATGTTGGCTTGGTGAGACGTAACAAAATTTGAAGGGTACGGTCTGGATCGTCTGGAATAGTGCTATGAACTTACGGAGTTTCATTGAAATAGCTCCAGCCGTTTAGATTCTTAGGACACACACACACAGACACACGAATCACACACACAGAGACACATGAATCACACACGCACACACAGACACACGAATCACACACACACAGGCACACGAATCACACACGCACACACAGACACACGAATCACACACAGAGACACACGAATCACACACGCACACACAGACACAAGAATCACACACACACACGTATCACACACACACAGACACACGAATCACACACACAGACACACGAATCACACACCACACACAGACACACGAATCACACACGCACACACAGACACACGCATCACACACACAGACTCACGAATCACACACACACAGACACACGAATCACACGCACACACAGACACACGAATCACATACGCACACACACACACAGACACACAAATCACACGCGCACACACAGACACACGAATCACACACACAGACACACGAATCACACACACAGACACACGAATCACACACGCACACACACAGACACACGAATCACACACACAGACACACGAATCACGCACGCACACACAGACACACGAATCACACACGCACACACAGCCACACGCATCACACACACAGACACACGAATCACACACGCACACACAGACACACGCACACACAGACACACGAATCACACACGCACCCACAGACACACGAATCACACACACAGACACACGAATCACACAGACACACGAATCACACACACACACAGACACACGAATCACACACACAGACACACGAATCACACACGCACACACAGACACACGAATCACACACGCACACACACAGACACACGAATCACACACACACACAGACACACGAATCACACACGCACACACAGACACACAAATCACACACAGACACACGAATCACACACACACACAGACACAAGCATCACACACACAGACAGACACACGGACAAAAGGTGATCTCATAAGCCTATTTTTTCATAAATGAAAATAGGCTAATAAATGGGAAGTAGCCTTATAAAATAGGAAACCAGAATACAAATAGCCAACAAATTTAAACAAGAATTATAATTTATAATAATAGTTTTAATGCAGCCAATGGTCAATGAAAATCAAATTAAGTTATACATCAATCGTCAAGGCAACATTTGCCAGTGACATATGATAACATAATATCTGTCACACGCCAAGTCACACATACGACATACACATTTTTACATGGTTCATGGAATCGTTCCCTGCGGCAAATTCTATGTTGACATCCATGGACCACGAGCCCCGTGACAAAATATATCAGCTTATGGTTAGCTTCCTTCCATCCGTCTCGAATCATGGCATCCAAGGTATCGAAATCGAGCCATATTCCATTCTTCTTCTTCTTCTTCTTTGGTGTTATTTTACCACCTCCTTGTACTCCAAAATGTTAAATAACAATAGTATACTAGTCGCCTCCGTAGCGTAGCGGTCAGCATGGTTTGCTGCCGCCCCGGAGGTCCTGAGTTCGATTCCCGGCTCTGCCACGAAATTTGAAAAGTGGTACGAGGACTGGAACGGGGTCTACTCAGCCTCGGGTGGCCCAAATGAGTAAAGGGGGTTCGATTCCCCCTCAGCCATCCTCGAAGTGGTTTTCCGTGGTTTCCCACTTCGTCGTCGGGCAAATGCCGGGATGGTACTGTACCATTATACTCATATTGTTATGATGTATAGAGCAGTTTGAAGTATATGTTGAAGATCGGCGCGATCCACAAGTTGCAAACCGAAGTAGGTGTCGGCCGCTCGATTACGGTACTTTCCGAGGATCGACGTGCACGCACGAAGCCAGGCGGATATGATTACAACATGGCGACCATTGATCCAGTTCATTGATCGGTCATTAGGATTACATTTTTATCAGCAATAAGAAGAAAAGAGAATAACATGCAAGATTTGCAACATTATACGAGACCCTGGAACAGAGCATAATGTGTATTTTGTTATCTATACATGTTTAGTATCTGTCGGAGACATTATAAATTATGATTTACATCCACCAATGAGAGATCAGTTCGATTACTGTCACGTCTGAGTGGGGTTAGCGTGAAGCTAGGTGGATGGACACACAGTCAGCTGTGAGCAGATAACATTACGGAGCGCTTGAGAACATATCTCTTTGTGAAGCTTGAGAACGCGTTTCGTTATTGCAATGTGACGCGAGGTTTATATCAAACACTTTAAAGTGTATATAGAGCCAGTGTCGAAGGACTCTGTTCGTTTTCACGAGATGCAATCTATACCGCTACAAGGGTAAAGCAGTATTAGAAACTGTAATTTCAATACAGCAAGCTGCCTGTCATCACAGCGAACTTTGGTTTTTGTAACAGTGGCCTCATCCCCCCCTTCCCTATTCGATAACCCAAGATGTGATAATAAAATTAGCATATCAAAAATGCTTTATTAACATGATATTACCATATCAGAAATTAATAAATGATAACACACAGGAAAGGCCTAATTTAATTACTCGCTAGGTCAGCTGAGTTCACAGCAAAAAAAAACTAGGAGCGAATGTTCCGATTTGCTTGGTTTTCAAGAACACCCTCATTTGATTTAGGAAAAGAGAACAGGCGGGACGAAACCAATGTCAAGACCAGCTTGTTGAGTGGAAAACTGGATGCGTACTTCAGCAGCCGGTATTAAATTGACCCTGCCAAAGATGAAGAATGAAAAGGGGAATAATCTTCCTAGTGACTTCATGCAATAAATAATATGACAAATCGAAATAAGCTAACATGTATTGAGCAGTAAAATAAAACAATTACAAGAGACAGCCTTCCACCACTTAATTAACTAACAGACAAATATGATCTAATTAAACACAAATGAATGACTTAGTTTAAACAAACCAGACACTTGCCCGCTTGGCAAGGTTTCACACATCTACATTTGTGATAGAAATGAATTTATCTAGAATGATTCCCAGAAATTAATGCCCAACAAGGACTAAATAATTGTCATTTTTCCCGCATGGCAATTTACGCAGTTACATTTGAGGTTAAAACATGAATTTCAAAATGGATCCGGAAGAAGAAGAAAAAAGAAAAACAACATGAGAAAGGCAATGCCTTCTCAGAAAACAATGCTGCATCAAACAACCGAAACGCCCCTTAGTGGAACGGAAAGGTCTGACAACCTCCACAGTCCAGCATTGACCGTCCCGTCAAGGCTGTCTGACCAAGAATTAAAACCCACGAGGTTCCCATCCAGCTAACGGGAAATAGGGCGATAATAATCCACCCTGCAGTAATTACATATAAAGGTACCACCAAAGTATTACTAGACCCTCCAAAAGATTACATACTAAAGTGCTAAAATAGACTTTATCTAGTTAAGCTTACGGACCGCCGACACGGGGCCTTAAAATGACGTTACAAAATTTAGCAGTCAAAGTTTGTATTGATCGTCCTTGGTTATGCCCCTTAGTAATTAAATCATGATAGTACCACCTGGTGTATTTCAGCCCTCCAGAGGAGCTGCCTAGTTCCCCCGGAGGCGATCGCCTTTAAGTCCTTCCGTCACCAACCTTCCACTCGTACTGTCTTCCCTGTCACAGATCGCACCCTTGTATTCCAGAGTCCCCCCACCACTTGACTCCAGTAATACCACACGCGACTAGTGGCCCAACCCGCTAACACAAGGGCCAGAGCCCGAGGTTTGAGTTGGTATCATTGAATATCAGCCCATACAGGTTACTGCGTAGAAACCTTCTAGGAGTCGAGGTGTTACACAATGTCCTTTGTAAGATTTTTCTCAGAATAAGAGCTTGGCGAACGAAGCTGACAGTAAATGTTCGCTTTTCCAAAGTTTGCAGACACAAAGCTCGATTTATCTCCCTTTACAAGTGTCTATCACGATAAGCCTATAAGTGACAGGACACACAAAGGCACAAATCCTGGCAGAAGGCTTGGCGAATGAAACTGACAGGAAATGTTCACCTTTCAAAAGTTCACGGATCAAAGCTTGACTTATCCCTCTTTTCCATTTACGATAAAGGCTAGGCGATCCCATTTCACCAGTAGCCAGGCGCCAACTTGGTGAATGGAATTCTCAGAAGAGCCTGGTGTATGCTCTCATGATAAACTGGCCAGACCTGGAGCTCTTGCTGCGTCTCGAAGATAAGATGAACATGTACCGATTTGCAAAATTGGTACAGTTTTGAAAAAGAGTCTCTGTTTTCATTGCTTTGATGTCGAGTGCGCAGCAATGTTATTGAACTCTAAACGCTATTCCTCATCGCGAACAGACATATTTTTAATCAAGATGTCAAGAGGAATAATTTTAGTGCTGTTCATTTCTTTTATAATGGCAGGCTAAATAACGCAGCAGCATGAACGCTACTAGACCGGCATTGTATCGAACATTTCAATGAACTATCGCCATGGCCCCAGTGATGACTGATTCTGATTGTGTGACCACTTGTGTCTACCTCATTAGTAATCATGAATGCTATTCGCATGGGCAGTCATTCGTCTTTCGTTCATTAATATTTCAGCTCGATATGAAGAATGCGACCCTACTGAGAAACGAACTGTGTACTGGAAGATGTTGGAGACGTGAAGTAGCGATTCCTGACTATTTACCCAGGATGGGTAATAGCCTTCTGAACCGAGAAGAACGTGCGGATTGGAGAAGGTGTACCCTGGTTCGATTTCCGACGACCTGGGGAGTGCTAGTTACAGCTACATATGGAAAAGGTGTGATATGCAGGGCGTATCAATGCTCGCTCTTGGAAATTCATCTATCAACAAGGTACAGCGTACACTACTTCGTATCTCGTAGCTAAATGTAGATATTTCAATGTTAATTTACGCCATTATTTTTTTTTAACATGTTTATATTTTTGAGTAGTATGTCGGACTGTGGAATTTAGGCTTGACGTTTTAATCATGACTGATTTCACAATCGACAGGTTTTAGACTTCCATAAGAAGTGCAACCCATTTTCAGCTTGTATTTAAGTATGTTTAAGTAGATTTCATCTTAAATTCATTAATATTTCATGAAGCTTTCTTAGGGTAGTGAAGAGGACATCCATAGGCATTTTGTGATTCAGTGTAGTTTATCAACGTGGTGAGCTCTTTATTATGTCAATTTGTGACATTCTTCGCATCGTTAGATTGTGTTCTACATTTTCCTACTGCATTTTCGAACTTTATACACCCGAGTGATTGGAGTTATGTATAGAAGACTGATTTTGATAGCAAGTTATGAGTTTTGTGAAGGTTTATTTTATACTTATATAGAGGAATTCGATTTCTCGCTCTTGTCAGGAACCATTCTTTGTGTTGTTGAAGGACAGAGGCTGGTAATGTTTTCTAACCAGACAATTGTGCTGATTGTTATGATTACCATGTCCGGTGGTGTAGAGACATTACTTTGTTTCTCGAATTCATCCGTGCAGGGGTGTACCGAACATTGGCTTGATAAACTTTCTCCTTACTTGTACTTCACTTGTTTTTTTTTTGTGGATTCACTTTAGCCTCTCGCGTGAAGGCACAGTTGAGATCCTTGGTCGAAGGAATTTATCATTGTTTTTGATTGTCGTCATTTGACTATAAAATATATCTCTGAAACATCATTCACTTCTTTAACCAGCGTATATCCCAAATTTAATAAATGTATAAATACATTCTGATTAAGGAGAGTCGATGCTATTGCAATCCCTCATAGCATAGGTATTAATTCTAAAAGGATATTTTGTTATTGAGAAAATCCAACCAACATCATTGAAAACTAATGTAAACTATGAGTAAATTTAAACAACGATGTAGTAACAACAATTATCGGCTGAGAATGAAATTCGTCATTAAGCAATGAGGGTGATCCAGTTACGTTAAAATATGTATGATTATAATAAATTAATTTTGAATAGAGTACTCAGGGGAGTACATATGTATAATAGTAGAGCCGCGTGAAGGCAGTGAAAGAATGAAATAAACATTAAGATATTTCATGGAAACTAACCCATGATAATTGTGATTGAGTAGTCAAATATAAGTTGACATATTTTCAAGTCTAATTCAGCGTTTTGCTACAAGCATTTTGTTGTTGCTTAGAAGCATGCGAACTACAAAGTAAAACATTAAAACATGTATTAAATGATGTCAACCATAATATTCTGGATTTAATCACCATGCTGACGAGGGTGTTACAGTTATCCTGATCAGTTATTTTGGTGAGTGCAATAATTATTAAAGTGATAGATTACCTCTATTAAGCTTTGTCACCTGGTTGGAAAGGACCAATTTAAACATTTTCGAATCAGTTAAAGGAAACTAATGATCTTATTCTAATGGAAGAATGTTAAACTGAGGCTTGCGAAATAAAAGGAAACACACACTTGGAGTGTGCCATTCTATATATATTCCAATGTAGATTTTGTACATAAATGATATTGCTAGTTGTAGGATTAGTAATGACCTACCCAAATGCGGAATTAATTTTCAATAAGACTTTTTGAGGTATTGCTTGTGCCATAGTAGGGTATTATCTTAAAGAGTGTTTAACATTTTTTTATGGAGAATACAGTGTGTCTAGTAATGACTAGAAGATGTATTCAGGTCACTGTGATTTGAGCTACTGGTTGAAGCTGCAATTGCTTTTCATTTCTTGTAATATTATTATAGCAATTTCTGCTATAATGCCTTTGTGAATAAATTTTGAAGAATTTTATTTTAATTCTTTTAGAGTGGTACTTTATAGCTGTGATAGGAGGTCACGCTAAGGAAACCATCGCAGGCATTTCAGTATAATTCCACGCTTTGGAGATTATGTTTATCTCGTTCTTGTGTTCTACCGAGCTAGATTTTTCTTTTGTTGCTATGGTTTTTCTTGACGTTCCCTCAGTTAGGTGATCCTTGTGCCCCATTATCCCCGTCTCTTGTTGAGTGGAATCTGTTTTTTTTAGTCGGGGTTTTCAGGTTCTGCAATCCAGCTACCAACGAGGGATATCAACAAGCTGACGGTAGGTTTTTCGGGTACAGTACCTTCTTCAAGGCCTCGGCCGCCTCCTTCCCTCTTCCTTGTTTATGCATCCTAACCATCCCTTACCTTCCCTCATGAGGCCCCTGTTCGCATTGCAGGTGAGGCCGCCTGGGCGAGGTGCCAATCCCACCTCACCAGTTGTATCCCTTCCAATTCGATGTTCCCAGCTCTAGGACACTGCCCGTAGAGGCGGTAGTGGTGAGTTCCCTCGCTGAGTCCGTGGGTTCCACCAACCTTGAGGGTAAACGACTATAAAAAAATAAAAATAAAATAGTATACTTTGAAACTCAGCAATTTTTCTAGGTTCATGCCATGTCTTGTGCAGGGTTGCGTCTACAACACCGCATGAACCTAGGATTTTTTTCTGAGTTTTAATTCCATGGCCGTGAAAGCCAATATACCATTTCTTTCGAGCCTTTATGGGGAGGTAGCGGCATCGGTGGCGAAGTTGGTAGCATGCTGAACTGCTGTGCCCAAGATAGCGGGTTCAAACCCGGCCCAAGTCGTCGATTTTTTAAGAGCGTTTAAGTACTTCAGTATGCCTTCCTTCGGAGGGTAAGTAAAGCCAGTGGTCCCATGTCATAGATTTATGGCATGTAAAAGATCCTTCCTCAAACTAAACTTGTGTGAAGCTATAAGGTGCGTTCAAAAAGTAACGAACCGGAGGCATAAGTACAGAAACCAGTACCTGTATGTTAGAAGTATTGGCCCTGGCTGTTGAGGCACTTGTCCCACTGTGACACGAGGCGGTGAATGGGTGTCTCATAAAATTTCCTGGGCTGCGATGTGAACCAGTTCCGCACGTACAGCTGGACGTCGGCGTCCGAGATGAATCGCTGGCCCCGCAGAGCCCTTTTCAGGGGACCAAACATGGCGTAATCGCCGGGAGAGAGGTCTGGACTGTATGGAGGATGGCCGAGAACCTCGCATTTGAATTTCTGCAGGTGTGCCGCGACTGTGTTGGCCGTATGAGGTCGTGCATTGTCGTGGAGCGACCACGGCGGCTATGGCGTTCTCTGTCACTCGGCGCGGCGGTCCTGGCTAATGAGTGCATCAACCAGCTGGACGTTGTCATCGGTAATGCAGGGGGGTGCCCCAGACCGGGCATCATCGGCTAACGACACCCGTCCTTCCTTGACCCTTGCAAAGGACATGCAGTGTTCGCCATACACTTGTGACATTCGGCGATGAATGTCCGTTCCCCCTACTCCGTCCGCTTCAGAAACCGAACAACACCTCTTTGTTCTTCGGTTGACGCCTCCATGTCACTGTTTGCAATGCGACTGGTAGAGTTGGACGATTGATGCATGCTGCTGCTCGCTTTGTATCGTCACGTGACGTGCACGCGTGACCTCTAGCGACGGGCTGTGACCTTCCACGCTCTGGTCGGAACCACACCTCGTTACACACGCCACGATTAGCCGATGTAGTCACCGGTTTGCGCATTCCAGCCTCTGGCTCGTTAGTTTTTGAACGCACCGTATAAATTTCTAGGTTGGATTTCGTTGGAACGCTCTATCTAAGTTCCAACGTTCACCAATAGGTATCACTGACATCTGGTAGTGAAAGTTGGAACTACTTGAAATTGAACGGAACTTGTAGCTCACCCTACGGGTGTCCGCTTGAAGCAGCTACAGCCTGAGGCGAGCCGAACATGTCCTCGAACACTCCCGGCACTAAACGCCGTACGATAAATAAATAAATAAATAAATAAATAAATAAATAAATAGGGAGGTGAAAGGCTGCTTGAGCTTTTAATTCTAGCAGTAAAGAAAGAGGGAGGTAGCATGCAGTTCGCTACTCCTGTGGGGGTCCGGGTACGGACACCAAGAGCCCGCTGATGAGCCCAGCTTGGTGTTCCTAGGCAAAACCCCGCAGAAGACACGGCATAAACCTAGAGTAATTGCTGACTTTTAATTCCTTGCCCGTGAAAGCCAATATACCATCAGGATACCTTGACTTACGCTCCAGCCATACATTCTGGACGTACAGGGCCAAATAAAGAGCGTATGGGAACACGACAAATGTTTCAGTATTCATTGTTCTCTACTTTTACAACGAATGTATTTTTAAGAGTTTAGATTGAACATAGTGCGATATATTATGAAGAGGAACAATCACAACTGCTAGATTTATTATCCAAACAGTCGAAATGAAGAGGCGATTATCAAAGCGAGTTGAAGGCCCATGTATCAGTCAGTGGTGAGTTAGCGCCCCCATGAGGGGGGTTATCACAATAGCTCGAGGCTCCGTCATCAGCGGGCTGTCTCATGGGCCGATGTGTCCTCACATCCATCTAGCACATTGATGCACAGTGGCTCTGCACGCTTCACATGCCTTCTTCAGAATACAATGAGGTATTAATTTAGGACAGAGAGTCACATGCTAATACTGTAATGTTTACTAGCATTACCCGTCGCGGCTTCACCCGCGAATATTCTAGTTGTAAAGAGTGCACTTAGCAGAATCTCAATCATAAATGCTATGACTGATTTATCCTTGGTATGAATAATCAGACTTTATCAATTCAGCTACTGGTGCAGTGGTTAGGGGTTTGTCATTCCTTCATAGGTATATCAGAGCGAAGTTAGTTTTCTGGGAATATCACAGACACTGTTAATTTAAGGGCCTTTACATGTGGGTTTCGGAGACCCTTTAGCCTATAGTCGGGTGAAAAAGACCTTTCGTACCACACTCACACGTGAAAATTGCGTGAAAAAATTCTAGAATGCCTCTTGACCCCCTTAAGCGCAGTATACTGTATGCTATGTATGTATGTATTTTGTTCAGTGATAACCTTATAACCGTTTGGAAACTTTCACAGTAATGTAATAATTGGAATTGCCGTGCGTCTTACAGAAATAGATGGACCTGTGAGATTCTGTTACCATGGTTACCGTGTTCCAGTCTTTCATTATTTCATTGTAAATATACATGTTTTAAGGTATTTATTTAATTGTGAGGCATTTAAAGAGTAAGTGAGTGCGTTTCGCCTACGCATTGGGTTATGCTGAACCTGTAGGTACCCCATATGTGTACGTTGGTGTTAATGGGACCTTATTTTCGGTACAAAACTGGAATGGGACCATAGCAGAATAATATAGGGAGGGATGATGACTGTGAGATATTCTGATGACATTGTCATTTTAGCAGAATCACCAGAGGATTTGAATGAGATTTTAAATGGTGTAGACTCGGTCTAGAGGAAAGAATTCATGATGAATACAAATTTCTGCTGAAAATACTTCGACCACAGAAAATGGCTGATGGGACTTGGAGGATGAGAAATCACGAATAACTCGACAAATACATTGAGAAGATAACGGACACAATGGGGAAGCGGAGGTTCAAGTTCTACAGACACCAACTACGAATGGATGAATGCAGACTGACCAAAAGGACCTTCAACTACATCATGGGGTTAAAGGCCACATCTAAATGGGTAGATGAGGGGAAAAGGCATGCGGCAGAAGTTGGAATCACACTACAAATGGTCCACAACAGAAGAGAGTTTAGATGATGATGATAATTGTTGTTTTAAGGGGCCTAACATCTAGGCTATCGGCCCCGAGAGAGTTTAGAAGGAGAATAGACAGAATAAAAGCATTTTAGGAGAAACCAACAATGAGGAGGCACAAACGGATCATTTCCGATGAGGAGAGAAAGAAAAGAAGCGAACGATGATGATGATGATAATTGTTGTGGGCCTAACATCTAGGTTATCGGCCCCTGATGGTTTGGGTGATCGTGAAGATGAAAATGAAATGCAAACTTAAAACTAATTACGTCGTGATATGTCGCATATATCCATATATGATATCGTTAACTTCTACCTGTTCCACTCGGGCGCTAATATCGCATGAATTCATACAATAAGTAGAAGGGGATTGTGTAGACATAATTTAATTAAAACTTATCATCTGGGATGAAGCCCCTATGGCCGGCGGTCCCATGTCATAGATTTATGGCATGTTAACGATCCTTCCACTAATTGCACCTGTGTGAAGCTAAATTGAATAGGTTAAGAATGTAAACAACGCTCTTAGGTTTCTACGTTCGTTGCCAAGCACCGACTGTGGTGGCGTCTAGTAGTTAAGTTCTGAACTTGGCCTAGTAGTCGTTGACGGTGGCGCTTGGCGGCAAAAGTAGGAACTATTTGAAAATTTATAAGTTGCAGTTGTTAAAATTTAAAAAACAGATACACACACTAATACAGTCATCACAATTAACACCGGTTATCAGACAGATTCTACACACACCCAAAGTACACGGGGCTACATGACCGCGTTGTCGCAGCCCCTGAACTTAAGAACCAACCAACCTAATGTAATAAATGGAATTGTATTGCGTGTTACAGCAATAGATGGACCTGTGAGTTTCTGTTGCCATGGTTACTGGATTGCATTCTTTCATTATTGTATTAAATGAAATTAGTTTTCTGGGAATATCTCAAAAACGGATGGTTTTAGGGCCTAAAAAGGTGGTTTTCGGGGTGCCAATAGGGCCCCCGAGTTTCGTTTCTCACATTGAGGGGCTGAAAATGAGCTTTGTCTCGCCCTTCTACGCCTATTTCAGCAAGTGTTTTAAGGGGGTAGGCCCCCTTTTATTGGAGCTACAGAGAAGAGTTACATCAATGATTGGTGTCGTGCCTCTGAACGATATCTGTACCAAATTTTAGGTTGATCTACCAAGCCGTTCTCGAGTCATAAGGGAACATACTTGTCCACAGACAGACAGACAGACAGACAGACAGACAGACAGACAGACATACAGACATACAGACAGACAGACAGACAACAATTTTATTTTCGTGCGCATCCGTCATAAAACAGTCTGAAACGCGTAAATAACGCAAATTTCCGAAGAAATTCAGAAAAAACAGACAAACTTTTATTTTTAGCCTATTTTCAATTTTGAAAAAATAGGCTGATGAGATCACCTTTTGTCCGTGTGTGTGTGCGTGTGTGTGTGATTCGTGAGTGTGTCCCCCCCCCCCTAATAAAATCTAAACGGTTGGAGCGATTTCAATGAAACTCGGTAAGTTCATAGCTCTATTCCGGGCGACCCCGACCCTTCAAATTTTGTTACGTCTCACCAACCCAACATGGCGGCTGTGCGAAATATTTCACCAGCATTCAATATCTCCGAAACTATTACCGATATCACCCTGGAATTTTGTACGGTGATAAAAGGAACTACTAGAAATTCATTTATGTGACCTTTGAAAACCTGGTAACAACAAAACCAGCATGGCGGCCAAGCGAATTTGCGACTTTAAATGGACGTTTCTCGTGATTTAACCAACCAAACACAATGAAACTTGGCACAGTGTATGTTTATATACATTGTAATGCATCGGAATCTATTTTCGTTCAATTGTTTACATAACCTCAAAATGGCGGCAGTGAGAAATATTTCACAGGCATTCAATATCTCCGAAATTATTTATGCTATCAACCTGAAATTTTGTACGGTGATAAAGAGCACAGCTACAAGTTTATCTATGTAACTTTCAAAAACCTGTAAACTACGAAACGAACATGGCGGCCAAGCGAAGTTGAAATATTCTAATACATTTTCTGGTGATTTAATCATATGAGCGCATTGAAATGTGGTACAGTAAATGATTATACATATTGTCATTCACTGGCATCTAATTTAATTCAATTGTTTACATAAACTGAAGATGGCGGCTGTGCGAAATTTTAAAATTAAGATTTTATTCTTGTGTCGTAATCATGCGATCGAAGTGAAAGTTTGAATAACGAAGCTACGCAATAATTTTCCTTTAATGGTACATAACTCAATGGCCTATACATATAACAACCCAAAATGGCGAGCATCCGAAATATTTTGACGGTTCTCAATATCTAAGAATCTTTTCCAGCAATAAAACTGATTTTTTTTAATGTTCATAGAGGCTATGAACATAAGTTCACCTATATGACTTTCAGTAACCTGGTGAGCACAAATCCAACATGGTGGCGACGCGAAGTACAATTATTTAAATGGACGTTTCTCGCGATTTAATCATCTGAGTGCAGTGAAACTTTGCACGTTAATGCTTATACAAATGTTAATCCACTGGTATCTAATTTATTTCAATTGTTTTCATAACCACAAGATGGCAGCTGTGCGAATTTTTAAGATCTCGTTTTTACTTCTTGTGTCCTAATCATGCGATTGAAGTCTGAAAACCACACGTACACAATAATCTTCATGTAATAGTACATAAATAAAAATCCATCCTGGCTACCATCTGCAATATTTAGTCGGTTCTCAGTATCTACGAATCTAACATAGCAATCAAACTGAAATTTTGTATGTTGATAGAGGCAATTAATATGCGTAGGATATATGAAAATAGGCTGTATAGTTCTTCACGGAACTACTTGTTATATATATAGAGATGAAATAATGAAAGATTGCAACACGGTAACCCTGGTAACAGAATCTCACAGGTCCATCTTTTTCTGAAAGGCGCAATGCAATTCCAATTATTACATTACTGTGAAAGTTTCCAGACGGTTATAGGTTATCACTGAACCAATTTAAGCTGTAAAATTCATCAATACATACAGTATAATGCGCTTAAGGGGGTCAAGGGGCACTCTAGATTTTTTTCACGCAATTTTCACGTGTGAGTGTGGTACGAAAGGTCTTTTTCACCCGACTATAAAGGGTCTCCGAAAACCACATTTAAAGGCCCTTAATTTAACAGTGTCTGTGATATTCCCAGAAAACTAACTTCGCTCTGATATACCTATGAAGGAATGACAAACCCCTAACCACTGCACCAGTAGCTGAATTGATAAAGTCTGATTATTCATACCAAGGATAAATCAGTCATAGCATTCATGATAGGGATTTTGCTAAGTGTACTCTTTACAACTAGAATATCCGCGGGCGAAGCCGCGACGGGTAATGCTAGTTGACATTAGTTCTCCTTGAAACTTTACTCCTATTTTAGATTTTGTTTCTAATTTCCTTCATTGCTAGTTCAATGTGTTTAAATTGTTAAAAGAAGCAGGATACTTCTGTTACTCATGAAACAAAATAACCAGTGATGGACGAAGCAAAGAGTTTATAAAAAGTAGGTTGGCTCAGGAAAGGAAGGCATTTCTACAGAAAAGGGATCTGTTGACATCAAATATAGATTTATGTATTTATTTATTTACTTATTTAATCGTATGGTAATTTATACAATATACAATTATACATAACAAGGTAATAATCAAACTTTAAAGTCCATCCTTTTCAACCATTCGGTTAAACCGGGTGTATTAGAAAGTCATTTTTGAAAGCCTTTGTCTGGAGCGTGGCGTTCTATGGAAGTGAAACTTGGACTGTTGGAGCAGCAGAAAAGAGGAGAATAGAAGTGTTTGAAATGTGGTGTTACAGGAGAATGATGATGATCAGATGGGTAGAGAGGGTTACAATGAAGAGGTATTAAGACGAGTGGGAGATGATGTATATTTCTGGCGAATGCTAATGAAGAGAAGGGATAGGTTGGTAGTTCACATAGGCAACTAAGACACCCAGGAATAGCAAACTTAGTTATGGAGGGAAGGGTTGAGGACAGAAACTGTAGGGGTAGACCAGACTGTGTGTTATTCAGATTGCCTCGGAAGTAAGGTGTGCTAGCTATGTAATAATGATAATAATAATATCGTATGGCCTCGGTGCCGGGTGCAAGCTTTGTTATTTGACACCTAGAAGGTGGCTTGCATATCGAATTTCGTTGTTCCTTGAAGCACTATGAAAGTTAAGGAGGTTAGATATCTAAGCTCCTTGAACACTATAGCGCTTTCTAGTAGAGATATGAGGAACTTGGTGTTGGCGGAAACTCCCGAGATTAATTTTGCCATTATGAACTCGGCCTACTGAATTCAAATGGGTTCTTTAACATGCAATCATAGTATGTCATGCGTGTCGTAATTTTTGCCGCCTTTCAGAAATCACTTACCACGACCAGGAGCGAACCTGCAATCTTGGGGTTAGTAGACCGACACGCTATTCACTCACCCACCGTGGCAAGCACACAGCTATAGTAATTTGGTATGTTAATATTTTATGGGGAAGGCAGCATCCATCAGTGCAATGAAATGTTTTAATCAAATCATATCATACTAATATATAACAAGAAGTTCCGTGAAGAACTATACAGCCTACTTTTCATGCCAATGATTATTCTACAGTATATGAACCTATCTAGAATAATGACGAAATTAAGTTGGTAATATCGAAATATCTAATTAGTTCAAAATATACCTGGTATAATGTAGCCTAATAGAGCACTAGAGTTGGCAGCCCTGGTGACTGAATATATTCTTAGATCCACCTCTTAAGGTACAGAATACAAAATTTGGTTGAAGTCCAAGGGACGTTACATGCAGTTAGACACTGGATCTATCAGCACGCGTAAAAGCATGTTGCCAACAATACCATGCGTGTGCTGGTCAGAAATAATCTGAATTATTATGATATCTTGTTGTGCCAATTTTGGATGAAATCCATTTGTTAGTATAGAAGTTAACATGTATTATAAAATTGGACATATCAGCAGGCATAGAATCATGTTGGCAACACTGCCTTGTATTAATTACTCCAAATTAATCTAGAATGTCAGGTGCTATACGTGTGCAAAGTATAGAGCTGTTGGCTTGCACACTTTCTGATATATTGATATTAGGGTAAAAAAAAATATAGACAGCATTTATTAACAGTTGGCAGCCCTGATTGCTCTTAACAATACTTATAGTCATATCTGTTATGGTACACATAGCACATACGATATTTGGTTGAAATCCAACTGATAGTATAGAAGTTACATGTATTTAAAAATTGGTACTATCAGCAGGCTTATAATCATGTTGGTAGAACTGACGTATATAAGTTACTCCAAATTAATCCTAAATGTCAGAATATACGTGTGCATAGTTTAAAGCTGTTGACTTGCATACTTTCTGATATATTGGTATTTGGATAAAAAAAATAGAGAGAGCAATTATTAACAGTTGGCAGCCCTGGTATCTCTTAAGAATACGCTCAGTCATATCTGTTTATGTACAGATATTACATACAAAATTTGGTTGAAATCCAATCGATAGTGTAGATGTTATATGCATTTAAACATTGGACTTATCAGAAGGCTTAACATTATTTTGGCAACACTGTCATGGTTGGCCTCCTGGAAATTAAACTGAAATAGTATTATCTACATGTGTGCCAATTTTGGAATAGCTCCCATGCATACCTTGCAAGATATCCAACATGGAGCTCAAATTTCTAGTGCGTTTTTTCAGCAGTTGGTAGCACTGACATCATTTTCAAATATGGACGTGAGCTATTCCGGTGCACATCTTTACTCATATTAAATTTGGTTTTGATTGCTGCAGCCGTTTAGGAGTTGATAGGGGGGGGGGGACACACACACAGCCAGACAGACAGAAGGACAGAGAGACAGACAGACAGACACACATTTTCCCGGATCGATCTCATAAGTCTACTTTTTCCTCATTTTTGCAAAATGTGAAAAGTAGGCTAAAAATGAGATGGTGTGTGTCTGTCTTTCTATCTGTCTGTCTGTCTGTCTGTGTGTTACTCAATAACGCAAGAACCACTGGTCCGATTTAAATGAAATTTTGCATGGATGTAGCTGATTTACCATGTTTACATATAGGATACTTTTAATTTCGATATTTTGCACTATTAAAAATGGCGACCATTTTAGTGACGTCACTACACCCTTTGGTTTCAAAATTTCATATTTCCATATTAAATAAAAAGAAAACGCAAAGAAATAGCAAACTTTTGATGGCACATAAGGGCTTCAAAATTTAATTTCCTATCCGAAAGGTCCTTATCACCTTTCGTGTATCTCCAACGGTTAGCGAGTAAAACCCACATATGTGACGTCACTACACCCTTTGGTTTCAAAATTTCATAATTCCATTTCAAATAAAAAGAGAACGCTAAGAAATATCAAACGTTTGATGCATACACAAGATTTACCTTTTAATTTGCTATCCAAAAGGTCCTTATCACTTTTCGTGCATCTCCAACGGTTAGCGAGTAAAACCTAAATTTGTGCAATAAAACACGGCCAACACCGAGCGGTGCAGTATATCTCTACATACATAAAAATTAAAGTTTGTATGTTTTTTTTTCGCAATTTCTACGGAAATTTGAGTTATTTATGCGTTTCAGACTGTTTTATTATGGATGTGTGCGAAAATAATTTTTTGGTCTGTCTGTCTGTTTGTATGTTTGTCTGTGGACAACTTTGTTCCCTTATAACTCGAGAACGGCAGGGTGTATCAACGTAAAATTTGGTACAGCTATCAATCAGAGGCACGACACTAATCATTGTTGTAACCCTTCTCCGTACCTCTCATAAAAGAGGGCCTACCCACTTAAAATACATGCTGAAATAGGAGTAGAAGGACGAGACAAAGATCATTTTCAGCCCCTCAATGTGAGAGACAAAACTCAGGGCCCCCGAAATCCACATTTTAAGGCCCTAAAACCAACCGTTTTTGAGATATTCCCAGAAAACTAATTTCATTTAATAAACTAATGAACGAATTCAAGCCGGTAACCATGGCAACAGATTCTCAGAGGTCCATCTATTGCTGTAAGACGCAATGCAATTCCATTAATTATATTGGCGTGAAAGTTTGCAAACGGCTAGAAGGGTATCACGGAAAGAAATTAAGCTGTAAAATTCATCAATACGTATAACGCGCTTAAGGGCTCAAGGGGTACACTAGAATTTTTTCACGCGATTTACACCTGCGGGTGTGGTACCGCAGGTATATTATATTCCTATCCCTATATTATATTATTATTATTAGTATTATATTATGGCGTACAACGAGGAGACAAAGCCCCTCGGTGCCAGAAACAAGACTTGGGGGCCTCGAAAACTACATTATAAGGCTCTAAAACCAACAGTATCTGAAATATTCCCAGAAAACTAATTTAATTTAATTTAACAAACTACTGAAGGAATGGAAATCGGTAACCATGATAACATTATCTCAAGGGGTGGCATCCAACTTTCCATCTATTTCTGTAAGAAGCAATGTCACTCCATTTATACCTTGCCACGGTGGGTGAGTGGATAGCGTGTCGGTCTACTAACCCCAAGATTGCAGGTTCACTCCTGGCCGTGGTAAGTGATTTTTGAAAGGCGGCAAAAATACGACTCGCATGTCATACGATGTTGGCATGTCAAAGAACCCATTTGAATTCAGTAGGCAGTGTTCATAATGGCAAAATTAATCTCAGGAGTTTCCGCCAACACAAAGTTCCTCATTTCTCTACTAGAAAGTGCTATAGGGTTCAAGGTGCTTCGATATCTACCCTCCTTGACTTTCATAGTGATTCAAGGAACAACGAAATTTCGACATGCAAGCTACCCTCTGGGTGTCAAATTACGAAACTTGCTCCCGGCATCCGAGGCCATACGATATTATTATTAGGCTACTCCATTTATTACATTTCTGTGAATGTTTGCAAATGGCTATAAGGTTATCACGGAACCAACGTAGACTGTATAATTCGTCAATGCAATTAAGGGGATTAAGGGGTAACCTAGAGATTTTTCATGCAATTTCACGTGCAACATATAGTAGAGAAAGTCTATTATATCTACAAACAGAAACATTATTTTCAAAAATTCCTGAATTGAATCAGCATTTTTTGCGGCTTTTAGGAATTTGGGCTATTTGAGGCTAAAGAACCTGAATTTTCATGCACCACAAGCCTTTATAATTTATGAAAGAGGTCTTCTTGTGTATGGGGACCTAACACAACGTAGAGGGTCATTTTTTATGTGAGGTGTATTGCGTTTCGTCTACAAGGCTTTCAAATCTATTTCACGTCAGGAAGTACACGTTAGGTGAATTTAGTTTGAGAGCACATTTTAACTAATCTTTTTTTTTGTCGACATACGGGTTCATCGTAAGGATGATTTTGTTTGATACTGTATGGTAGATATACCCATATTTGGATATCTGTGTGATATGTTGTAGACAATAGAATTGTCTTTCTGTCTTTCTGTGTATCTTTATGTACGCCTATAACTCGTGTTCGGATGCTTGGTGCATCGTAAAATTAGGTATCAGAGTCAATACACCAATCATTTATAAAACTCTTCACCGTACTTTTCATACATTAGAAGGGTGGATATAGGGAAAAACTTCTCAAAATACATACTAAAATAGGAGAAATATAAAAATTATCCTAGAAGGACGATCAAAGCATATGTTGCGCTTCTCATTGTGAGACACAAAATTCGCGAGTCTATAAGGGGTGTCCGAAAATCACATTTTAAGGGCCTAAAATTAACAGTGTGTGTGATATTCCCAGACTAACTTCGTTCTGATAAACTTATGATGGAATGACAAACCGCTAACCATTGCAACAGTAGCTCAATTGATAATGTCTGGTGTTAATATATAACACCGTCCGAAGAACGGGTACTTCTGCTAGTAATTTATATAAAAGGAACGCTAATTGGTTAGTGTGTTAGACTTCGCCGAAGGGTCCCGGGCGGGCCGTCGGAGATCTGATCTCTTATGGTTAATTCCCATGGCTCGAGGACTGGGGTTTGTGACGTCGTGATGTTAAACATAGACAGAAGAGAAGTAAAAATGTAAAACGTAAAACGTAAACAATAAAAAGAGAAAAGGCAAATGAAAAAATAAAAATAAAACAAAATTAAAAAAGTGGTCAGAGTAACGAATTGCAAAGCCGGACATCGTGAATTCCAATCCCGCATGGGTCAGAAAATTTAAATATTGTTACGAATGCTAGACAGTTTCGTCGCCCGCGCGTGACTCAGGCCGCCCCAGGCTATTCCAGACTGTGTGTTACCAGCGCCTTACGCAACAGGGCTGTACGAACAAAAGGGCACGGTCTAGAACCTACGCAGCCCACCCAGAAATGGAACTTTAGAGAAATCTTGAACACTGGTCCGCTCTTGAAGCATCCATTGAGTCATCAGCTCCGATATATAAGGGCGACCCTGGCCGGTGAGGACGGACTGTGTTCAGAGCGAGTGCGTGTTTTACCTGTGCGATAGTATCCAGGCGAAGTGCCGTGTGGATTACGAAACCCAGTGAGATTGTTTCCGAGTCTTCAGAGCAGTGTGTAGCAGACTCGTAAGTAACTGTAGTTTGTGTACTCAAGGGAGTGTGCAGGTATTTCAGTGAGTGACAGACTGTGGCTGGACACGGGTCTACCTAATTAATGAACGGTCAGCTGCTCGAGAAAGTGAAAGGAGTGAGTGTTCTCCATATGGAGGAGGCCTCAGTGAGACTGCTAATGGTTTCTGTGTGTTTTATTGTGTCGTGTATCTTTCTTGACCTGCAATAAAGCTATATTTCTTTAAAGGACCAAACTGTGCTGTGCTTTTAACCACTGTAGTCCAATTAACGAACGTGCTACTAGGGGTAACACTAACAATATCTATCTTTCATTACACTATTTGCACATTACACGATGTAATAACTCAACGATTTCAATTTTTGCAATCTAACAAGAGAAATTTACATGTTTGGAATTGTCGTTGAAATCGTAACATTACTGCACATGTTCTAAGCAAAATGAAGACTTAATTCACGAGTTATTCTCACAGAGTTATACAATGACCCAGTGCTACTGCGTTAGGGATGTGGAGAGGGGGAGGGGTTGAGTTCCCGGCCCCACGTAGTGTTCACTGAGGTGGCTAACATGTGCATTCCAGCAATAGTTCATGGAACAAGGGGAGGCTGGGAATAATGCAGTAAGAAACCTGGGCTAACGGCGTTGATGATGTTAATGACGATGATGTTTGTTGTTTTCAAAGATTAAACAGAGAGGTATAATAATAATATCATTTGGCCTCAGGTGCTGGGTGCAAAGTTTGTTATTTGCGCCCAGAGTCCAGCTTGCAGTTTGTAGTTCCTTGGAGCGCTATGAAAGTCAAGGAGGTTAGATATCTAAGCTCTTTGACACTATAGCGCTTTCTAGTAGAGAAAGGAGGAACTCTTTTGTGTTGGGCGGAAAATCCCGAGATTCATTTTGCTATTATGAACATGGCCTACTGAATTCAAATGGGTTCTCTAACATGCCAACATCGTATTACATGCATGCCCTGATTTTTGCCGCTTTTCAAAAATCACTTTCCACGGCCAGGAGCGAACCTGCAAGCTCGGGTTGGAAGTCCGACACGATAACCACTCACCCACCGTGGCAAGCACCGCACAGTGGGTCAAAATCGAAATCTAGGAGGACAAAATTATTTACTTTCACAAATAGAAAATCAAAATTTATTACTTCTACAGCATTCTTATATAATTGCCGCTCACTATTCTGGGATATAAACGCATCTTAGTGTAACTCTGTCAGCACTGTTCGAGCAGTCTGAATTGGAGGGTGAATGTAAGTGGCTGTGGTTTGGTTGTCTTTGTGGTTAGTGTGATGCTTTAAGATGGAACATGCAACTGAAGGTCTGATCTTTGTAACGTGCTTCAGTTATTAATGGGCGTAATTGTTACGTAATTTTAGCTATATTTGCATTATATAATATTAAACTATTATTTAAAAAAAATATTTTCACTTAGATTTTTAGTATGTCGCGTCACTCTGCGTCACTTTCTACTTAATGATAAAATGTAGATAATGTCTTGTAGTTTACGCCTGTTATAAGATTTTTTGCATCTTTTTGCAACTTTCTTAGTTATTTTTCGTTTTTAGAAGATGCCGCGCAACCAGTTCTCACACGTTTACAACTGTTTGAAGCACTGTGTTCAACGATTATGTCAAAAGAGGAACTTTGTGACTTTAATAAAAGTAAATTAGGGGTAGAAAATGGTTCTGAAGAGATAACTGAATGCTCTATCCAACTCCTAGTCATAGACAATTTCTTGCATGTGAAGACGTAGCTTAAAAAAGGTCTTAACTGATGTTTATTAAGAAGTAAACAAAATATATACGTTGTTTTCACTCTAAATTCATGATTAAAACGTAAAAGTAATTTTACCCCCCTAGACTTCGATTTTGACCCACTGTGCACCGGAGAGGTAATCTGCCCCTACTGACGGCGTTATAAACTTAGACACAGTTTGGAATGTTTGGCTTCAACGGTCCGGGTAATTTAATCTAGGTTGTGTTGGGGGTTTGTCCAGATGTACCGATTGGGCTCGTCAGTATACTTTGTGAAGACCCCGTGTGGGATAGTAACCACTTGCTATGTCCCTTCATTGAAGCGCTTTGCTGTGCTTCTTACCTAATGTAACTAAAAGCTTTCAGCTCCTTTAGCAATTCTTAACTCTTAGCCATCAGATCAGAATTAAATATCTTGACAGGGTCGGAAATCTGACTAGATCTTCCGGAACGATAGCCTAGAATGTTAGCCCCTACGCCATGTGGTGATCGAAGAAATAGAGTCTGACTCCTCAAAATATGAGTTTACGTCTCTTCTAAGTATTGTGGCTATTAGATACGACGTAGTGCTGGAATTATGCTCCGAAGGGGATCTTTAACGTGCCAGTAAATCTACTGACACGTTTCCTCACATTTCGCACCCTCAAATGCCAGTAAACGTAAAACAAAAATAATGAAATACTTCCGAAGGAAATCAGATACCCCTATTTACATCAAATTGACACGTGAGAAGCTAAAGGGAGTTGTAGGTCACTTCTGCTACTTAGGAAGCAAAGTAACTAGTGAAGGACGAACCCAAGTGGATATAAACAAGAAGTTCCGTGACAAACTAAAGAGCCTACTTTTCTTAAAATTAAGATTCATGCCAATGATTAATCTATATGGATCTATCTAGAATAATGTCGAAATTAAGTTGGTAATATCGAAATTTCTAATTAGTTCGAAATACTGTATACCTGGCATAATGTAGCCTAATAGAGCACTACAGTTGGCACCCCCATTGACTGAATTCATTCTTAGTTCCATCTCTTAAGGTACAGAATACAAAATTTGGTTGAAGTCCAATGGATAGCATGAACGTTACATGCAGTTACACATTGGATATAACAGCGCACGTAAAATTATTTTGGCAAAAATGTCATGCATGTATTGGTCATAAATAATCTGAAATAGTGTGATCTATTGTTGTGCCAATTTTGAATGAAATCTATTAGTTAGTATAGAAGTTACATGCATTTTAAAATTGGACCTATCAGCAGGCTTAGAATAATGTTGGCAGCACTGGTGTAGGCCTATATTAGTTACTCCAAATTAATCTAGAATGCCAGGTACTATACGTGTGGAGAGTTTAGAGCTATTGGCTTGCATACTTTCTGATATATTGATATTAGGGTAACAAAAATAGTATCATCATTTATTAACATATAGCAGCCCTGGATGCTGTTAAGAATACGCATAGTCATATCTGTTATGGTACACATAGCACATACGAAATTTGGTTTACATTCAAATGATAGTATAGAAGTTACATGCATTTAAAGTTGGACCTCTCAGCAGGCTTAGAATCATGTTGGTAGCACTGACGTATATAAGTCACTCCAAATTAATATAGAATGTCAGGTACTATACGTGTGCATAGTTTAAAGCTGTCGGCTTGCAAACTTTCTGATATATTGGTATTTGGATAAAATAAATAGAGAGCATTTATTAACAGTAGTCAGAACTGGTGGCTCTTAAGAATACGCCCAGTCATATCTGTTTATGTACTCATAGCTCATACGAAATTTGGTTGAATTCCAATTGATAGTGTAGAAGTTATATGCATTTAAATATTGGACCTATCAGCAGGCTTATAATCATTTTGGCAACACTGCCATGTATGGCCTCCTGGAAATTAAACTGAAATATTATTATCTATACGTGTGCTAATTTTGAAATAGCTCCCATTCATACCTTCCAAGATATCCAACATGCAGCTCAAATTTCATTTGCGATTTTTCAGCAGTTGGTAGCACTGACAACATTTTCAAATACAGCATTGAGGTATTCAGTATAGATCTTTACTCCTACCAACTTTTGTTTCGATTGCTGCAGCCGTTTAGGAGTTGATATGGGGGTGGGGGTGGGGGACGGACCAAACACACACACACAGCCAGACAGACAGACAGGCACACACTTGCCCGGATCGATCTCATAAGTCTACTTTTTCCACATTTTTGCAAAATGTGAAAAGTAGGCTAAAAATAGGTTGTCTCAGGCAAGGAAAGCATTTTCCCAGAATAGAGATCTGTTTAGGCCCTACATCAAATATAGATTTAGGTATTAAAAAGCCATTTTTGAAAGCCTTTGTCTGGAGCCTGGCGCTCTATGGTAGTGAAACTTGGACTGTTGGCGCAACAGGAAACAGGAGAATGGAAGCGTTTGAAACGTGGTGTTACAGGAGAATGATGAAGTTCAAAAGGGAAGATAGGGTTAAAAATGAAGAGGTATGAAGACGTTTGGGAGAGGAGAGATGTTTCTGGCGACTGCTAATGAAGAGAGAGGTTAGTCGACACCCAGGAATAGCAAGCTTAGTTATGGGAGGAAGGGTCGAGAACAAGAACTGTAGGGGTAGACCGAGGTTAGAATATGTTAAACAGATTGCCTCGGATGTAGGGTGTGGTAGCTATGTAGAGATGAAACGATTAGCTCAGAGGCGAGAACGTTACCGCTGCACAACGCACCCAGTCTGATCTACCCTATATAAGACTCCTCATTTACTAAGTTTCTTTGTAATTTCGCCACTGCAACCAGAGGAATTTGATTCTAACATGAACAAGTAGTTCCGAGAAGAACTATACAGCCTATTTTCATATATCCTACTCATGTTAATTGCCTCTATCAACATACAAAATTTCAGTTTGAAGGTTGTGATAGATTCGTAGATATTGAGAACCGTCTAAATATTTCAGATGGTCGCCATGCTGGATTATTATTTTTGTACTATTACATTAAGATTATTGTGTACGTGTGGTATTCAAACTTCAATCGCTTGATTAGAACACAAGAAGTAAAAACGAGATTTTAAAATTTCGCACAGCTGCCATCTTGTGATTATGCAAACAATTGTAATAAATTAGATGCCAGTGGATTAAGATTTGTATAAGCATTTAACGTGTACGTTTCACTGCACTCGGATAGTTAATTCGCGAGAAACGTCCATTTAAATATTTATAATTCGCGACGCCGCCATGTTGGATTTGTGCTCACCAGGTTACTGAAAGTCCTATAGGTAAACATATGTTCATAGCCTCTATGAACATAAAAAAAAATCAGTTTGATTGCTGTAAAAAAATCATAGATATTGAGAACCATCTAAATATTTCGGATGCTCGCCATTTAGGATTGTTATATATATAGACCATAGAGTTATGTACCATTCGAGGACAATTATTGCCTAGGTTCATTATTCAAACTTTCATTTCGATCGCATGATTACGACACAAGAAATAAAAACTTAATTATAAAATTTCGCACACCCGCCATCTTGAGGTTATGTAAACAATTGAACTAATTTAGATGCCAGTGCATTACAATACGTATAATCATTTACTGTACCACATTTCACTGCGTTCAGAGAGTTAAATCACGAGAAAAGTCTATTAAAATATTTCAAATTCGCTTGGCCACCATGTTCGTTTTGCACTTTACAGGTTTATGAAAGTTAAATAGATAAACTTGTATCAGTACCCTTTATTACCGTACAGAATTTCAGGGTGGTATCTGTAACAGTTTCGGAGATATAGAATGTCAGTGAAATATTTCGCACAACCGCCATTTTGAGGTTAAGTAAACAATTGAACTAAATTAGACTCCTGTGCAATGCAATGTGTATAAATATTTGCTGTACCAAGTTTTATTACGTTTGGATGGTTAAATCGCGAGGAAAGTCTATTTAAAAGTCTCAACTTCGCTTTGCCGCAATGTTGGTTTTGTAGTCACCAGGTTTTTGAAAGTCTCATAGGTGAACTTCTAGTAGTGCCCTTTATCACCGTACACAATTTCAGGGCTATATCGGTAATAGTTTCGGTGATACTGAATGCTGGTGAAATATTTCGCACAGCCGCCATGTTGGATTGGTGAGAGACAATAAAATTTGAAGGGCACGGTCGGGATCGGCCAGAATAGTGCTATGATCTGACCGAGTGCCATTGTAATCGCTCCAGCCGTTTAGAAGTTATTAGGGGACACACACACACACACACACGGACAAAAGGTGATCTCATAAGCCTATTTTTTCATAAAATGAAAATAGGCTAAAATGCTGCCATGCACCATCTTTAATGCATATAATCGTTGATATTGTGCCTTCTGCAGAAATAACCTCTGTAGTAAAACTGCCTACTACTCAGTTGTAACTCTTCTGTCGGTCAACGCGAATTTGTCCAAAGACTGGACCGGGGTGAAGTGTATATGAATAATAAGTAAATAACGCTCCTGGAAAAATGGCGAACGTTGGAACTAATATAGTGTTATCAATTCTAACCAACAAAATTTGGCTTCACATTAGTGTAGTTAGTGAAAGATTATTTTAATACCATAGATCTATGACATGGGACCGCCGGCTTTACTTCCCCTTCGAAGGAAGGCATACTGACGGATTTTAACGCTCTTAAAAAATCTGACGACTTCGGCCGGGTTTGAACCCTTGATCTTGGGCATTGAATCTCAGCATGCTGCCAACTACGCCACGGAAGCCGGCATCAACATTCAAATATCTCGGCTATAACCTCAGATACACCCAAGAAACCGATATGCAGCACAACATCATCAACTTCATTAAGGTCACAGGACTAACAAATAACATCTTCAGGCCACCTTAAGTGCAGAGGCACACACGACTCAAACTATACAACAACCTAGCCAAACCTACCCTTCCATATGGCAGCGAATCTTGGACCCTTCGCAAAGGGGATCAACGGAGACTAACGAGTGCCAAGATGCGGTTCGTGAGGAGAACAGCTGGATACACACTATGGGATAGGAAAAGATATGAGGTTAACCTTAAAGAACTAAAAGTAAAACCAATTATCAACACAGTACCGAACTAAAGATCAGCTTAGAAGGACCATGTACTACGCATGAAGACCAGCCGGATCACCTGACGAATCCTCAAATACCAACCTAGAGCCAGAAGAGTTGTAGGTCGACCTACGAGGAGATGGAACGAGACCCTAATAGGCCACCTGGCCTAACACTTGATATGAAGAAGAAGACTAATTTTAGTTACTGTAGCTCTAAAATATATAGTTATTTACCTTTACACTCCATAACTTCCAGATGGCCGCTGTGCGCGTTATTCCCTTTGATAATACTTTGAATAACGCGACTGAGAACTCTTACAATATGATAATCACCTCTTGCTAAGATGCCTCTTAATTACGCAATTGCATTGTAGATTTTAATGTTATGATTGCCATCTGGCAGCTGACACACAACTTTACAGAGTGACTTGTAGCTGAGATTTAATTTATGTTCTTTTGTAATCACCAAATGTGATACGAGAGATCTTTTACATTGGCCGACTTGGAGTGGCGTGGATTTTTTCCACCCTTAAGCATCTGACTTTCTCGGCCAAGAATCGAACCCATGGTCTTGGAATCAATAAGCGGACTGATCCAACAGGGATTGTTATTATGATGATTATTATGTTTATTATTAGGATTATTATTATTATTCATTTATTCACACATCTCCCTACAGAAGGTGGTTTACGATCAACGCCTGTTTGACCAAGTTGATATTTTAGTTCGTCCAGATGCTAGGAAGCTTTATAAACCTTCTGACTATTTATTATTAGTATTACTATTATTATCATTTTGGGTTCAATAATAGAAGCTGGGGGAACAAATTCATCTGAAATTGAGAAAATAGTAAGTGAGGCTAGGAGAAAAATTGGAGCATTAAATTCCGTTTTATGGAGCAGAAATATTTTAAACAAGACTAAGAAACTTATTAACAGTTCATTGGTACAAAGTATTTTGTTGTATGGAGCAGAAACTTGGGCGTTAAACAGACAGCAAGCAAACAAATTATTAGTTACAGAGATGGATTGTTACAGGAGGGCGGCAAGAAAATCAAGATTGGATAAAATTAGAAATACGAGATTCAGAGAAATTATGCAGGTTAAAAAATGTACTAGAAGTGGTTTAAGAAAGAAGATTACAGTGGTTTGGAAATGAGAAAAGTATGCAGAATAGTAGAATTACAAACTTAATGTAACATTGGCAACCTGGAGGCAAGCGGTAACGGGGTAAACCAAGAGAACAATGGATGGATGGTGTAAAGAGAAGCTTGGCTAACAGAGGCTTAACCGAGGAAGATGCTGAAGTTCGAAATTTTTGGAGGAGTAAAGTATTTTTGGGTTGAAGGAAAACTACGGTATTCTAGAATATTCCTAATAAAGAAGAGGAATTATTATCATTATTAAACTGTTCCTCGGGTAAATCTAAACGTTGCCAGTGCTTCACTCAGTAATGAACTCTCCCACATTATTTGTGGGTCTCTCTGGAGACATCCAACACATCCCGCGGAGAACCATTCACGTCTCGCCCATGTTTACTGTTCAACTTTGTGAACAAGAGCGCTGTTTCAACTTGGAATATTACTCTCCTGTGATGTGTATTCTTGAGATAGGAAAAACTTTCACCATCACACGGCGAGATTTAATTTTACTCCATGCGTTTTGAATATCATATTCAGTCGGCGAGAATAAACAGGACTCTTTTTAATTATTGTGGAGGTACTGCAGTCAGTTCCCTGGGCCGTACAGGTACTGCCGTGACAGCGATGAGCAATGGTTCTTCGAAAAGGGAGAGGAGTATTTTCATTCTCAGCACCCAGTTACGTATCTAACACCTAGTTCCGTGAATAACTATATAGGCTCTTTTCATATAACCTACTTAATAGCCTACTTTCGATTTTTGCAAAATATGAAAGTTGACTTATGAGTGTGTGTGTACTCTGCATGTCTTTGCCCCCTATCAATTCGAACACGGTGAAACCGAATTGAACTAAATTTGGTACAGAGGTAGCACTAGCAAAGAGCACCTCAATGTCATGTTTAATATTGCCGCCATCTTACCGGAAACGTAATGGCGGCCACCCAAATGTTAAAAGATTAAATCAAATTACGACCAACTTAATCATCTGATCTCTAATACATTTTGCAAAAACATACTTTTATGTGGTAAACATCTTTTGTTCAAACTACAAGGTCATCAGCCCAATAAATTGCAGATAGCGGCCATGTGTGTCTGCAAAAGGATTCCCTCTATCTATTCAAACACGGTGAAACCGAATTGAACGAAATTTGGTACAGAGGTAGCACTAGCAAAGGGCACTTCAGTGTCATGTCTTATATCGCCGCCATATTGACGAAAACGGAATGGCGACCACCCATATGTTTAAAGTTAAATCAAATTGCGACCCACCCTCTGATTTGATCTCTACCAAATTTTGCAACAACATACCTTTTTGTGAGAAGCATCTTTTGAGTGAACCGCAAGGTCATCAGCCCAATAGTTAGCAGATAGCGGCCGTGTATGAGTGCAAATCGATTCACCATATCAATTCAAACATGGTGAAACCGAATTGAATGCAATTTTGGACAGAGGTAACACTAGCAAAGGGCACCTCATATTCATGTTTAATATCCGTATAGCACGTTGTATTTCAACAAGCTACTACAACAAACATTCAATTATACTCCTTGAAAAGGACAAAGAGTTATAACAATGCCCATGCATTTTGCAGAAGGTAGGCTATATGTTCCTTACTGTACATCTTGTATTAATTGCCTCTGTCAATACACAAAATTTCAGTCTGATTGCTGTAGTGGATTCGTAGATATTGAGGACCGTCTAAATATTTCGGTTGGTAGCCATGTTGGATTTTAATATATGTAGACTATAGAGTTATGTACTATTAGATGATGATTATTGTGTACGTTCATTATGCAAATGTTGATTTCGATCGCATGATTAGAACACAAGAAATAAAACTTAATTTTTGAAATTCGCACAGCCGCCATTCGAGGTTATATAAACAATTGAACTAAATTAGATACCAGTGCATTACAATGCGTATAAACATTTGCTGTACCAAGTTTGATTGTGTTTGGATCATTAAATCGCGAGAAAATTATATTTAAAACCTTCAATTTCTCTTGACCGCCATGTTCGGTTTGTAGTTAACCGGTTTTTGAAAGTCTCATGGATGAACTTCCAGTAGTGCCCTTTATATCCGTACAAAATTTCGTGGTGATACCGGTAATAGTTTCAGAGATATAGAATGCCGGTGAAATATTTCGCACAGCCACCATCTTGAGGTTATGTAAACAATTGAATGAAGTTAGATGTCGGTGCATTACAATGTGTATAAGCAAATACTGTACCAAGTTTCATTGCGTTCGGTTGGTTAAATCACGAGAAACGTCTATTTAAAAGTCGCAAATTCGCTTGGCCGCCTTGTTGGTTTTGTAGTTACCAGGTTTTCAAATGTCACACAAGTGAACATCTAGTAGTTCCCTTTATTACCGTACAAAATTCCAAGGTGATATCGGCAATAGTTTCGGAGATATTGAATGCTGGTGAAATATTTCGCACAGCCGCCATGTTGGATTGGTGAGACATAATAAAATTTGAAGGGCACGGTCGGGGTCGCCCGTAGTAGTGCTATGAACTTTCCGAGTTTCATTGAAATCGCTCCAGCCGTTTAGAAGTTATTGGGGGGGACACAGAAATCCATCACACACACACCATCACACACGCACACACAGACACACGGGCAAAAGGTGATCTCATAAGCCTATTTTTTAGCCTACTTTTCACATTTTGCAAAAATGAGTAAAAAGTAGACTTATGAGATCGGTCAAATGTGTGTCTGTCTGTCTGTCCTTCTGTCTGTCTGTCTGTCTGTGTGTCCTTCTGTCTGGCTGGCTGTGTGTGTGTCCCCCCCCCCTATCAACTCCTAAATGGCTGCTCCAATCGAAACAAAATTTGGTAGGAGTAAAGATACATACCTGAATATCTCACGGCCATATTTGAAAATGATGTCAGTGCTACCAACTGCTGAAAAATCGCAATTGAAATTTGAGCTCCATGTTGGATATCTTGGAAGGTATGAAGGGGAGCTATTTCAAAACTGGCACACGTATAGACAATAACATTGCAGTTTAATTTCCAGGAGGCCATACATGGCAGTGTTGCCAAAATTATTATAAGCCTGATGATAGGTCCAAACTTTAAATGCATATAACTTCTACACTATCAATTGGATTTCAACCAAATTTCGTATGTGTTATGTGTACATAAACAGATATGACTGAGTGTATTCTTAAGAGCGACCAGTGCTGCCAACTGTTAATAAATGCTCTCAATTTTTTAAATCCAGATACCCATATATCAGAAAGTATGCAAGCCGACAGCTTTAAACTATGCACACGTATAGTACCTGACATTCTATATTAATTTGGAGTAACTTATATACGTCAGTGCTACCAACATGATTCTAAGCCTGCTGAGAGGTCCAACTTTAAATACATGTAACTTCTATACCATCATTTGGATTTCAACCAAATTTCGTGTGTGCATTGTGTACCATAACAGATATGACTATGCCGATTCTTAAAAGTAACCAGGGCTGTCAACTGTTAATAAATACTGTCTCTATTTTTGTTACCCTAATATCAATATATCAAAAAGTATGCAAGCCAATAGCTCTAAACTTTGCACACGTATAGTACCTGGCATTCTAGATTAATTTGGAGTAACTAATATAGGCCTACACCAGTGCTGCCAACATGATTCTAAGCCTGCTGATAGGTCTAATTTTAAAATGCATGTAACTTCTATACTAACCAATGGATTTCATTAAATATGGTACAACAACAAATCATATTATTTCAGATTATTTCTGACCAATACATGTATGTCATTGTTGCCAACATGATCTTACGCGCGCTGATAGATCCAATGTTTAACTGTACGTAACGTCCTTGCTATCCATTGGACTTCAACCAAATTTTGTATTCTGTACCTTAAGAGATGGAACTAAGAATATATTCAGTCACCAGGGCTGCCAACTATAGTTCTCTATTAGGCTACATTATGCCAGGTATACAGTATTTCGAACTAATTAGAAATTTCGATATTACCAACTTAATTTCGTCATTATTCTAGTCAGATCCATATAGATTAATCATTGACATGAATCTTAAATTTCAAGAAAAGTAGGCTCTTTAGTTCGTCACGGAACTTCTTGTTCATAAATGAAAATAGGCTAAAAATGAGATTCTAAAATTTCGCTCAGCCACCATCTTTTGGTTATGATAATAATCTAAATGGTCGCCTCCGGAGCGTAGCGGTCAGCATGGTTATCGCTCAGCCGCCATCTTTTTGTTATGATAATACTTTAAATGGTCGCCTCCGTAGCGTAGCGGTCAGCATGGTTATCTGCCGTCCCGGAGGTCCTGGGTTCGATTCCCGGCTCTGCCACGAAATTTGAAAAGTGTTATGAGGACTGGAGCAGGGTCTACTCAGCCTCGGGTGGTCCAAAGGAGTAGAGGGTGTTCGATTCCCACCTCAGCCATCCACGAAGTGGTTTTCCATGGTTTCCCACTTCGTCTTCGGGCAAATGCCTGGATGGTGCCTACCGTAAGGCCACGGCCGCCTCCTTCCCACTTCCTTGCCTATCGTTCCCGCTCTTCCCATCCCTCATCCCTTCATGAAGCCCCTGTTCGCATTGCAGGTGAGGCCGCCTGGGCGTAGTGCTGGTCACACACCCCAGTTGTATCCCCGACTCAGTGTCTCAAGCTCCAGGACACTGCCCTCAGTGGCGGTAGAGGTGGGATCCCTCGCTTAGTCCGTTGGAAAAGCCAACCCTGGATGGTAAAACGATAGCGAAAGAAAAATAATTAAATGAAGTAGATGACAATGGATTAAAATTTATATCAGCATATGGCGTACCAAAAATCACTGCTCTCGGGTGGTTAAATCGCGAGAAACGTCCATTTGAATATTTAAATTTCACATCGACGCCATGTTGGATTTGTGCTCACCAGGTGATTTAACGTCCCATAGCCTCTTTAAGCATACAAAATTTCAGTTTGATTGCTGTCATAGATTAATAGATATTGAGAACCGTCTATATATTTCGGATGGTCGCCATGTTGGATTTAAATATATGTATGCCATAGAGTTATGTACTATTAGATGAGTATTATAATGCACGTTCATTATTCAAACATTGATTTCGATCGCACGATTAGAACACAATAAATAAGAACTTTATTTTAATATTTCGCACAGCCACCCTCTTGAGGTTATGTAATTGAAAAAATTAGATGTCAGTGCATTTCAATTTCAATTGTCATTTTGCTGTATCAAGTTTCACTGCGTTCGGATGGTTAAATTGCGAGAATATTAAAATGTTTCAACTTTGATTGGTCGCCATATTCATTTTGTGGTTAACAGGTTTTTGAAAGAGTCAGAGATAAACGCCTAGAAGTGCCCTTTATCACCGTACAAAATTTTAGGGTGGTTTCAGTATTAGTTTCGGAGATATAGAATGCCGGTGAAATATTTCGCACAGCCGCCATGTTGGATTGGTGAGTCGTAATAAAATTTAAAGGGCACGGCGAAGATATTGCTATGACCTTACCGAGTTTCATTGAAATCGCTCCAGCCGTTTAGAAGGTATTAGGAGGTGAACACACACGGATGCAGACACATACACTCACACACATGCACACACACACACACACACACACACACACACACATGGACAAAAGGTGATCTCATAAGCCTATGTTTAGCCTATTTTCATATATTTTCCACTCCCACGTAAAAATACGAGTTTATGGACACTAAAGTTTAATTGCTGAGACTGTTGTTGTTTGCATCTTCAGTCTTTTGCCTGGTTTGATGCAGCGCTCCATTTCTCCCTGTCCTGAGCTAATCGTTCCATCTCTACATAGCTACCACCCCCTATATCCGAGGCAATCTATTTAACATATTCTAACCTTGGTCTACCCCTACAGTTCGTGTCCTCGGACTTCCTTTCATAACAAACTTTACTAGGCTATTCCTGGTTGTCTTAGTATGTGTCCCACCAACCTATCTCTTCTCTACATCAACAGTCACCAGAAATATCACTCCTTTCCCACTCGTCATAATATCTCTATATTTGTTACTCTATATACACATCTGTAGATTCTCCCGTAACACCACATTTCAAATGCTCTATTCTTCTCTTGTGTGCTGCGCCAATCTCCAAGTTTCGCTGCCATAGAGCGCCACGCTCCAGACAAAGGCTTTCAAAAATGACTTCTAATACCTAAATCTATATTTGATGTCAACAGATTTCTTTTCTGTAGAAATGCTTTCCTTGCCCGTGCCAACTTACTTTTTATATCCTCTTAGCTTCGTCAATCACTGGTTATTTTGCTTCCTAAGTAACATAAGTCTCCTACTTCCTTCAGCTTTTCACCTGCCAATATGATGCCAATACGGGTTTCTGATTTCTTTCGACTGCATTTCATTATTATGAAAAGGTAGGCTTATGAGATCACCTTTTGTCCGTGTGTGTGTGTGTGTGTGTGTGCGTGCGTCCGCGCGTGTTCCTTCCCCCCTAATAACTTCTAATCAATTGAAGTGATTTCAGTGAAACACAATATCTATTAATCTATGACAGCTATCAAACTGAAATTTTGTAGTCTATGTGTATAGAGGCTATAAACATAAGTTCACCTGTTGGACGTTCAATAACCTGGTGAGCACAAATCCAACATGGAGGTGACGCGAAATTTAAATATTGAAATGGATGTTTCTCGCGATTTAAGCATCCGAGCGCAGTGAAACTTGGTACGGTACATGCTTATATGAATTTAAATCCACTGGCATCTAATTCATTTAAATTATTTTCTTAATCATAAGGTGGCGGCTGAGTGAAATTTTAATATCTCGCTTTTATTTCTTGTGTCCTAATCATGTAATTGAGTTTGAATAAAACACCTACACACTAATCTTCATGTAATAGTACATAACTATATACAGGGTGTAATTGATATAATGGAAGTCCGTTGCACTGGTGATAGAAGAGACTATTGTAAGCTTCCTAGATAAAAAAAATTTGTCACCTGTCTTTAAATTGAAAATTTAAAGCGCTATTTTGAGGCGTTCTAGGCAAGAAGAGGAGTGAGGTAGTTTGCCATTGCTTTCCTCACTGAGTCAGAACAGTAGTCCTAACCCTATGAGTTGAACCTTTCACAGCATTCACGGGCACTGACTGTGCCCCGAATGTCATTACTAAGCACCACCCATACCTCAGTAGCTTCCATATAATCACAGCCATGAGTGAGACTGAGACATCGGTGAAAAGCCACCTTTTACTCTAGCCTGTGCCAACTGACAAATGCAAATGTACTGTATTCATCAAGAGATGGCGAACAGAGTTTGTTTATATCTAGCTGTTTTCTCACTGGAGAAGATTTAATTTAAAAATGTAAAATTACGCGTTTCACATAAATACGTACTGATGTACCTTCAACTGTTCTTGGTCGCCATGGTAACTTGTTGACAGAAGTGCATTTTGGGTTTTGTTTTCTGGCGTGTTTTTGAAGTGCACGTTCTTGGGTCATGGTGGTGTTGGTTAACTTATTTGTTTTAAAATTTCCCTTGGGTTTCCTTTTTTGGAGTTTTCTTTGTTCTTCTACGTTATTCTTTCGTTACCTTGTTTATGGTAAAATTTTGCACTAGTTTTTTTTCTGATTCTCCAAGGCCCTCATGGTCCTGTTTGGGAATATGTCTGGTGCTTATTTAGTGTTTATTTGGTTTGTAGCTTTTCACTCTTACCTCTGGTAATTGGTAATTGATTTCGGCCTTATTTTTTTTATTTCTACAGTGAGAATTCTAGCTGAGGTTTTATTTTATTTTGAAATTTATGCTGCCTGATGCATGTTCTGTTTTCTGGTGGAGGTGTTTTTTAAATTTTAACATTAAATTTTCTTTTAAATTTTTAAGCAACTGTTCTGGCATTATTTCGTCGGCGACAGTTCTGTTAGTTATTGGGGGGGTGTCTGTAGTCGAGCCTGTGCCTTCCCCTCTTCTCCACCTTCCTTCCACCCCTTTTGGTGTTCTTCTGGTGGAGGTGATTTTGCAGTGAAAGCGAGGTGGACCTCTAAAGAAAGGTAAGTAGGCCCATCCACCCTGGCCATCCACCGTGTCATTTTGGTAGCAGATCGAGCTCGTGTTCGCTTCTGTAACTATCCCCTCCTCCATACCCGCAGGCTCGTTTTATGAACCCTTCTGGTGCTGATGGAGCGGTTGTTGATGGGATCTGTCATGCCAGTGCACCCGATGTTGTTAAATGCTAATCCTTGTCGTTTGTTTAATTTCATGTTTGCCTCTGAATATCCATGTTGTTAGGTTCACTTCTCATTAAATCACATAGACTCCTCTAGAATGCATATTTTTATTATTTGTTGTGGAAAGGTTCACAATTCACACGATACACACCATATTGATTTGACACTGAACTTCACTGATATCAAAGACTATGTCAAAGATACTGCACTACACTCTTGTGCTTACTGCCAACACAACATTCTCCCACCTTGAGTTGTGGAAACAACTCAACAAAACAATAAAATAACATAACACACATATTTTCACAAAATAAATGAACACAGAAATAAATAAGTCACTCAAAATATCTCTTTGGTTTAACCACCACTCTCCCACTACTGGGTTTGATGAGATCAGAAGTATTAGTAGATGGTTTAACCGTCTTTGGATTTTTCTCCTTCTTCTCATTTTCATTCCGCTCAACTTGCAGTCTTAAAGCATGATCTTCTCCAGATGTCACTTCAAGTGGATACACCCTCTGTACTGGCCTCAGTAGCTCTCCTTTTGTAGTCGCCAAGCGAACAACTCTCACGACACCACCTTTGCCAGGGATGACCTCCGTCACTCTTGCCAGCGGCCAGTCGAGTCTCTTCGTGTTGTCACTGGCTACCAGTACTACTTCACCTACGCAGGGTTTGTGATGACTTTTCCCGATCAAACATCTAGGAATCTTAATCTCAGACAGCTGAGGTAGTTCTGCCAACCACTTCATGAATCTTCTCTTTTTTGTTTCGTCTACTCTGGTGTCCCAACCCAAGTCAGTGGCCCATAGTTCTTGCAAGATTAATTTTGGACAGAGAAATACCGGACATGAGAAGCCAATAGGGTCAAACACCTTATGTGCAGCACCTAGTATAGCTCTTTTAGTGATTACATCATATTTGAAATCGTTAACATGAGTTAGATTCAGTTCAATGGTATCTTCTCCTTTATTCCAAATGAGCCCTAGCACATGAGTAAGATTTTCAGCTGTACCATCCAGAGAATACTCCCACCCTCGGAGATTGAAAGATGCCTTATCCATTATTATGCTTGCCTCTCGCATGAATGAATGAAGGTCATTTCTGTTGTTAACACTAATAGCACAGTTATCCACATAAAAACATTCTTCCAATCTTTCTATTGTTGAAGTTGAGTAGGAACTATTATCGACTGTTTGTCTCTTCAACTCGTTCAAGTGGAGTTTGATGGTTGCCGACAATAGGAACGGAGAACATGCAAGTCCAAAGACAACTCTATTGTGACGGAACACTTCTACCTTCCCTGTACATTCCTCCTCCCACCAAAGGAATCTCAGAAAATCACGGTCTCTAGGATTGACACTCATTTGAAGAAATGCTTTTTCTACATCGGCCGTCACACCGATCTCATTTTCTCTGAACTTCAGTAGCGAACTAGGGATCAACTCTATGAAGTTAGGCCCTTTTTCAATACATTCGTTCAGAGATGGAGCGTTTCTCTGCTTCGCCGAGGCATCAAAACAGGCCTGATCTTTTTGGTGCTGTTTTCTTTGAAGACAGGTCGGTGTGGTAGATAGTGTCCACTATTCTTCAGTTCTTCTTCAGGTACCCTCTCGATGATTCCTTGCTCCAACCAACTTCGTAAGACATTATCGTACTCCTGATAATGTTGTTCAGCTTGTAGTTTCTTTGTAGTGATTTCTAATGTGTGCTGAGCAATTTCTTTGTTGTCAGGGAGAGGTGGATGTTGTTCACTCCAAGGCAGACACACTTCATATCTGTTATCTTCATTCAGTCGTGCAGTCTCAAGGAAGTTATTTTTAACACGCTCATTCCTCTCGACGATAGATTCTTTCACAACAGGGTCAGTAATTCCAAGAATTTCTAAGTCCCAGAGATCAGAAATTCTTGTATGTTGGGAAGACAATGATGACACTAATAATGATGCCGAATCCCTTTGGGCCTTGTTACCTATGACTTTTCCCATTAGTGTCCACCCTAGGGAAGTCTCCACCAAAACTAGGCCACATTTTAGTTGATGTTTCCTCCCAGTGAGCAGTTCACCCGCCTTATCGGCCCCAATCAGTATCTGCACAGGCCCTCTCTCTCGTACATCAGTTAAACATATTTTCAGATCCCTTATCTCCTCACTCCAAGAACCATTCTTAATATATGGGACATCTTCACAAATTATCTCTTGGCTTAAAACTTCCAGCTCCTTGGAAAAGTTTCCCTCCAATCGCTTTAAACTTATTCTGTAACAGTCGTGTTTTGCTTCTCGAGAACGTACTCCACCAAACAAGGAATGTATTAACGTTTCCTTCCTGATTGACTGATACCCCATTTCTTCGGCTAGGTCACGTGCAATGTAGGATTTAGTAGACCCAGTATTAATGACAGCTCGTACAGTTTTTTGTTTACCCTTTCCTTTAACGACAACTGCCAGGGTTTGCAAGTACACCTCAGGAGAACAAGACACATTAGCTAAAGTCTTATCCACATTATTGACATCCTGGAGAACCAAATTCCTGTCTCCCTCGTAATTCTGTTTGGACACACTTTCATTTTCTTTGTCACGGAGCTTATAACACATTAATACCACATGTTTACCACCACAAACAATGCACCTGACAATCGATTTACAAGCTCTACTTGCATGGCCCTTCTTTAAACAATTGAAGCAACAGTGTTTATCAGTTAAGATTTTCCTTTTCTCCCCTACAGTCATTTTTTGAGCTTTAATGCACTCTGGGCTCGAATGAGGTTTAAGACAAAAAACACACTCCTGTCTCTTAGAAACATCAGCAAACAAAGCAGAAGCAGTAGGTATATTTGGTTCGATGACATCCCTTGGTTTCTTGTCTCCCTTAATCTTAGATCCTTGGGATGTGCTAATACTAAACCCTTTCATAGCCAATGAAATTCTTTCTTCACTTACTACTTCATTTTGAAGAAAAGCCATAAGCTGCTGCAAACGATCTTTGGATATGGAATCACACCTGAAGGACGTATTCCTCTGCCATGCTCTTAATAGGTCTTCTGGCAAAGATGATTCAATTAGGGGATACAGCATTGCAGTACATTTTTCTGTAGTAACGCCTAAACTTTCCAGCGATCTGAGATGTGACTCTAATTTATCATACAAACTACTCAGTGTTGGCCTTTTTTTTGGAATTGACTGCATTCGTCAATACTAGTTTGAGCAATTCACGAACATAAACTTCCACCTGCAAGTCCTCTCTATCAAATCGAGCTTGAAGACTCTCTATAGCTTTGTCATAATTCTCGGCAGTGGGTGGAAAACTAGTAACAAATTCATATGCTCTGGAACCTTCTGTCATAGCCTGAATTAAATATTGGAATTTATCTTCCTTCCCAATGTCCTCATCCTCGTGAATTTTACGGAACTGGCTCCAAAAATATAACCAATCAATTATTACACCAGAAAATTTCTTAAATTCTATTCTTGGAAGTCTATATTTCTTTTTATCACAAACATTGTTATTCACTACACTTTGTGGAGGGGTAATGGAAACAACGGGATTCATAAAACGTGTTGCTTTTGTTCTACAGCTAAGGAATTTGTGTTTGTAATAATCAGCTGATTCACATTCCGTTTCTATTTCGTCATCCTCACACTCGTCGTCTATCATCTGTTGAAATATTAATCAATCTAAATTAGAGATATCATCATACTTTTCTTGAAGGATTTCAAGTTGCACTTGCACTTTTTCCGTTTCAGTTTGATCATCTTCTAACAACGCCATTAGTTGATTGTGTGAGCGCGTAAATAACCGCCGCTTTACGGTTCTTTCTTTAGCGAGTCTTTCCATCTTCTTTCTTCACGGGAGCCTTTTACTATGAATGAATCCTGTCACGGTCGCCATAAAATGTTAGGTTCACTTCTCAATAAATCACATAGACTCCTCTAGAATGCATATTTTTATTATTTGTTGTGGAAAGGTTCACAATTCACACGATACACACCATATTGATTTGACACTGAACTTCACTGATATCAAAGACTATGTCAAAGATACTGCACTACACTCTTGTGCTTACTGCCAACACAACACTTGTGGTGATATGTAAGTGACCTGTTCCAAGCGAGGTGTTTGCTGCTGTATTTTATCCTGTTAGTAATACAACTTTCCCAGTGAATATTGAAGCTTGGTAAGTGACTGGCATGTGTTATTGGCATGGGAAATGTGGATTCGTTAGTATTCTGATAGCCTACATGCTATGAGTGAAGGCATCGTGGAGCCCTGTCTGATGCTGTTCGCCATGTGCTTTGTGGCAATTTTTGAAATTTAGCTTCCTGTTCTCGAGCCAAGCAAGCGATGACTTCTGCAGACCTGAGCAACGTTGTGCATGATTTTATTTGTCGAAATTTCAGGTGTCGAGGCAGTGTCGGTGTTTAAGAAGACTGTTGTGTTCCTGTATGTTTCTTGTGCATGAAATTCTGTTGTGAAATGCTGTCCTCGTGATATATTTATTATGGAACTGTCACGCCTATTGGTGTTATTGAGAAGTGTAGTCCGATTAAAAGGGCTAACCCTTGGAAATCTGCCCTCCCTATGACCCTAGTGTGGTGCCAAAGGCACATTTAACATGCATGTCACTATTATTTGGCTAGGAATTCTTCCCAAACTCATTCAAGGTAAGTGTTTGTTTTGAGGTGTTTTTATCGCAGTGTGTGATTTGTAATTTTTTTCATAAACTTACATTATACTGCAATCGTTCTGGGATAAGTGTGGATCGTGTGCAAATCGTGTCTGGATGTATGTGTTGACGTTAGATTTTGATTTAGATTTGTAGGGTGGGGTAATTCAGGGTTTGTTGTGTTTGCAAAAGTAAGTCTAGGATCGTATTTTTATTAGTTGCTTTCCTTGTAAATTTAGAACGAAGCATAATATGTAGGTGTGTTTTACGTGGAGATATCTACTGTCTGGGGTTAGCTAGATTAGAAGTATGGGATTCTTTCTTGGTTTGATCCCTGGGCAGGTTGTAAATAGGACTTGCACGATCCGAACTGGCTGGGTATGGGACTGGTCTGCTCGATGACATGCAAGTATGTGTCATGTAACTTAATGTAATTGTAAGGGTATTGTGTTTTTAATTGTATTTGTTTGTGTTATGATATCTCTTCGACTACATAACTTGCATATTTGAGTATTAATGGGAATTATTTTTGTGGGTGGTAAAAATTATGTATCGCTGTTATTTGAATATGTGTGTGATGAATACGTTGTTGTGAATATGAGGTCTCAGTTCGTGAACAGCCATAATGTAATGTGCTTTTCTGCTTAATTAGTTAATATAGGGTCGTCAAAATTTACTGGGGTTAAATTTCTGTTGGACATTGTGGTCATCAGCTTCTGTAAGACAGCTTGATTTGCATTTAAAGCCAGTAATCTGTTGTTGCTAGAAATCAGGGTCATCAGTTGCCTCATGCTAACTGTAAATGACATAGGCCTACTGTTTAGTTCATGCTATGGCAATCACGGTCATCAGCCACTATAACTTAAGTAAAATTTTCTGCTTTTGACTAGTAATTCTAATTTTTTTCTGCTTAAATCGTTTGGAATGGTGCGTTAGTGTTCCCTGTTAGCCTCGTCTTTCGACAAGAGCGGCTTGTTTTCTCATCTAACCGTATTTTCGGGCCATGTTAGGCATCCTTAGGTTTTACGTGTTCGTGTCTTAAACCTGAACGAGGAAACCTCATTTGTACCTCGTGTACTGTTGAACTTAGTTCTTTTTATGTTGGATTTTTCTCACCCAGGCGGATTTCGGCTGTATAGTCATCTGGTGTCGAACCTCAATTGCGTTCCTTGTGTTAGTGTATTGGTGTTTGGTTTTCTGCGCTGCCGTTTCCGCTTCGTTTTTGTCGTTACTGTAACTGCGTTTGTATTCCTCATTGTCCCCGTGCCAAGTAATGCGTGCGATCACGTACCAACAGATGTAGAGGCATACATGTCAGCTTAATTATTTTTCCTTTTCGAAACCCTAAGGCCAACTAAATATCCAGAGTGCATCTGTCGCACATTAAACGAGGTGGAGAGAATTGTAATGAGGAAATGCTACCATAAATTTTGTAAACCGATTTTTGTATAATGTAGAGTATCCCTAACCTTCATTGAAGCCTTCAGGCATCTGTTCCTTCCGGAATTTTGAATTTAATTAGGTTTAAAAACTCTTCTGGGATACAGCTTGTAACTGTTGGGTAATTCCTGTTTAATGGTAAAATGTTAACTTTGGGTAATAGCCTATCTTTGTAATATTGTAATTCATTTTGATGTTCTCGTAGAAGATGCTAGCATGCAAGTTGGACTCGGTGGGAGACCTAACTCATGGTCGTCTTGTATACCTGATTCATTGGGAATTTGAGTGGTCATTCCTCTACCGTAGTTCCTTCTAAATGTATAGTCGTTTAACTCATGTAATCTTGAAAGGTACTTCTAGTCTGTAAAAAGGTAAACTTGTTAATGAAATTTTGTAAGCACGCATCTAGGGCATGGTCAGAAATATTTTCTTCTTATAAATTCAACTTTGTTTCTCTTTTGTAAAATATAGTAAGAATTAGTAATTTCTGTAAACTTTTATTTTTGAAATTAGATTAACTTCTATTTTGTAAATGGCTGCCCACGCGTCGCATGATAACTGGCACATTGCTTCCACATACTTCGTCTAAAGCTAACTACATTGGACTTTTTGAAAATTTACCTAACGTGTCTCGGACTATGAAAGCACTGCTGGTGCTGGTGTTCTGCGTTTCTGAAGACTTATGGACACAGTGAAGCGGTTAACTAAGTAGTTTGCGAGGTGATCAATTATACCTTCACTGATAATCTGACCCTGCACTCTTCCTAACCAAAACGATGCGGTTTCGTCCATCAATTGGAGTTAACTGGTGAACATTATCTTCTGGAAACATGCTTGGTGAATCGACTAGTTTTGGAGTAATGCCTATGCCTAGGCATATTCGTGAACGGTGTTCACGCTTAAGGGAGGGAGGCTGTTACGTGCAAATGCCCGTCCCAACGTTTTTAAAATCCATCTTCCCTGTATACTTGTGTTCCTTGCCATTTTAAACGACCGCCTGATGACTTGGTTCCGATTGTGAACACGAGCTGACAGTATCTGTCGGACTTCGGCGCTTCTAGCCGAGCTTGTATCTTCAACCGCTAGAGTGTGTATGGGGTGCCTTCTGGTATCTTCCCAATCGAGCATTATTTGAAGGCTATTATTATTCTACGTCATGAAACAAAAGACTATATATATACATCATGCCGCCAAAACATTTTAGTGGTGTCGTGTGAATATTATTTGGTTTTCACATTGTCGTAATATGACGTAATATGACATAATTTGGATAAAATGCATGGGCCAGTCCATAGGGATCAGTCCAAAGGACCCGCCCACAGGGACCCGTCAACAAGGACCCGTCCTCCGGGACCCGTAAAAAAAATGCAAAAATGACCCGTCCAAAGTGGCTGGTCAACAGGGACCAGTCCAAAGGGATACATCAACAGAGATCAATCAAAAGGGGTCAATCAACAGGGATCAATCAGTTATGCTACGGCAGCCATTTTGGAACTTTTTGATCACACCTCGTAGGGTTAGGTTAGGTTGAGTTAAGCTACGACCGCCATTTTGGAACTAATTCGTAGTTTCCAAAATATAGACAATTTTGAAAATTGGACTTTTTTTTGAAAAAAAAAATGAAAAAATGTTAAGTTTTGTTCTAACGTTAAAGGACTTAAAGGACATTTGTTTGAGTCTATATATGACTTTTTAGAATGATTAGTTTTAAAAATATCGTCTACTTTCAAAATTGAACCTTTTTGGATTTTGTCCCAGAGACCTGGGACTTGGTTTGTGCGTAGAATGGGTAAATACCTGTCATTTATGTCAAACACATTTTTTTGTGTAATTTATAGTTTACAAAATATAGCCCATTTTTTAAAAATGATCAATATTTGGAAAAAGGTCAAATTCCATGTTTTGTTCTAACGATTAAGGACATAAAAGCCATTGGTTTGAGTCTACATATGACTTTTTAGGATGATTAGTTTTCAAATTATAGCCTACTTTCCAAATATTTTTTGGAAAAATGTAAAGAATATATATATTTTTTTTTTGACTGAGAATGGGATAGACGTAGGGGATGGAGTTAGCATGATTTTTAGTTTAAATATATAGCCTACTTTCTCAATTTACCTTTTTTGAAAAAATTGAAATGTATAATGTTTTTGACTAGGCGTGGAATGGAGTTGAGAGACCATCATTAACCTTAGAGTAGTTTGGATTCTTGGAATTTTAGTGTGTTGTTGTTGCTTACAAACATGACGGTAAGCATTATGCTATCATAAAAAGGGCTGAGATACTTTCCATGAACAAGAGAAATATCCTCTAAATACATTGACAAAAACAACTTGTGAAATAAGCCATTACGAATAGGGTACCACAAAAAACTTGTCAAATAAGCCATTACAAATAGGGTACCACTTTTACACCCCACTTTTGCACTCACTTTTGCACTCACTTTTACAACTACTTTTACACTTACTTTGCACTCACTTTTGCACTCACTTTGCACTCACTTTTACACCCACTTTGCACTCGAACATTACATCATCTGACATAATAAAAATAGGCATGGTTGTTGTCGAGACCGAGATAAGAGTGGGGGGTCATGAATTTATAGTGATAGAATCGGAAAACCCATTATCACTTTAGTATTGACATCAAGCAAAAATTTTAAAAAAATATATCGTTTTTTTGACAGAGTGGGATAGACATAGTTATAAGAGTTGAGAGTCGATAATTAATCTAAAAGTACTCTGGAATTCATGGAATCTTAGTGTGTTGTTGTTGCTGCTTACAAACCGGTATGGTCACGGCAGGTGAGGTTAGCTAGGATTAGATTCAGATATTTTCAGGTAGTTTCCATAGTCACCTCTAGATAGCGGAAACATACTTTGCGTGTCGCATGTGGCTATTTGACAAAGTTTTACTGTGTGAAAAAACGTGCTTGTATAACCTGTGTATATAAATTTAATATACAAATAACCACTAAGTGTTTAGAACTAACATGTATAGCCTAGTATAGGGAATATAGGGGTCCTTAACAAGATAGAGTGTCTTACACACGAGTGTACAGCCTTTTGATATGCAGTAAGTACCTGATCACACCTACTATCAATTGCACCTACCATTAATCGCGTCTACTATCAATTGCGTCTACTACCAATCACGCCTACTAGGACATGACTTTTCATTAAACCAAAACATTTCCTTTTTTGTCAGCCTCCCACCCCTCTCATCAATCTATGACGTCATAGTCATAGTCAGCCTTACAGCAAGTCTAAACTTGTAGAACATGTCACGTGACAAAGTTAGGTTAGGTAAAGTTAGGTTATGTTAGGTGAGCTGAGGTTAAGTCTTAAAATACCCTCTCTCTGCCTTGTACTTTGTATAAACATTGACACTGTAACTTTGTAATATCAAAAATGATCTAAGTCGCGCCCATATCAATCACGTCTACTATCAATCGCGCCTACTATCAATCACGTCTACTATCAATTGCAACTACTATCAATTGAGCCTACTATGAAATGCGCTTACTACAAATCACGCCTACTATCAATCACGCCTAGTATCAATTGCGTCTACTATCAATCAAGCCTACTATCATTTCCGTCTACTATAAATCGCGCTCATGTCAAATCACGCCGACTATCAATTACACCTACTATCAATCGCGCCTACTATCAATTGCGTCTAATATAAATCGCGCCCATGTCTAATTACGCCCACTATCAATCGCGCCTACTATCTTTCGCGTCTACTATAAATCGCGCTCATGTCAAATCACGCCTACTATCAATCACGCCTACTATCAATTGCGTCCACTATTAATCGCACCTACTATCAATTGCGTCTACTATAAATCGCGCCTACTAGGACATGGCGTTTCATTAAACTAAAACATTTCCTTTTTTTGTCAACCTCTCACCCCTCCCATCAATCTATGACGTCATAATCAGTCTTAAAGCAAGTCTAAACTTGTAGAACGTGTCACGTGACAAAGTTAGGTTAGGTAAAGTTAGGTTATGTTAAGTGAGCTGAGATTATGTCTTAAAATACCCCCTCTCTACCTTGTACTTTGTATAAACATTGACACTGTAACTTTATAATATCAAAAATGATCTGAGTCGCGCCCATGTCTAATTGCGCCTACTATCAATCGCGTCTACTATCAATCACGCCTACTATCAATAGCGCCTACTATCATTTGCGTCTACTATAAATCGCGCTCATGTCAAATCACACCTACTATCAATCACGCCTACTATCAATTGCGTCTACTATTAATCGCGCCTACTATCAATTGCAACTACTATCAATTGAGCCTACTATGAAATGCGCTTACTACAAATCACGACTACTATCAATCACGCCTAGTATCAATTGCGTCTACTATCAATCAAGCCTACTATCATTTGCGTCTACTATAAATCGCGCTGTCAAATCGCGCCTACTATCAATTACACCTACTATCAATCGCGCCTACTATCAATTGCGTCTACTATAAATCGCGCCCATGTCTAATTACGCCCACTATCAATCGCGCCTACTATCTTTCGCGTCTACTATAAATCGCGCTCATGTCAAATCACGCCTACTATCAATCACGCCTACTATCAATTGCGTCCACTATTAATCGCACCTACTATCAATTGCGTCTATTATAAATCGCGCCTACTAGGACATGGCGTTTCATTAAACTAAAACTAAACTAAACTAAACTAAAACATTTCCTTTTTGTCAGCCTCTCACCCCTCCCATCTGCAAAACGTGCTGGTATAAGCTGTGTATTTAAATTCAATATATACAATTAACCACTAAGTGTTCAGAACTAACATGTCTAGGGTATATATGGGACCCTTAGCAACAAACAAAAAAAAACGGTCTAACTTACGAGTGTATGGTCTTGTCATACGCAGTAAGTACCTGTTAACCTTGACTAGGGTATATGAATATTGTCAGTTGACTACTGCCTGTTACAGTGTTCACATCGTGAAAGACCGTCTCACCTACCAGTCTCCAGCCTTGTCATACGCAGTAAGCAGCTGTTGGCGGAAAACAACATCCATAAATCTTGACATTTAGGAAAGTGTGTGTGTGTGTGTAAATCACTTGTAATCTAAAGATTGTTCATGTGTCTTTACTAAAATTTAATTCATATGTATTAGTTGATATGGAAGTCTCAACAACCAGTCATGGCAAGCCATGTGTCTTCTATAAAGGATATACATATATTGTAAAAACAACCAATAAAGATGGAACTGTTATTTGGCGATGTTCAAAACAATGATCCAAAAAGTGTCGAGGAATGATTAAAACAAAAGACTCCAACGTACTTACTTCAAAAGAACATCATTGTGAATCTCAAATTAATACACATTTAAATACGCAAAATACTCTAACCCAGGTAAAAAAGCAAGTCCAAGAAAAATATATTGCTGATCAAGATAGTGCATTGTTTGTTAAAAAGCATTCATCATCACCTCAAAAAGACATGTTAGGACAAATACCATCGTTCAAAATACCCTTAACACTATCAAAAGCAACGCAGACTCTACAAGAGGTCCCTGTGGAAAACAAACAAGAGGAATTGGATAGTTCTAGTGATGTTGAGAATGATGATGATGATGATGATGATAATGATGGTGACAATGACTATAATAATTTTGATGATAATATTCATAATGATGATGATGATAATTATGAAAAAGAAGAGGATGAGGGTTTTATGTTTATAAAACCATTGCGGCTTCCCCAGTTTTTAAGAGCAAGAGTACCTGGAGAAAGTTGTAAAAGGATCTACAACAAGCGTTGTGTTTAAAAATCTATATCGAACAATGGTAAAGAGATAGAGTTGAATTCAGTGTGTGTAACTATTATAAAATGAATTTAATAAAAATATTGTATGGGTATTGTCTGTTTTTCTTAATTACTATCCCCATGTCCCACTATTAATACAATTGTTAACCATCAACAGTCTCTGACTATGTTCAGAAAGAGAGTGGCCTTAAACATTACACTATATCTATGGTTTGTGTACCGAGTATCATAATAATGCAGTGTGGCCAAGCCATGTTAAGGCAATAGTTATGTCAGGTAAGGGATTCGAACCCTTGCTTCCATATACAGAAAATTTGATCTTAGTCAAACACCTTAACCACTCGGTCAACCTGACAGTTACTAATTTAATTATTCTTGAGGACTTCAGTGTTTACAAAACTTTTTCCAGTATACATTGACTAAACCACTTGCTTGTTTTGAAATATAGATTTTGTTTTGTTTTACCATAACATTGCAGTTATGAGTCTTGTGAACTGGGTGTTCAATATAGGGTTAAAGGCATTTTAAAATCATTTTAGAAAAGCTCTTAGGTATCGTGTCATGGGTTTTAGTAATGCATTACTGTTCGTTGACTAACATTTACCGTTACACAACATTATTTCAGTGAACTTACATGTTGTTGTTTGAGTCTTTAGTCCTTTGACTGGTTTGATGCAGATCTCAGCGCCTATCTGTCCCGAGCTAATCGTTTCATCTCTATATAGCTACCACACCCTACATTCAAGGCTATCTGTTTAACATATTCTAAACTTGGTCTACCCCTACAGTTCTCGTCCTCGAACCTTTCTTCCATAACTACGTTTGCTATTCTTGGGTGTCTTAGTACGTGTCCTACCAACCTATCTCTTTACTTCATTAACAGTCGCCAGATGCATCTCTTCTCCCCCACTCGTCTTAATACCTCTTTGTTAGTAACCCTATTTACCCATCTAATCTTTATCATTCTCCTGTAACACCACATTTCAAACACTTCAATTCTCCACTTTTCTGCTACACCAATTGTCTAAGTTGTACTTTCATAGAGGGCCACGCTCCAGACAAAGGCCTTCAAAATGACTTCCTAATACCTAAATCTATATTCAATGTCAACAGATTCTGTAGAAATGCTTTCCTTGTCTGAGCTACATAAGAATCCTATTCGTGTCTGGTATAATGTCTTGTTTAGCAAACATAGTCACTCAAAAGGTCTAAGCATTTTTTGTTTATAACCCAAAATAGCAAACAGTTTTTCTAAAACCCTACTCATTGTTCAATAACAAGCAGAGTCGCCAAAGTGTTTCGTTGGTAGTTAACTCATGTCTGGTTAATCAATTCCTTTCATATTGTTATCCAATTGTAGTAGTAAGGACTGGTGAACAACGTCAGTTCAACACACTGCTTTACACACAAATGTAGTTAGGCCCTTTGATATAATTTGGATAAATTTCATGGGCCGGTCCATAGGGACCAGTCTAAAGGGGTCGGTCTAAAGGGACCCTTCCACAGGGACCCATCAACAGGGACTTGTCAACAAGGACCCATCAACAATGACCCGTCAACAATGACCTGTCAACAATGACCTGTCAATAGGGACCCGTCAACAATGACCCGTCCACAGGGACTCATCAACAAGGACCCGTCAGCAATGACTCGTCAACAGGGACCCGTCGAAAAGGACCTGCCAAAAAGGATCCATCAAAAATGACCCCCTGTCAAAAAGGGCCCGTCCAAAAGGGGCTAGTCAATAGAGACCAGTCCAAAGGGACAAATCAACAGAGATCAATCAACAGGGATCATTCAAAAGGGGCTATCACCTCAAGGCCTGACATATCCCTCTTTGATTATTGGTTTGCCAATCGACAAGCGTCACTTAAAATACTTTTTGATCACCACTCGTGGGTTGGGTTAGGTTAGGTTACACTACAGCCGCCATCTTTTAAAAAGCCCGCCCTCTTACAAAAGCTATGAGTGGGCATGCGTAAAAAACAAAAAACAAAAACGAGCATGTTAATTCATAGTGGCTATCCACCGAAAACATGTCTCTTGTGTGGAACAACGTTTCATTCCATCTCGGCATTCAAACTCTCACATGTTGCAATTGGAAAGAGAGATTCTCTAAAAAAATTACAATTTCACCCCCTAGTAGGGGTAGGTTTTATTTTGGGGTGGAAATATGTTGTTCATTGGAAAGGGGGTATCAGCCCGAGTTCAATGACACCTCATTCGTCAAAATCCGACCACGGGTTCGAACTCACATTTTCTCACGTATGAAGCAAAACAGGATGTGACTTGTTTCACAAGGAGGACGGTAATAAGGTCATTTCACACGTGTTCACATGTATTTCGTCACTTTACTTTCATATCGTTATCCCATTATAGTAGTGGTGAACAACGTCAATTCAACACACACAAATGTAGTTAGGCCCTCTGACATAATTTAAATAAATTCATGGGTTAGTCCGTAGGAACCAGGCCAAAGGGACCCGTCCAAAGGGATCAGTCCAAAGGGACAAGGACTCGTCCACAAGGACTCGTCAACAATGACCAGTCCACAGGGACCCGTCAACAATGACTTGTCAACAAGGACCTGTCAACAATAACCCGTCCACAGGGAACCACTCCCCCACCCTCTTACAAAAGCCATGAGTGGGCATGCGTAAAAAACAAAAAACAAACATGTTAATTCATAGTGGCTATCCACCGTAAACATGCACTTTATGTGGAACAACGTTTAAATCCATATCGGCATTCAAACTCTCACATGTTGCAATTGGAAACAGAGATTCTCTAAAAAATTACAATTTCACCCCCTAGTAGGGTAGGTTTTATTTTTGGGGTTGAAATATGCGTCCATTGGAAAGGGGGTGTTAGCCCGAGTTCAATGACACCTCATTCGTCAAAATCCGACCACGGGTTCGGGAGTTATCGGGCTGCCGCCATCTTGTGAGGTGGGGAGGTGGAGGTGGCTGCGGAACTGTTACAAATACACTACTGCTTGGGACATTTGTTTATCCGCCCCGTGTAGTTGGGTGAGTGTTGGATTTGTCTGATAAACTGTATTTCTGTGGTGACTTTAGTAGTATGTATAGCTGTAGTTATTAGGGTCGTGAATGAGGTTGGTGCTCCGGGACTCCAAGTACCATACTACCCCGGCATGTGCTTGGAAAGCTCGTGGAAGAATCCAGAGAAATCCAAACTCAGGATAGCCACTGTCGGTGCTGAGTTCGGACCTCCAGTCACCGGACTTGCTGCGATCGTGGTGTACGATTAAATGAGCATGCCTACACCGCGGGGGTAGGAAAGAAAGCAGCCGTGGTCTTATGAAGGGACATCCCAACTTTCGCCTCGAGGGTTGCCACGGGAAATCATCTTGTGGCTGCAAATGGTGGGAAGTAAGGAGGCTTGTGGTTTTACATGACCGTAAATTTCGTGATCATCAGCTACTGGACCTTCTATTTATGTGGAATCCGAACCACAGGACATGGCATTTCACTTCGAAAATCTCACATGCATTGACCGGGAATCTAACCCTGTCCGCCGTGGTGAGAGGCCAACAGCAGGACCGCTGCGCCATCACGCCCAGACTTGCATATCGGCCGGTGATGGTAAGCTGCCTCAATACTAACACCCCATGTAGATGATGATGGTAATAATAATAATAGTCTAATAATAGTCTAATAATAATAATAATATTAAGAGTCAGTATGTGTAGCTCTGTTGGTAGAGTATTAAAAATAAACGTCCTGCAACTCGACATACCAAAAAAAAAAAAAAAAAAAAAAAAAACATAAAGGAACTTAGGTTGGTTCTATAGTTTAGGGGCTGCGACAACGTGGTCAGGTAGCCCCGTATTAAAGAAGTTAGTGTATCTAAAATTCTATTATTACTATTATTAGTACAGTAGTAGTAGCCTAGTATAATAATAATAGTATTATTAATATTTTTGTTACAGTTGTTGCACTGTCTTCACACAAAGATAGACCAACAGTTTCTTAAATTAATTTACCGAATCTATAGGATTTCCATTTTCTATGCATAGGCCATGAGGATGGCATAATCCTTAACAGATCCACCATCACTACTGTCGACCAAAGTATTATGTGCACTCGAGTTTGAAGGTTGTTTGTGAAGTAACCAATAAACGTACATGAAATCCAATAACATCATTTTCGTCGTTCTATTTTACGTTAGGTCATGTAGGTTTGGAATTTTTAATTTATGTTTTAATATTTTTTTATCGCAGTTGGAACACAAAAAGTGCACGTTTTTAAGCGTGTTTCAACCATGCGTCACATTTACGAATTATTATCTCAAAAACCCGCCATCAGATTGAATCCAAATTTTAACACAATATACATTGGAATGTTGTATAACTGGTTTATTAATTTCACAATTGTGTGTGTCCAAAAAACAAAGTTGTTATCATTGTTGTAAGGTAACTTTTTCTCGGCTCGGGGTGGTTGGAAAATGTAGTTCTTGGTTGCGTTGTAATCGGTATACATCAAAAAGTTATGCTGTATGACTGTGAAATACGTAAATTAATTCACTTATTTTATATCGGTTTGTATTTCTACGGGGAAATAACACATGTTTCACCTGCTAGCCGCTCCGGCAAACGCTCTACAGCGTTGCCGTAATGGTGCCCACACGCATCATGGCGCGTCTCGCTCGGAAGTGATGGGCTCCATCTCAGCAACGCTGTACAGCGTTTGCCGGAGCGGCTAGCAGGTGAAACATGTGTTATTTCCCCGTAGAAATACAAACCGATATAAAATAAGTGAATTAATTTACGTATTTCACAGTCATACAGTATAACTTTTTGATGTATACCGATTACAACGCAACCAAGAACTACATTTTCCAACCACCCCGAGCCGAGAAAAAGTTACCTTACAACAATGATAACAACTTCGTTTCTTGGACACACACAATTGTGAAATTAATAAACCAGTTATACAACATTCCAATGTATATTGTGTTAAAATTTGGATTCGATCTGATGACGGGCTTTTGAGATAATAATTCTTAAATGTGACGCATGGTTGAAACACGCTTAAAAAGTGCACTTTTTGTGTTCCAACTGCGATAAAAAATATTAAAATATAAATTAAAAAATCCAAACCTACATGAACTAACGTAGAATAGAACGACGAAAATGTTGATGGTATTGGATTTTATGTTGGTCTATTGGTTACTTCACAAACAACCTTCAAACGCGAGTACACATAATACTTTGGTCGACACTAGTCATGTAGTCACTCCCCATGAAGGTGTGAAACAGCTGTTCATAGGCTCGGTTTGTATATTTCAATGTCATTGGCAGACAAGACGAGGAGGTCACTCAACTTCAGACTCTTGCCAACATTCCTTAGCGTTGTAGGGGAGGGCGACGGGGAGAAGTCAACTGTACTGCTGAGGGGAACGAAGTGTAAGCCCGTTTCCAAAACATTGACCGACATTTTTGTGATTTAATTCCACCTACACTAATTAAGATCCGACTGAATTTCATGAAGATATTTGCTTAGAATACCATCTTCTATCACCAGTGTAACGGACTTCCATAATATCAAATACACCCTGTATATAACAAGTAGTTCCGTGATAAACTATACAGCCTATTTTAGTAAATCCTACTTATGTTAACTGCCACTATAAATATATAAATTTTCAGTTTGATTGCTGTAATAGATTCGTAGATATTGAAAGCCGACTAAATATTGCGGATGGTCACCATGTTGGATTTTATATACAGTATGTAGGTCCTAGAGTTATGTACTGTTAAATGAAGATTATTGTGTACGTGTAGCATTCAAACTTCAATCGCATGATTATGACATAAGAAGTAACAAGGAGAATTTAAAATTTCGCACAGCTGCCATCTTGTGGTTATGAAACAATTGAAATAAATTAGATGCCAGTGGATTAACATTCGTATAAGGATTTACTGTACCAAGTTTCACTGCACTCGGATGGTTGAATTGCGAGAAACGTCCATGTGAATATTTATACTTCGCGTCGCCGCCATGTTCGATTTGTGATCACCTGGTTATATAAAGTCCTATAGGAGAACGTAAGTTCATAGCCCCTATGAACATAAAAAAAATCAGTTTGATTGCTATAATAGATTCGTAGATATTCAGGGCCGTCTAAATATTTCGGATGGTCGCCATGTTGGATTGTGAAATGTATAGGCCATATAGTCATGTACCATTAAAGGATAATTATTGCGTAGGTTCATTATTCAAACTTTCACTTCGATCGCATGTTGACGACACAAGAAATAAAAACTTAATTTTAAATTCGCACAGCCGCCATCTTGAGGTTATGTAAACAATTGAACTAAATTAGATACCAGTGCATTACAATGTGTATAAACATTTCCTGTACAGATTTCATTGCGTTTGGAACATTAAATTGCGAGAAAGGTCAATTTAAAATTTTCAAATTCGCTTGGCCGGCATGTTCGTTTTGTAGTTAACCGGTTTTTGAAAGTCTTATGGATGAACATCCAGTAGTGCCCTTTATCTCCGTACAGACTTTCAGGGTGATATCGCTAATAGTTTCAGAGATATAGAATGCCAGTGAAATATTTCGCACATCCGCCATCTTGTGGTTATGTAAGCAATTGAACGAAGTTAGATGTCGGTACATTACAATGTGTATAAACATATACTGTACCAAGTTTTATTGCGTTTGGTTGGTTAAATCGCGAGAAACGTCTATTTATAAATCGCAAATTCGCGTGGCCGCCAGGTTGGTTTTGTAGTGACCAGTTTTTCAAAAGTCACATAGGTGAACTTCTAATAGTTTCCTTTATTACCGTAAAAAATTCCAGGGTGATATCGGTAATAGTTTCGGAGATATTGAATGCTGGTGAAATATTTCGCACAGCCGCCATGTTGGATTGGTAAGATGTAACAACATTTGAAGGGCACGGTCGGGGTCGTCCGGAATAGCGCTATGAACTTACCGAGTTTCATTGAAATCGCTCCAGCCGTTTAGAAGTTATTAGGGGGGGGGGGGAACACACCCACAAACGGACAAAAGGCGATCTCATGAGCCTATTTTTTCAAAATTGAAAATAGGCTAAAAATCCAACATGGTGACAATCCTAAATATTTATACGCTTCTCAATATCTATGAATCTATTACAGCAATAAAACTGAAAATTTGTATGTTGATAGAGGCAATTAATATAAGTAGGATACATGAAAATAGGCTATTTAGTTCTTCACGGAACTACGTATTTTAGATTTAATGATTTTCATCATGAATTCTTTCCTGAGACTGTTGGCACACAATTATTGTGACAGCCTGATAAGTTCTTACGGACCATAATAGAAGCTTCTATATGACAGATGTTTTACATCTGATTTGACCAACATGTATGTAATGTACCAATGAGATCAGGAGATTAATTTAGACTTATAAATTGTATTAAGTCAAAGGCAGATCGCGATAAACGTCACATTTCAAACGTAAAAGCCGTCGACTTGAGATGTTAATCTAAAAGAGGATGGAGTGCGTTAAAATCAAACAGTTGGAATGAAAACCCTCCTCCGTGCCCTCTCTCGCCCCCGCCTCCCACCCCATCACGCTTCTTACGAGTCTCTCGGGTTTTCATAAGTTCAACTTTTAATCATGGACATTCCAAGTCTCAGCATCGGATGTATTATTCGCTTTTTGCTCTGCTTATTAAACCATGCGTGATAAAGTAAGTGATCTGTTTCCAATAAAACTTTGTAAGCTATTTATCCAGGTTGAGGTGTATAAGTAAGTATAAGTAACTTAAAATACTGTATATGTAGTAGCCTACATATTATGCCAGCAAATATGCCCTAAAAGGCCACTTCGGAGACGTATTTGGTAGAATGCTGATCTTCTATGCCCAAGGTTGCCGGTTCAAACTCGCCGAAGTCGTCGGATTTTTTAAGAGCGTTAAAAATCCCTCACTATGCCTTCCTTCGGAGGGGAAGTAAAGCCGGTGGGCCCATGTCATAGATTTTTGGCATAAAAAGAACCTTCCACTAAATAAACTTGTGTGAAGCAAAATTTGTTGGTTACGTTTGAATAATGCTCTTACTGTAAATTCCAACGTTCGTCACCAGGCGCTGGTTGTGATGGCCTCTAGTAGTTGCCACGTTCACAGCTAGGTGTCGTCGACGGTAGCATTCGGATGCGAAAATAGGAACTACTTGAAATGATCGTCTGCGTTCGTTACTTGAATCATAAAAAGATAACACACACTAATACAGCCATCACAATTAACACCGGTTATCAGACAGATTCTACACACACCCAAAGTACACGGGGCTACATAACCAAGTTGCCGCAGCCTCTAAACTATTGAACCAACCAACCTATGCCATAAAACTAACTTAGTAATAATAATAAATAATAGTAATAATAATAATAACCTGTGGCACTATAGCCCATGAAGAGCCTAGGCCTACCAAGCAACCGCTGCCCAGCCATTTGGCCCGCAGATATTTGGGTGACGCGTGGTCAGCGCGTCGGGTCCCCTCGGCCGTTAATCTTGGTTTTCGTCACCGGGGCGCTGTCTCACTGTCAGACAGCTTCTCAATTTTCCTCACGAGGCTGAGTGCACCCCATTCCAGCCCTCACGTCAGTTTCTAAAATCCCCGACGGAGTCGGGAATCGGACCCGGGATCTCCGGATGAGAGGCAGGCGTGCTACCCCAACACCAAGGGGCCGGCGTTAAAACTAACTGAATATGGTATATTGGATTTCACGGCCAGTGAATTAAAACTCAGCAATTCTTTTAGGTTTGTGCCGTGTCTTGTGTGCGAAAGAGTGCCTGACCTTAGAGTAAAAAAGTCCTCTCGGCACGCCGGAAGGCGGAGGTAGATTTCACCGGACAAACTTGGGGATAGGCGAAAATAGGCAGAATATGCAGGTTTTCGTAGAAGGATCAGACCTCATTTATTGCGAGAAGGCATTTTATAATTGGAGCTTAATTAACTTTGTTTTTCGTCATTTTATGCTTATTTTAAACATTTTATTGTCTTATGGGAACGGTAACCTTCTTGCCAATTGGGGTCCATTTTTAGCCTACTTTTGATTTTTGCAAAAAATGAAAGTAGACTTATGAGATCACTACAGGGCCAAAAATTGTGTGTCCGTCTGTGTGTGTGTATGTGTGTGTGTGTCTGTGTGCGTGTGTGTGTGAGTGTGTGTACTCTGAATGTCTGTCCCCCCCTATCAATTCGAACACGGTGAAACCGAATTGAACGAAATTTGGTACAGAGGTAGAACAAGCAAAGGGCACCTCAGTGTCATGTTTTATATCGCCGCCATCTTTACCAAATCTGAATGGCGGCCACTCAAACGTTCAAAACGTAAAATCAAATAGCGACTAACAAAAATTATCCGATCTCTACCAAATTTGGTAATAACATACCTTCATATAGGACGCGTCTTGTGACCAAACTACAAGGACATTCGCCGTACCATTTCAGGATGGCGGCCGTGCGAATTATGCAAACTTTATAATCCATATCATGGGACCCACCAGTTCCGATTATCGAGCCGAGAATCGATTTAACTGTTCTAAAGGAAGAGGCACGTTCGAAATTAAAAGTGAGCCGTCTCGGTAAGAAGACAAGATGGCAGCGGATATCTTGTGCCTGACTTATATTTCACTAATTTGAGTAGTGCATGCAATATAGCGTACTGATACAAAATAAATAAACTTAGTATGAAATGCTTTATACACAAATAATATACTCCACTGATGAAATCGTTAGGTCTGAATCATTATTTGCTAACAAGTTCTATGTAAGTCATTTTATATAGATCAATGTTCGTTGGCACAAATGGCTCCGTGGTAAATCGTTAGTCTGTCATTCATATGCCTATGGTTCAAACCCCATCACAGTTTGGTTTTTTGCTTGAAATCTTACATATTTGTTGCTTTGTAATGACTCAGACATTTTAAAATTAAGCCTTATATTGTGCATATTACGGTGCAAAACATATATTTAATTAAAACATAATTCGCCAGCAGATTTGCTCGAGACATCTAGCAGCCAAAAAGGTAACTGCACGCCGGCCTACTTATTAACTTCCAGATTTTATTGAAAAGTTTCTTCTTATGGCCGCTAGAATGCACTCGCCCTGTTAGGATTATATTGTTCGATATTTCTCCACTAGATTTCACGACTGGTCTACATGGGACTCCATTGATAGTATACCATTGGCATTCTATGCGCATCGAATTTGAAGAATGACAGGATGATACTATGATACATTTTTACTTCTTATTTTAAAGGGTTTGTTACAGCCTATTGTGCGTTATTTGAAAATGTTATTTGAAGTAAAGAACAAAACGATTTCACATATTAACTGAATTCTAGCCGCTGGTACTAGTTCAGGTTATTAATACTTTTATTTCAAGCAAATAGCAATCGAAAATATCCACATAGTTTGTATACACACGTCTCTGTAGGGACACGGAAAGATTTGTTAATTCAATTAGGGTTGTGAAAGCCATGCACAACCAGACGTGTAAAGACATGCCTCATCTCAAAGTTGGATGTTGCCCACGGCAGGTCGATTATGTAATAATAACAATAATAATAATGTTATTTGTTTTACGACCCTTTCAACTACTGCTGCTTTTAGATACGCCGGGGTGCCGGAATTTTGGCCCGAAGGGGATCTTTAACGTGCCAGTAAATCTACTGACACGGCTGACTCGCATTTGTGCACCCTCAAATGCCAGCTGACTGCACCAGGATACGAACCTGCAACCTAGGGACCTGCAAGCGAGAACGTTACCGCAGAGCCACGCAGCCAGTCCGGTCGATTATGTCTCCAGATCCATAACATTCTTGTGATACTTCTTATCTATTTTTCTTCAATGATGGTAGTAGTTTTTTTTTCTAGGTTGTGGCGTTTGGTAGAGGTAAATAGTTTCTAAGGTCTTCAACCAAGAAATGATTCTATTATTCTCTTTGATAAAAACAATTGCAATGGTTCCCATGTTTCGACTTCCGGAAAATTTCGACATATCTTCGCGTTTCACATCCCCCAGACCCCAAAACCACCGTCAGTTCAAAAGTTTATATATAATTTATATATGTATATCAGTTTGTTTGTGGACACGATAACTGCCGTAATTTTGTACCAATCACTATGAATTTTTTACATAATATGTATCCCCTTAAATTGTCGGTCGAGTTCGTTAATGGGATAAATCGGTCTAAGGGGGTGAAAATGGGAGGCTTTTTTCGAAAAAGTGAAATATCGCTATAACTCTCTTAATATCTGAAATATTGAATCCATTCAAAGTTCATACTATGTGTCGGACAAGGCCCTAAAATTTATGTTTGAAAAGTTTTTTGATAGCACCAACCATTGACCAAAGGGGTGGGAAAAAGTGGGTTTTTCGGAAAACATTAATCATATATCTGTTAATAGGCACAATATCAAAACCGTACAAATTGGACAATATTCCTCCAATAATTACCTAAAACTTTTGTTTGAAAGAATTTTTGATATGACCTACCATTACGCCACGGGGTGAGCAAAATGATTTAAATTATAAGAAAATGCCAAGTGCCATGAGAGGTTTCCATGAAAACTTTACTTTTAATTGATAAGGGATGAGCCATCAGCAGTTACTATGACAACGCCACTGCACGAGATAACATTCAGTTTTCCATCTGTCTGTGGGAAGTGACTTCGGTATCGGAACTGGTAGCATGCTGAACTTCTATGCCCAAGGTCGCGGGTTCAAACCCGGCTGAAGTCGTCGGATTTACTAAGAGCGCTAAAAAAAACTGAGTTTGCTTTCCTTCGGAGGGGAAGTTCCAACGTTCATTGCAAGTTGATGGTTCCGGTGGCATCTAGTAGCCAAGTTCACAGCTAGGTGTCGTTGATGGTAGTATTTTTAATTATGTAGCCTATTTTAGGTAGATTTCATCAGAAAGTTAACTATTGCAATTTAGGTAGATTTCATCAGAAAGCTAACCATTGCAATGGGTGCCATGTTTCGACTTCCGGAAATTTTCGACATATCTTCGCGTTTCACATCCCCCAGACCCCCAAACCACCGTCAGTTCAAAAGTTTATATATATATTGTACCCATGTGAGTAATCTCCATGGCAAATATGCTCCTGCCTCCAGCTAGCTTCAGTTCTCAGGCGTGTACCGTCCACCCACTGAGCAGTTGCATAATTTTGATCTGAGACTAAAAGGTATCAACTCCACAATGATAAAACACAACTCTATTCTAAAGACTTTAATTCAGCACTAAATCATGGCTTCAAACATATAAGAACACAATCCCAACAAACATAATACAAAATCAAACAAAATTACTCCCACAATCCACTAATTATTCACACATTATCCTATTAAATTCACATCATTATTCAATCCTTTACCCTGAGATTGACTTCAACATTTCACTCTCAAGTGCGCTGATGCACATGTAACTGCCATAAAAACTGTACCTTTTTTATCTTATGTCACCTGGTGTGACTTCTTTAATTCACAAGATTAATTGTTTCTCACAACACATCTTACTTTACATTATGAATGCCTTTTGTGTTTTGCTTTACATTATGAGTGCCTTCTGTGTTTTACTCTACATTATGAGTGCCTGCTGTGTTTTACTTTACATTATGAGTGCCTTCTGTGTTCTGTATCTCTCTTCCCACCAAAATGCTTTAGCATGCATTAGCCAATTCATGGGTTGCACTACAAATCTACTTGCAACTCCACAATTATGTAAATATACCCCTAAAGTTCCCTTTTTATAGTTCCACTGCATGCCGTTGTGATTTCAATTTCAAAACTTTCGTTACCGCTGTGTCGGATGGTATATTAGGCTACCCTTGCGAGAGCATAGCCTATGGCAACTAGTGCCAAGCTGCATAGCTTCGTGTCAGTGTCAAAATAAAATGCAACTTCCAACAATTCATAAGTTTGCTAAATATTAAATCATCAGGGTGATCTTTACTTATCAATGTGTTTCAAACCACACAATTACCTTACACAATATAACACTGGCTCTTTCAATAACAACAGGTTTGAAAGTCTGTCTCTTTTAAATGACAACCTACAAGGGTCGTATAACGTCTTCCCATGGGTTTTTGTTGCATAATGGGCTAGTGCGGACGGTAACGAGACCCTCGTTCCGTCTCCCCTAGCTCCGTCTCGCTTTTACTCTCACTTTCCTCCCCAAGCAGTAACTTGTAACATTCAATACAATAGTGTAGTCACAATGACACACATATCCCATATGATTTAAACTGAAGGGTATGCAATTAAGTTTCTGGTCGAGTTTAAACATTTATTCCTAACCTTAGGATATTAATAACTGGCCTCAACAGGTCCATTTCATTATATGAAGGCACGAGATTCATAAAACACTGGTCGAACTGGATAACCGGTATCTTTAATTGCTACGGTCAGGCCCAAGCTGCCGTCTATTATAGATTCGCTTCACAAGAGCTGAATCATTTCACTAACAGGTTCTCGGTCGATCAGTTATGCCTGCAGAGGTTTCCATTGTTATCCTCGCATATACCACAGGATTCGAACCCGAAACATTCCATATCCATCATCAGAGTTAGGGTACAACACTAAATACACTCTGGCACATAATGAATATCTCTGTATGCCCTAGGCTATACGAGATTTCACACGTCGAACTGATTACCTGGCTCCATGACCCGATGCTATGATCTCGCCCTTTAATTAGTGAGAGAAATCTATCAATTACTCTACAAGCTTATACACAAGCTGCAAATTCAATTCACTATTAAACTCTTCCATTTCCTAGATCCTTGCATAATTATATTCCCATTAACACAATATACACTGATATCAAACTGCTTTTCTCAGCCCTTAATGTATTATATTCCTGCTTGGTTAGATAAATATTCCAATGAGCATAAATATTTCTTACAACAACATTTTCCTGATGTACTCGTTTATTCCTTTTATTTATTATTATTATTATTATTATTACTGACATGAATTACCATAACCCGACACAACGCAGCCATTTTAGTAATCGAACATCCGTGTTCGTTACGTTAAGTTTTTACATAACTGATTTGCCGTTTTGGTTGGTTGGTTCCTTAGTTTAGGGGCTGCGACAACGCGGTCATGTAGCCCCGTGTACTTTGGGTGTGTGTAGAATCTGTCTGATAACCGGTGTTAATTGTGATGACTGTATTAGTGTGTGTATCTGTTTTTTAATTCAAGTAGGGACTGCAACTTTGAATTTTCAAATAGTTCTTACTTTTGCCGCCAAACGCCACCGTCAACGACTACTAGGCCTAGTTCAGAACTAGCTACTAGACGCCACCGCAGTCGGCTCTTAGCAACGAACGTAGCAACCTAAGAGCGTTGTTTACATTCTTAACCTATCCAATTTAGTTTCACACAGGTGTAATTAGTGGAAAGATCTTTAACATGCCATAAATCTATGACATGGGACCGCCGGCTTTACTTCCCCTCCAAAGGAAGGCATACTGAGGGATTTTTAACGCTCTTAAAAAATCCGACGGCTTCGGCCGGGTGATTTGCCGTTTTATAATAGTGGTAGCGATTAATCCACTCAATGATGTATAAGAACATCTCAACTCTACAAAAAATCAAAACAACAATAAATATTTGAGGGTCTACCTCCTAATATTGATTCTTACTGGCACATTTTATAATTTTGAAATCACTCTGCATGCAGTGGACTATAGCTACTATAACATCACGGTGTTGGGTACTTTCATACTGTAGGCTATCCAGGTGGCTCCAACCACTCAATCATCCCAGTAACGACTGCCATTTGCATAATTAGCGAGACATTTCTACACTGATAACACACATTTTATATGACCTTTGCCTCCCGATACACACGGCACTTTTCTTTTCCATATTGAGGCACATAAAACTGTATAACACTTGTTACAATATTAATTTTATAGATATTTCACGTCACTATTTACATTTCTTACTGGTTGAATTTTCCTGGCAAGATATCAGAACTGCAGGTGTTGACGGACTATTCCTCGCTCCTATCCACATCCTGACTGAAAGTCTCGATCATCTGCCTACGGATTCCTATAGATTCACCAACTGTCTATCCATTATCCTTCGATAAACTTCCTGCTTTGGCATGAATATGCTTACTTTTCGTCCTGAGCGTTACTTATTGGTACTCTTCTGACATTTCACCAATCGCATCATAAAGTTTATCCCAGCGCAGTCCGGCATAATAAGATATGTCCAATCAATATTTTACATCCTACGCTCAACATTGTACATTGTACTTATACAAAATATTACTCTCAATAGTTCTACATAGTATATCACACGGTACATTCCCTATGTGCACACTAACAATCGTTCGTACTGCCGACTATACAAATCTGGCACGACAGTCCTTAATAAAGAGGATTATAAATGTTTCACTGCACGGCTTCTGATACTGAAGTCCAAGCCTCCCTTCTTGACTTCGGTAACGCGCATTTCGCATAATAAAGTTTATTGATTACAGTACTTATTATTACTTCATGACTTAATTTGTGCATTACACTGCACGGCGAATATATTGATTACCATTGAAATGTTCAAGTCTTTGTGCGCGCTTCTTTCCCTGGAGTCGGGCGACATACGCTCCGCGTTCGAGTCTGTTACAACTGTCCTCTCTGACCTGAGTCCACTCCCTTACATTCGTTTCAGAAGAAAAAGTAGATCGAGAATTCCCTCGCAGAGTCATCTTCTGTCCCAGGATGATTCTGGTCTTGAAATAATGCTCAAAGGGTTCCTTTTTCCTTGCTGGTCACAAAACTATCTGCGTGCTCGAGGATCGACTAGCCAATTAATTAATATTAATTGCCTTTGCCAGGGCGTGGGTACGCGGCGTCCTGTAAAAATCCCCGGCGACATGGTTATAGCATTCCGCTAACTTCCCGAGTCCTGTGTCCTTGTGCAGTCCCTTAGATATGCCACGATTTCACAGTTTAAAGGCTTGATAATTAGCTTCCCGGCCAAACATTCACCTGTGTGCAACTCTCATGTCATTGCGTTGCTTCAATCACGAGTAATCAATGATTTTCACTGGGATCTTCCCACTCCATTCTCGTTTCTATTCTGAAACGGGGAAGAACTCGGTCATTAGTTAGCCCCCTGGCTTGCTCCAGACGACATAAGTAGGTCAGCAAGATTGACAAGGCTCCACGGATCTCCTCCCACAATTCTGGGGCCATTAGTTAGATGTCAAACTCTCCAACTTTTGTGCTCAAGTCCAGCATAGCCTACCTCATACAGTCCAATAATGCTGTATTCCACTCATATTCCCTGCATTATATTAATAAATAATGTCAGCATCAGTTGGTATCACAACAGTGATTTCATATATCATTTCCTCTAGGGGTTTTTACAACTAAAACTCCCTCTAAAGATCTCGGGTTCGTTCCTAGGTGGAACCTTTATTCTGAGCTCACAGTCTCTGAGATCCACGTTCGATACCAGTCAGCCTAACCCCCTCGGGTTCATATTCCCCTTGCAAAACTTATAGAAGTCAATTGCAAGTGACCTTCTGTAAGTAACCAGCTGTCTGTCCCACTGTCTGTGTTTACATTAGGGGTCCTTCACCTCGTCTGGCTGCGAGTGTGTTTGTCTGCCTCCTCCTTGCACTCTGCGCTCAGCCCTAAGCTGTGCATTCTCCCGGCGGAGGGTCTCATTTATTGCTTCAACCTCCCTGGCCGCTTCGACCGTTTCTTTGTAAAGCTGTTGCAATCTCTGGCATTCTAGCCGTCCGTTCCTTTTACTAGGCAAGCTGCTTATTTCTCGTTCCGTCTCGCTGCGCGAACCTTCAGGCCTGACTGCCTGGCTGACTTTGCCGTCCACGTCCATTTGGGTGTGTGCTGTTATCACTTCCTCTTGTTCATCAAATTCTTCTGGTGAATAATAAATTTTGAGATTAGCTGCATTCATAACGACCTCGTTTCCTGTTTCTAAATGCTTTATTCTGTATGCATTATTCTGTAGGTCTCTGATCACCTCGAACGGGCCGTGATAACCGAAATTGAACTTTTTATACTTCCGTGCATCTGGATCTGAACTGGCTGGTTTTCTGACTAAAACTTTTTCCCCAATGAGAAGCGGTCTGTGATATCGCTTCGCACGCTTCCTTCTCTGGCGTCTCTCTGCCTTTGCTTGGAGATATTCGAAGGTTCGCTGGATTCTCAATTCTCGTCCTGGCTGTGCGTCTACAGGTAATGGAATAACACCAGTCCTTGGTCTCTCCGGTCTCTGATCCAAATGTAGAGTCATGGGCACCTGACCTGTCGCCTCATGCACAGTATTATTTATGCAGTATTCTATTACTTCCAGGAAATCGATCCACTTCCAGTTCCCTTCAGAGCAATACATTTTCATGTACTTCTGTAACTTTCTCATAACGCGCTCAACAGGACTTGCCTCAGGATGGCGAATGGTAGATAAAATCTGCCTAATTCCTAGATTTTCCAATTCCCGAAGAAATTCTGCGCTAGTGAAGCAGCTCCCATGGTCTGAGAGTAGGTTATCCGGTTTCCCAAGTATCGGAATAACTCTCTCTTTCAGGCGTTTCAAAACCTGCTTTGAGCTGGTCTTCTGTATGGGGCATAATACCACCATTTTTGAGAATACATCCATGGCTACAAAAATATGTCTATTGCCTCTACGTGCTCTAGGCAGTGGTCCAAAATTGTCTACACTCAATAGCTGCCTTGGCTTCTCTGGTAACAACGGAATGGGTCGTTGTCTCATTAAAAAGGGATATGGCTTTACCCTTTGGCACAAATCGCATGTCCTAATAGCATTTCTCACAGTTTCTCTCAACTTTGGCCAAATGAATGCTTCTTTCAGTAGAGCAGTGATTTTGTCTATCCCGTGTGTAGCATCTGATTGTACCATACATAATCTGTTGATAATGCCTCTGCCTCTCTGTATATTGCAGTTCCCCTTGCTAAGCGTCCCTCGAAGTAATCAATCATCATCTTCAACCATGGGTCTTCACGTTGTAGGTTGGTAAGATTCTTCAAGTCATCCAAGGTCTTCTGATACCGATTTTCAATCTGGACAGCTAGAGTTTCCTCTTCTCTTGGATATCGGCTTAATATGTCCGGTATTACATTCTCTTTCCCTGGACAGTATTTTATTTCCACATTGAACTGTTGAATATACAGGGACCATCTTGTCAACCACTGGCTAGACAAGTCCGTTTTTAACATAAATGTTAAAGCTTTATGGTCTGTTCTGAGGACTATTTGAAAACCATAGATGAGTTTGCGCCAGTACTGCAATGCGTACAAAATTGCGAGCAACTCTATCTCTGTAATCGTGTAATTTTTCTCATGGGCCTTCAACCTCCTACTTATAAAGGCAATAAAAACTTTCTTTTCGGGCTTATCAACATTTCCTTGGAATAGCATCGCTCCTATCTCAACAAGTGATGCATCCATCTGTATGATGAACTTCTGGGTATAATCAGGGTATCCCAGCTTCACATATTCCAAAAGCATTTGTTTTGACCTCACGAATGCTTCTTGACATTGCTCCGTCCAATTCCACCTGCCGCCTTTCTTCAATAGATCCTGCAGGGGTGCTATAGTCGTAGTATAGTTTGGGCAGTGGTTCGAAAAGAATCCAATTACTCCCAAATACTGTCGGACGTGCTTAACTTTCGTGGGTCGAGGAAAATTTCGAATTACCTCTAATTTCTCTGGGTTTGGCTTAACTCCATTTTCATCAATAACGTGCCCTAGGAATTTAACTTCCCTCTGACAGAAGTGCGACTTCTTGATATTAACCTTAAAATTGGCTTCTCGAAGGTTATCCAGCAACTTCTTCAGGTCTCTCATGTGCTCCTCCATAGATTCTGATGTGAGTAGAATGTCGTCTACGTATCTGAGGGTACTCTCTTTAACATCATCTGATAGATTGCGATATAACGCTCTTATCAGGGCTGAACCAGCTGTTGTCAAACCAAAAGGTAACCTTAAAATCATATATGTATGTTGATCAAATATAAATCCTGTCAACAGACTAGTTTTCTTCTCTAATTCAAGATGGTGAAAGCTCGAGGTGATATCTAAATTTGTGAACACGGTTTTCCCTTTGAACTTTCTGAGTATTTCTTTAATAGGTGGCACTTGGTCGAACTCCGGAATTACCTTCATATTTATGTGTCTCGGGTCCAGGCATATTCTGACAGTCCCGTCTGTCTTAGGTACGATTACCAATCGGCTTACATAAGGCGTAGGTGTTTTCTCAATAACACCGGCCTCCAACATCTTCTGAATTGCCTCTTTCACCTTAGCATAATGCTTTTCTGCTATAGGGTAGGGTTTCTGCCTAAATGGTGTCAAGTCACTAACTTGGAAAGCATAAGTGAAGTTCTTTATACGACCAGGTCTCGAGTCAAAGACTTCCTTCTGTTCCAATAATAATTTCTTTAAATTTTCTTTCTCTCTTGGCCCAATTTTTGCTTCTTCTAGTTTTTCCGAAATATGTTCTTCCCGTTCGGGTTCCAGATCTTTCTCCACGTCTGCGGCTAGTGTTTTTAGTTCATCTTCTAACTGCTCAATGGCTAATACTTCTTCCTCAGCCACGTCTCTGTATGTATGCCATACTTGTTCATCTGTCCCTGGTTCATTCTGATTGAGTGAGACCTCTAAGCCTTCGGCTTCCTCGTTCACACGGAACATAACTCTGTCCCGTGATAGGTCTATTACCACTCTGTATTCCCTTATAAACTATGCCCCAATAAGCAGGTTAAAAGGCAGTTTGTTTACTAGTAGAAAAATCTGTGAGAACATAGAGCCTCCTATCTGTAAATCTAGGAATACCTGATATTTGCATATCATCGTTCTGTCTGGAATTACACCTTTTATCTTGACACTTAAGATAGGTATTTTCAAAACATTTTCTCTCTGCGCTATCTCATTATACAATGGTTGTGTCAAAAGACATACCGTTGAACCCGTGTCTAACAGAGTTCTTATTTTCAACCCTGCAACTCTTACTAAAATAATGGGCAATTCTCTTCTGACCATGACCTGTGATCCTCCTATATCCTCAATTAACTCTTCTGGTTTGGCTATCCAATTAATGATGTTGACCGACTTCCATCCATCATTCTCAAATTCTTCTAATTTTGGAGTTTTTTTTCTACAGCGCCCGTCCCCTTAGAGTTTCTTCTCTCCTGTTCACTGCGCTGTAACTCCAAACTTTTGGCTCCGTCTCCATATCTGTCTGGCGACGTCCTATTCTGCATAGCTTCTTGCCAGCGAACTTGTTGCTTCTGGGGCTCTTCTCCCCTTTCATTGAGGTATTGCAATGATGCGTGATATCGTTCCTCTACCTCGTCATCAAAGTTACGTCTTCTTTCCTGGGGTCTCCAATTCCTATTGTTGCCTTCTAGGGCATTGTTACCTCCATTGTTTTGGTACGGTCTACCCCTGGTATTCTGTTTATTCCAAGAATTTCGGCCTCCTCTTCCTCTACCAGCATTCCCTTTGTATTTCGGCTGCCATCTTCTGGGTTCATATTCCCATTGACGTCCGTTGGAATCTAACGTGTCAGTGCTAGTAGCTTTGTTGTTCTTCGGAGCTTCGTACTGGTCAGTCTGCGTGTTGGTCACGTGTACCTGTTCCACGGTTCAATTCTGACGCATAGTATTGGATGTTGTGAGGTCTAATTGCCTGAGAACTGCCTCCATTTCCATAACGGTTTTTGCATTTGCCGAAATCAGCAGCCTTTGGATTTCATAAGGAAGCTGTTTGGCGATAGCAATACATAGCTCCAGCTCGCTAGGTTTTTGGTCAAGTTCTTTGAAACGACACATCTGAGAGATGAAGAATTCTGCGTACTTCGTTGGATTATTGGTGCTGTATCTTTTAGAATATAAATCCAATCGTAAATTCTGCTGTGTCATTGGATCCCAGTACCGTTTCAAAAAGGCCTCCCGAAACTCCTCTACAGTATCGAAAGTATAACGGAAACTGCGAAACCATAACGCACATTCTCCCTCTGTTAGTTTCTCTATGGCTCGTAGCCTGCGCTCTTGTGGTATCCGCGCATCTTTCAAATATTCAGACACTTCTTTCAGCCAATACTTCGGTGTCATATTACAGTGGCTACCTGAGAATTTTCTTGGTTTCTCTTCGTTTGCTCTAATTACGTTTATCACCTGGGTGTGCATAGCATTTTCATGTGGCGTAGAGGCTGCAACTGGTGCACCTGGCGTCATATAAGTACTTTCGCCTGGGCCTGTAGCGTTCCTTATTATAGGTTGGGTTTCTAAGTCTGCCCACCTAGTTTTCCTCATATCTTCCACACTGCCTTCACTTGACTTAGGATCTTTCATTAGGGTTTCCTCCTGTGCGATTATCCTAGTCTCCATTTGATTGTGGCGCATCTCTGCTCTTTCCAGTCGAGTAATTACCTCTTTTTCTATTCTGGTAAGCCTATCTCTATTCTCTTCGGCCACTTGAAATATTTTCTTCTTATCTTCCTTCAGGCTTTGCTTGATATGGGATAATTCATCCTCTACATCTTCCTTTATTTGAGCAAGGGTCTTGTCGCTTGCCTCTGTCTTCTGGCCTTCTCTCACTTCCAGTTCTTCTCTCAACCCCTTAATTTCCTCTTGGATATGCCCCTTGACCTTTGACATTTCATTTCGGACCTTAATAATTTCACCTCTGTTCTCCTCTTGCCTCTTATTAACGATAACAAGGTCGCTTTGAATTTGGTCCAGTTCTTGATGAACTTTGCTCATCTGACCCTTCACATTGCCTGCCAGCACTTTACTTTCATTAGCGATAGCCTTAATCTCCCCTATTTCCTGACATTGATCTAATATGTTCTGATCCTGTTTCTTTAGATCATCGTTAATTGCTCTAGCATAGCTTTTCAACTTATCGTCCCACTTATTGTCGTTTTCTTCTAACCTCTGATCTACCGTTCTAGTAAATTCTGAAAACTGTTTCGCTTGGCATTCGAGATTCGCCTCATTTTGGATTTGAATATCCTTAATGTCATTAGACAGCGCATCTAACCTACTGTTGGTTTCATCCTGCGCATGCTTACACGCCTGTAAATTACTTTCAAGTTTGGCTTCTATAGCCTCGAAACGTTTATCTGTCTTAACCTGCATTTCTGATATAATGCTTACAACGGTTTCTGTTACCTCAGTCTTAATTGTTTCTTGCATTTGAACTAGCTTATCATTTAATTCAACCTTATTTGCATCCAATCGGTTGTTTATTTCAACCTGATTAGCATCTAAATGTTTATTCAATTCAACCTGATTAGCATTCATTGCAACCTGATTTGCATCTAAACGATTGTTTATTTCATCCTGGAAAGCCTTGGCTTCCAGCTTATTCTGTTCATTAACAGCGTCAAAATGCTGTCTTATCTCCGCAGTCCCCTGCAAAATCTCCTCTGTACCAGCCATTCTTACAACAATACACTTTGAAATACAGGCAGGCTTCCTGGATACATGTATGGATTCGTTTTGAAGAGAGATACAAGACACTGCACACATATTGCAAGATTGTACTAAAAGTTTGAATTTTAGGATAAATTGTGGATTGGGTGCGTAGCGCTCATACCCTTGGGTAATTCTCTTCTCAAAAGAGAGATTCTGCGTTACGTCAAAAGCCTACTGAACTCACAAATCACTCAAACACAGTTTGAGGCAAAAAAATTATGGTTTTCCCCATGAAATACCATAAAAATCTATGGGGTTTTCCTAAATCCCATAAGCTCCACAAACCTGGGCGCCATGATAATAAGATAAGAGAAGTAACACATGCTTTGCCCACACACGGGCGACATGATAAATAAAATTATAGCTTGCTTTGCCATGAAGGTCAGGTCTTACAATGCCAAGATACACATATCGCACTACTGAGACGATTCCACGATAGAATAATACCGCCCCATGTTACCTGGATCATGGTAAATAAGGTGTTTATCAAAATTTATATTGTTTGTATCGGAGCTTAGCTAAGGTTAGGTGCGGTCATCCCCTAATTCATGTTATTCGTTACTTTAATACAGTTGTTTGCACTAAATCTAGACCGACTTAAGTTGTACCGATAGCTCAAATCACTGTACAGGACATCAATCTCCATGTACCCATGTGAGTAATCTCCATGGCAAATATGCTCCTGCCTCCAGCTAGCTTCAGTTCTCAGGCGTGTACCGTCCACCCACTGAGCAGTTGCATAATTTTTATCTGAGACTAAAAGGTATCAACTCTACAATGATAAAACACAACTCTATTCTAAAGACTTTAATTCAGCACTAAATCATGGCTTCAAACATATAAGAACACAATCCCAACAAACATAATACAAAATCAAACAAAATTACTCCCACAATCCACTAATTATTCACACATTATCCTATTAAATTCACATCATTATTCAATCCTTTACCCTGAGATTGACTTCAACATTTCACTCTCAAGTGCGCTGATGCACATGTAACTGCCATAAAAACTGTACCTTTTTTATCTTATGTCACCTGGTGTGACTTCTTTAATTTTCACAAGAATAATTATTTCTCACAACACATCTTACTTTACATTATGAATGCCTTTTGTGTTTTGCTTTACATTATGAGTGCCTTCTGTGTTTTACTCTACATTATGAGTGCCTGCTGTGTTTTACTTTACATTATGAGTGCCTTCTGTGTTCTGTATCTCTCTTCCCACCAAAATGCTTTAGCATGCATTAGCCAATTCATGGGTTGCACTACAAATCTACTTGCAACTCCACAATTATGTAAATATACCCCTAAAGTTCCCTTTTTATAGTTCCACTGCATGCCGTTGTGATTTCAAATTCAAAACTTTCGCTACCGCTGTGTCGGATGGTGTATTAGGCTACCCTTGCGAGAGCATAGCCTATGGCAACTAGTGCCAAGCTGCATAACTACGTGTCAGTGCCAAATAAAATGCAACTTCCAACAATTCATAAGTTTGCTAAATATTAAATCATCAGGGTGATCCTTACTTATCAATGTGTTTCAAACCACACAATTACCTTACACAATATAACACTGGCTCTTTCTATAACAACAGGTTTGAAAGTCTGTCCCTTTTAAATGACAACCTACAAGGGTCGTATAACGTCTCCCCTTGGGTTTTTGTTGCATAATGGGCTAGTACGGACGGTAACGAGACCCTCGTTCCGTCTCCCCTAGCTCCGTCTCACTTTTACTCTCACTTTCCTCCCCAAGCAGTAACTTGTAACATTCAATACAATAGTGCAGTCACAATGACACACATATCCCATATGATTTAAACTGAAGGGTATGCAATTTAGTTTCCGGTCGAGTTTAAACATTTATTCCTAACCTTAGGATATTAATAACTGGCCTCAACAGGTCCATTTCATTATATGAAGGCACGAGATTCATAAAACACTGGTCGAACTGGATAACCGGTATCTTTAATTGCTACGGTCAGGCCCAAGCTGCCGTCAATTATAGATTCGCTTTACAAGAGCTGAATCATTTCACTAACAAGTTCTCGGTCGATCAGGTATGCCTGCAGAGGTTTCCATTGTTATCCTCGCATATACCACAGGATTCGAACCCGGAACATTCCATATCCATCATCAGAGTTAGGGTACAACACTAAATACACTCTGGCACATAATGAATATCTCTGTATGCCCTAGGCTATACGAGATTTCACACTTCGGACAGATTACCTGGCTCCATGACCCGATGCTATGATCTCGCCCTTTAATTAGTGAGAGAAATTTATCAATTAGTCTACAAGCTTATACACAAGCTGCAAATTCAATTCACTATTAAACTCTTCCATTTCCTAGATCCTTGCATAATTATATTCCCATTAACACAATATACTCTGATATCAAACTGCTTTTCTCAGCCCTTAATGTATTATATTCCTGCTTGGTTAGATAAATATTCCAATGAGCATAAATATTTCTTACAACAACATTTACCTGATGTACTCGTTTATTCCTTTTATTTATTATTATTATTATTATTATTATTATTACTGACATGAATTACCATAACTCGACATAACGCAACCATTTTAGTAATCGAACATCCGTGTTCGTTACGTTAAGTTTTCACATAACTGATTTGTCGTTTTATAATAGTGGTAGCGATTAATCCTCTCAATGATGTATAAGAACATCTCAACTCTACAAAAAATCAAAACAACAATAAATATTTGAGGGTCTACCTCCTAATATTGATTCTTACTGGCACATTTTATAATTTTGAAATCACTCTGCATACAGTGGACTATAGCTACTATAACATCACGGTTTTGGGTACTTACATACTGTAGGCTATCCAGGTGGCTCCAACCACTCAATCATCCCAGTAACGACTGCCATTTGCATAATTAGCAAGACATTTCTACACTGATAACACACATTTTATATGACCTTTGCCTCCCGATACACACGGCACTTTTCTTTTCCATATTGAGGCACATAAAACTGTATAACACTTGTTACAATATTAATTTTATAGATATTTCACGTCACTATTTACATTTCTTACTGGTTGAATTTTCCTGGCAAGATATCAGAACTGCAGGTGTTGACGGACTCTTCCTCGCTCCTATCCACATCCTGACTGAAAGTCTTGATCATCTGCCCACGGATTCCTATAGATTCACCAACTGTCTATCCATTATCCTTCGATAAACTTCCTGCTTTGGCATGAATATGCTTACTTTTCGTCCTGAGCGTTACTTATTGGTACTCTTCTGACATTTCACCAATCGCATCATAAAGTTTATCCCAGCGCAGTCCGGCATAATAAGATATGTCCAATCAATATTTTACATCCTACACTCAACATTGTACATTGTACTTATACAAAATATTACTCTCAATAGTTCTACATAGTATATCACACGGTACATTCCCTATGTGCACACTAACAATCGTTCGTACTGCCGACTATACAAATCTGGCACGACAGTCCTTAATAAAGAGGATTATAAATGTTTCACTGCACGGCTTCTGATACTGAAGTCCAAGCCTCCCTTCTTGACTTCGGTAACGCGCATTTCGCCTAATAAAGTTTATTGATTACAGTACTTATTATTACTTCATGACTTAATTTGTGCATTACACTGCACGGCGAATATACCGGTATTGATTACCATTAAAATGTTCGAGTCTTTGTGCGCGCTTCTTTCCCTGGAGTCGGGCGACATACGCTCCGCGTTCGAGTCTGTTACAACTCTCCTCTCTGACCTGAGTCCACTCCCTTATATTCGTTTCACAGGAAAAAGTAGATCGAGAATTCCCTCGCAGAGTCATCTTCTGTCCCAGGATGATTCTGGTCTTGAAATAATGCTCAATGGGTTCCTTTTTCCTTGCTGGTAACACAACTATCTGCGTGCTCGAGGATCGATCGGCCAATTAATTAATATTAATTGCCTTTGCCATGGCGTGGGTACGCGGCGTCCTGTAAAAATCCCCGGCGACATGGTTATAGCATTCCGCTAACTTCCCAAGTCCTGTGTCCTTGCGCAGTCCCTTAGATATGCCTCGATTTCACAGTTTAAATGCTTGATAATTAGCCTCCCGGAAACATAACATTCACCTGTGTGCAACTCTCATGTCATTGCGTTGCTCCAATCACGAGTAATCAATGATTTTCACTGGGATCTTCCCACTCCATTCTCGTTTCTATTCTGAAACTGGGAAGAACTTGGTCATTAGTTAGCCCCCTGGCTTGCTCCAGACGACATACGTAGGTCAGCAAGATTGACAAGGCTTCACGGATCTCCTCCTTAATTCTGGGGCCATTAGTTAGATGTCAAACTCTCCAACTTTTGTGCTCAAGTCCAGCATAGCCTACCTCATACAGTCCAATAATGCTGTATTCCACTCATATTCCCTGCATTATATTAATAAATAATGTCAGCATCAGTTGGTATCACAACAGTGATTTCATATATCATTTCCTCTATGGGTTTTTACAACTAAAACTCCCTCTAAAGATCTCAGGTTCGTTCCTAGGTGGAACCTTTATTCTGAGCTCACAGTCTCTGAGATCCACGTTCGATACCAGTCAGCCTAACCCCCTCGAGTTCAATATATATATATGTGTATATATATATGCATATATATCAGTTTCAAAACCGTACAAAATGGAAAATATTCCCCTAATAATTACCTAAACCTTTGTATGAAAGAATTTTTGATCTGACCTACCATTACGCCAAGGGATGAGAAAAATGATTTCGGAATTGAAGAAAATGCCAAGTGCCTTCAGAGGTTACCATGACAACGCTTCTTAATTGATGAGGGATGATCTATCAGAGGTTGCCAAGACAATGCCATCGCACGAGATCACATTCATTTTTCCATCTGACTCTGCGGGAAGCGGCTAACTGGTAGCATGCTGAACTTATAAGCCCAAGGTCGCTGGTTCAAAGCCGGCCAAAGTCGTCGGATTTTCAAAGAGCGCTAGAAATCCCTCAGCATGCTTTCATTTGGAGGGCAAGTTCCAACGTTCGTTGCAAGTTGCTGGTTGCAGTGGCATCTAGTAGCCAAGTTCACAGCTAGGTGTCGTTGACGTTAGTATATGGTACAAAATTAGGAACTACTACTTAAAATTGACCTCTGTAGACCGTACCTGAATTACAGACTAATACAGTCATCACAATTAACACCGTTTATCAGATTCTACACACACCCAGTGTACACGGGGTTACATGAGCACGTTGTCGCACCCTCTAAACTGAGGAACCAACAAAAATCTCTGCGGGAGATAACATTTTGCGTGAAGAAGTAACAGACTGTCAGATAGTTACACATCAGTTCCAAACCTTGCATAAGGACAGTGTGATCACAAGTATAAAAATTAACCACAAATGACAAGAAGGTTACCATCCCCATAAGACAATAAAATTATAAAAATATGCATACAAAACCGGAAAAAAAGTTAATATACCTCCAAATGTAAAATACTGTCTTGCAATCAATGAGGTCCGATCCTCCTACGAAAACCTGCATATTTTGCCTATTATAGCCTATCCCCTAGTTTGCTCGGTGAAATCTACCTCCGCCTTCCGGCGTGCCGAGAGGATTTTTTATATCCACTTTGCTTCATCCATCAGTGGTCATTATGCTTCCCAAGTAACAGAAGTCACCTGAGTCGTCCGGTTGCAAAACTCGTTTAATCCACTTGTGAATAAGAATAATGTCGTAAAATTATTTATTTAATAGCTTGCCACGGTGGGTGAGTGGTTAACGTGTCGGTCTACTATCCCCAAGCTTGCTGGTTCACTCCTGCCCGTGGTAAGTGACTTTTGAAAGGTGGAAAAAATTACGACACCATGTCATACGATGTTGGCAAGTCAAAGAACCCATTTGAATTCAGTAGGCCGTGTTCATAATGGCAAAATTAATCTCGGGAGTTTCCGCCAACACAACGTTCCTCATTTCTCTACTAGAAAGCGCTATAGTGTTCAAGGAGCTTAGATATCCAACCTCCTTGACTTTCATAGTGCTGTAAGGAACAACGAAATTCAACATGCAAGCTACCCTTTGGCTGTCAAATAACAAAGGTTGCATCCGGCTCCCGAGGCCATACTATATTATTATTATTATTATTATTATTATTATTACTATTATTATTCATTTATTTTATTTTATTTTACTTCATTTTATTTGATTTTGTTTTGTTTTATTTTATTTTGTTTTTATTTGTTTTGTTTATTTTGTTTTGTTTTATTTTGATTTTCCAGAAATCAAACATGAAACCTAAAACAAAAGTACGAAGCAAAAATAAAAATTCAAAAACAAAAGCAAAAGCAGAAAACAAAAACATGAAACTCAAAGCAAAAAGCAAAATTCAAAAAAAAAAAAAAAAAACGAAAACAAACACAAAACCTAAACCAATAAATAAAAGCAAAAATAAAAAAGTACAAAACAATAAACACAAAAGATACGTGAGACAAAGTCCAGAGAAACGTTTCTCAAGAAAAAGATTCTTTTTCACAAGTGGATTAAACGGGTTTTGTAACTGGACGACTCACGTACTTCCTTTACCAGTTCACCTGCCAATCCGACATCCATAGCGGCTTCTGATTTCTTTCGACTGCATTCCAATATTTTTGTTTTACTTTTATTAATTTTCATCATGAATCCTTTCGTCAAGACAGAATCTATACGTTCCTAATGCCCGCCCAGTGTCAGGATTGCACCAAATGACATGACGATAGAAAAGCTATCAGCGCTGTCGTCTCGTCTTTAGCCTTGTTGGATGTTCGAGCGAGTAATTAATGTTTGCCTGCCTGTGCGGCGCAGATCAAACCACAATATTATTCCCTCTCTAACACACAGTAAGAAACTGTCCCCTCAAAGGGTTCATTAGAAGCGACCTGACCCTAGTCTCTGTGTTATATTAAATTCTGTTTCACGGGCAACATAACCTCACTATGCGTCAATATTAACTGTGAACTTTCACCGGTCCAATAATCCCTTTCTGGTTCTTTGACCAGCGCCCTTTCATATTTTGTTACTCCGTGACATCCAATATTGTAGAAATAACAAGCTAGGTCTCAACACAACTTTATCCTGGAATTAGTTTTGGAGCTGGTATAAGAGTTATGTGGTTTGTTGGACGAGTTGTTCCATTGAGATCTAAACAACCTACTTTCCTCATCTTTGTGGGACCTTTGTTGTTCTTTGAGTCTTCTGTCTTTTGACTGGTTTGATGCAGCACTCCATGCCTCCCTGTCCTGAGCTAATCGTCTCATCTTTGCATAGCTACCACCCCCAGGGGCTTACATCTAGTGGGACGTGGGTTGGCGACCACGGGACCCCAGCCGAATCCGGCATTCCTTCCACTTACTTGTGCCGGGCTCCTCTCCGTCTTCATTCCTGTCGACCTCTCTTGGTCAACTCTTGTGCTCTTCCGACCCCGACGGTATTTGGGTATCCGTGGCCTAGGGAGTCTTTCACTTTCCCGCCTTAATTGACCCTTGTCTCATCTTTCCTGATACCCTCATTCTTCGAGGGATCAGCCTTCAATTTTTTTTCATGTTATCTCCTGCCTTCTGCACAAGGCCCTCCAAGAGGCAGGGTGTATGTAACCCCACCACTTCTGGTGCACCCTGGATAGTGCTTCACCCTCAAGGGCTCACGGCTGGTGAGTTTGGGATTTGGCTGCCCCGAGGGATTCCTGAACTGGGTCCGTTGTGTCCCCTTTTCCATCTGACCTTGGGACGGGCCCTCTCCTCTTTCTCTTTCCTCTCTGCCTTTCATGGCTCTCCTTCCTTCCGAGTCCCTCAATCCTCATTGTTCAAGGGTTGAGGGCATTTCTTTATTTGCCTTATCCTTTCTTTGTTTACCATTTCTTCTTGTAGTATGTAAGTTTGTAGTTAGTATTAGTTACAGCTTTCATTCCCATCTCATCTTTCACTATCACCCAAACCATTAGGGGCCGATAACCTAGATGTTAGGCCCCTTAATAAACAACAATTATAATCATCCCATCATCATCTACATAGCTACCACACCCTACATCCGTGGCATTCTGTTTAGCTTAGCATATTCTAACTTAGGTGTATCCCCTACAGTGCTTGTTCTCAACCCTTCCTTCCATAACTATCTTCGCTATTCCTGGGTGTCTTAGTGCTGTATGTGTCCTACCAACCTATCTCTTCTCTTCATTACCAGTCACCACAAACATCTCTCCTCGCCCACTCGTCTTAATACCTCTTCATTTGTAACCCTATCTACCCATCTGATCTTCATCATTCTCCTGTAACACCACATTTCAAACGCTTCAATTTTCCTCTTTTCTTCTGCACGGTTAAACTACTCGCACATATTAATATTTAAAAGTAGCCTACACGCGTCGTAAATAGTGTACACCAAGAGAATTATGTCACGAAATCACTTTGCGTAATTTTTTTTTATCTTAGTAAACACATTAAATCAACTGTTCTACAAGCAGAATAGTTAAGGCTATTTTCCTCTATAAATTCTTCCTCGAAAGTATCTGCGTCTCTTTCAACTTTTATAACGTCCTAGATTTCCTCTTCAGTCAGTCGCTTCAGATTTTTAGCTCGTATACAAGCCCTAAAAACGTAAACCGTATGAGACACGGGGATAGTTTCTAATTCTGTTAAAATATGAGTGGAGCCAATAACAAGATGTTCAGTAAAGAACATATAGCCTACTTTCTCCTAAATGCATGGGCATTGTTATAACTCTTTGTCCTTTCCATGGAGTATAATTGGATGTTGGTTGTAGTAGCTTGTTGAAATAAGTGTCATACGGATATTAAACATGAATATGAGGTGGCCTTTGTTAGTGCTACCTCTGTACCAAATTTCATTCAATTCGGTTTCACCGTGTTTGAATAGATAGGGGGAATCGATTGGCACACATACATGGCCGACAGCCACAAATTATTGGGCAGATGACCTAGTAGCTTGGTCAATAGATTCTTCATACATAAAGGTATAATGTTACAAAATTTGGTAGAGATCAGATAAAAAGGTTGGTCGTAATTTGATTTAAGCTTTGAACATTTGGATGGCCGCCATTACGTTTCCGTCAAGATTGCGGCGATATAAAACATGACATTGAGGTGCTCTTTGCTTGTGCTACCTCTGTACCAAATTTCGTTCAATTCGGTTTCACGATGTTTGAAATGATAGGGGGCAAAGACATGCAGAGTACACACACACTCATAAGTCAACTTTCATTTTTTGCAAAAATCGAAAGTAGGCTATTAAGTAGGTTATATGAAAAGAGCCTATATAGTTATTGACGGTGGCGTTTGGCGGCAAAAGTAGGAACTATTTGAAAATTCAAAGTCTGCAGTCCTTACTTGAATTAAAAAAAACAGAAAACCCACACTAACACAGTTATCACTATTAACGCCGGTTATCAGACAGATTCTACACACACCCAAAGTACACGGGGCTACATGACCACGTTGTCGCAGCCCCTAAACTGAGGAACCAACCAACCAACCAACCAACCACGTGTATATAAATGTATACTATATTGTCTAATAACATTTCGAAATTAACGGCGAGAAATAGCTACACTTCCCTAGCATCTCCTTATTAACAATACATTGCACCAACAATGACCATAACCCGAAATTTTCATTGTTGTCTTAAGCTGTTACTTTATGCTTTCAGTGTCAGAGCAGCGAGTGACCGTCCCTTAAAATCAAAACAGCTGAAGCAGGATCTTCTATACTACCAGACCTGACACTGCAATCCAAGATGGCCGCCGTAGTTGGTGGTCGGACATCAAACGCATGACGTGGGTCAGAATCCAACACAACACAAAATAACATCATGACGTGATTTTGTCTGCTGTTAATCCATTTTATGGGCTTGGGACATCTTGGTCATCAGCCCCGTGTAGTTGGGTTTGGGTTGAATTCCTCCAATTACGTGATTATTGTAGTAGTGTGAGTAGCTGTGTAAGGGACAGGCATGGGGAGGTGCCCCGGGAGTTAAAATAAGGTACTACCGGAGTTCCATCAGGAAAGGAATAAAATAAAATAATGTTGAGGCCCACAGGAGAGATCTGTAGAATATCTTGGCTGAGTGAACAGGGAAAGTTGTAAACGATGATGATGATAATTGTTGTCTTAAGGGGCCTAACATTTAGGTTATCGGCCCTTAATGGTTTGGGTGATGGTGAAGCTGATAATGAAATGGAAACTATAACTAAAACTAACTACTAACTTATATACTGTACTAGAAGAAGAAATGGAAAACAAAAGGAGAACAAGGCAAATAAAGGACAGGAGGAAAAGAAATGCCCTCGACCCTCAAGGAATGCGGATTGAGGGACTTGGAAGGAAGGAGAGCCATAAAAGGCAGATAGGAAAGTGAAAGAGGAGAGGGCCGCCCCACAGGTAATGGATAAAAGAGGGAAAACCGGACCCAGCTCAGAAATCCCTCGGGGTCGCCAACTCTCGAACTCACCAGCCGTGAGCCCCTGAGGGTGTAGCAATATCTAGGGTGCACCAGAAGTGGTGGGGCTACATACACCCTACCTCCTTGAGGGCCTTAAGCAGAAGGCAGGAGATAACAGGAAAAGAAAAAGAAGGCTGACCCTCACAGAAGGAGGGTATCAGAAAAGATGAGATAAGGGCCAATTAAGGCGGGAAAGGAAGAGACTCCCTAGGCCTCGGATACCCTAATACCGTCGGGGTCGGGAGAGAGCAAGAGTTGACCAAGTGAAGTCGACAGGAAAGAAGACGGAGAGGAGCCCGGCAAAAGTAAGTGGAAGCAATGCCGGACTCAGCTGGGGCCCCGTGGTCGCCAACCCACGTCCCACTAGATGTGAGCCCCTGGGGGGAGTTGTATATGTTCCTGTAGGAATTTCAATCTCTTTTTAGTAAGTTACCTATTATTCTGGGCCTGTTTGCCATCTCATGATGAATGCAGTACATTTGCATTTTTCTGTTGGCACAGGCTAGAGTAAAATGAGGCTTTTCACTGATGTCTCAGTCTCACTCTTGACTGTGATTATATGGAAGCTACTGAGGTATGGGTGGTGCTTAGTAATGACATTCAGGGCACAGTCAGTGTCTGTTGGCACGGGCTAGAGTATCACCAATGTCTCAGTCTCACTCATGGCTGTGATTGTATGGAAGCTACTGAGATATGGGTGGTGCTTAGTAATGACTTTCAGGGCACAGTCAGTGTGTGTTGGCACAGGCTAGAGTATCACCAATGTCTCAGTCTCACTCATGGCTGTGATTGTATGGAAGCTACAGAGATATGGGTGGTGCTTAGTAATGACTTTCAGGGCACAGTCAGTGTGTGTTGGCACAGGCTAGAGTATCACCGACGTCTCAGTCTCACTCTTGGCTGTGATTATATGGAAGCTACTGAGGTATGGGTGGTGCTTAGTAATGACATTCAGGGCACAGTAAGTGCCTGTGGATGCTGTGAAAGGTTCTACTCATAGGGTTAGTACTGCTGTACTGACTCAATGAGGAAAGCAATGATAATCTACCTCACTCCTCTTCTTGCTTAGTACGCCTCAATATAGCTCTGCCTTGGGTTTTTGTGGGTATCTACCCACATAACCTAATGGCAGTGCCTTTTGAGGATCCAACCAGCCTTCGGGCTGACTACCTAACAGACAGACACATTATCCTTAAAAATAAAAGTGACCAACCAGGTGGTGTAGTTCTTGGTTATCACTTCTGGGGTCCTAGTTTGACTCCTGACTGTCAAACAATCTTAATTCTAGTCTAAGGGTAAGAACGGGGTACACACAGCCTTTGAGGTAAACCGGTAAATGTTGGGTTCGATTCTCCGCGTAGCCACCCAGCAAGTGGTTTACCAAGGGGTCCCACACATACTGAAGATAAATGCCTGGGTAATTCCTATCATAAGGTCACGACTGCCTTCTGAAAATCCGTCAACAAGTAGGCTAGTCGTATTAATTCATTCCTATTCATGAGATTAAATGGCACTCTGTCAAACGCATGACGTGTGTCAGAATCCAACCCAACACAAAAAATAACATCATGACGTGATTTTGTCTGCTGTTAATTCATTTTATGGGCTTGTGACTTCTTGGTCATCAGCTCCGTGAAGTTGGGTGTGGGTTGAATTCCCCTGATAGGAAATTAGAAAATAGGCACCAATGGCTTATCTTTATAATAATTGGATTTGCATCCAATCACACAACAGTTTCAAGGCATATCACCACAATTTTAGCATAGCCTATGCATGAGTAAGCCTACTGGTAGTTTATTAAAACGGGATCCACACCAAGTACGTGATAAGATTGATATCCTTGAACTAGCAGGCGTATAATTGGATGAGAGAACAATGCAGACAATTTAATAATAATAATAATAATGTTATTGGTTTTACGTCCCTTTTAACTACACCGGCTTTTAGAGACGCCGGGGTGCCGGAATTTTGCCCCGAGGGGGATCTTTAACGTGCCAGTAAATCTACGGACACGGCTCAGACAATTTAAAAAGTAGGTTATGTTCATACGTACGGTAATCAATTTTCAGATCTTCTTAGGCCTTAAATTGGAATGCGTTAATTATTACTATGCTTGCTCATAATGAATTACCATTACTAATAATTTTTAAACCCTAAACAGAATAATATATAGGCCAAACTTACCCTCTGATTGGCAATAGTATTGATGGTATCACAAGCGTAACAGAAGTCACCGGTATCTCGTATTTATGAAGCACTAATACAGACATTTACTTCCACGAACGTGTAATATCATTAAGCAATAATCAATAAGCACAGATAATCAAAGGAGACGATTGCTAACCGAAATTCACACCCCTATCACATCGTAAACAAAACGACTCAACTTATAAACAAAGCATGTAATCACCAACAGCGACGGCCATCTTTCATCTGTCCCGCCGCTAGTGTCAGGTCCGGTATTATAGAAGGTCCTGGCTGAAGGTCAAAGTAGGGTTGCCAACATCTTGAATGAATCCATAAATCGAATGGAAACTGTTATTGCGCATAACTAGGTAATAACTAGGCACTGGATTCTTCGTTTTTTACCGATTCTTTTCCTTACTTCTAAATAGTTAGTCAGTTATTAAGGTTTCAAGAGGCGGAACTACGAGGTCATCTACCCCTACTTCTAAATACAAAAATACTTAAATACTTTTCCTAATTTATGAAATCAGTAGTAGGCTACCTAAAAAAAACTAAATGATATGCGAGTACCTAAAAATACCTAATTGCAATTGTGTTTCATTTATTGTAGTATATTTGCATTTTTAGTCGATAATTCTTAAAAGTAAACCTGAAGATAGTGTTTATTCCTAGCTCTAGATGATTGAGAGAAATCCTACCTGCCAGAAAATTCAAATATCTTCAGCATTTCTAAGCTTATATCTTATTATTTGGATATTTACTGTCAGGAAAGTGGGGATAGATCTCTTATTGATGCAAAAAATCCAAGGTCTCTCCAAAACCTTCGCATTGCCCTTTCGGAGGAAAGGGATCGACTGCCACAAGAGCTCTTGGACCATCTGATAGAGAGCAAGCCACGTCGCTACGAAGCATGTGTGGCCGTTAGGGTTAACCATACACACTATTAACAGCATATTGTGTTGTGGAAGACATTGCCAAGTCTTATTTAGTTGTTGTTAAAGGTGTACCTTAGTTATCAGAACCTTTCTAACACTGTTTTTTTGACAAGTTGTGTGAAATATGGTGTGTGATTCATCTTCCGTTTGTTTAGCAATCCGTCTGACATTGCAATCAGGAAGTATGCCCTCGTTTAGTGTTTATGCTTAAATTTTGGACACTAGTGTAAATAAACAAAATTAGTTAAACATGCTAGAGTGTGAAAATCTCCTCTGACATCCTTGGTTTTATTGAATTTGAATACATATTTAAGGAGAGCAAATATTGCCTAAAAGTGTGAAGTTCTCGGTGGATAATTTGATAATTGACGTATCATTTTGTAAGAGATTACACTCTCGTTACAATCAGATTTTCTAATAACAATTTGGCATTAATTTTAAACTATGCGCAGTTTTTGTCAACTTTCGCTACACTTTAAACTTAAGACCTATTTTAAAATCCTATTTTACCTATTCAAAACAAAACAAAAACTAGTTTATGTTTTTTAAAACATAAAATAACAATTATAAAAATCTAAAAATCCGGTCCTTAAAATCTGACAAGAAAATTGCCTTCCATAAAGAGCTATGTTAAAACAAAAGTTTAGTGCTTTTCAGTCGGTCAACACGATTGTACCCAAAGGAGATGGGCTATTCCCTAATCCTGAAAAGAAATTACATGAGATTAATAAATACACTTGGATGATCAGATTCGATCGTCAGGCGATCATCATCAGATCCATTACACTTAGGCTATAAAATCTATGTCTGAAAGTATGGGTGAAAATATTTACAATATGTACACTTATTTAGTTGCAGTATTGGTTGAGATAACGCAACTCGTCAGTATTTGATAGTTGTGGTCTAAGTGATGTATTGTTGAGATACTGGAAGTGGTGACGTCTGGAATTTGCTCGTTTGGAGTGAATATGTGGTTGTTGTAAATGGTCAATTCAGATTGTATTGTACAGGGTTGGGTCTTGCGCGGTCCTGTTGATAGCAGTTAACTTGGTCACCGTCTGCACTCGACTGTGTAATGGATCTAATGATGATCGCTTGACGATCGAAACTGGTCATTCAAGTGTATTTATTATTCTAATGCAAGTTCTTTTCAGGATTAGGGCATAACCCAGCTCCATTTGGGTACATTCGTGTTGACCGACTGAAAAGCACCAAACTTTTGTTTAATATGGCAATACTGAAAAATGGCTTCAAACACCGTAAAGCTATGTTAAAATATACAGGGTCTTTCATATAAAGTAAGAACGGCGAGCGGCAGTTTTGTTATTCGCTGCTGCGGTGGCCTTGGCCGAGCTTGTGGCGCGTCATGGCCCACTGCTGTACTATTGAAAGCGCGCTCATAATAGCCTACATACGAGGGCTGGTTCCTTTTTTTCAAGTTCCGATGGACTGTAATAAAAATAACAGATTGGCATACCAAACTGATTTTACTACTAAATGTTTGCTTGATTTATTCTTATGTCTCAACATAATCGCCAAAACAATTGAAACATTTATCGTATCGTTACACCAGCTTTCCAATGCCCTCTGCTGCTACTGAGCTGGGTACGTCTGGAAAGTCTCCTGAAGTGTTTCCTTTTGGACGAGGCGTTGCCGCCCAACCATACCTTCAATTCTCGAAAGAGGTGAAAATCATTCACGACCACACTGTAAAAACGTTACGATAGACTTCTACAAAGAATTCAAGTGTGAAGTTTTGGACCATCTGCCGTTTAGTCCAAACCAGCACTGAATGATTTTCACCTTTTTCGGGAATTGAAGGTATGGTTGGGCAGCAACGCCTCGCCAAAAAGGAAAAACTTCAGGAGACTGTCCAGACGTACCTCCTCAGTGGCGGCAGAATATTTTGCCGTGGGCATTGGAAATCTGGTGTAACGATACGACAAATGTTTCAATCGTTTTGGCGATTATGATGAGACATGCGAATAAAACAAGCGAGCATTGAGTAGTAAAATCAGTTTGGTATGTCAATCTGTTATTTTTATACAGTTGGTTGGTTGGTTCCTTAGTTTAGGGGCTGCGACAACGCGGTCATGTAGCCCCGTGTACTTTGAGTGTGTGTAGAATCTGTCTGATAACCGGTGTTAGTTGTGATGACTGTATTAGTGTGTGTATCTGTTATTTAATTCAAGTAAGGACTGAAACTTTGAATTTTTCAAATAGTTCCTACTTTTGCCGCCAAACGCCACCACTAACGACTACTAGGCCTAGTTCAGAACTAGACTACTAGACGCCACCGCAGTGGGCTCTTGGCAACGAACGTAGAAACCTAAGAGTGTTGTTTACATTCCTAACCTATACAATTTAGCTTCACACAGGTGTAATTAGTGGAAGGCTTGTTTAACATGATATAAATCTATGACATGGGACCGACGGCTTTACTTCCCCTCCAAAGGAAGGCATACTGAGGGATTTTTAACGCTCTTAAAAAATCCGACGGCTTCGGCCCGGTTTGAACACGCTATCTTGGGCATAGAAGATTTTTATACAGTCCATCAGAACTTCAAAAGAAAGCCCTCGTAAGTACAGTACCGTACTATGCGCGCGCTTTCAATTGTACAGCAAGGGGCCATGGCGCGCCACAAGCTCGGCCAAGACCACCACAGCAGCGAATAACAAAACTGCCGCTTCCCATTCTTTACTTTATATGACAGACCCTGTATTTAAAATGGTGGAAATGTGTGTGCTGAGTCTGATAATTTGAACAGACCTGTACGTATTCGGACTCAGGTCATAGCAGAATTTGGGAGTCGTTACAAGTAGTTTATATTTCTAGAAACGGAAGTGAATCTCGGAACATACTTCACTTCTTCTAAGGTTGGATATAAATCTAAGACGACGGAGTATGTTCATTATTGGTAGTGAGAGGATCTTAATGGCTGTTTCTTTGAATGTTATGTCTGTCCTAATGTTTAGCCAGGAGCCCCATAAAGACCGAGAGTAAGAGCTCCGGCAACCTCATTGTAGGCGCGTCGTGCCTTTTGCTGTTTTAGAGCCTCTTAAATCGCGCTCGCCCTTTCTCTGATATTGCTTGCTGCGAGTCTGTATTACGGCCATTATGTTGTATAGAAATGAATGGAGAATACTTGTTAAGACTGATGTGTTCCTGAAATATAAAGTCATCACTTCCTTCCCTAGTCTGCACGGAAAGACAAATATGACAAATACCGAAATAAGGAACATTGTTGTTAAGTACACCCAGCATTCATATCCTTGCGAAGGGCTTTTTCTTAATACACTGACCGGCAAAGAAAGCCGATCACTTGAAACATTCAATATTACTTTCATTTAAATCATAAATAAGAACGCTCTGGGCCTAGTACATAACTTACTGTTTATAGCATGGAAGTAAGGTTAATTGTTTTCCTGGATGTATTTGAACGACACAGTTTTACCCTATTGAAAGTGTTCCTAGTTTATAAGACTTTATACCAACCATGATTCTTTTTTCCACAAGCAGTGATCTGCAAGAAAATCGGGCATTTTTCGCCTATTTTCATTTATGAAAAAAAAAATAGGCGTATGAGATCACATTTTGTCCGTGTGTCTGTGTGTGCGTGTGTGTCCCCCCCCCCTCCCTAATAACTTCTAAACGGCTGGAGCGATTTCAATGACACTCGGTAAGTTCATGGCAATATTCCGGACGACCCCGACCGTGCCCTTCAAATTTTGTTACGTCTCACCAATCCAACATGGCGGCTGTGTGAAATGTTTCACGAGCATTCAATATCTCCGAAACTATTACCGATATCGCCCTGGAATATTTTACGGTGATAAAGGGAACTACTAGAAGTTTACCTATGAGACTTTCAAAACCTGGTAAGTACAAAACCAACATGGCTGCCAAGCGATGTTACGACTTTTAAATAGACCTTTCTCGCGATTTAATGATCCAAACGCAATGAAACTTGGTGCAGGAAATGTTTATACACATTATATCTAATTTAGTTCAATTGTATACATAACCTCAAGATGGCGGCTGTGCGAATTTTAAAATTAAGTTTTTATTTCTTGTGTCGTAATCATGCGATCGAAGTGAAAGTTTCAATAATGAACCTACGCAGTAACTTTCCTTTAATGGTACATGACTCTATGGCCTAAACCTATAACAATCCAACATGGCGAACATCCGAAATATTTAGATGGTTCTCAATATCTACGAATCTTTTACAGCAATCAAGCTGAATTATTTTATGTTCACCGAGGGTATAAACATAAGTTCACCTATAGGACTTTCAGTAACCTGGGGAGCACAAATCCAACATGGCGGTGACGCGAAGTATAAACATTTAAATGGACGTCTCTCGCGATGTAACCATCCGACTGCAGTGTAACTTTGCACGTTAAATGCTTAGGCTATACAAATGTTAATCCACTGGCATCTAATTTATTTCAATTGTTTTCATAACAACAAGATGGCAGCTGTGCGAAATTTTAAAATCTCATTTTTACTTATTGTGTCCTAATCATGCGATTGAAGTTGAATACCACACGTACACAATAATCCTCATGTAATAGTAGATAAATAAAAATCCAACCTTGCGACCATCTGAAATATTTAGACGGTTCTCAATATCTACGAATCTATCACAACAATTAAACTGAAATTTTGTACGTTTATAGAGGCAATTAACATGAGTAGGATATAAGAAAATAGGCTGTATAGTTCTTCACGGAACTACTTGTTAGAGTTTTAATATGTGTTTCAAATTTGTTTCAAGTGATTATGTTATTCATATTCTCATACATCACATTGTGTTGCTTTAGGCGTTCAGCTTTCCATCTTTCTTTATGGTGCACCGTATAAGGTTTAATGACAAGGGACTTTTTTTGTTACGCTATACAATTATCTTGTGTCTTTGACATTAATTGATTCATTCATATCGGCTGATGATGGGGCCAAAAATTAATTAGGCATTGAAGCATGTCCCACCAATGACCACACAGTGATCATGTTTAATAACAAGTATTGATTAGGCGGAACTATTAACCTATTTATTACTCTTCATGGAAACCAAACTATTGCCCGCGCGTCAAGAGAAGTCCGCTGGGTTTGAGCCTGTGATGCTTTCCCGCGTAACACGTACCGTACGTTCGGAAAACATCAAATCAGTCACTATCTGCTTCACATACTCAGCGCGTTCTTCCTTCTTTTAGGTAGATTTCATGAGAAAGCTACCGATTGCAATGGGAACCATGATGCGACTTTCGGAAAGTTCGATATATCTTCGCGTTTCACATCCCCTAGACCCCCAAACAACTTTCAGTTCAAAATTTATAATTTATATACAGTGAAACCTCTATTAAGAGACCATTGACGGTTCCATGGAAAACTGGTCTTTTAGAGGGGTGGTCTCTTAATAGGGGTAGGCATTAAAAATAATTTTATAGTGCATTATTATAAAGTACAGTTGGAACACATACTTGATTACAATTTATCTGCATTGGTTCACATTTAGAACAAATTAATTACAATTAGTTATTTTCTGAGCTCTGTCATTTAAAAAAGTCACGAATTGATCTCTGTTTCAGATTAGCACATCTTTTGTTTTTAACAATTTCACTTTCTAGAATGTCTCGGAGTGAGTTCGAAAGTCTATTAATTTGTTCTGGGTTCGAACAATCTTCTAGGAGAGCCGTTTTTTTTTACTTTTTATACGTTACATAACACCTTTTCAAATGACATTGTTTGCTGATGCAGTTCTGTGCCAACAGAACCATTGTTTACATCTTCAGACGAGAAGTGGTCTTTTGAAAGAGGTTAGACTGAGAAAATGCATGGACTTTGGTCGGGGAGAGGGGTAGTCCTTAAATAGAGGTAACAAATACATTGACCTTAGCAGGTTTTAAATCGGTTCCAAGAAAAATTGGTCTTTAAGAGGGGTGGTCTTTTAATAGGGGTGGTCTGTTAGAGAGGTTACACTGTATAACGCTTTCTTGTGGACACGATAACAATGCCATTTGGCACCAATCACTGTCAAATTGATACACAAAACCAGCAACCCTCCCGATATATTTAACAGTTTACTCAGCGTAAGCTTAAATGGCACATGGACGGCAGGTCACAGACGGAATTCACAAAAGCCGAGGTGAACAGCGAAACTCCTAACACACACTCTTCTCTGAAATCTTAACTTGACACGACTCGACAGTTTCATGCTGATGGAAGCTGGGGTGATAGGCTCACTCGCTAGCTACTAAACTCCCCCCGAAGATAGTAATTAAAATTTCCACTGAATGGAAATTGTTGGAAGAAATGAAAACGTAAAATACTTATACTCTAGTGGGTGGCATTCCTTGGTCATAAATGAATGTTTTTATACAGAAACCCTCCTCGAGAAATCCTTTACAGAGTGGTGAAAACCGCATCAAAATCCATCCAGTGTTTCTGGAGATTACCAGTCATACCCAACAATCGGGGACTTTGTTTTACATATGTAAACTACCCTCTCGTTACCTCGGTGGCGTAGTCGGTAGCATGCTGAGCTTCTATGCCCAAGATCGCGGGTTCAAATCCGGCCGAAGTCGTCGGAATTTTTAAGAGCGTTAAAATCCCTCAGTATGCCTTCCTTCGGAGGGGAAGTAAGCCCGGTGGTTCCATGTCATAGATTTATGGCATGTTAAAGAACCTTCCACTAATTACACCTGTGTGAAGCTAAATTGTATAGGCTAAGAATGTAAACAACGCTCTTAGGTTCGTACGCTCGTTGCCAAGAGCCGACTGCGGTGACGTCTGGTAGCTAAGTTCTGAACTAGTAGCCGTTGACAGTGGCGTTTGGCAGCAAAAGTAGGAACTACTTGAAAATTGATTGTCTGCAGTCCTTACTTGAATTAAAACAGATACACATACTAATGCAGTCATCACAATTAACACCGGTTATCAGACAGATTCTACACACACCCAAAGTACACGGGGCTACATGACCGCGTTGTCACAGCCCCTAAACTGAGGAACCAACCAGCCACCATAAGTAACGGTTACTAGTAACGGCGTTACCCTCCAACTCTGGTTTTCAATACCTTTCCCTGAACGAGGATCCATTTAACATATATGTGATTCTCTCTCTCCATTCTATCAATGCCAATAAAATAATATGGCTGACTCAGACTACGCAGGAGTATTCTATTAGTTTTAATTAATTCACCTTTATTGAGAATCCCGTGAAACAATGCGATTGATCCACGCACAAGATGCTCGCTTCCTGTCAAATGTAATCCTTTAAATTTACAACAGCGACCTCATTTAATTACGAGTACAAGTCGAGGCATGTTTTAATTTACTAGCGTTCAAATAAAATGCCAGAAACTCATTACTACATTCATAACATTGGGAGCTCAAACGTCGCGACTGGTGAGGATTAATATTTGTGTAAGCCTCTTTGAAAAAGTGTTCACTCCTTCGCTGATGATAAAGGAAAACAAAGGGTGGAAGCAGGCAATTATGCCGGGAAATACAAGAAGGCTGTATCTACTGCTTTCCCCTAATTATTCGTGAAAGAACAGAAAACAGAGACAGCATTACAAGCTTCTATCCTCCTCCATTCTGCTCAGCTAACAGTCCAGGTTTCACTTCCATAGAGCACCACGTTCCAGACAAAGGCCTTCAGAAATTACTTCCTAATATCTAAATCTATATTTGATGTCAGCAGATTTTTTCTCTGTATAAATGCTTTCCTTGCCTGAGCCAACCTAGACATACTTTTTACTTTCTCTTTGCTTTGTCCATCACTGGTTATTTTACAGAAATCTCCTGCTTCCTTTACCTTTTCACCTGCCAATTTGACGTCAATAAAGGTCTCTGACTTCTTTCGGCTACCTTGCATTATTTTTGTTTTACATTTATTGATTTTCATCATGAATTCTTTCCTCAAGATCGAGTCCATACCATTTTAAAACTCATTCAAATCCTCTGGTGAATCGCTAAGATGTCATCAGCAAATCTCAGAGTTGAAATATTATACAGGGTGGGGCAGAAACAATGACCCATTTTAAACATGTTATTTAACCATGAAGAAATACAACTACATATTATAACTGTATACTGTTCAAAAGAACACATCCTACCATTAATTACACATGTCACTTTTTGTAAATTATGTCCTTCAGGTGTCCACCATTGTTGGCGATGCAATCTTCTGCACGAACACGCAAATTCTCCATAACCTTACGAAGAGTGTCACTTGTTATGGCCTCGATTTCGGCTTGAATGTTGTTTTTCAATTCTTCAATAGTTGTTGGCCTGTTAGCATACACTTTGGATTTCAGGAATCCCCACAGAAAAAATCACAAGTCGATAAATCGGGTGAACGGGCTGGCTAGTTGACATTGCCAAAGCGGGATACAAGATGATCTGGAAACATTCTACGTAAGACTGTCATGGATGTTCTGGCCGTGTGAGCGGTTGCACCATCTTGTTGGAACCATAACGACCGCAAATTGATATTCTTACGGCGCATTTCCTGCATTACAAACTGTTGCAACATAACAACATATCGATCTGATGTTACTGTGGCAGCGTCACCTGCATCATTTTCGAAAAAATACGGACCAATAATATCCTGCAGACACACACCACACCACACAGTAACTTTTGCGCTATGAAGTGGTCTTTCGTGCATCTGATGAGGATTGGTAGGCGCCCAGTACCTACAGTTTTGTTTGTTTACATAGCCCGATAAGTGAAAATGGGCCTCGTCAGACATCATGAAATTGTTGAGAAAGTCGTGTTGAGTGTTTATCATCCCCAGAAGCTGTGTACAGAATGTTTGACGTGCCTGGAGATCTCTGGGCAATAATTGCTGCACCACTTGGAGTTTGTAGGGATGGAACTTCATATCCAGATGCAACATCCATCGCACACTTCTGGCCGAGATGTTAAGAACTTGTGAATGCCGACGAACTGATCGCGTTGGACTTTGCTCGACAGCAGCTCGCACGCGTGCAATGTTGTCCGGGGTGCGAACTGTACGTGGCCTACCAGACGGTGTCTTGTTTGTTGCAGATGCTGTTGCTCTGAACTGCTGGACCCATCTCGTAATCGACTTCCGAGACGGAACTTGATCATTCCGACCTGTTCGCTTTGCGAATGTTTTTTGTTGGCTATGTTTCCCTTACGGTGTGAAACACACGTTCAATTTTTCTGCCCCATTATTTTAATTTCGTGAATCGCAGGCTGAACGCGGTGTTCTGATTTGTTTAATATTGGTGTTTCAATTTAATTGCTTTTCTGTAATATTCATGTCTACTCACCTGTTTTCTGTAGTGTCTTTCTAGACGTACTATACCGTCACATTTTCTCACGAGCACTGAGCTCTCTCCAGCGGTGACGCTCGCATTGTGCATGGGGCTGTGCTGTGATTGGCTGCGCTCTCGCCACACCTTCATGCTAGAAGGTTCCGCGCGCTGACGTCACTACCGCTATATAGCCTGAGGTCTCCCGGCCTACAGTGCCTACTCTTGTCCACTACTCTGCAACTGATCACATCTGCTCACCAACATCCCTGCTGGGGTTACTGCCCTCTCGGGGTACCTCTGGCTGCCGGAGTCTCTTCTCCGCCGGCATATTCTCTCTGCTGGACTTGGCGGCCTGGCCGGGCAGTCTAAATTCGTCAGCCTGCACTTCAACCAAAAATCTTCAACATGGATCTACTCTGCAAATCGTAATTCTGAGAACATCATTTCACCAGCCGCAGGAGGTATTACCAAGAGCCTCTCTATGCTGGTCGCTATCTTTAGGAGAACCTATCATCATCTACTCTAGTTCCGAACCCGGAACCCTGGAACATGCCAGACTGACCTCGCACCGCCAGAGCGGGCGCACTAAATTGCCGCCAGCTACTGAGGACCTCCGACTGCCGGCCTGATACTTCTTGTATCGTACCTTAGAAGAGGTGGTACCCTTTCACGTCCTTTATTCTGCCCGGATTCTTTCCGTCAGAAGAGTATTTCATTTTAATCCACTTTGGAATGAATTTAAATTATTATGCTTCTTTTTTAGTAATTTTATATTTAATACTTTAAAGTTAGTCACTGCTCTATTTATGTTTCCTGGAGAAACAAGTACCTTTTAATTGTTATTAATTTTTTATTGTCAGTTTTTAAAGTAATTTCTTTGAAGCTATCATTCCTGGCGACATATTCGCTTTATATTAAATAAATATCATTTAAATCTAAATCTTAACTTTTTGGTCTTTTCCCGCTCTGTCCTTCATTATCACCTTTTGTGCCCGAAACTTCATTCTGTCTAAATCCCTTAGGATGTACCACATCCACTTGGTACACCCCTTTCCATGGTACCTCAACCCCGGATCAAACCCAGAACCTTCATTCTGAGACCGCAAATTCAATTCAAAAAACTGGTGCAATCTAATATTTGTTCTATACATTTCAGTACATTGTGGCTAGCGCGGGAGATCTGCGGGAAGGCGGAAACAATCCCAGCATATTTGTACAACTGGTTTCTTTCCGGAGAGCAGGTCTGTCTGGTGCCACAAGCAGCTTTGGTGAGTGAGTTGTTCCAACTTTTCCAGCCATGCCACCAATACTTGATGATAAACTGTTAAACTCTCGGGCGGCCTACAAAGGTCAACTCACCCGTTTTCAAAAATATTTAGCTACTCTACCGAAAGAGGAACAAAACCTTGACATTATATCCCAGCGTTTAAAAGCTTTTGAACAGGCGTACGAGAAATATGATCTCGTGCAACTTGAAATTGAAATCAAAAGTCCAGAACATCAATCAGATAGGGAAGAAGTAGAGAGTAATTACTATGATACACATGCTCAGGCTGTGGCATTAGTTAGAACTTTGACCCTGGCGTTGAAGGTAGAAGAAACTCAAGGAAGAATTAGCGACCATGGGAACGGTATCAAACCATTGCTACCTAAAATTGAAATTCCGCACTTTTCAGGAAAGGAAGAGATGTGGCAATCATTCTTTGAATTATTCAGTTCATTAGTACATAATAATGCCACACTTCCGGAAATTCAGAAATTTCATTACTTAAAATCCATTTTGCAGGGGCCACCCCTTCAACTTATAAGAGAACTTCCCTTAACAGGAGAAAACTATAACATTGCTATCGAGCTTCTTAAAGGCCGTTATGGCAATGAAAAATTATGTTTACAAAGGCATATTCAAGCCTTATTTAACCTGCCCACCTTGCGAGCTGAAAGCTTGTCAACACTGCGAGCCTTGAGTGACGCGGTCCAACTACATGTCAGAGCATTGGCACGGTTGAACCAACCGGTCGAGCATTGGGATCTATTCTTGATTCACTTGGTTACTTCTAAATTTGATTCATCAACCTTAAAGGCATGGGAGAGGGAACTAACAAATGACACGTCATATACCTATGATTCATTGCTTACGTTTATGAATAATAGATGTCAGGTTTTGTCAGCTGTAGCCTGTCATATGTCAGGAAGTGCAGATAACAAATCTAATGTTGTGAAACCAGTCGGTGCAAAAATAAACAAATCTGCTGTCTTTACTGTTCAGCATAATTCAATGGATTGTATTCTCTGTAAAGCACCTCACAGGTTATATTCCTGCGTTGCCTTTAAAGCCCTTTCTACCGATGAAAGACGCAAATTAATAGCTCAAAAAAGATATTGCTACAACTGTTTGTCAACTAGGCATATGGTGCCTGATTGCTTATCTAAAAATACTTGCTCCCATTGCAAGGCTCAACATCATACCTTGCTTCATAGGTTTGAAAAGCCACGTCAGGCTCCTTCCCCTGGATGTTCTAAAGATGCATCCCCAGGAGCTAATGCGCAATCTTATACTCAGAGCTCTAGCTCAATTCGTAGTTCCCAGGTGCTACTATCAACCGTGTTAATAAAAGTTCAAGACTCTTCTGGTAGATGGCTTGAAGCACGTGCCCTATTGGATAATGCCGCCACCCATGACTTCATAAGTGAGCGTCTCATTAAGAAACTTGGTCTTCCCAAGCAACCTACATTAATTCAGGTTACCGGTATTAACAATAGCAATGTTAAATCTTTGCATTTTGTTCGTGTTCACATCAAAGATGCTGTGAATTGTAACACAACATTGCAGTTGAATTGCCTTGCCATTGATACTATTGGCAGTAACACCCCTAGTAATTCTTTTGAAGTTAGAACGTGGCAATTTCCTCATAACATTCAGTTGGCGGATCCAACATTTAATACGAGCGCTCCGGTAGACATACTTCTCAGTGCCCAAGTATTTTGGCAATGTCTCCTTAGCTCTAAGGTTAAAATATCACCAGGAGTGTTTGTTCATCATACCAAGCTAGGTTGGTTAGTAACGGGTCAAGTCCCTCGTAAGTCATTTCAAAATTTCTCTCAATGTCATTTTGTCAATACAAGTCTCGATTATAACTTAGAAAGATTTTGAAAAATCGAAACTATAGATTCAGTTTCACCTTCCTCGGTTGAAAATGAAATGTGTGAAAAACAGTTTCGCGAAACGACCAAACGCAATTCAGAGGGTAGATTTGTCGTAACAATGCCCCGAGTGGATAATCCACCTCTTTTATTTGAAACACACCCTAGGGCTCTTAGAGCACTCTATGCTGTGGAAAACAAATTTAAACGTGACCCTGTTGTTAAAACTCAATACTCCACGTTTATGGAGGAATATGAGGCACTTGATCACATGGAGGTTGTTACCAAGAAAGATGATGCTTCTTATACCCCATCTGAAGTCATTTACCTCAATCATCATCCAGTTTGGAAGAATGAGATTTTAAAGGAAAACATAAGAGTGGTCTTTAATGGCTCTGCATTGGATGCCAATGGTACTTCTCTGAATGACACATTATTATCAGGCCCTCCTATTCAATCTGACATTTCTTCTGTCTTGATGAATTTTCGCTTGTTCCCTATCGCAGTGATATCTGATATCAAGCAAATGTATAGGCAGATTTTGGTCGATCAACAACAGTGCGACCTTCAGAGAATTCTTTGGCGCGACGAGCCTACTAAACCTGTCAAGATTTTTCGGCTAAAAACCTTAACCTATGGACTAAAGCCCTCTGCTTTTTTAGCCATACGTACGTTGAAATTACTTGCTGAACAGGATGGCCCGTTGTATTCTCCTAAGGCTTCTGAAGTGTTAAAATCATCATTTTACGTTGACGATTTTCTTCATTCATTTGAGTCAGTATCTGAAGCACTACAGGTCTCTAAAGATTTGACAGCTTTGCTTTTGGGAGGCGGATTTTCCTTGTGCAAGTGGAACTCTAATTCGGAAGAATTTCTTTCTAAATTTCCATTAACTTCAGTCTATAACGACTCAGTAGAGCTTCTTCAAGAAAGTAATTCTATCAAAACCCTAGGCATCTATTGGAGTCCTCAAAAGGATTTTTTCTTTTTCAAAATTAATCTCAGTGACATCAAACCGCAAACTAAGCGGCAAATTTTGTCTGAGATTGCAAAGATATTTGATCCTCTCCAATTTTTGGCGCCAATTATTGTCACAGCAAAGCTTTTCATGCAGGACCTTTGGTCCTTGAAAACTGGTTGGGATGAACCAGTTCCTTCAGAGTTGCAAAAAAATTGGATTTCTTATAGAAATAGTTTGGAAGATCTCTCCAATGTCATTATCCCGCGAGTGATTATTCCCTTTCCCTCTTGTGGAGGATATGAACTTCACATCTTTGCCGATAGCTCATTGAAAGCTTATGGGTGTTGTGCATATATTGTTTGCCGCAATTTTGACCAGTCATATTTCTTTTCCAATTTAATTTGCGCTAAGTCAAAGGTAGCCCCTCTTAAATCCTTATCCTTGCCACGACTGGAACTTTGTGCTGCTCTTCTGGCGGTTGAATTATCGGTCAAAATCCGCCAATCTTTGAAAATCCGATTTAGCAAAACTTACTTTTGGAGTGACTCAGCCATCACGTTGGCATGGATTGCCAAACCTTCCTCGCATTGGCAGGTGTTTGTAGCTAATAGAGTGTCCAAAATTCAACAATTGTCTAACTTTGAACAATGGCATCATGTATCTGGCAAGGAGAATCCTGCAGATGTCATTTCTCGGGGATGTTCCCCTCTTATGTTGGCTAACCTGACATTATACTGGCACGGTCCCCCTTGGCTTCTGCAAGAACCTTCCGCTTGGCCAAATTTTCCTCTTCCGGAGTTATCAGACTTGCCGGATGCTGGTAAGATTACTGGATCTTCTCTTCTCGTTTCTGACTCTCCCCTTCTCTTGCAGCGATATTCCTCTTTCCATAAATTGGTGAGGGTTATGGCTTATCTCCTTCGATGGAAATATTTTGTGGTAGAACAACCCCTTTTTCCTAAGCCATATTTAACCCTTTCTGAATTAGGTTTAGCCACTACAAAAATCTTATGGCTTACTCAACAAGAAATATTCTCTGAAGAATGTCAGGTGTTGTCCCAAGGTCAATCTCTTAAGAAATCGAGTAGGCTTTCATCACTCGCCCCTTTTTTGGACACTGATGGTTTACTAAGAGTTGGAGGACGTTTATCTTTGGCTGATCTTTCCGAGGATAAAAAACACCCAATTATTCTTCCTTCAAAGCATCATGTCACTTCTCTAATCATTCGTCAGTATCATTACCAGCATCTTCATGCTGGAACTCGTACATTACTTTCTGTCATTCGTGAAAGGTATTGGCCCATAAACGGAGTCCATGAAGTTACCTCTGTTATCCGGAAGTGTATTCCATGTTTTAAATCCAACCCTAAAATTACCACTCAGCTCATGGGTGATCTTCCCAACTTTAGATCTGCGCCTGCTAGACCTTTTGCCTTTACGGGAGTGGATTATTCCGGGCCTTTTGTTTACAGAAAAAATTCTCCTGAGGCCAAAAATGTATTTTTGGAAAACTCTATATTTCGCTGTTTGTATGTATGGTCACCGGAGCAGTTCACTTAGAACTAGTTACCAACGCCTCTACTGCTTATTTTTTGGCAGCTTTTGCCAGATTTTCTGCTCGCCGAGGGCTTCCTTCAGAAGTATTTTCCGACAATGCTAAAAATTTTATCGGAGCTTCTGAGCAAATTAAGAGAGCTCTTACTCAAAATGCAGCGCTGGAAAGGATTACTGATTATGCTCACCAGAGAAATTTCAAGTGGCACTTCATCCCCCCTTATGCACCCCATCAAGGTGGACGGTGAGAGTCTTGTGTGAAACTCACCAAGAAGCACCTTAGACGTGTTTGTGGCCACACCCCCCTTTCTCATGAAGAGTTTAATTCTTTAATTATTTTTATTGAGGGCATAATTAATTCTCGCCCTTTATCACCCTTATCTAATGACCCTTCAGATCTTCTACCATTAACGCCGGGCCATTTTCTTATCGGTGGTCCATTGACTGCCTCCCCACCTTTGTTATATTCTAATTCTCAATCTTCTTTAGCCATTTCTTGGCGCAAAATTGAAAGTTTGCGCAACAATTTTTGGCGTCGCTGGAGGTTGGAATACCTCGGTTTGCTTCAGCAGCGTGGCAAATGGCTTTTTTCCTGCTCTAACCTTCAGGTGGGGGACTTGGTGCTTTTGAAAGACCCTAGTCCTCCTCTTGTTTGGAATTTGGGTAGGGTTGTTGAGTGCTTTCCTGGCAGAGATGGTAGGGTTCGCGTGGTAAAACTGCAGACTTCTGCTGGTCATTTTCTTAGGCCAATCACCATGATTGCTCCTTTACCACGCGAGGCCTAACTTCTGCGCTTTCTTACTGCAATTTTTTCTCGCCCCTCCCAGCATGTTCGCTTTGCGAATGTTTTTTGTTGGCTATGTTTCCCTTACGGTGTGAAACACACGTTCAATTTTTCTGCCCCATTATTTTAATTTCGTGAATCGCAGTCTGAACGCGGTGTTCTGATTTGTTTAATATTGGTGTTTCAATTTAATTGCTTTTCTGTAATATTCATGTCTACTCACCTGTTTTCTGTAGTGTCTTTCTAGACGTACTATACCGTCACATTTTCTCACGAGCACTGAGCTCTCTCCAGCGGTGACGCTCGCATTGTGCATGGGGCTGTGCTGTGATTGGCTGCGCTCTCGCCACACCTTCATGCTAGAAGGTTCCGCGCGCTGACGTCACTACCGCTATATAGCCTGAGGTCTCCCGGCCTACAGTGCCTACTCTTGTCCACTACTCTGCAACTGATCACATCTGCTCACCAACATCCCTGCTGGGGTTACTGCCCTCTCGGGGTACCTCTGGCTGCCGGAGTCTCTTCTCCGCCGGCATATTCTCTCTGCTGGACTTGGCGGCCTGGCCGGGCAGTCTAAATTCGTCAGCCTGCACTTCAACCAAAAATCTTCAACATGGATCTACTCTGCAAATCGTAATTCTGAGAACATCATTTCACCAGCCGCAGGAGGTATTACCAAGAGCCTCTCTATGCTGGTCGCTATCTTTAGGAGAACCTATCATCATCTACTCTAGTTCCGAACCCGGAACCCTGGAACATGCCAGACTGACCTCGCACCGCCAGAGCGGGCGCACTAAATTGCCGCCAGCTACTGAGGACCTCCGACTGCCGGCCTGATACTTCTTGTATCGTACCTTAGAAGAGGTGGTACCCTTTCACGTCCTTTATTCTGCCCGGATTCTTTCCGTCAGAAGAGTATTTCATTTTAATCCACTTTGGAATGAATTTAAATTATTATGCTTCTTTTTTAGTAATTTTATATTTAATACTTTAAAGTTAGTCACTGCTCTATTTATGTTTCCTGGAGAAACAAGTACCTTTTAATTGTTATTAATTTTTTATTGTCAGTTTTTAAAGTAATTTCTTTGAAGCTATCATTCCTGGCGACATATTCGCTTTATATTAAATAAATATCATTTAAATCTAAATCTTAACTTTTTGGTCTTTTCCCGCTCTGTCCTTCATTATCACCTTTTGTGCCCGAAACTTCATTCTGTCTAAATCCCTTAGGATGTACCACATCCACTTGGTACACCCCTTTCCACGACCAATGTCAAAATGTTGCCGGAACAAACGCTGTGTTCGTACGACACTGTCAGCACATTTGAAAAACGTTTCTATTGCAAACGCACGGTGTTCGTTTGACCAACGCTCCATACTGACTGGCAATGCTTTGAACTGCACTACACACTGGTACCAATATCAACTCTCTAGGAAGCCGTGTACAATAATGGCGGGTAATTTAAAACGGGTCATTGTTTCTGCCCCACCCTGTATCTACTTGAATACCAACTCCAACTTTATTTGACACTCTCTTTTATACTACGTGCTTCTATTAATTCCTTCTAGCGTGTTATATGGCCTGTTTGCCATCTCTTGATGAATACAGTGCATTTGCATTTGTCAGTTGGCACAGGCTAGAGTAAAAGGTGGCTTTTCACCGATGGCTCAGTCTCACTCATGGCTGTGATTATATGGAAGCTACTGAGGTATGGGTGGTGCTTAGTAATGACATTCGGGGCACAGTCAGTGCCTGTGGATGTTGTGAAAGGTTCTACTCATAGGGTTAGGACTACTGTTCTGACTCAGTGAGGAAAGCTATAGCAAACTACCTCACTCCTCTTCTTGCATAGAACGCCTCAATATAGCGCTGCCTTGGGTTTTTGTGGGTATCTACTCACATAACGTAACGGCGGTGCTTTTTGAGGATCCAACCAGCCTTCGGGCTGACTACCTAACAGACAGTGTGTTATAAACATTTTATGGAAATATTAGTTAGTAACCTTTCAAGGACAACCAACAGGTTCTTTGGTTTTATAATTTTAAACACAGTAAAAATAAAAGTGAATCAATTATTTTTTGGTTCACTTTAATGCGCGATTTTTAATCATCTGAATTCTATTTCTTTTCCATTTCCATGAAGAACCATACAGCCTATTTTCATATATCCTATTTATGTTAATTGCCTCTATCAACATACAAAATTTCAGTTTGATCGCTGTAACAGATTCGTAGATATTGAGAACCATATTTATTTGTATATATGTAGGCCATAGAGTTAAGTACTATTAGATGAAGATTATTGCGTAGGTTTTTTCTTCAAACTTCAATCGCATGATTAGGACACAAGAAATAAAAAACAGATGTTGAAATTTCGCACAGCCGCCATCTTGAGGTTATGAAAGCAACTGGAATAAATTAGATGTCAGTGAATTAAAATTTGTAAAAGCATTTACCTTACCAAGTGTCTGTAATTCAGGTAAGGACTGCAGACGATCAATTTCAAGTAGTAGTTCCTACTTTGCTACCAAATGCTACCATCCACGACACCTAGGTGTGAACTTGGCTAATAGATGCCACCGAAACTGGCACCTGGCGACGAACGTTGGAACTAATATAGCATTATCAAATCTAACCTACAAAGTTTAGCTTCCCACAATTGTAGTTAGTGGAAGGTTTTTTAAATGCCATAAATCTATGACATGGGCCCGCCGGCTTTACTTCCCCTCCGAAGGAAATAAGGGACACTGAGGTTTTTTTTAAAGCTCTTAAAATATCCGACGACTTCGGCCGGGTTTGAACCCACGACCTTGGGCATAGAAACACGGAATGCTACCAACAACCCCATCGAAGCCGCCCTATGAGAGCTGAATTAAGTGTAATTTCCTAAGTCCAAGTTTCTCTATAGTTCAAGGTATTGTCTGTCCCGTCTACCTCGAACTACCGAGACTTTACTGTATTGTGGGCAGTGGCGTAATTACGGGGGGTGATCAGGGGTATCAATAGACCCCCGCCCAGAGCCAATGTAATAAACATACGTAATTCGATTAAATGTTATTTTGAATAAAACAAATCTTCGGATTACAGCAAAACACAAAATTAAAAACAAAAGAAAATTAAAACCAAAAATACATAGCAAAAAACAAAAACAAAAGCCAAAGCAGAAAACAACAAACACGAAACCAAACAAAAATCACAAAACAAAACTCAAAAACAAAAGCCAAAGCAGAAAACAACAATCATGCAACCAAGCAAAAAACAAAAAGCAAAATGCAAACACAAAAGTCAATGCAGAAAACAACAAACATGAAACCAAAAACAAACAAAAAACAGAAAGCAATAACAAAAAGCAAAAAACAAAATCCAAAGCAGAAAACAACACACGGAACTAAAAGCAAAAAGAACACAAAGCAAAATGCTAAGGCAAAAGCATAAGACAACAAACATGAAACCGAATAAAAACACAAAGCAAGAAGCAAAAACAAAAGCCAAACAGAAAACAACAAACACAAAACAAAAAACAAAGGGAACACAAAGCAAAAACACAAATCAAAAGTCAAAGTAGAAAACAACAAATACGAATCATAACAAAAAAAGAACACAAAGAAAAACACAAAGCCAAATGCAAAAGCAAAAGCCAAAGCAGAAAACAACAAACATGAAACCAAACAAAAACACAACGCAAAAACAAAAGCAAATTTACAATCAAAATCATAACAAAACCTAAGACAAAAACTAAACTTAAAACAAAAGAGAGAAAACGAAAGAAAACATTTGAAAAAGGACCTGTTGTGTCCTATAAATGGTATAGAGCTATTAGACTCAGCTCCTGCCCCTCCAGAAGCAAATCCTATTGACGTCACTGATTGTACGGATTGAACGATAAATCGAATGGGAGCTTGTACACCCCTGAGCCACTAGTAATTACGCGATGGGGAAGGTTACATCGGATCTCCCACTTGTGATTCTCTCCATGATGTGTTGCGGAATTTCTCAGATATTCAATTAATGAGGACCAGGTGAGAGAGGGATTCCAGAGCCCATTCATTTTGAGGGAGAGTGCATTGATCAGCTTTCCCTTTCCGTCAATATACCGTAATAGTAATCTAATAGCCTGGCTGCGCGGTTCAGGGGTAACATTCTCGCTTGCTGGGCCCAAGGTTGCAGGTTCGTATCCAGGCGCAGTCAGGTGGCATTTGAGGGTGCGCAAATGCGAGGGAGCCGTGTCAGTAGATTTACTGGCACGTTAAAGATCCCCTTCGGGGCGAAATTCCGGCACCCCGGCGTCTCTAAAAGCCAGAGTAGTTAAAAGGGACGTAAAACCAATAACATTATTTTAGTAATCTAATAATACCGACAGTAGTGGCTACGCTGGCTAAAGCGCAGCATTAGGTCATGGGTCCAAGCTCTCTGCTGACTCGGTAGACGCGTGGGTTCGAGCCCCACCGTCGGCTGTCCTTGAAATGGTTTTCCGTGGTATCCCATTTTCAACACCAGGCAAATGCTGGGACGGTACCTTCTGACAGGCCACGGCCGCTTCCTTCCACATCCTTGCCCAGTTTCATTCACCATCATTCATTTCATCTCTCATTAACTCCTCTCATGAGGTTGGCGTCAGGAAGGGCATCCGGCCGTAAAAACCATCGCCACAAAGACTTCCATCGCATCTCATCCCCGACCCCGTTGGAAAACGGGAAAAATATGGGGTAGACATACATACATAGTAATCTAATAATAATAAAATAATAATAATAATAATAATAATAACAAGTAGTTGCGTGAAGAACTAAAGCCTATTTTCATATAACTTACTTATTTTGATTGCCTCTATCAACGTATAAAATTTCATTTTGATTGCTGTAACAGATTCGTAGATATTGAGTACCGTCTAATATTACGGATGGTCGCCTTGTTGGATTTTATATATGTAGTTCTTAGGCTATAATAGTTATGCACTATTATATGAAGATTATTGTGTACGTGTAGTATTCAAACCTCAATAGCATGATTATGACACAAGAAGTAAGAACGAAATTTGAAAATTTCGCACAGCTGCCATCTTGTGGTTATGGAAACAATTGAAATAAATTAGATACCAGTGGATTAACATTTGTATAAGCATTTACCGTACCATGTCTCACTGCACTTGGATGGTTAAATCGCGAGAGACGTCCTTTTGAATATTTATACTTCGCGTCGCCGCCATGTTGAAATTGTGCTCTCCAGGTTATTGAATAGTCGAATAATTATAATAATAATAAATATAATAATAATAACAGACAAGCCTCCGTGGCTTAGACGGCAGCACACCGGCCTCTCACCGCTGGGGTCCGTGGTTCAAATCCCATGTGAGATTTGTGCTGGACAAAGCGGAGGCAGACAGGTTTTTCTCCGGGTACTCCGGTTTTCCCTGTCAATATTTCATTTAAGCAACACTCTCCACTTTGATTTCATTTCATCTGTCATTCATTTAATCAATGCCCCAGAGGAGTGCGACAGGCTTCGGCAGCCACTACAGTTCATATCCTCGCCGCTAGTTGGGGGCTTCATTCATTCCATTCCTGACCCGGTCGGTCGACTGGAAACAGGCTGTGGATTTTCAATAATACTATTAATAATAATAATAATAATAATAATAATAATAATAATAATAACAATTGGAAAAAATTGCATGCAATAGCCGCAAGAACCGGACTCCAAATATCATTTGAAAAGACGCAGTTTATGGAAGGCAAAAAATCAAGATTTGACAATCATCCACTAATCACCAAATCTTATATATTAAAATAGTTTTCAAAAAATTTCACCCTTTACTAAAACTGAAATATCTCGGGAAGTATTTGCGCTACGACGACGTTTGTTGTCTTAAAATGTAATGCCCGTCAAGCACCGTCGATTGATACCCACCTTACTTGATTATATCATTCGAGTATTAAAATAATTGCGAATTTTACTTCCTTCAAGGTCTCACGAAAATAGAATATCGAATGACTTGACGGACATATTGTCGCTAGGCGACAACGACTAAAACTGTATCATGATATTCAACGCCGCCCCAATAATAAATCTAACTTGATATTAACAGAGAGTTCCATAATTACGTCATGATATCGTTAACTTCTACCTGCTCCACTCGGGCGCTAATTTCGCATGTATCCATACATGATATCGTTAACTTCTACCTGTTCCACTCGGGCGCTAATGTCGCATGCATCCATACAATAAGTAGAAGGGGATTCTGTGCACATAATTTTATTAAAACTTCTCATAATAATAATAATATCGTATGGCCTCGGGTGCCTGATGCAAGCTTTGTTAATTGACACCCAGAGGGTAGCTTGCATGTCGAATTTCGTCGTTCCTTTGAACGCTATGAAAGTCAAGGAGGTTACATAGGGTATCTAAACTCCTTGACACTACAGCGCTGTCAAGTAGAGAATGGAGGAACTTTGTGTTGGCGGAAAATCCCGAGATTAATTTTGCCATTGAACACGGCCTACTGAATTCAAATGGGTTCTTTAACATGCCAACAACGTATGACATGAGTGCCGTGATTTTTGTCGCCTTTCAAAAATCACTTACCACGGTCAGGGGCGAACCTGCAATCTTGGGGTTGGTAGTCCGACACTATAACCACTCACCCACCGTGGCAACTTCTCAAAAAATGTATTACTCTGAGACTGAAATGCTCATCCACAATCAGCAGTCATTTTGCTAATGACAATGTCATGTCAACATCTCTTTGAATGACAACAAATACTGTATACGAAAGACAACTAATTGCACGAATATGCCGCTACAGTCGAATGTTGGAACCGCCATTTTGTATTGCGTATCCGATCTTTCTGTTATATAGTCTTTGGTCTCACCAGCTACAAACTGTCTTCTTTTCGTTTCGTCATTCGTCCTTATAGGTTGTGTGCTCAATCAATACAATGAATCATATTATGATGAATGAGAGGCGACACTCAATTACAAATGTTATAAAGATTAAAGGCGACGGTAATTGTCTGTTCAGGTCATTGGCATATTGTGAGTACAACAATCAGAGTTTATTTACACAGGTTAGAAAGCGAATTGTAAAACATGTTCCAGACAAGTGGAATAATTGTTCATCCTTTATTGTTGGCAACAGCGATATGTACGAAACTGCTATCAATACGAGCGATGATTACAAACTGTATATGTCTATGAATGGTGTTCATGGAGTATGTACGAAACTGCTATCAATACGAGCGATGATTACAAACTGTATATGTCTATGAATGGTGTTCATGGAGGTCATGTTGAGTTAGTTGTCGCTGCTCAAGTTTGCAAAATGGATATTTATTCGTGGATTACTACTGTCGTATGGAAGGTGACCGGTTAAATATATACGTCATCAACAAACGAAGTTACGAGTTGATACATATGCCGGATTAGCAGACGCCTTGCAAGTACTAGCAGGAAATGAAAATCTCAGAGTCGGTCGTATTGTAGTTTTGCCTTCTTTTACAGGTATCCCAAGGAAAATAATGCAAAACTATCAGGATACGATGGCGATAGTGAGGAAATTTGGAAAGCCAGATTTATTCATTACGTTCACCTATAATGCGGGCTGGCCAGAAATACTTAACAGCATTAATCTCTAGGAAACGGCTAATAATAGGCCTGATATTGAAGTGAGAGTTTCCCATTGCAAAGTAAAGGAATTACTACGATTGATTAATGTTAAGGAAATTTTCGGTAAAAGCATATTTCAAAAAACGAGGTCTCCCGCACATCCATTTACTCTTAACATTAACGGAAGATTGTAAGTTTCGAGAAATTTCTGACATTGACAGTGTGAGTAGTGGAGTAGTGGCGCTTCTGCCCCACTTCAGAACATACATGTCGTTACTACTAAGCCTCAGCCATGTAATATTTGTTGATATCTCGCGAACCCATGGTCGGATGTTGACATATGAGGTGTCGTTGAACTCGAGCTGACGTCCTCTTTCCTATTGACCATGTATTATATTTTTCAAAAATTCTTTGAATTTTTTGTTTTCGAAAGTTGGTGATAGTTTGAAAACCAAAAATGATAGAACGTTATGCCATAGCTCAAACGAATGGTCTTTATGACCTTTATTTTTTGTAATAAAACTTTTTAATTTTTTATATTTTTTTGAAAACACTCGAATTTTGAAAATTCTATATTTTGGAAACTAGGAACTCTACAAAAACGTTTATTTGACATAAATGAAAGGTACCTATGCCCTCTACCCCCAAAATAAATTTAAAGTCTCTAGAGAAAAAATTTGTGTTTTGTAAGTAGTGGGATGGGGATAGAGCTGCTTACAAAAGCAAGTGGTGAGCCCCTGCGACCTTGGAATGGAAGGAGCCATGCTAGGAGGGCGTGCTTGGATTCGTTTTTTTCGTCTCGTCGTGCTATTTACGGGAATGTAGGTGTCGAAAAGGTGAAAATCTGGAAACACGGTTTTTTTAGGGTAAAACCGTGATTTTAAACTTTTTGCTATATTTCGCAAACCAATCATGCTAGAGGCGTGTACGACGGGTCCAAGGACTCGGGGTGACGTCCTCTCTGCTATGGACCACTCGTTATATTTTTAAAAAAAAATTGGGAAACGCGATTTTGGGGTAAACACGTGTTTTTTGTGATTTTGCCGATATCTCACAAACCAATAACGCTATAGATGTGTACGAGGTGTTCTAGGACTCGGGCTAACGCCCCCTTTCAAATGTGGTAGATATTTTTTTTTCAAAAAGATAATTCACAAAGGGCCTAACGCCGTACATGTTGAAAAAACGTTTTCTTTTTCTTTACTTGTTTATAATGTTTATAAAGCGTGGTGGTTGAGAGAGACGATACGGCTGGGTGTGTGTGTGTGTGTGTGTGTTTCAACGAACCTGTCGCTAACCACAAGGACCATGCTTAATAGAACAATCGATATTTCGACGGGTCGGTGTATGACAGAGCGAGGGTGCGTTTTTCTGATATTTTACCTTTAACGTGTAAACGGTGATGAGAACTTGGTTCTATGTTGGTCGAAGCGAGTACAGAAAACAAACTTACAGGAGGTGAAGGTCATTTGAGCTTATTGGAAGGCGTTGATCTGACTTGACAACAAGTGCAATGGAAAAAATGACCAAGACGCTTGAAGGTGAAATAATCTGACCATCGTGGTGGCAGGGGAGTGTGAAAGGCATGCACACACATGTGTGAAACCACATGTATGCTAAACCAGTGACATCCTGTTTTGCTTCGTACGTGACAAAATGCAAGTTCATGTGAAATTTGATCTTCCACAGGTGTTCGCTTGGGTGTTAGCTGTCCACGTGCGCGATAACTGTTAACAAGTTACAGTCTGTCTTGCTTCGTACGTGACAAAATGCAAGTTGACGTGAAATTTGATCTGCCACAGGTGTTCACCTTGGACGTTAGCTGTCCACGTGCCTGATAAGAGAATGTTCAAAGCGTGGGAATCGCTGAATCAGTAAAAAGTATGATGCAACTTGTCGGAATGATGTCACAACCAATAGATAGGCAAGAGCTGCAAACAGCAGTGGTGGGAGGTGAAGGGAGGGAGAGGGGGAGGGGTAATGTAAGAGAGAACACAGTGGAAAGAGAAAGAAATATGTGGAGCTGAGGACTGTACACATAGAGCTATAGGTGGTGTACAACATGTGTGAATAAATAAAAAGTACACAGGTTCACACAACATGTAATTTATTGATCCAAGAATTAAACGTAGAGTTAAACCCTAACCATTTGACGTAGAGTTTATTTCCTTTTTGTTTCAACACTTTTTCCACAAGATAATGCTGAGGAAATGCTGTTTTCTGAAGTTCATAGAGATAAAATCTACCTTTTATGGGTTGATGGTTGAGGTCCTCGAGTAAATAGGTGACTGGACTGTCCAAGTTGACTCGACGAATTCGAAATAGTTCAGTCCCCCACTGAGGCGTGTAGCCCTTATTGAAGGCAGACTTAAATTTGCTCACACGAACAAAATCCCCAATGTTCAATCGGTGACGTTTAGGATCGGCTGTTTTTATGGGGTTGAACAGTTTATCCAATCGCTGAATATTTTTAGTTACGAGACGTGGCTTGGTCCCAATCGTTCTATGTTTGGTGTCATTGTAACGTGATACTAGCTCAGGTAACATGTCCAATCAGCGATACATGCCCTGAGCGGTAAACGCTTTCCACATATGGGTTTTCAATGTTCGGTTGAACCGTTCGACCACACTGGCTTTGAGGTTGCTGTACGTAGTGTAATGGTGAATATCCTTAGATTTGAGAAAACTGGAGAAATCCTTGTTGAAAAATTCTTTCCCCTGGTCAGTTTGTAGCAATTGAGGTTGACGTTTAGTGTGTTGAATAATATGTTGAAAGGCCTTGGTAACTAGTGGACCAGACTTGCGACGCACAGGTTCAACAAAGGCCATTTTGGAATAGACATTTATTTTACAATAGGTAGCGCACGAGTAGTTTCTACAAATGAGTTACGGCGCACGAGTCGATTCAACAAAGTTCCGTTTGCGTTCAGATACCATTCATTCGATTGCGATTGAACTTTAATTGTTTGGTTTTCAAATGCAGTGGTAGATAGTCGTTATTTTGTAAAACATTCTTACTTGCAGTAGTAATAAGACTCTATGGTTCCGCTAACACATAGATAGACTGTATTATTGCCATGGTCAAGCACTCACATTAAGATCATTTACAAAATCATAAAATGAAAAATAAAAAATCTTGTTTTGGAAATATCGTTTTTCAACATACACAAAATAAATATATAAAAAATTTGTAAACAGCAAAATGGAAAATCCATGGTCAAGCACTCACATTAAGATCATTTACAAAATCATAAAATGAAAAATAAAATATCTTGTTTTGGAAATATAGGTTTTTTTCAACATACACAAAATAAATATATAAAAAATTTGTAAACAGCAAAATGGAAAATCCATGTTTCCATATAGACAAAATTTAAAAACCTTAAACGAACATTTAAGAAAATATATGCAAATGGGAAATTGACAAATGTGTAAATATGAAAATGGAAAAATCCATGTTTCCATATCATGAAATTGAAAAACATCAAACTGTCATTTTAAAAAATGCAAATGAAAAATTGACAAATTGCAATGTGTGAAATGTGAACTTGAACAAATGGCTATCATTATTTAAAAAAAAAGAACATTGTGCTCTATGGTTAAAGTGTGAATCAAACCCTCTCTACTTATTTGGACCACCCGAGACTGAGTAGACTAGTTTTAGTTGTCATACCACTTTTAAAAGTTTGTGTTAAATCTAGGAATTGAACCCAAGAGCTTGTAGGGGAGATCCAAGGTTATAATATGTTAAACAAATAGCCTTGAATGTAGAGTGTGGTAGCTATATAGATATGAGACGTTTCGCTCGGGACAGGGAGGCATAGAGATCTGTATCAAACCAGTCAAAAGACTGACGACTCAAACAACAACATGTAGAGCTCACCAAAATAATGTTGTGTAACGGTAAATGTTAGTCAACGAACAGTAATGCATTACTAAAACCCATGACACGATATCTAAGAGCTTTTCTAAAATTATTTTAAAATGCATTTAACCCTATATTAAACACCCAGTTCACAAGACTCATAACTGCAATGTTATGGTCAAACAAAACAAAATTTATATTTCAAAACAAACAAGTGGTTTAGTCAATGTATACTGGAAAAAGTTTTATAAACACTCAAGTCCACAAAAATAATTAAATTAGTAACAGTCAGGTTGACCGAGTGGTTATGGTGTTTGACTTAAGTTCAAATTTTCTGTACAAGAAAGCAAGGGTTCGAATCCCTTACCTGATATAACTATTGCCTCAACATGGCTTGACCACACTGTATTATTGTGTACTCAGTACACAAACCATAAATAGAGTGTATTGTTTAAGGTCACTCTCTTTGCGAACATAGTCAGAGACTGTTGATGGTTAACAATTGCATTAATAGTGGGACATAGGGATAGCAATTAAGAAAAACAGACAATACCCATACACTATTTTTATTTATTTAATGTAAGTACTTGTACAATAGTTATATACAAACTACAACTCTCTTTTGTCTATTACTATCTAGTCCTTTTCGATCCACTTGCATATCAAGGGCAGATCACTTTGTAGTTCAGCCCCTTAAAACAACAACAACAACACTACTTCTTGCATAGTCTGTGATGTTGATGACTCTTGAGGCGTGAAAGATGGATACAACATAACTTTTACAACAGGGGTTAAACGTTGCTCAACAAACAATGCACTATTTTGAGTAGCAACATCTTTCTCTTGTACTAACTTTTTAGCATTCTGATGATTTTTTGTCAAGAGCATTAGTGTTTTGTCTGGAGCACTACATTGATGATCACTCACACTTAAAACCACACCATTTCTACTTTTCATATCGGCTTGACATCTTGTTGACCTATGTTTTGAGCATCGCCAAAATATTATTCCTTTTACATTTTGTCGTCTATAGTTATAAGAGTAGTCTTTATAGAGTACACGTTGTTTACCTCGGTTAGTTGTAGTAAGTTCCATAGTGGCAACTAACCTGTTAGTATGATTTGCACACTACAAAGGTTATCTCTGTTGTGGTAATAGAATTATTTAGCGTTGGCTTTTATATTTAATATGTACAGTTTAAAGTGATAGAAAAGTGGTAGAAACGTGGTAGCAAAGTGGTAGACAATTGGTAACATAGTGGTAGAAAAGTGGTAGCAAAGTGGTAGAAAAGTGGTAGAAAAGTGGCAGAAAAGTAGTAGAAAAGTGGTAGCAAAGTGGTAGAAAAGTGGTAGCCAACTAGAAAAGTGGTAGAAAAGTAGTAGAAAAGTAGTAGCAAAGTGGTAGAAAAGTGGTAGCAAACTAGAAAAGTGGTAGAAAAGTAGTAGAAAAGTAGTAGCAAAGTGGTAGAAAAGTGGTAGCAAAGTGGTAGCAAAGTGGTAGAAAATATTACATGTATTGTTAAGAAATAGTTTAAGTGGTTACATGGATTCATTACACTATAATTTTAGCATCACGAAGCTCATTTTCTATATCCAAAAGTTCGTCCTCATATTTAGTATGACCAGTCTGTTTACAGGTATGCAAGTACTGAAGCCGCTGGATTAGCTTACTGGGATTGTTCCAGTAAACAAATTTAACAAATGATTTTTTTGGGTGTAAACCATTATCATCATCATCATCATCATCATCATCATTATCATCATAATCATCATCATGGTTATCATCATCAATATAATTATCATCAATATAATCATCATCACTATTACTATCTAATCCTTTTTGTTCATTTTGCAATGCAACAACCTTTAGCATAGTTTGTGTTGTCTTTGATAGTGTTAGAGGTTTCTTAGACGTTAACGACTGTCCTAACATGTCTTTTTCAGGAGATAATAAATGCTCTTTAACAAACAAAGCACTATCTTGAGCCACACTATTTTTTTCTTGGTCTTGCTTTTTTACCTTGGTTAGAGTATTTTGTCCATTTAAATGAGTATTATTTTGAGATTTACAATGATGATCGATTGAAATAAGTATGTTGGAGCCTTTTGTCTTAATCATTCCTCGACACTTTTTAGATCGTTGTTTCGAACAGCACCAAATAACAGTTCCATTTTTATTAGTTCTTTTTACAATATATGCATATCCTTTATAGTAAGCACATGGCTTACCATAGCTAGTCGTTGATACTTTCATGTCAACTGTTAAGCATAAACTAATCTCTAGTAAAGTTAACTCGATAATAAAAATGATTGTTTGTAGTATGTGCAGTTTAAAGTAAGAGCAAAAGTGAGAGTCAAATGGTAGAAAAGTGTTAGCAAAGTGGTGGAAGAGTGGAAGCAGTTTATAGTAGTCATGATCTTTTTTACCAGAATGTGATTTGAGTAAATGTAATTTCTAATCCTTAGCAGTGAGTAGTCAGTTAGTCTTGGTTCAGACAAGCGTAAACAGTTCTCCAATGAACCAGAGATCATGATTTTCATTATGAAACAGTTGTGTAACCAATTAGGTATCGGTACTTGATAGCTTCACACATGAACAAAAATTCCAACATATCTGACTTGAATTACATGATTTGAAAGTTGACAAAGAATATCCAATCAACCATTGTAGTTACAATGTCAAACACATAAAGACAAAATCAGCATGAACTTTTAAGTTACAGGAAAATTCTATGAAATAGACTATGCAGGAACTACATTGATGAACACTCACACTTAAAACCTTTCCATTTTTACTTTTCAGATTGCCTCGACATTTTGTTGACCTCTCTTTTGAGCATCGCCAGAATATTATTCCATTCACATTCTGGCGATTATAGTTATAAGAGTAGCCTTGATAGAGTGCACGTTGCCTACCTTTGTTGGTTGTAGTAAGTTCCATAGTAGTAACTGACCTGTCAATATCAGTACGATGTTCACACTACAAAGGTTACAACTGTTTTGCTTATGGAGTGACCTACCATAAGCTTATATATTGGCTTATGTGTTGGCTTTTTGTGTTGGCTTTTTGTGTTGGCCTTTGTGTTGGCTTTTTGTGTTGGCTTTTCGTGTTGGCTTTTTGTGTTGGCTTTTGTGTTGGCTTTTTGTGTTGGCTTTTTGTGTTGGGTTTAGTATTGGCTTTTGTATTGGCTTATTTGACAAGTTATTTGTGTCAATGTATTTGGTGGATATTTTTCTTGGTGTTGGAAAGTAGTTGAAAGAGAGGGAATATTTAAAGACTTAACCTCAGCTCACTAACCTAACCTAACCTAACCTAACCTAACTTTACCTAACCTAACCTAACCTTTCAACTCTCAGATGTTAATTAAATTCTGTGCATAGTCGAGTTGGAACCCAAGACCTTAGGGGTAAAAAACAATTATTTTTGATGGCTTATTTTGGTAACTTATTTTAATGGCTAACCTAACTTTACCTAACCTAACCTAACCTCAGCTCACTTTGGATATTACTAGTAAGTGTTCATATCCTCTGCTAGGTAGCATGCTAGTAGTACAGGTAGTGCTCATATTTACCGCTAGGTAGCGGAAACTTACTTTGCATGTTGCATGTGACACTTGTGAAGTTTAACCACATGCAAGACGTGCTTGTATAAGTTCTCTATTTAAACTCAATATACAATTAACCACTAAATGTTTAGAACTAACATGTATAGCCATGTTTAGGGTATATAGGAGACCCTTAGCAAGAAAGGCTGTCTAACCCACGAGTGTACAGCCTTGTCATACGCAGTAAGCACCTGTTGGCTTTCTCAAATTGTTGTTGTTGTTTTCTGCCAACAGGTGCTTACTGCGTATGACAAGACTGTACACTCGTGGGTTAGACAGCCTTTCTTGCTAAGGGTCTCCTATATACCCTAAACATGGCTATACATGTTAGTTCTAAACATTTAGTGGTTAATTGTATATTGAGTTTAAATAGAGAACTTATACAAGCACGTCTTGCATGTGGTTAAACTTCACAAGTGTCACATGCAACATGCAAAGTAAGTTTCCGCTACCTAGCGGTAAATATGAGCACTACCTGTACTACTAGCATGCTACCTAGCAGAGGATATGAACACTTACTAGTAATATCCAAAGTGAGCTAAGGTTAGGTTAGGTTAGGTAAAGTTAGGTTAGCCATTAAAATAAGTTACCAAAATAAGCCATCAAAAATAATTGTTTTTTACCCCTAAGGTCTTGGGTTCCAACTCGACTATGCACAGAATTTAATTAACATCTGAGAGTTGAAAGGTTAGGTTAGGTTAGGTAAAGTTAGGTTAGGTTAGGTTAGGTTAGGTTAGTGAGCTGAGGTTAAGTCTTTAAATATTCCCTCTCTTTCAACTACTTTCCAACACCAAGAAAAATATCCACCAAATACATTGACACAAATAACTTGTCAAATAAGCCAATACAAAAGCCAATACTAAACCCAACACAAAAAGCCAACACAAAAAGCCAACACAAAAGCCAACACAAAAAGCCAACACGAAAAGCCAACACAAAAAGCCAACACAAAAAGCCAACACAAAAGCCAACACAAAAAGCCAACACATAAGCCAATATATAAGCTTATGGTAGGTCACTCCATAAGCAAAACAGTTGTAACCTTTGTAGTGTGAACATCGTACTGATACTGACAGGTCAGTTACTACTACGGAACTTACTACAACCAACAAAGGTAGGCAACGTGCACTCTATCAAGGCTACTCTTATAACTATAATCGCCAGAATGTGAATGGAATAATATTCTGGCGATGCTCAAAAGAGAGGTCAACAAAATGTCGAGGCAATCTGAAAAGTAAAAATGGAAAGGTTTTAAGTGTGAGTGTTCATCAATGTAGTTCCTGCATAGTCTATTTTTTAGAATTTTCCTGTAACTTAAAAGTTCATGCTGATTTTGTCTTTATGTGTTTGACATTGTAACTACAATGGTTGATTGGATATTCTTTGTCAACTTTCAAATCATGTAATTCAAGTCAGATATGTTGGAATTTTTGTTCATGTGTGAAGCTATCAAGTACCGATACCTAATTGGTTACACAACTGTTTCATAATGAAAATCATGATCTCTGGTTCATTGGAGAACTGTTTACGCTTGTCTGAACCAAGACTAACTGACTACTCACTGCTAAGGATTAGAAATTACATTTACTCAAATCACATTCTGGTAAAAAAGATCATGACTACTATAAACTGCTTCCACTCTTCCACCACTTTGCTAACACTTTTCTACCATTTGACTCTCACTTTTGCTCTTACTTTAAACTGCACATACTACAAACAATCATTTTTATTATCGAGTTAACTTTACTAGAGATTAGTTTATGCTTAACAGTTGACATGAAAGTATCAACGACTAGCTATGGTAAGCCATGTGCTTACTATAAAAGATATGCATATATTGTAAAAAGAACTAATAAAAATGGAACTGTTATTTGGTGCTGTTCGAAACAACGATCTAAAAAGTGTCGAGGAATGATTAAGACAAAAGGCTCCAACATACTTATTTCAATCGATCATCATTGTAAATCTCAAAATAATACTCATTTAAATGGACAAAATACTCTAACCAAGGTAAAAAAGCAAGACCAAGAAAAAAATAGTGTGGCTCAAGATAGTGCTTTGTTTGTTAAAGAGCATTTATTATCTCCTGAAAAAGACATGTTAGGACAGTCGTTAACGTCTAAGAAACCTCTAACACTATCAAAGACAACACAAACTATGCTAAAGGTTGTTGCATTGCAAAATGAACAAAAAGGATTAGATAGTAATAGTGATGATGATTATATTGATGATAATTATATTGATGATGATAACCATGATGATGATTATGATGATAATGATGATGATGATGATGATGATGATGATAATGGTTTACACCCAAAAAAATCATTTGTTAAATTTGTTTACTGGAACAATCCCAGTAAGCTAATCCAGCGGCTTCAGTACTTGCATACCTGTAAACAGACTGGTCATACTAAATATGAGGACGAACTTTTGGATATAGAAAATGAGCTTCGTGATGCTAAAATTATAGTGTAATGAATCCATGTAACCACTTAAACTATTTCTTAACAATACATGTAATATTTTCTACCACTTTGCTACCACTTTGCTACCACTTTTCTAGTTTGCTACCACTTTTCTACCACTTTGCTACTACTTTTCTACTACTTTTCTACCACTTTTCTAGTTTGCTACCACTTTTCTACCACTTTGCTACTACTTTTCTACTACTTTTCTACCACTTTTCTAGTTGGCTACCACTTTTCTACCACTTTGCTACCACTTTTCTACTACTTTTCTGCCACTTTTCTACCACTTTTCTACCACTTTGCTACCACTTTTCTACCACTATGTTACCAATTGTCTACCACTTTGCTACCACGTTTCTACCACTTTTCTATCACTTTAAACTGTACATATTAAATATAAAAGCCAACGCTAAATAATTCTATTACCACAACAGAGATAACCTTTGTAGTGTGCAAATCATACTAACAGGTTAGTTGCCACTATGGAACTTACTACAACTAACCGAGGTAAACAACGTGTACTCTATAAAGACTACTCTTATAACTATAGACGACAAAATGTAAAAGGAATAATATTTTGGCGATGCTCAAAACATAGGTCAACAAGATGTCAAGCCGATATGAAAAGTAGAAATGGTGTGGTTTTAAGTGTGAGTGATCATCAATGTAGTGCTCCAGACAAAACACTAATGCTCTTGACAAAAAATCATCAAAATGCTAAAAAGTTAGTACAAGAGAAAGATGTTGCTACTCAAAATAGTGCATTGTTTGTTGAGCAACGTTTAACCCCTGTTGTAAAAGTTATGTTGTATCCATCTTTCACGCCTCAAGAGTCATCAACATCACAGACTATGCAAGAAGTAGTGTTGTTGTTGTTGTTTTAAGGGGCTGAACTACAAAGTGATCTGCCCTTGATATGCAAGTGGATCGAAAAGGACTAGATAGTAATAGACAAAAGAGAGTTGTAGTTTGTATATAACTATTGTACAAGTACTTACATTAAATAAATAAAAATAGTGTATGGGTATTGTCTGTTTTTCTTAATTGCTATCCCTATGTCCCACTATTAATGCAATTGTTAACCATCAACAGTCTCTGACTATGTTCGCAAAGAGAGTGACCTTAAACAATACACTCTATTTATGGTTTGTGTACTGAGTACACAATAATACAGTGTGGTCAAGCCATGTTGAGGCAATAGTTATATCAGGTAAGGGATTCGAACCCTTGCTTTCTTGTACAGAAAATTTGAACTTAAGTCAAACACCATAACCACTCGGTCAACCTGGCTGTTACTAATTTAATTATTTTTGTGGACTTGAGTGTTTATAAAACTTTTTCCAGTATACATTGACTAAACCACTTGTTTGTTTTGAAATATAAATTTTGTTTTGTTTGACCATAACATTGCAGTTATGAGTCTTGTGAACTGGGTGTTTAATATAGGGTTAAATGCATTTTAAAATAATTTTAGAAAAGCTCTTAGGTATCGTGTCATGGGTTTTAGTAATGCATTACTGTTCGTTGACTAACATTTACCGTTACACAACATTATTTTGGTGAGCTCTACATGTTGTTGTTTGAGTCGTCAGTCTTTTGACTGGTTTGATACAGATCTCTATGCCTCCCTGTCCCGAGCGAAACGTCTCATATCTATATAGCTACCACACTCTACATTCAAGGCTATTTGTTTAACATATTATAACCTTGGATCTCCCCTACAAGCTCTTGGGTTCAATTCCTAGATTTAACACAAACTTTTAAAAGTGGTATGACAACTAAAACTAGTCTACTCAGTCTCGGGTGGTCCAAATAAGTAGAGAGGGTTTGATTCACACTTTAACCATAGAGCACAATGTTCTTTCTTTTTAAATAATGATAGCCATTTGTTCAATTTCACATTTCACACATTGCAATTTGTCAATTTTTCATTTGCATTTTTTAAAATGACAGTTTGATGTTTTTCAATTTCATGATATAGAAACATGGATTTTTCCATTTTCATATTTGCACATTTGTCAATTTCCCATTTGCATATATTTTCTTAAATGTTCGTTTAAGGTTTTTAAATTTTGTCTATATGGAAACATGGATTTTCCATTTTGCTGTTTACAAATTTTTTATATATTTATTTTGTGTATGTTGAAAAAAACCTATATTTCCAAAACAAGATTTTTTTATTTTTCATTTTATGATTTTGTAAATGATCTTAATGTGAGTGCTTGACCATGGATTTTCCATTTTGCTGTTTACAAATTTTTTATATATTTATTTTGTGTATGTTGAAAAACGATATTTTCAAAACAAGATTTTTTATTTTTCATTTTATGATTTTGTAAATGATCTTAATGTGAGTGCTTGACCATGGCAATAATACAGTCTATCTATGTGTTAGCGGAACCATAGAGTCTTATTACTACTGCAAGTAAGAATGTTTTACAAAATAACGACTATCTACCACTGCATTTGAAAACCAAACAATTAAAGTTCAATCGCAATCGAATGAATGGTATCTGAACGCAAACGGAACTTTGTTGAATCGACTCGTGCGCCGTAACTCATTTGTAGAAACTACTCGTGCGCTACCTATTGTAAAATAAATGTCTATTCCAAAATGGCCTTTGTTGAACCTGTGCGTCGCAAGTCTGGTCCACTAGTTACCAAGGCCTTTCAACATATTATTCAACACACTAAACGTCAACCTCAATTGCTACAAACTGACCAGGGGAAAGAATTTTTCAACAAGGATTTCTCCAGTTTTCTCAAATCTAAGGATATTCACCATTACACTACGTACAGCAACCTCAAAGCCAGTGTGGTCGAACGGTTCAACCGAACATTGAAAACCCATATGTGGGAAGCGTTTACCGCTCAGGGCATGTATCGCTGATTGGACATGTTACCTGAGCTAGTATCACGTTACAATGACACCAAACATAGAACGATTGGGACCAAGCCACGTCTCGTAACTAAAAATATTCAGCGATTGGATAAACTGTTCAACCCCATAAAAACAGCCGATCCTAAACGTCACCGACTGAACATTGGGGATTTTGTTCGTGTGAGCAAATTTAAGTCTGCCTTCAATAAGGGCTACACGCCTCAGTGGGGGACTGAACTATTTCGAATTCGTCGAGTCAACTTGGACAGTCCAGTCACCTATTTACTCGAGGACCTCAACCATCAACCCATAAAAGGTAGATTTTATCTCCATGAACTTCAGAAAACAGCATTTCCTCAGCATTATCTTGTGGAAAAAGTGTTGAAACAAAAAGGAAATAAACTCTACGTCAAATGGTTAGGGTTTAACTCTACGTTTAATTCTTGGATCAATAAATTACATGTTGTGTGAACCTGTGTACTTTTTATTTATTCACACATGTTGTACACCACCTATAGCTCTATGTGTACAGTCCTCAGCTCCACATATTTCTTTCTCTTTCCACTGTGTTCTCTCTTACATTACCCCTCCCCCTCTCCCTCCCTTCACCTCCCACCACTGCTGTTTGCAGCTCTTGCCTATCTATTGGTTGTGACATCATTCCGACAAGTTGCATCATACTTTTTACTGATTCAGCGATTCCCACGCTTTGAACATTCTCTTATCAGGCACGTGGACAGCTAACGTCCAAGGTGAACACCTGTGGCAGATCAAATTTCACGTCAACTTGCATTTTGTCACGTACGAAGCAAGACAGACTGTAACTTGTTAACAGTTATCGCGCACGTGGACAGCTAACACCCAAGCGAACACCTGTGGAAGATCAAATTTCACATGAACTTGCATTTTGTCACGTACGAAGCAAAACAGGATGTCACTGGTTTAGCATACATGTGGTTTCACACATGTGTGTGCATGCCTTTCACACTCCCCTGCCACCACGATGGTCAGATTATTTCACCTTCAAGCGTCTTGGTCATTTTTTCCATTGCACTTGTTGTCAAGTCAGATCAACGCCTTCCAATAAGCTCAAATGACCTTCACCTCCTGTAAGTTTGTTTTCTGTACTCGCTTCGACCAACATAGAACCAAGTTCTCATCACCGTTTACACGTTAAAGGTAAAATATCAGAAAAACGCACCCTCGCTCTGTCATACACCGACCCGTCGAAATATCGATTGTTCTATTAAGCATGGTCCTTGTGGTTAGCGACAGGTTCGTTGAAACACACACACACACACACCCAGCCGTATCGTCTCTCTCAACCACCACGCTTTATAAACATTATAAACAAGTAAAGAAAAAGAAAACGTTTTTTCAACATGTACGGCGTTAGGCCCTTTGTGAATTATCTTTTTGGAAAAAAAATATCTACCACATTTGAAAGGGGGCGTTAGCCCGAGTCCTAGATCACCTCGCACTCATCTATAGCGTTATTGGTTTGTGAGATATCGGCAAAATCACAAAAAACACGTGTTTACCCCAAAATCGCGTTTCCCAAATTTTTTTAAAAAATATAACGAGTGGTCCATAGCAGAGAGGACGTCACCCCGAGTCCTTGGACCCGTCGTACACGCCTCTAGCATGATTGGTTTGCGAAATATAGCAAAAAGTTTAAAATCACGGTTTTACCCTAAAAAAACCGTGTTTCCAGATTTTCACCTTTTCGACACCTACATTCCCGTAAAGAGCACGACGAGACGAAAAAAACGAATCCAAGCACGCCCTCCTAGCATGGCTCCTTCCATTCCAAGGTCGCAGGGGCTCACCACTTGCTTTTGTAAGCAGCTCTATCCCCATCCCACTACTTACAAAACACAAATTTTTTCTCTAGAGACTTTAAATTTATTTTGGGGGTAGAGGGCATAGGTACCTTTCATTTATGTGAAATAAACGTTTTTGTAGAGTTCCTAGTTTCCAAAATATAGAATTTTCAAAATTCGAGTGTTTTCAAAAAAATATAAAAAATTAAAAAGTTTTATTACAAAAAATAAAGGTCATAAAGACCATTCGTTTGAGCTATGGCATAACGTTCTATCAGTTTTGGTTTTCAAACTATCACCAACTTTCGAAAACAAAAAATTCAAAGAATTTTTGAAAAATATAATACATGGTCAATAGGAAAGAGGACGTCAGCTCGAGTTCAACGACACCTCATATGTCAACATCCGACCATGGGTTCGCGAGATATCAACAAATATTACATGGCTGAGGCTTAGTAGTAACGACATGTATGTTCTGAAGTGGGGCAGAAGCGCCACTACTCCACTACTAGTGTGGTGTCAGCCGAAATACCAGATCTCGAGGATGAAGCGCTATACGAGTTGGTAAGGCGTCATATGGTACATGGTCCTCGCGGATCTTTGAATCCTTTTTAGTCTGTATGAAAGATGGCGTATGTATGAAAGATTTCCCTAAACAGTTTCAGGAAGAGACCAAAGATAATGCCAATGGTTATCATTCGTATAGGAGAAGAAATAATGGACGGATTATTATAAAAACAATTCGAGGCATTGACATTGAAGACGATAGTCGATTCATTGTTCCCTACAATCCATTTCTTTGACTTTACGTGCAAGCTCATATTAATGTTGAAACATGCTCAAGTGTTCGGATTGTTAAATACATCCACAAATATCTTATATATTAAAATCAACAAGTATGTGTATAAAGGTCATGACTGCTGCATTGTTAAAATATGTCCTGAAGGCGAAACGGTGAACTACGATGAAATTACTTCTTTCCTAAATGCTAGATATGTTGGTCTAACAGAAGCCGCATTCAGGATATTTTCATTTCACATGCATGAACAGTCACTTTCTATCATGCGATTACCAGTTTACTTGCCAAACTTGCAAAATATCTATTTTAAAAATGATAACGCTCCTGATATGTTACTTCAAGCACAGTTGCGCAACACGGAATTACAAGCGTGGTTCAAGTTAAATCAAGATTCGCAAGCCAGAAGTCCGTATATATATCCTGAAACACCTGTACATTACGTCTGGAATGAGAGCAACTGCCAGTGGCAAAAAAGATTTTTTTTTCAAAAACTATAGGCAGAATGTATAATGTTTCGCCTACAGAAACAGAAAGGTATTATTTACGCCTGTTATTGCTTCACGTCATAGGTGCTACCAGCTTCCAGGATCTACGAACATACAAAGCATATGTATCTTCAGACCCCTTCAAATGTAAGATAGTTGTGGGACATTTTCAAGAATTCATTATCAGAAGATTATCTACAGTTTCACGAACCTAACATTGCATATCAGTTCACTCTTATACATATTTCTAATACATTAAAGCTCCGTGGTCTTTCCATTACTTCTCTCGAATTGCCAGCTATTATTGATAATTTCCCTCAGACAAATTTACCAATGAATTATCCAAAACTTAATGAGGATCAATTAAGTCGGATGATAAACCAAGCAAATGGAAACCAAACGGCTATAATTACAGAAATTTTGGGGTTAGTGCAAAATAGCAATGAAAGGATGAGTAATGCATATTTCATTGACGGTCCAGGGGGCACTGGGAAAACATTTCTTTACCAATGCTTGATTCACAGTTGCACAAATTTGGGGTTAAATGTAGTTTATGTTGCATGGACTGGTATTGCAGCAATGTTACTACCTCAGGGGCGCACTGTACACAGCCAGTTCAAGTTACTCTACATCTACATGAAAGTTCTGTATCAGGAATAAAATTTAACAGCAAGGAAGCTTTTTATATTCGTTCAGCAAAACTTATCATCTGGGATGAAGCCTCTATGGCTAATAAGCTCGCGTTGATTGTAAGTCGGTTGCTCAAGGACATCATGAATAACGACGTGCCTTTCGGAGGAAAAATTATCATATTAGCTGGAGATTTTAGGCAGATATTGCCTGTTGTGCCTCACGCATCTAAAGCAGCATCAGTCCAAATGTCAGTAAGGTTCTCTCCTTTGTAGCCATTATTCAAAATTTTTAAACTCAACAAAAATATGCGAGCGGATACAGATCGACGTGACTTTGCAAACTTCTTGATACAAATTGGTAACGGTGAATACCCTCACGTCGATGGAGAAAATTCAGAATTAGTCCCACGCTGAAAAATATTTCACGCTTTTCAAAAATAGCGATTATAGCACCTAAAAATGAACATTGTAAAGAAATCAATGACAAAGTTTTTGAGCTGATCCCAAGATCATCGAGAACTTACATCAGTGTGAATAATTTGATTACTGAAGATGAGAGTGAACTTCTACAATTCCCAATATAATTTTTAGACAGCATAGGCATAAGTGGCTTGCCACCTCATATCCTTCGACTAAAAGAAGGCTCAATTGTGATTTTGTTGAGAAATATTAATGTTACCCAAGGTCTGTTGAACGGTACCAGACTGTTCGTTTGGAAGATGCATGACAATTGCTTACACCTGGAAATTATTACTGGCCTAAATGTTGGAAACAATGTTCTACTCCCTCGCCTTGACCTTACGCCATCAGATACTTCTATGCCATTTTTCTTCAAAAGGAGGCAAAATCCAGTGCGTTTGGCTTTTTGTATAACTATCAATAAAACTCAAGGTCAAACACTAGATCAAGTAGGCATTTATTTACCTCAACCAGTGTTTAGCCACGGACAACTTTAATCTATGCCGCACTATCACGAGCAAAATCCTTACATGACGTCAAAGTTTAAATAGAACCAAAAGGCAAGCGAACAGCAAATGTGGAATGGAAGAAAGTACTATTAGAATTTTGAAACGAATGTTGCGGAGGAGCACAGACCTCAGCAAACGGGGCACAGATTAAATAACAATTATACAAGAACGTCCGCATCCCCAATACGATAACTGTCCTGTGGTAATGGTAAAAAAAACTATTGTCCTACATCGGTGATTACTATCCTACATCCTGTTATGTCATTCCCTCAGTTCTATAACAAAGATATACTCAATTTTCAGTTTAAGAAATATTAATTCCTTCTGTGTGAGTTATCTTTTCATTTCTCATCAATCGCCTTTACTTACTATTCTATCTGTAGGGGTGGAGGCGATACCTGTCTTTACAGAGATGTGCAAATTATTAGATTCGATGTCAGTTTTCCAAAATTGCATTTTTACTTTTCACGGTTTAATGCACTATGTAGCCTATGTTTACAAGGCGATGAAATTACTTCAAATGTTTAACCAAGACTCCCAATTATATTTTCATTTAAGAAACTCAAATTAAAATGGTTTTTTTTTTTTTAGAATTTCCACTAGAAGATGAGCCTTGCAAATGGAAAATGCCACCCGTTTCGTTTTTATTACTTCACTCTACTTTACGTGTGAATTTAGAGCGGAGGGATTTGGGGTCTTTTAACTGATGAACGCTATTGAACTATTCAAAGATTCATGAACTATGCATTGAAATCACCTGACTTGAATTCTAAAGTCAATGAAAAATTGAAAATGGACCCAGCTCAGATATCCCTCAGAATCCAATAATCTGAAAGTTTCCAGACGCAATTCCTTATGGGAAAAGGTGTAATTCTACGGGAGAGGAAACACTACTAAGTAGGACATCAAAAGAAGTTGGTCAATAAAATGATTTTGATTAAAAGTAATTACGACTAATTAAAATGACTTATTTAATTCTATTAATTTGCACACCTCTATATGTTAACCAAGAGTTACATCTCTAAATTCAAATATAAGAGACCCATCTTTTATTTTAAATTCATACCATTGTTCATAAGTAGACAAAACCCCAAATTGTACCGCTGTAGCCTTAAATTGTATAAAACAAAGTTCCCAATTCTTGGATGTAACGGGTAATCTCGAGAGCAACTTTATGGATTTTGATGCGGTTTTCACCATTCTGTAAAGGATTTCTCGATGAAGGATTAGGTAGAAAAACATTTATTTATGACCGAAAGAAGCCGAGCATTTACGATTTCAGTGAATTGAGTTGAAGAAAAACCTAACGTCCATGTGTCTTTAAAAAAATCGATATTCCGCAACAGCTCCCACATCGACCACTGTAAGTTTTTTAAGTTTTCATTTCTTCCAGCAATCTCCATTCAGTGGAAATTTAAATTACTAGCTTCAGAGAGAGTTTACGAGCTTGCGAGCGACCTAGCACCCTAGCTTCAGCCATCATCAAACTGCCGAGTCGTGTCGAGTTAATTCTTCAGAGAAGAGTATAGCTTATGTGTTTGGAGTTAGCTGTTCACCTCGGCCTGACGTCCGTGCGCCTTTTAAGTTTACGCAGGGTAAATAGTGGGACACACACACAGAGGACAGGCAGACACCCACACATTTGATCTCATAAGTCTACTTCATCATTTACCCAAAAGCGACGGTACCGTAAATGTCTGTTCAGGTCACTAGCATGAAGACATGCAAATGTCATATGGACAGAAGTGCTGTAGGATTGTTGAAGTGAATGCTGCGGAGCAGCACGGGTCTGCTAGTATGGAGTAATTTCCCAAGTAGACAAATTCAAGTACGGTATCTAGGCGAAATTATTCAGCCGGCAGGGTTAAATCAGGAAGCTAACAAAGAAAGAACTGCTAAATTGCAAAGAGCTTAGAAAATCACATGGAACAGATACAACAAAAGATGTATCTCAAAGAATGCATAATTATGACACTACAACACAGTCATCAAACCAGAGGCACTGTATGCATCCGAAACACTGATAATTGGGGGCAGGTCACAAATGAAAAGCATCGAGAAACAAGAGAGGAAAATTCTCAGAAAAATCCTAGTACCAAAATTCGGAAATGGAATTTGGATGAAATAGAAACCACATAAAAATTTCTATCCGCAGAAAAAATCACAGATACTATCAGAAAACGACGATTAAAATTCTACGGACACCTTTACAGAATGGATAAGGACAGGCTGACAAAGAATTCTAAATCTAGCGCTAACCCTGAAAATCCGCAACAATTGGTTAACAGAGATACAAGATCTACAAGAAATGGATATTGCTGAGAAAACCATTCCAGATAGAGTACAATTTAGAAGCCTAGTAAACAAACATAAATTTGTAGAGAAACCTAAAAGGAGAAATACAGGCTGGACAGAAGCACGCAGAAAGGAGCACAGTGAACGAATGAAGAGATATTGAAAAGAAAAGAAGAAGGAACATTGTGCAAAATAAGTTCAAGCGCCCTCCGTAGTTGGCATAACGATAAAAAAAAAGTCCTCTCGGCACGCCGGAAGGCGGAGGTAGATTTCACCGGACAAACTTGGAGATAGGCGAAAATAGGCAGAATATGCAGGTTTTCGTAGAAGGATCAGACCTCATTTATCGCGTGAAAGTATTTTATAATTGGAGATTAATTAACTTTGTTTGTCTTCATTTTAAACATATTTTAAACATTTTATTGTCTTACGGGGACGGAAACCTTCTTGTCATTTGGAGTCCATTTTTAGCCTATTTTCAATTTTGAAAAAAAAATAGGCTTATGAGATCACCTTTTGTCCGTGTGTGTGTGCGTGTGTGTGTGTGTGTGTGAGGTGTGGGTGTGTGTCCCCCCCTAATAAAATCTAAACGGCTGGAGCGATTTCAGTGAAACTCAGTAAGGTCATAGCACTATTCCCGGCGACGTCGACCGTGCCCATAGAATTTTGTTACGTCTCACCAATCCAACATGGCGGCTGTGCGAAATATTTCACTAGCATTCAGTATCTCCGAAACTATAACGGATATCGCCCTGAAATTGTGTACGGTGATAAAGGGTACTACTAGACGTTCACCTATGAAACTTTCAAAAACCTGGTTACTACATAACCAACATGGCGGCCAAGCGAAGTGGAGACTTTTAAATAGAATTTTCTCGCGATTTAACTGTCCAAACGTAATGAAACTTGGTACAGCAAATATTTATACACATTGCAATGCACTGGAATCTAATTTAGTTCAATTGTTTACATAACCTCAAAATGGCGCCTGTGCGAAATATTTCACTGACATTCTATATCCCCGAAACTATTACAGATATCACCCTGCAATTTTGTACGGTGATAAAGGGTACTGATACAAGTTTACCTATGTATAATTCATAAACCAGTAAAGTACAAAACGAACATGGTGACCAAGCGAATTTGAAATATTTTAATAGACTTTTCTCGTGAGTTAACTCTCTGAGCGCAGTGAAATGTGGTACAGTAAATGATTTTGCAAATTGTAATGTACTGCCCTCTAATTTAATTCAATTGTTTACATAACCTCAAGATGGCGGCTGTGCGAAATTTTAAAATTAAGTTTTAATTTCTTGTGTCGTAATCATGCGATCGAAGTGAAAGTTTGAATAATGAACCTAGGCAATAAGTGACCTTGAATGGTACATAACTCTATGGCCTATACATATAACAATCCTAAATGGCAAGCTTCCGTAATATTTAGACGGTTCTGAATATATATGAATCTTTTACAGCAACCAAACTGAAATTTTTATGTTCATAGAGACTATGAACATATGTTCACCTATAAGACTTTCAGTAACCTCGTGAGCACGAATCCAACATGGCGGCGACGCGAAGTATAAATATTTAAATGGACGTTTCTCGCGAATTAACTATCCGAGTGCCGTGAAACGTTGCACGTTTTAAATGCTTACACAAATGTTGATCCACTGGCATCTAATTTATTTCAATTGTTTGCATAATCACAAGATGGCTGCTGTGCGTAATTTTAAAATCTCGTTTTTACTTCTTGTGTTCTTATCATGCGATTGAAGTTTGAATACCACACTTACACAATAATCTTAATATAATAGTACAAAAATAAAAATCCAACCTGGCGACCGTCTGAAATATTTAGACGGTTCTCAATATCTACGAATCTGTTACAGCAATTAAACTGAAATTTTGTATGTTGATAGAGGCAATTAAAATGAGCAGGATATATGAAAATGGCTGTACAGTTCTTCACGGAACTACTTGTTATACTTGTGGTCACACTGTCCTTATGCAAGGTTTCGACACTGATGTGTAACTATGTAACGGTCTGTTACTTCTTCACGCAAAATTATATCTCCCGCAGAGATGTTGGTTGGTTCCTCAGTTTAGGGGCTGCGACAACGCGGTCATATAACCCCGTGTACTTTGGGTGAGTGTAGAATCTGTCTGATAAACGGTGTGAATTGTGATGGCTGTATTAGTCTGTAATTCAGGTAAGGAATGCAGACGCTAAATTTCAAGCAGTAGTTCCTAATGTTTTGCTACCAGATACTATCGTCAACGCCACCCAGCTGTGAACTTGGCTACTGGATGCCACCTCAATCAGCAACTCGCAACGAACGTTGGAACTTCCCCTCCAAAGGAAAGCTTACTGAGGGATTTTTAGCGCTCTTAGAAAATCCGACGACTTTGGCCGGCTTTGAACCCGCGACCTTGGGCATAGAAGTTCAGCATGCTACCAGTTACGTCACCGAAGCCGCTTCACACTTAGTCAGATGGAAATCTGAATCTGATCTCGCGCAAGTGCGTTGTCATGGCAACGTCTGATGGCTCATCCCTCATCAATTTAGTAGTGTTGCCATGTCAACCACTGATAGCTCTTGGCATTTTCTTATAATTCCGAAATCATTTTTCTCATCCCTTGGCGCAATGGTGGCTCATATCAAAAATTCTTTCAGACAAACGTTTTAGGTAATTATTAGGGGAATATTGTCCATTTTGTACGGTTTTGATATTGTGCCTATTAACAGAGATATGATTAATGTTTCCCGAAAAAAACACTTTTTCCCACCCCTTTGGTCAATGGTTGGTGCTATCAAAAAACGTTTCAAACATAAATTTCTGAGCATTATCCGACACATAGTATGAACTTTGAACGGATTCGATATTTCACATATTAAGAGAGTTATAGCAATATTTCATTTTTTCGAGAAAAAAAAGTCCCCCATTTTCATCCCCTTCGACCGATTTAGCCCAGTAACGAACTCGTCCGAGATTTTATGGGTATACATATTCGGTAAAAAATTCAAAGTGATTGGTGCAAAATTACGGCAGTTATCGTGCCCACAAGAAACTGATATACATATATACATATATTACATAAATTATATATAAACTTTTGAACTGACGGTGGTTTAGGGGTCTGGGGGATGTGAAACGCGAAGATATGTCGAAATTTTCCGGAAATCGAAACATGGTACCCATTGCAATAGTTAGCTTTCTAATGAAATCTACCTAAAATACTGCCGTCAACGACGCCTAGCTGTGAACTTGGCTACTAGATGCCACCTCAATCAGCAACTAGCAACGAACGTTGGAACTTCCCCTCCGAAGGAAAGCAAACTCAGGTTTTTTAGCGCTCTTAGTAAATCCGACGACTTTAGCCGGGTTTGAACCCGCGACCTTGGTCATAGAAGTTCAGCATGCTACCAGTTCCGATACCGAAGTCGCTTCCCACTGACATATGAAAACTGAATGTGATCTCGTGCAGTGGCGTTGTCATAGCAACTGCTGATGGTCATCCCTTATCAATTAAAAGTAAAGTTGTCATGGCAACCTCTCTTGGCACTTGGCATTTTCTTATAATTTAAATCATTTTGTTCACCCCGTGGCGTAATGGTGGGTCATATCAAAAATTCTTTCAGACAAAAGTTTTAGGTAATTATTGGAGGAATATTGTCCATTTTGTGCGGTTTTGATATTGTGCCTATTAACAGAGATATGATTAATGTTTCCCGAAAAACCCACTTTTTCCCACCCCTTTGGTCAATGGTTGGTGCTATCAAAAAACATATTTGACATAAATTTTTGGCACTTATCCGACACATATTATGAACTTTGAAGGGATTCGATATTTCATGTATTAAGAGAGTTATAGCGATATTTCACTTTTTCGAAAAAAGCCCCCCATTTTTACCCCCTTTGACCGATGTTGCCCATTAACGAACTCGACCGAGATTTTATAGGGATACATATTATGTAAAAAATTCAAAGTGATTGGTGCTAAATTACGGCAGTTATCGTGTCCACAAGAAACTGATATATATATATATATATATATATATATATATATATATATAGAGATAGATAGATAGATACATATATACATAAATTATATATAAACTTTTGAACTGACGGTGGTTTTGGGGTCTGGGGGATGTGAAACGCGAAGATATATCGAAATTTTCCGGAAGTCGAAACATGGGATCAATTGCAATAGTTAACTTTCTAAAGAAATCTACCTAAAAAGACACGAGCCTTACAGTTGTCGCATATGATGTGTAACATCTGACATGTTATCCTACCTTGAAGTTTTATTATCCTTGACATTCATCAACACAAAAAAGATCTTTTTTATTTTTTACACTCTCATAATACATAACAATTCCAAGACTCTCTTTTTTTCTTCACTGCCTACTCGATATTTCTACTCTCGCACTGCCTTCTTGATACTCTGCTGTTACAAAGTAATCCGTATGTGATAAATAGGGCTCGGATCGATATGCTCGATAAATTCTCCAGATATGCTCGAAAACCATGTGTTTTATGCTCGATAGATATGCTTGAAAAAACATTATATGCTCGAAAAACCCATTATATGCTCGGAACCCCCATTATATGCGGTTAAATATGCAGAATATGCTCGAAAAGCACCGTTAAACACTATAAAAAGGAAAGTGGAACGAAAAAACCAATAACATACCTTTATATACGAGCTTTATTTTCTAATTGTATGTATGATACACTGCAATATACTCGCATTCAAGTTTTTCAAGTATATATAAGAGAAGTGATCTTATAAAAGTTACAGTTTAAAAGTTCATTTAAAAATGTTCAGAATTACGCGAGCCAATGAAGTAGATCTGCATTGGTCTGCACAACAAGAAATTTTCTATGCTTTCAGGTTTGAATGATTTTCTTAAATCAGTCAATAAAAGTTTCAATGACGAGAACGAGCTCACTAAAGGTTAAAAACCTGCGGTTCTATTATTCGCACCAGATAGGCTATTCAATAATTATTTCTGTTTTCGAACCTTAAGGACGGTCAGGGCCAAAATTCGGAGGAGAATTCGAAGAAAAAAAACCTATTTAGTCGAAAACCACAAGAATATGCATGTATATGCTTCTATTCTGAAAACCGCGGTTTTATGCATTTATATGCTCGATAAATTTCAATTCTGTTGGTCCCAGAGAGGTGAAAATACCACCGAAAGGCTTCTTTCAATGTGTACTATTCAGGATAAAAAAAAAAGTCCTCTCGGCACGCCGGAAGGCGGAGGTAGATTTCACCGGACAAACTTGGAGATAGGCGAAAATAGGCAGAATATGCAGGTTTTCGTAGAAGGATCAGACCTCATTTATCGCGTGAAAGTATTTTATAATTGGAGATTAATAACTTTGTTTTTCTTCATTTTAAACATATTTTAAGCATTTTATTGTCTTATGGGGACGGTAACCTTCTTGTCATTTGGAGTCCATTTTTAGCCTATTTTCAATTTTGAAAAAATAGGCTTATGAGATCACCTTTTGTCCGTGTGTGTGTGCGCGTGTGTGTGCGTGAGGTGTGTGTGTGTCCCCTCCCCCCCCTAATAAAATCTAAACGGCTAGAGCGATTTCAGTGAAACTCGGTAAGTTCATAGCACTATTCCCGGCGACCTCGACCGTGCCCATCGAATTTTGTTACGTCTCACCAATCCAACATGGCGGCTGTGCGAAATATTTCACTAGCATTCAGTATCTCCGAAACTGTTACCGATATCGCCCTGAAATTGTGTACGGTGATAAAGGGTACTACTAGAAGTTCACCTATGAGACTTTCAAAAACCTGGTTACTACATAACCAACATGGCGGCCAAGCGAAGTGGAGACTTTTAAATAGACTTTTCTCGCGATTTAACTATCCAAACGTAATGAAACTTGGTACAGCAAATATTTATACACATTGCAATGCACTGGAGTCTAATTTAGTTCAATTGTTTTCATAACCTCAAAATGGCGGCTGTGCGAAATATTTCACTGACATTCTATATCCCCGAAACTATTACAGATATCACCCTGCAATTTTGTACGGTGATAAAGGGTACTGATACAAGTTTACCTATGTATAATTCATAAACCTGTAAAGTACAAAACGAACATGGCGACCAAGCGAATTTGAAATATTTTAATAGACTTTTCTCGTGAGTTAACTCTCTGAACGCAGTGAAATGTGGTACAGTAAATGATTTTGCAGATTGTAATGTACTGCCATCTAATTTAATTCAATTGTTTACATAACCTCAAGATGGCGGCTGTGCGAAATTTTAAAATTAAGTTTTTATTTCTTGTGTCGTAATCATGCGATCGAAGTGAAAGTTTGAATAATGAACCTAGGCAATAAGTGTCCTTGAATGGTACATAACTCTATGGCCTATACATATAACAATCCTAAATGGCAAGCTTCCGTAATATTAGACGGTTCTCAATATCTATGAATCTTTTACAGCAACCAAACTGAAATTTTTATGTTCATAGAGACTATGAACATATGTTCACCTATAGGACTTTCAGTAACCTGGTGAGCACGAATCCAACATGGCGGCGACGCGAAGTATAAATTATTTAAATGGACGTTTCTCGCGAATTAACTATCCGAGTGCCGTGAAACGTTGCACGTTAAATGCTTACACAAATGTTGATCCACTGGCGTCTAATTTATTTCAATGGTTTGCATAATCACAAGATGGCTGCTGTGCGTAATTTTAAAATCTCGGTTTTACTTCTTGTGTTCTAATCATGCGATTGAAGTTTGAATACCACACGTACACAATAATCTTAATATAATAGTACAAAAATAAAAATCCAACCTGGCGACCATCTGAAATATTTAGACCGTTCTCAATATCTACGAATCTGTTACAGCAATTAAACTGAAATTTTGTATGTTGATAGAGGCAATTAACATGAGCAGGATATATGAAAATAGGCTGTACAGTTCTTCACGGAACTACTTGTTATACTTGTGGTCACACTGTCCTTATGCAAGGTTTCGACACTGATGTGTAACTATGTAACGGTCTGTTACTTCTTCACGCAAAATTATATCTCCCGCAGAGATGTTGGTTGGTTCCTCAGTTTAGGGGCTGCGACAACGCGGTCATATAACCCCGTGTACTTTGGGTGAGTGTAGAATCTGTCTGATAAACGGTGTGAATTGTGATGGCTGTATTAGTCTGTAATTCAGGTAAGGAATGCAGACGCTAAATTTCAAGCAGTAGTTCCTAATGTTGCTACCAGATACTAACGTCAACGCCACCTAGCTGTGAACTTGGCTACTAGATGCCACCTCAATCAGCAACTCGCAACGAACGTTGGAACTTCCCCTCCAAAGGAAAGCTTACTGAGGGATTTTTAGCGCTCTTAGAAAATCCGACGACTTTGGCCGGCATTGAACCCGCGACCTTGGGCATAGAAGTTCAGCATGCTACCAGTTACGTCACCGAAGCCGCTTCACACTTAGTCAGATGGAAATCTGAATCTGATCTCGCGCAAGTGCGTTGTCATGGCAACGTCTGATGGCTCATCCCTCATCAATTTAGTAGTGTTGCCATGTCAACCACTGATAGCTCTTGGCATTTTCTTATAAATCCGAAATCATTTTTCTCATCCCTTGGCGCAATGGTGGCACATATCAAAAATTCTTTCAGACAAATGGTTTAGGTAATTAATAGAGGAATATTGTCCATTTTGTACGGTTTTGATATTGTGCCTATTAACAGAGATATGATTAATGTTTCCCGAAAAAACACCTTTTCCCACCCCTTTGGTCAATGGTTGGTGCTATCAAAAAACGTTTCAAACATAAATTTCTGAGCTTTATCCGACACATAGTATGAACTTTGAACGGATTCGATATTTCACATGTTAAGAGAGTTATAGCAATATTTCATTTTTTCGAAAAAAAAGTCCCCCATTTTCATCCCCTTCGACCGATTTAGCCCAGTAACGAACTCGTCCGAGATTTTATGGGTATACATATTCGGTAAAAAATTCAAAGTGATTGGTGCAAAATTACGGCAGTTATCGTGTTTACAAGAAACTGATATACATATATACATATATTACATAAATTATATATAAACTTTTGAACTGACGGTGGTTTTGGGGTCTGGGGGATGTGAAACGCGAAGATATGTCAAAATTTTCCGGAAATCGAAACATGGTACCCATTGCAATAGTTAGCTTTCTAATGAAATCTACCTAAAATACTACCGTCAACGACACCAAGCTGTGAAATTGGCTACTAGATGCCACCTCAATCAGCAACTCGCAACGAACGTTGGAACTTCCCCTCCGAAGGAAAGCAAACTCCGGTTTTTTAGCGCTCTTAGTAAATCCGACGACTTCAGCCGGGTTTGAACCCGCGACCTTGGGCATAGAAGTTCAGCATGCTACCAGTTCCGATACCGAAGTCGCTTCCCACAGACATATGAAAACTGAATGTGATCTCGTGCAGTGGTGTTGTCATAGCAACTGCTGAGGGCTCATCCCTTATCAATTAAAAGTAAAGTTGTCATGGCAACCTCTCTTGGCACTTGGCATTTTCTTATAATTTAAATCATTTTGTTCACCCCGTGGCGTAATGGTGGGTCATATCAAAAATTCTTTCAGACAAAAGTTTTAGGTAATTATTGGAGGAATATTGTCCATTTTGTGCGGTTTTGATATTGTGCCTATTAACAGAGATATGATTAATGTTTCCCGAAAAACCCACTTTTTCCCACCCCTTTGGTCAATGGTTGGTGCTATCAAAAAACTTATATGACATAAATTTTTGGCACTTATCCGATACATATTATGAACTTTGAAGGGATTCGATATTTCATGTATTAAGAGAGTTATAGCGATATTTCACTTTTTCGAAAAAAGCCCCCCATTTTCACCCCCTTTGACCGATTTTGCCCATTAACGAACTCGACCGAGATTTTATAGGGATACATATCATGTAAAAAATTCAAAGTGATTGGTGCAAAATTACGGCAGTTATCGTATCTACGAGAAACTCGTATATATATATATATATAGATACATATATACATAAATTATATATAAACTTTTGAACTGACGGTGGTTTTGGGATCTGGGGGATGTGAAACGCGAAGATATGTCAAAATTTTCCGGAAATCGAAACATGGTACCCATTGCAATAGTTAGCTTTCTAATGAAATCTACCTAAAATACTACCGTCAACGACACCTAGCTGTGAACTTGGCTACTAGATGCCACCTCAATCAGCAACTCGCAACGAACGTTGGAACTTCCCCTCCGAAGGAAAGCAAACTCAGGTTTTTTAGCGCTCTTAGTAAATCCGACGACTTCAGCTGGGTTTGAACCCGCGACCTTGGGCATAGAAGTTCAGCATGCTACCAGTTCCGATACCGAAGTCGCTTCCCACAGACATATGAAAATTGAATGTGATCTCGTGCAGTGGTGTTGTCATAGCAACTGCTGAGGGCTCATCCCTTATCAATTAAAAGTAAAGTTGTCATGGCAACCTCTCTTGGCACTTGGCATCTATATATTTAAAACACTAAGCTGTTTTTTGTACACACGAGATTGTGAAAACGACTTAACCGATTGGCTTCGTAAGACATTCTAACGAAAGCTCTTGGCATGCAGATTTGCAGAGTTTCTTTAAAAGGAAAATATATGTTACGGTATATTTTTAAATGATTAAAGAAATATGTAATATTTGTCACTCCCGCGCATGCGCACAATGGCCTTTCTCAACAAGGAAAATGGCGATTCCGGTCGCGTCTAACTGAGATCTTTGTTCATGAGAATTAAAAAGGATCTCCAATAATGTTAGTTATGTTATTACAATGTGCATTGAAATAGAATTATATTAAATAAACCACGAATTGAAAGACATAAACTGCAGGTTGAGTGTGTATACTGGTTAGATAGCTTAATACTGGAGTGAAACATAGTTGTCTGGATGGCTAAGGGGATAAGGTTACTGGCCTGAAATTTGTATTATGCATGATCGAGAGGGTTCGATTCCCACCTCGGATATGTTTTTTTATTTTCATTTTCTTCCTTCCTACGATTGGTATTGCATTGTAGAAAGCTCTTGGCATGCAGATTTGCAGAGTTTCTTTAAAAGGAAAATATATGTTACGGTATATTTTTAAATGATTAAAGAAATATGTAATATTTGACACTCTCGCGCATGCGCACAATGGCCTTTCTCAACAAGGAAAATGGCGATTCCGGTCGCGTCTAACTGAGATCTTTGTTTATGAGAATTAAAAAGGGTCTCCAATAATGTTAGTTATGTTTTTACAATATGCATTGAAATAGAATTATATTAAATAAACCACGAATTGAAGGACATAAAGTGCAGGTTGAGTGTGTATACTGGTTAGATAACTTAATACTGCAGTGTCACATAGTTGTCTGGTTGGCCGAGGGGATAAGGTTACTGGCCAGAAATTTGTATTATGCATGATCGAGAGGGTTCGATCCCACTTCGGATATGTTTTTTTATTTTCGTTTTCTTCCTTCCTACGATTGGTATTGCATAGTAGAAACATATTTCACTTTTATCATTCCCGTCAAGTAACGAATTCTCTGTTCCCATCGAGAGGGTTCGATTCCCACCTCGGTTATGTTTTTTTATTTTCGTTTTCTTCCTTCCTACGATTGGTATTACATTGTAGAAACATATTTCACTTTTATCATTCCCGTAAAGTAACGAATTCTCTGTTGCCATCCTTTGCATGGTCGAGAGGGTTCGATTCCCACCTCGGATACGTTTATTTATTTTCATTTTCTTCCTTCCTACGATTGGTATTACATTGTAGAGATATATTTCACTTTTTCATTCCCGTAAAGTAACGAATTCTCTGTTGCCATCCTTTGCATGGTCGAGAGGGTTCGATTCCCACCTCGGATATGTTTTTTTTTTGTTTTCTTCCTTCCTACGATTGGTATTAGAGTGTAGAAACATATTTCACTTTTATCATTCCTGTAAAGTAACGAATTCTCTGTTGCCATCTATATATTTAAAACAGTAAGGTGATTTTTGTTATCACGAGATTGAGAGAACGACAGAACCGATTTACTTCGTAGAGCACTCTAACGAAAGCTCTTGGTCTGTAGTTTTGCAGAGTGTCTCTAAAATAAACACATATATATCCGTATATTTTAAAATTAATATAGAAAATAGCAGAATTCTAACCCCTCACGCATGCGCACAATCCGCCTGGGCTCATGACAAAATGGCGGTGAGAAGTCCATTAAAATGTAAGTTATTTAATAAGCTTCCATGTAATTGAAATCATACATTAGCCAAGTTATGACTATAAAATATAATAACAGTATGAACGTATACGAATGTGCAACATTGATTTTTTTTTATAACGAAATGGATTATTTCCCTCAGACAGCGGCTTTTGAATGTAATGAATGCTTTTGTCTACTGAACGAGAGTGCGCGAGTAGCTATGTGGTTAAGGCGACTGACTGTGGTTCCAAGGAGCACAGGTTCGATCCCATCACTCGCCAGTTTTTTTTTACCACTGAAATATTGTTTAATCAAGGAGTATTAGTAAGGTTTTATGTCTGTTGAAAAATGAAAATCCACAGCCTGCTTCCAGTCTACGACCGGGTCAGGAATGGAATGAATGAAGCCCCCATCTAGCGGCGAGGATATGAACTGTGCCGGCTGCCGAGGCCTGACGCACTCCTCTGGGGCAATGATTAAATGAATGACAGATGAAATGAAATGATAGTGGAGAGTGTTGCTGGAATGAAATGTTGACAGGGAAAACCGGAGTACCCGGAGAAAAACCTGTCTGCCTCCGTTTTGTCCAGCACAGATCTCACATGGAGTGACCGGGATTTGAACCACGGACCCAGCGGTGAGAGGCCGGCGTGCTGCCGCCTAAGCCACGGATGCTTAAAGATACATATTTCTACATTCCCTCTCAATATGTTTTATTTCCGTTTTTTACCATTGCATTACAGCATGTGATCAAGAGAGCTTACTGTTGTCCTCAATACGCCGTTCGAATATCTGCAATCAGTTCCAGTAACTGACAACAGATGGCACTACCTCGCCCATATATTTCCTGTAACTGACAACAGATGGCAGCACCATTGCATCGCCATGTTTAAAACACAAGACATGGCGCGTTTTCACGTGATGGAGAATTATAAAGGAGGGGAATATTTAAGAAGGGAAATGTTGAAGAACATTAACTGACAGTTGATTGTGTAGGCTATGTTGTTTATGTACCTCAATATTGAAATTCTTCCCAATGCTTCGGAGGTCAAGTTATTGGCGTCCTAGACTAAAAGTTATAATTATGCATCGTTGATATACTCTTAAATTATTAAAGAAAAAAGAAGTTTTCCAGGCACTCGCGCGTGTCCACAATTGCTTTCGCCACGAGAGACACTTGACACACATAATTCGTTTGAAGGGCTCCGACATCGTGGTCACTCAGCCCCGTGTATTTTGGTGTGTATGTGTAAAATTTTCTCTGATAACCTGCGTTATTGTGAAGGCTGCATTAATGTGTGTATTTGTAATTATGGTGGGAAATGGCAAAGAGACGGCCAAGGCCTTAAGTAAGGAACCATCCCGGTATTTGCCTTGAGTGGAAGTGGGAAACCACGAAAAATCACATCCAAGATTGTCGAGGTGGGAATCAAACCTTCCTCTTCTTAGTTATACCTCAAGAGACTGAATGTGCCCCGTTTTTGCCCTCAGACCCGAATTAAATTTCTTGGCAGAGCAGGAAATGTAACCCGGGTCTCCGAGGCGATAGCCAAGAATGGGTGGGCTTCCATGTGTTAATACGATTTTTGACATGCACGGGACATAGAATTCAAAAACTGCCTCCATTAGGGTGACTGCCGAAGTGAGTATTGAGTATAGGCCTATGGTCATTCCAGTAGTTGGCGAAGTGATTCTATGTTCCCCTGCAAAATGTACCGCCATAACCTATAACAGGTGATGGAAATTGCTTATTTAGAGCAGTTTTGTACTGTTTATAACAAAATGAAGAACGTCATTCTGAGCTGCGTTTTCAAGCTATTGCAAAAAATTTCGTTGGCAGGAACAATTATCAGGAATTTTTTTTAAGCGATCAGTCTCATCGCATTCTCCTCACCAACCAACTTGAGTATGAAAGTCTCTGGACGGTCATCTTGAACTTCATTGTATAAGACAATTGTTTAATGATTATTTGTTTAGAGTACTGAGTCTAACTACGTAGTTGATTTCGGCAATGGAAGTAGTATTTGCCATTTAATATTTAGCGGCTCCGTTATTGCAGGACACTATAGTGTTATCGAATAATACGAAGCCACATTTAAAATCCAATATAAATAGGCCATTTCAGAAACAATTCCAGATATTATGCAGTACAGTGTAAGGTCTTTGACGATCATATGTAAACATTGTTCTAAATTGTATTTCTCTTGCGTAAAATCTACGCGTGGTTATTTTGGCCTTTACTGTTGTGATGGTAAAATCGATATGCTGGAATATACAGTATAATACATGTATTTGCCAATTTGCAACAATGTATTGATATTAATTTAAAAGTCATTGAACGTATGTCCAGTAGTTCAAACACATACATCAGCGTTAACAAATTGGATACTGAAGATGAAAGCCAGCTACTTCATTTCCCTATTATAGAATTCTTCAATTCCTTGGAATTAAGTGATTCGCTTCCACATACTCCGAACGTTTGAGCCATAGTTATGCTCCTTAGAAATCTGAATGTTTCCGAAGGACTCATATATGTAAATATATAAATTGTAAGAAATTGCTTGGATTCGGATATAATAGGTGCAGTAATATTAGGCAGAGAGCTCAAATCCTACGACTTGATTTAACACCTTCCGATAAAACACTTGCAGGTACAGTACATTTTCTTTTAATAGGCAACAATGTCTTATTCGCTCGGCCTACTTTATCACAATCAATCAAGCTCAAGGAGAAACTCTGGAACGTATTGGGCTCTTTACCTCATCACGTTTTCAGTCATGACCAGCATTATGTTGCAATGTTGAGAGTGCTATCCTTTGACGCCCTTTAAGTTGCAATAGTGCTTAAAAGTAATCGTACAAAGAATGTAACTTATATAAGAAGCTTCTTCAGTAAATATATATTTCCATTGTCCGTCATGTTTTGACGGGTTTCATCTAGTTATCTTATAATTTAAATCATTTTGTTCACCCCGTGGCGTAATGGTGGGTCATATCAAAAATTCTTTCAGACAAAAGTTTTAGGTAATTATTGGAGGAATATTGTCCATTTTGTGCGGTTTTGATATTGTGCCTATTAACAGAGATATGATTAATGTTTCCCGAAAAACCCACTTTTTCCCACCCCTTTGGTCAATGGTTGGTGCTATCAAAAAACTTATATGACATAAATTTTTGGCACTTATCCGATACATATTATGAACTTTGAAGGGATTCGATATTTCATGTATTAAGAGAGTTATATCGATATTTCACTTTTTCGAAAAAAGCCCCCCATTTTCACCCCCTTTGACCGATTTTGCCCATTAACGAACTCGACCGAGATTTTATAGGAATACATATTATGTAAAAAATTCAAAGTGATTGGTGCAAAATTACGGCAGTTATCGTGTCCACAAGAAACTGATATATATATATATATATATATATATATATATATATAGATAGATAGATAGATAGATAGATACATATATACATAAATTATATATAAACTTTTGAACTGACGGTGGTTTTGGGGTCTGGGGGATGTGAAACGCGAAGATATGTCGAAATTTTCTGGAAGTCGAAACATGGGACCCATTGCAATAGTTAGCTTTCTAATGAAATCTACCTAATATGCAAATATGCTCGAATCCGAGCCCTAGTGATAAACATTCCACATGGTATCTCTGCTAGCTGGATCTCATCACTTCTGGCTGCTATTAGTGCGTCTTAGACACTTCCGTCCGATCCACTACAGTCCCATTTTTAGCCTATTTTCAATTTTGAAAAAATAGGCTTATGAGATCACCTTTTGTCCGTGTGTGTGTGCGTGCGTGTGTGTGTGTGTGTGTGTGTGTGTGTGAGGTGTGTATGTGTCCCCCCTAATAAATTCTAAACGGCAGGAGCGATTTCAATGAAACTCGGTAAGTTCATAGCACTATTCCGGGCGACCCTGACCGTGCCCTTCAAATTTTGTTACGTCTCACCAATCCAACATGGCGGCTGTGCGAAATATTTCACCAGCATTCAATATCTCCGAAACTATTCCTCATATCACCCTGGAATTTTTTGAAAAACTGGTAACTACAAAACCAACATGGCGGCCACGCGAATTTGCGACTTTAAATTAGGCCTACACGTTTCTCGCGATTTAACCAACCAAACGCAATAAAACTAGGTACAGTATATGTTTATACACATTGTAATGCACCGACATCTAACTTCGTTCATTTGTTTACATAACCACAAGATGGCGGCTGTGCAAGTTATTTCACCGGCATTCTATATCTCTGAAACTATTAGCGTTATCACCCTGAAATTTTGTACGGAGATAAAGGGTACTACTGGAAGTTCATCTATAAGACTTTCAAAACCGGTTAACTACAAAACGAACATGGCGGCCAAGCGAATTAGGAAATGTTTTAAATAGACCTATCTCGCGATATAATGTTCCAAACGCAATGAAATCTGGTACAGGAAATGTTTATAGACATTGTAATACACTGGTATCTAATTTAGTTAAATTGTTTACATAACCTCAAGATGGCGGCTGTGCGAATTTTAAAATTAAGTTTTTATTTCTTGTGTCGTATTCATGCGATCAGAGTGAAAGTTTGAATAATGAACCTACGCAATAATTTTCCTTTAATGGTACATGACTCTATGGCCTAAACATTTAACAATCCAACATGGCGACCATCCGAAATATTTAGACGGCTCTGAATATCTACGAATCTATTATAGCAATCAAACTGAATCTTTTGATGTTCATAGGGTCTATGAACTTAAGTTCACCTATAGGGCTTTAAATAACCTGGTGATTACAAATCCAACATGGCGGCGACGCGAAGTATATATATTCACATGGACGTTTCTCGCAATTTAACCATCCGAGTGCAGTGAAACTTAGTACAGTAAATCCTTATACGAATGTTAATCCACTGGTATCTAATTTATTTCAATTATTTCCATAACCACAAGATGGCAGTTGTGCGAAATTTTAAAATATCTTTGTTACTTCTTGAGTCCTAATCATGCGATTGAAATTTGAATGCTACACGTACACAATAATCTTCATGTAACAGTACATAACTCTAGGACCTTCATATATAAAATCCAACATGGCGACCATCCGAAATATTTAGTCGGTTCTCAATATCTACGAATCTATTACAGCAATCAAACTGAAATTTTGTATGTTGATAGTGGCAGTTAACATAAGTAGGATATATGAAAATAGGCTGTATAGTTCTTCACGGAACTACTTGTTCAAAATCACTCCCACAAAAATATCCAGCAACCGAGTGGAAAGTTGTTACACATCAAAATATAATTTGAAAATACATGAAAGGAAAATCATCGGCCCAGTGTGGATAAAAAGGTCTCTCGAGTTCTATCAACATTCCGAGGAAATATCAGACACCATTAGAAAAAGACGATTGAAATGTTATGGACATATTCAAAGAATGGACAAATAATTACTATAAGGATATTTAATCATGCCTCCTCATTAAAAGTCAACTGAAAATGAACTTCGAAAAATCAACGTAACAGACGAAATGTTATGGGACTGATCTAGCTTCAGAACGTTGGTGAGCAAACATCACTTTGCTGGGAACCCCGGATGAGAGCCGCTACTACATGGACAGGAGAAGTTTTTGCCATGGATCATTCAATTACCGTACTTATTTGGATTTTAGGGCCGTTTACACCAAGGTAAGTTAACTCGTAATTCGTCATTAAAGGTTATTAGACTTTGCTCAAGCATTTCATCAAACAGAAACGTTCGTTAACTTACCACTAACAAGGAATCTTATCTCTACTTAGTATAAAATAAAGTCCCCGATTCTTGGATGTTACGGGTAAAGTCGAGAACCACTGGATGGATTTTGATGTGGTTTTCACCATTCTGTAAAGGATATCTCGAGGATGATTTCTGAAAAAAAATGATAAAGGAAGCCGAACAGTAACGATTTCTGTGGAAAAGTCGAAAAAAAACTGGCGTCCGAGTGCTTTGTAAGCTTACGCTGGACAAACCGTTAAAAATATCTAAATACTATGAGTGTAAGAATTGTTCAACATGAAAAGTTCTACAAAAAAGTCCGCGAGAGCATATGTCTATCTTCAATACATTGCCACTATAAGTGTTTTTACGTTTCAATTTCTTCCAACCATGTCCATTCAACTACTGAGGCGACAGTTTACGAGCTAGCTAAGGGCGAGTCTATCATCCCTGTTACAGCCTAGCTAGCGGGCGAACCTATTGCCCCAGATACAGCCAGCAGCAAACCAATGCGTCGTGTTGAGTTATGACTTCTGAGAAGGGTGGTTGTGTTTGGAGTTTCCCTGGAAGTGCAACTCGGGTTTTTATCATTTCACCTGTGAAACACAGTCAAGTTAAGATTGAACGGAAGGGGAATTTGAGTTTCCCTGGAAGTGCAACTCTCAGTTCGCCTGTTAACTTTTCGTTCCGAAAACTTCACAGTCAAGTTAAGATTGGATGGAAGGGGCATAAGTGTTTCATGCACCTCGCCATTCTTAAATTACGTCTGACAAGAATTTGTTGCACATGCATCTCCATGATCATAGTCCAGTCAGTGATTTTAATCCATCATGCCGAGAAGTAAAACGGATATTGGTCGTTGTTCATTGACATTGAAAAGAAAAAGCGCTTATCACGTAATGCATTCATAACTGTTCCCGGGCGAAACCGGGTCGAGTTGCTAGTCTTACTATAATACGCTAAGGTGCATGTTTCACAAAACTCAAGCTCCTTAACCAGAGGCAGTTAGAAGGTGTGGTTTGTACCAAAATCTTTCAAATCGTCTCAAATTAAACGTTTAAAATTATACGCCAAATCAATACATATTCTAACAACAATACAGATATTAAAAAAAATGTTTTCAATGGCAAATGTGTTTGCATTCTAATCGTCTCAAAGTACAAGAAAAATCTAGCATTTCTTAAAATGTCAACGGAAATACATTTATTTGTTTATAAAGTGCTTTTAAACAAATAAACAAGACGATAGTCCCTGGCAGAACTGTGTCGCGTACAGGCCGCATAACACTAGAGCCGGGCGGGTAGTCTGTACACACTATTATGTGAGAGTTCTCGCAAGGGTCCGCTAGTTACATTTCATGACCAAATATGACCACTCAACTGTCTAAAGCAGGGCCATCCAGACAGCGCTCCGGCCGCGTTCTAAGCCAGTGCTCCGAGCGCTTTGTTGGAAGGTAGTTTCAGAAGTGGTGGGAGGAGCCTGCGTCTTTCACGTTTCTTGTTATTTCCTTATTTCCTTTCGCTTGGATTGTATGAGAAGTGATAGAAGCCAGTCATGGAAATACCCTCAATTATTGTTGGCTTATGCAAAGAAAGAAAGAAAGAAAGAAAGAAAGAAAGAAAGAAAGAAAGAAAGAAAGAAAAAAAAGGAAAGAAAGAAAAAAAAAGACCTTTATACCTATGCTAGCCTGCGTGGGTAAATCCGACGACGAAGTAAGTGTTATAATTCACCACCCGATGTTTTACTTGCCGTTACTCAGAGGGACACAACTCACTCAACATTGCCTTACGATTCACACACAGCCTAGGGGAACGACTTTCTCCTCAAACGTTTAAATGTGTTGCTTTAATACTTTATGCTTTATCTAATACATTTCGTTTTTCGTTATCGTTTTACCCTGCAGGGTTGGTTTTTCCCACGGACTAAGCAAGGGATCCCACCTCTACCGCCACACAGGGCAGTGTCCTGGAGCTTGAGACTCTGAGTCGGAGATACTACTCGGGGAGTGTGCTTAAGACTTCGCCCAGGCGTTCTCACCTGCAAAGCAAACAGTGGCCTGATGAGGGATGGGAAGAATGGGAGGGATATACAAGGTAGAGGGAAGGAGGCGGCCGTGGCCTTACGTTAGATACCATCCCGGCATTTTCCCGAAGACGAAGTGGGAAACCACGAAGAAAGCACTTCAAGGATGGCTTAGGTGGGAATCGAATTCCCTCTACTCATTTGGACCACCCAAGGCTGAGTAGACCCGTTCCAATCCTCATAATACTTTTCAAATTTCGTGGCAGAGCCGGGAATCGAACCTCGGGCCTCCGGGGTGGCAGCTAACCACGCTGACCACTACACCACGGAGGTGACATATCTAATAAATTAAAAGTAATATTGTAATGTCAGCGGAGCCTCTGTGGCTTAGGCGGCAGCACGCCGGCCACTCACCGCTGGGTCCGTGGATCAAATCCCGGTCACTCCACGTGAGATTTGTGCTGGACAAAGCGGAGGCAGACAGGTTTTTCTCCGGGTACTCCGGTTTTCCCTGTCACAATTTTACTCCAGCAACACTCTCCATTATCATTTATAAGGTGCGTTCAAAAAGTAACGAGCCGGAAGCTGGGATACGCAAACCGGTGACGACATCGGCTAATCGTGGAGTGTGTAACGAGGTGTGATTCCGACCAGAGCGTGGAAGATCACAGCCCGTCGCTAGAGGGCACGCGTGCACGTCACGTGACGATACAAAGCGAGCAGCTGCATGCATCAATCGTCCAACGCGGCCAGTCCCATTGCAAACAGTGACATGGAGGCGTCAACCGAAGAGCAAACAGGTGTTGTTCGGTTTCTGACAGCGGAAGGAGTAGGGGGGAACGCACATTCAGCGCCGAATGTCACAAGTGTACGGCGAACACTGCATGTCCCTTGCAAGGGTCAAGGCGTGGCACAAGTGCTTCAGGGAAGGACGGGTGTCGTTAGCCAATGATGCCCGGTCTGGGGCACCCCCTGCACTACCGATGACAACGTCCAGCTGGTTGATGCACTCATTACCCAGGACCGCCGAGTGACAGTGAACACCATAGCCGCCGTGGTCGCTCCACGACAATGCACGACCTCATACGGCCAACACAGTCGCGGCACTCCTGCAGAAATTCAAATGGGAGGATCTCGGCCACCCTCCATACAGTCCAGACCTCTCTCCCTGTGATTACGCCATGTTTGGTCCCCTGAGAAGGGCTCTGCGGGGCCAACGATTCACCTCGGACGCCGACGTCCAGCTGTACGCGCGGAACTGGTTCACATCGCAGCCCAGGGAATTTTGTGAGACAGCCATTCACCGCCTCGTGTCACAGTGGGGCAAGTGCCTAAACTGCCAGGGCCAATACTTCTAACATACAGGTACTGGTTTCTGTAATTATGCCTCCGGCTCGTTATTTTTTGAACGCACCTTATAATTTCATCTGTCATTCATTTAATCATTGACCCCGGGGATTGCGACAGGCGTCGGCAGCCGGTACAATTCATATCTTCGCTGCTAGATGGGGGCTTCATTCATTCCATTCCCTGACCCGTCGGTCGACTGGAAGCAGGCTGTGGATTTCATTTCATTGTAATGTCAGCGAATTCAGATAACAAACGTGCGGATGCGGATAACAGTCGTGTGGATGCGGGGTGGATGAGGGGCGGATGCGGATAACGTTTGGTTTATCCGCACAGGGCTCTAGCCATGTCAGTTCTCTCGTGTGCAGGATGTTTAGACTTGGCGGATGGATCATGAGGTAGGCTACACCAACACGCCAAGATGCGTGCACAGCGCGTAATGTGGTATCGATCATAGACAGTCATGATAGGCCTCCTTAATGACTTAGTAATGCACCAAGTTCCCGTGCAGAATCCTCCAGCGCACGATACTGCGAGCCTCTGAAACTTTCAATAGCCAGCAAGTAGATCTCCATGGCAACCGGCAATGGCGAAAACACTTTCCCCGTTCCCTACCACCAAGTAGTGGTTCGAGTTGTAAACTAAACGTCCAATGTTCGTTAAATCGTGCACCACGGCCGTGAGGGCAGCAATTGCGGAGGTCGCAGGTTCGAATTCCGGCGCTGAAAGTGGCTATGCTGAGTGTGTTTCAGGGGCGTCTCCGGCCTAAAATTTTCGGGAGGACGATATTGTATTATTGTTGTTTATGGTTCCAAGAGTGTGAGAAAGATATGAGACAGGTGGGCATTACGGAGGATAAAATCAAAGACAGGAATAGTTTCAGAAGGATGGTGAAAAGCTATCAGGGTTTTATGGTGGAGGCAGAACCCAGAAGACGGAGAAGCCCTTTAACAGAGGAGCGGAAGAACAAGCTGATAGATGGGCTCAAGAGATACTGGCGAGATGTCAAAGCCGGCATACGATCGAGACGCAGACACTGAAATGAGTGTGGTTGTTAACACGCGATCCATACAGGCTCAAGTCAACGGTTTAAAAAAATGTTGTTTTATATATGACACTAGCAACCCGCCCCGGCTTCGCCCGGGAACATTTATGAATGCATTAAGTGATAAGCGCTTTTCTTTCGATGTCAATGAACTATGACCTATATCCGTTTTGCGTCTCGATTTGATGTGTTAAAAACAGTGACAGGACTATTAATTATATTATCATGGAGATGCATGTGCAACGAATTCTTGTCAGACGTAATTTAAGAATGGCGAGATGCATGAAACACAAATCCCCCTTCCGTCCAATCTTAACTTGACTGTGTATTTTGCGGAACTAAACGTTTACAGGTGAAATGAAAAAAGCCGAGTTGCACTTCCAGGAAAACTCCAAACACAACCACTCTTCTCTGAAGTCTTAACTCAACACGACTCGACAGTTTGCTGCTGGCTGTAACTTTTCTGGGGTAATAGGCTCGCCCGCTAGCTAGGTTGTAACTGGGGAGATAGGATCACCCCTAGCTAGCTCGTAAACTACCGCCTCAGTAATTCAATGGAGATTGTTGGATGAAACGAAAACGTAATAACATTTATAGTGGGCGATGTACTGAAGATAGAGATAACCTTTCGCGTTTGTTTTGTAGAACTTTTCATGGTGAACAATTCTTACACTCATAGTATATTGATACTGTTAACAGTTTGCCCAGCGTAAACTTGAAAAGCGCACGGACGCCAGGATTTCCCTCCGACTTTTTCACTGAAATCGTTACTGCTTGGCTTCCTTTGATCATAGATAAATTATTTTCTACAGAAACCTTCCCCAAGATATCCTTTACAGAATGGTGAAAACTGCATAAAAATCCATCCAGTGGTTCTCGAGATTACCCGTGACATCAAAGAATCAGAGACTTTGTTTTATACTAAGTAGAGATTTATAGTTACCACTATTGCCATTATCATAATTGGCTCCTTATTTGTAAATATATTCTCCTTTCCCTTGCTTGGATGAAACAAATGTATCTATCAACTTGGTTGATGAGTTCCTATTTTTTAAATCAGTAACTTTGTTAATAAAATTTCCACTTCATTCATTTTCATATGTCACTCAAGACTAATCCTTTCTAGGGCAAAATTATTTTGTATTTTTATGTGCGTTTACATTTTAATTTATCTTAATTATTATAATAATATTAATAATGTTATTTCTTATTTCTCTAATCTTTATGTTTATATAGACTATTTATTTTTAATTTTCAATTAATGTTCTTATAGATTTAATTTTGATATTTTTATTGAATTAATTAGCTAATTTCGAATTGATTTTTACAAATATTTTCAATTTTTTTGTTATGTTCATTATTTTAATTTTAATATTTCTCTTATTATTCTAATTTTATTTTAATGTTTTATTGCTATATTTATATATAAATTTTACACTTTAATTGTTAATATTTCTTTTTATTTAATTTAATTTTATCCAACACACTACGTCAAGTAGATACGCAGGTATATTTGATTTTTAGAAATACTAGCACTTCGGCAAGAAAATTCTCCGAAATTTGGATTAAAGATTCAACTATCAGCATCTTTGAAAGCATAAACTGTGCTTATGACAGGTGGTTACTATAGAGACCACTATCCCATAAAGCAGAGCAATGCACGCAGCCGCCCTCTAAGCCAGTGCTCCGAGCACTTTAGTGGAAGGTAGTTTCGGAAGTTGTGAAAAGAGCTTGGCTGGCTGAGCATGCTGAAGTGAGCAGCCGATCCATCAGTCGCTAGTCTACTCCAATGCTCTTTGTTGACGGCGTGTAAGTGAATCAGTTTCACAGTGGTCATGACTGAAATTCATACAATAAGAGATGGAGTGGTGACGCAGCATCCTTTAAAGCAGAATGGGAACTTTCATTTTTCTGTACAGCTAATAAAGGAGCAAAAGTCACTCAAGGTCTGTATTATCTGTTCATATTGGTAAATTGTTGTTGAATTTTCCTCTCTAATATGTTCACATTTCAGTTTGGAATAAATCACTATATTCTTTACTTAACACTTGCGTTCGTTTCCTGCACATTCCATACATCGGAGTACCATTCGATTTGTATATGCGGTATATTTGTCATGGCAAAACAGCCCTATTAATATGTCAACAATCCCACAAGAGCCGTCGGCCTCACGGCTGTACGTACGTTTCTAGTCAGCGTGGTCCGAACATCGTCCGTCTGCTCGCTGCTACAGTGTAGTGGTGGTAGGGGAAGGAGCGCTAGTCTGACTGCACAGTGCTCTCCGAGCACAATGACTGGATGGCCCTGCCATAAAGGGTTAAAAAACTACGTACGTACCGTACCACAAAAGTTTAAAAAACACATTAATGTATAGGGGCGTGGGGGCGCAGCGGTCAAGCTCTTGGCCTTCCACTAAGGTGGACCGGGTTTGATTCCCAGTCAATGCATGTGAGATTTTCGGGCTGAGATACCATGTCTTGTGGTTCGGATTCCACGTAAAAAGGAGGTCCCGTGGCTCATGATCGCATGATTAAAGGTCACATAAAACTAAAAGCTTCCTTTCCTTACATTAATTCATAGAAATAAACTTCATTCACAGAACTTATTACCATACGTGTATTATACTTGTGACTGGCGGCTTTGATGGCGTAGTTGGTAGCACGCTGAGCTTCTACGCCCACGGTCACGGGTTCAAACCCGGCCGAAGTCGTCGGATTTTTTTAAGAGCGTTAAGAATCCCTCAATATGCCTTCCTTCCGGCCCATGTCATAGATTCATGGCATATAAAATAACCTTCCACCAACTAAACTTGTGTGAAGCAAAATGTTTAGGTTTGGTTTGATTAATGCTCCTAATTTCCAACGTTCGTCACCAGGCGCTGGTTGCGATGGCATCTATAATAGCCAAGTTCACAGCTAGGTGTCATGGACGGTAGCATTTGGTAGCGAAAGTAGGAACTACTTGAAATTATCGTCTGCAGTCCTTAGCTGATTTACAGATAACACACACTAATACAGTCATCACAATTAACACCGGTTATCAGACTGATTCTACACACACCCAAAGTACACGGGGCTACATGACCGCGTTGCCGCAGCCCCTAAACTAAGGAACCAACCATACTTGCAACACCAGAAATCTGAAATCTTAACTTCTGCAAACTGAGGACCAATATCACGTAATCTGGTTCGCCATGTTGGATTTTTATATATGTAGGTCTTGGAGTAATGTGTTATTACATGAAGATTATTGTGTAGGTGTAGTATTCAAATTTCAATCGAAAAACAAATAGCTGCCATCTTGTGGTTATGAAAGCAATTAAAATAAATCAGGTGCCAGTGGATTAAAATTTGTATAAGCATTTACCGTACCAAATTTTACTGTCCTCGGATAGTTAAATCGGGAGAAACGTCCATTTGAATATTTATATTTCGCGTCACCGCCATGTTGGATTTGTGCTCGCCAGGTTATTGAAAGTCCCATATGTGATTTATGTCCATAGCGTCTGTCAACATACAAAATTTCAGTTTGATTGCTATCATAGATAACTAGATATTGAGAACCATCTAGATATTTCGGATTGTCGCCATGTTGGATTTTGATATATGTAGGCCATAGAGTTATGTACTATTCCCATTAGATGACGATTTTTGCGTTGGTTCATTATTCAAACGTTCACTTCGATCGCATGATTAATACACAAGAAATAAAAAATTAAATTTAAAATTGCGCACAGCCGCCATCTTGAGGTTATGTGAACAATTAACTAAATTAGATGCCAGTGCATTACAATATGTATAAACATTTACTGTACCATATTTCACTGCGCTCAGATGGTTAAATCACGAGAAAAGTCTATTAAACTGTTTCACCTTCGCTTGGCCGCCATGTTCGTTTTGTATTTTACAGGTTTTCAGAAGTATTATAGATGAACTCCTAGTAGTGCCCTTTATCACCGTACAAAATTTCAGGGTGATATCGGTAATAGTTTCGGAGATATAGAATGCCGGTGAATTATTTCGTACAGCCACCATCTTGAAGTTATGCAGACAATTGAACTAAATTAGATGCCAGTGGATTGCAATGTGTTTAAACATTTGCTGCACCATGTTTCATTGTAGTTGAATGGTTAAATCGAGAGAAAAGTATATTCAAAGGTATACAATTCGCTTGGTTGCCATGTTCGTTTTGTAGTTAACGGGTTTTTGAAAGTCTCTTAGGTGACCTTTTAGTAGTGCCCTTTATCACCGTAGAAAATTACAGGGTGATATCAGTTATAGTTTCGGAGATATAGAATGCCGGTGAAATATTTCGCACAGCCACCATCTTGAGATTATCTAACAAATTAACTAAATTAGATGCCAATGCATTGCAATGTGTATAGAAATTCGTTGTACCAAGTTTCATTGCTTTTGGATGGTTAAATCGCGAGAAAAGTCAATTTAATACTCTCAAATTCACTTGGCCGCCATGTTGGTTTTGGAGTTGCCAGGGTTTTGAACGTATCATAGGTGAACTTCTAGTAGTGCCCTTTATTACCGTACAAAATTTCAGGGTGATATCAGTAATACTTTCGGATACATGGAATGCCAGTGAAATATTTCGCACAACCGTCCTGTTGGATTGGTGAGACGTAATAAAGTTTGAAGGGCACGGCCGGGGTTGGCCAAATTAATACTACGACCTTACCTAGTTTCATTGAAATCACTCCTGTCGTTTTGCAGTTATTAGGGGGGGGGGCACACACAGACACACAAACACACATACTTACACACATACACACACACGGATAAAAGGTGATGTCATAAGCCTATTGTTTCATAAAATGAAAATAGGCTAAAAAGGTGGGAAACTATACCCATCTCAGGAATCCCTCGGGATCGCCAACTCCCGAACTCACCAGCCGTGATCTCTTGAGGGTGTAGCACAATCCAGGGTGCACCATACGTGGTGGGGCTACATACCTAGGTACACCCTGCCTCCTCGAGGGCCTTGTAAAGAAGGCAGGAGATAAAATGAAAAGAAAATGAAGGCTGATCTCTCGAAGAATGAGGGATCAGGAAAGATGAGATAAGGGCCAATTAATGCGGGAAAGGGAGAGCCTTGTATACCCTAATACCATCGGGATCGGAAGAGAACAAAAGTTGACCAGGAGAGGTTGACAGGAAAGAAGACTGAGAGGAGCCCGGCACAAGTAAGTGGAAGCAAGGCTGGACTCAGCTAGGGTCCCGTGATCGCCAACCCACTAGATGTAAGCCCCTTGGGGAAGTTGGGGAAGAGGGCAAAGAAGATCTGAAAGTAGCTCGAAATGACTTGGCACGTTTTCGCAATTTCTACTTCAAATATACTCTTAATATTAATAGACGCTATCAATCACGATAGAAAATTGTGCGCAATATCAGCGACAGAAACGTTAATCACCCATTGCTGCTACTGCACTCTCAGATGCTGTTACAATTGAAGTACATTTATCATTAAGCTATTACTTTTGACTTGTATATTTCTTATGCTCAAACTTGTGCAGTTGAAAGAGTTCACTGCATAGAGCAGACGTCATTAAAATAATACCCAATATTGAGTTTCTGGCAATCAAAGAAGATTACATTGGATGCCATTTGGCTCGCAGCCACAGTAAAGAACAGAACGCTGTCAAAGGAGAAAGTCGCTACCATACAAGAGTCAACATTACAAAATTGGAAAGAAAGAATCCG